>BSBM01000863.1:2400000-3600000 GCA_027924585.1 Larix kaempferi
CAACAATACTCATCCAAACAAACAATGTCTCAAGAACTCTCCAAGAATCTTCTCTATTCAGTCCAAGTGTTTACAAAAAAATGCCCAAGAGACTTCACAAATGAGTGAGCTTCTTCTCTTATAGAGATGGCTCAAAACCTAGCTCCATTCCCCCCAAAATGAATGGTTGGGATTGAAACCCAAGGAATCCAAACGAATGGCTGAGATGGAGTGATGGAGGGGGGGGCGAATTACCCTCTGGCGCCCATGTGGAGGATGGGGCCCTTCGTGGGGCCCATAAAACATGCAAAAGGGTGGTTGGGGGGTGTCTATGGACTGTTTTAGCCTCCCATACCTCTTAGCCAAAGTTTTAGAGTATTACATTTGCAAAATGTGAAGTTCTACATAGTGAAAAATGCCCAAATATGGGCCAATTCGCCCCATGTGATGAGCCGGGCAAAATGAGGGCCCCACAACATATATCTAATGTCCAAACATAACAAATATTACCTTAGGAGGCCCCCTTGTATTAGCCAACCTTTGCATTTGCCATTTTCAATAGTTACCTTTGCCATATTTGATTTTCTATATTAATTTATTGCTGAAGATGTAATTTGGGCTTTTGACCCACTTATATTGCCCGGATTGACGAACCGTCTGCTGCAATGCGTTCGTAGACCCCAAATATAGGAGACATGGTCACTTGAACGATCCCGATCCATCAATTAGGCACTGATTGCCCAAAATCCAAGATTTTTAATTAAAACAGGTCCCTGGTGACCCATAATAATTAAAAATCTCATCAACGCTTCAACTTTTCTCGAATCTGACACTTGGAGGCTCATATGGGACCCCAAGGCATAATAAATGACCAAAATCAAAATCTTGATCGCAACTTTTTTTTGGGCCCATTTTTGGCCTAGTCAACCTAATTTGACCAAGTCAAATCTGGTCAAAATGGTCATGGCTGAAAATCTGCACGCAACATGAAGCGTTCAAGGCCTCCTTATTTATGTTAGTACATTACTAAAACAATATAATGCCGATATGGTGATCAAAACAAAAATATCTCAATAAACACAAGCCCCGGGTGAAGTGGGCCCACCACCTCCAACAAAGACTCAAAACTGCTATGCGCAACTTATAGACTTGACCACTTAGCTAACTTTGGGTGAGGTGGATAAACAAGGTGAAGGATACAGGAAGACGAGGACCAAGACCATGTGACCCCTCGGATAAACAGGGAAGGCGGGACCCACTGACATAAGCATACCATGATAATACACAGGGAAGGGCGGTGCCTCACAAATGGGTATAGTGCAGGGAAACCACCACTGATCATCTAACATGCACCTTGCAACTCACATCCATGCCTTCAGAAGACTCCGTGAGGATCTTTTCTAGAGTCGCCATGACTGGGTGTCCGGCAAACCGTAACTTGAGACTCTAGGGGACAATTCGCATAGTTGTCCCTTACTCCATCTCACCTCCTTGCCCCACAGGACTAGGTGAGTAAATAACCACTACAATGCTGATATATATGGTTGACCTGTGTCAGTGTGTGTTCAAAAACACATTACTTGGACTTTACATTTGACTTTCATACTTAGCCTTTTTGGCTTGATTTTACATTTCACATAGCCTTTTTGGCTTCTTTTACATTTCTTCATTTCATTACATTTCATGGCCCTTTTGGGCTACATACATATCTCAAAAGATATAACAAGGTGCTCACACTGCAAAGTAATGGGGGTAAGTGAACATGCTTCGATGACCAATGGGGAACACCCGGTGAGTCTACATAATCCTATACTGCATTGCAACATTGGGGGCAACCGACAAGATCAAATCCCAGGTTTGAGAATGCATCTCACACTAAAGAGCCAAGGCACAAAAGACAAGGAATCATGGCATACTCTAAGGTCAATGGGGAAGGGGATCCTCAAGGCCACAAATCAAGGTCCAAGTCGGGAAAAATCAATATGAATGAGTCGGATGGGTGGAAGGAAGTGACAGGTGGATCCAAGGTTAGCTGCCAAGGAGGACGAAATGACCAAGTCTATACCGATAGTGGGGGTAGGGACCAGTGTGCATATACATGAGTCTACTAAAATGGGGTGGACTGACATCACCAAGGGCCATACACAGCATAATGAAAAACCGAGATCACCACATCAAACATCACATGTCAAGTCTGTGTACTATCATAAATAAACAAGTCTAAATAACAACATGTGCAATAAACCATAAAGTGCTATACCTAGCATACCATATACCTGCTGCTGAAGCTGTTTCTAAAACTGGATCTCTGCTGAATCCGGGCAATAAGTGGCAAACCAGCAATACTCTGTAGTACTCTCATCACAATATGGCAAAGCAACTCTCTCAATGGGATCATGCAAAGCTCGGCAAGGAAGGGTGACCCTGTGGTCACTGCTCTGTAATATGTCTGGACCAATACAAAACCATCTGTCCCCTCTAATATCTCTGCTCTAGGCAAATCTGAAGACAATGCATGCCCCCTCTGAAGGCATCTGATCTCTGATCTGGAAAAAAAAATTTAGTATGGTCTCTGACCACACAATCTGCAGCATGGTAGCTCCAGCTGACATGGATGTGATAACAGTGATGTTCCAGCAGATGATGTTGATGATACCCCAGACATATGATGATGTTCCAAAAACTTCCTACTACATATAGAGATTCACAAGTCAGTTGGATAGTTGTTGATGCTGTTGATGCTGCCTGCATAATACCTTCCTGGTTAAGAGGGAGTGTTAAAGAAATGTAACTGTGGAAGATATTCTAGATGTACTTGTCTAATGTATTATTGTATTCCTCCTTCGGGAGATGTCATTGATGTAATTGATAATGTAAGAGTCATTGAAAGAGTCAGTGTAAACCCTAACTGTTAGGTCGGCCTGGAAATAACTAGAAAAGAATATTTTATTGTAAAGTGTACAGGTCGGCCCAGTTAGGTGAGTTAAAGCCGACCTAATTAGTAAAAAGGTCAAGTCACTTGTTAGGTATAAATAGGGGATTGAGTTGCTCATTTGCAACACTCATCTCACTCACTCACGTCGCATAAGAGAGAGAGAAGTTCGCACAAGTGAAGGATAGGAGCTGATTTTGTCTTGGGGTTTTATCTTGTACTTGTGAATTCTATATTGAGGAAGTTTTGCTGGGGTTTTCTCCCTTGTGGTTTCCTCGAGAGAAATATTGTGTTCTTTGTGTTTGTTGTGCTTGTCTTTCTTTCAATGATTAGATTGTTTAATGTTATTATGCTAAAAAAGTGAAAAACTAACACAAATTGTAGACATCTTCACCAAAGTGTTAGTTTTTCATCATTTAATTCAATATGATCTAGGATCTTAACTGATAGAACAACATGTACAACATATCAAACCCAAGAGACAAGAGACACAAAGCGTTTCATCGGGGAAAACCAAGAAGGTGAAAAACCCCGCAACTTCCTCAAAGATAGAATGAGCACCAATACAAAGATCACAAAGATGAATCCCCAAAAGATAGATGTTTGCAGCAGTAGCAACTCCTCCTCCACTTGTGCGCACTCCTCCTCTCTCTCACTAATGCGAAGTGAGTGAGTGAGTGAATGAATAAATGAGAGAGTCACACTCTCTATTTATACTTTACTTTGACTTGCCTTTTACTCTAATTGGGCCGACTTCCTAAGGAAGCCTAATAACCCATCCACATGTCATTGGGCCGACCCCACTAGGGTGGTCTAATAACCCTTTAACCCACACTAGGCTGACCCCTCTAAGGTGGTCTAATAACCCATCAAATGTAAGTTGCGACACTTACAATAATACTTGCGACACTTGCAAATACAAATGACAACACTTCCAATCGGAAGAATAATACATCTCCGTTGGGGATACGATAAAGTACAAATGTAATACATACAATATACAAGTGAATATCTTCCGAAGTTACAAATACATCAACACAAAGCACTTGGAAGAGAAAAGCATGAAAATTTCAGAAAGATGCTTAGACTTATGAACAACCCTTCGGATTAAGGGGGAAATGTTGGAAACCTAATCCATAGGGATTATGGTTCCATGTATAAATATTGTAAATATTTTAGTTTCAATTATTTGAAGAGTCACGTATCTTTGGATGTGAAAGGCCAAAGGTCACTTCCCCATTGTATAAATAAGACCTTCACGTTCAATACAATCATTCTAGCTTGGAGTTTCCCAGGCCTGTAAAAAGATATCATTGGCAACAATCACATGCACTATGGAGATTCACAAGGAAGAAGAATCAAGGGTTCATAAAAAAGTTAAGAGGACAAAAAGAAGAAGCACAACCATCTATAGCAGGATATATTCCACCTCATTTAAGGAACAATGGAAATAGCGAGAGCATTTAGGACGAAAACCGATGGTATCGCTTGCAACAATTACAACTAAAATGGAGCCAAAGACATGACAGCTCAAGGGAAGCATAAAGAATAAAAATATCACTATCCTTTTAAAATCTGGAAGTGCGCACAATTTCATGGATATCAATCTCATAAAACAACTAAACCTTTTTGTATACTCTGTGAAGGATCTCATTGTTACGGTTGTTGATGGCAACCAGTCAAGGGAATAGGAAGGTGCCATAAAGTTTCTGTACAAATACAAATATTAGAAATTTAGAACTACAAATTGGATGTTATGCACTACCACTCAGTGGGATGGACATGGTATTAGGCGCAGAATGGTTGTTGCAGCTGGACACCTATGCCAGAAACCTCTCATAGGCATTATCACTCCAGCTATAATATGTTATGCTGCCACATACTACAGAAATTTAATTTCCTATACCAGAAATAATTTAAAAAATTCAAGTACCTCTGTCTTTATTGTTCAAAAAATTTAGGTTGTTTGACTATGCAATTTTAGGTTGCACATTCATTGATGTTAGTGTTCACTTTCGTTGTTTCTCTGAGTATGTGCCCCTTGTTTCTTGGGGTATGTACTATGCTCCTATTGTTTCTTGGGTTGTGTGTCTATACTCTATTCATTGTATTTGTCCCTCTCGCATTGTACACTATTCACAGGCATGTTCTCCAGATTTGCACATTGTTCTAACTACACTTCAACGTACTGGTTTTGAGGTTTGCACCTGCATTCAATTTTCTTGGCACATTCTCACTATTGTGCCCTCTCTTATACATTGTCTTTGTTTGACTCCACCATCCTTTATGTCCCAATCAATTTGACTCCACCATCCTTTATGTGCCAATCAATTTGTTGATATGTCCACACTGAATCAATTCTTTAACGTGTTTCAAATGCCAAATGCCACTGTCTTTGATAACATACTGGAAAATTGCATACAACAATAGTATCAAATGTACACTAGCGATTGAGTAAAAAACATTCGAATGCCATACTTCATTTTCTCTAAAGTCTCTTATGTGGGTACATGAAGGGAATGACTGTTCACTTCATATTCCCTATATTAGAAAACAATTAAATGTCTAATCTAAAGTCACAATAAAATGACTTTATTCCAAAGTGTACTTTAACTTAAATATTTGAAGTACTAATAAGACGACTAAATGTATACCTTTTCACAGAAACTGTAAGAGGAACATGGCATGTTTTCAGGTCATTATTGTATGGAAACGTAACATCCAATGATGTTAGAAAAAGATTCACAATATGAATGCCCAATGTCTAGGAAGACCTTTTAGCCTCCTGTCTGCTGCGATGTCCAACAACAAAGTGGGCATAACAGAAGACCTTATAGATGTGCATTTGGAGTGACAACAGAAGTGACAAAGGTGTATAAAGAAAAAGAAAGATATATATTTAGAGAGCGAGAGAGAGGACTCTTTTTGTGTTCTTCAGCTGCATGCTAAACATCTGAGTTCTCAACTATAAAATGTCTAGTTTACACCAATCATATAGTAGAGAATAGGTCTGCAGACATGAACCCTATTTTCTGCCGGGTCTGAATTGCTGGTATTTGTTTCCACGGAATAGTATCATATGAAGTGGTGATTTCATTCTAAGACCCAGCATAAGGTCTATTGTTTCTTTCCTTAAGGTTGCTTATCACTTACAAGTATCTTTTTGTAAATAATACACAATATTTCTAGATGCTCTTGCATATTTCTTACTGCATTATGGATGAAGGCAAAGATGGAGGCCTCCAAATTTTGTATGATCTGTAACAGTTTCTCTTTACAGAAGTCAGAATACAGGGAAAAACTGCAAAAATATCTCTTAATACAGATTGTCCTTACTTTTGATTGGCAGAGCACCTTTTATTTGTCAAATGAATTTTCTATGCATTTTATAGGTAGTCCCTATTTGTTAGGAAAACAAGGGTTGGGATTACAGGTTACCTTAACGACTTCAAACTGTTTTAAATAATGTAGGGAATATTTGATAATTTTCAATAGGACGAATGCTATTAAAAATATACTAGTCCTTAGAAGCTAAAGAATATATGTTTAATTTATTTATTTAATAAAATTTATGATGGATATGGCATTTTCTATATTCTATTTATCTGGTATTGGTAGGGACAGATTATGACATTACATGGCTTTTCCTTACCTTAATAGCCAATGGGGAATGATTTAATATAATGAGCATTATAGGGAAGATTTCAATACAAATTTGGATTTTCTTTTTCAAACAAACCATTTCATTCTAGAAAAGTCCAGAACTAGTGCACTGCAAAATGGTACTGTGAAGTATTCCTGATACCTCATGGTCTATGTAACCAAAGGTATTGGAGATCATTAAGATAATGCTTTTGGTATGGCTCCAATTTTTTGTTCCTTTGATCTGACTTTCTGGCTATGAGATTATCCTTCTTGGTGATGGGTTACCTATTTGAGAAATCTGTTAAGGATGAAATGAGTTCATTTTTCAGTTTGTGGAATGGCTTATGCCTACTGCATGAAAAAGCTGCAAATAAATCTCTTAAAAGAGATTGTCCCTACTTTGCTTGGTAGAGAACCTTTCATTCACTCCATGAATTTTCTCTACATTTTCTAGGTAATTCGTATTTGTTAGGAAGATAAGGTTTGGGAATGACTTATACCTGTTGCATCTCAGCTGCTTCAGAATCCATTCCCATATTTGGTGGTTCTTGCATACTATCAAACAAATAGTTCTACCGACATGCTCATACCATGACATGATTGAAGCCCCAAATGTTAAGAATGGCCAGATTTTTTTGGGTGCTATATTTTTCAGTGTGAATTGGCTTGCTTGCTCCCCTGCTGGTGCTGGGAAATATGGCTGCATTGGAACATTCACATTTAATACATCATTACAACAAAAATAAAAATGTTAACTTTGTTATATATAGAAAGCTAGTAGAAGAATTTGGGGTACTCACTGGTGACAAAAGTGTAATCGATCTCAACATATTGGGGTGCTTAGCAGCCAATGCCAGAGCAATTATGCAACCCATTGAATGAGCAACTAAATGGAATGAATTAACTTTGTATGGTAGAAGCACCGATTGCTCTATCATGTCTACATGCTGTGTTACTGTATATGAGCAATTTGATGGCTTGGGACTTTTTCCAAATCCAAGAAGATCAACTGCAAAGAACCTGTATGCTAGTTTTGTGGCTTCAGATAAAGAGGGATAGATGGTCTCAATCCACAAAGATGAGGAAGAAATAAACCCATGTATCAATATAACATTTGATTCTGAATCAATCAAATCGCCACTAGAAGCACAAGTACTCGAACCTGTAATCACAAGGAAATCGATAAGAACCAGTAAAGAATACACTAAAAATTTTAGTGAAGGAGAAATATAAGCTGATATCCATGAAAATTTCAGGAAATGACTTTTGCATAAATCAACTAATTTCAGAAGGAAGTAGAGACAGAGCAGGAGATACTATCAGAAAAAAATATATATTCCTATTCTTTTGCAATGTAGCAAAAGTCAAATCTGAGTAGAGAATGCTGAGTAGTCCACCAAAGAGTTTTGGACAAGCCTACCAAAGGCTAGACCTGTCCACAGAAAAGTTTGAACAAGCACACAAAAGGCTGTTAAATAGACAACTGGAGAGTTTGGGACAAGCCAACCCAAGGCTGCTGAGTACTCAACCAGAGAGTTTGAGGGTAAGCCCACCAAAGGTTGCTGAGTAGTCCACCAGAGAGTCTGGAATAAGCTGTGTTACCTGATCCACCATCCCTGTGTGTAGGATCCATCCAGGTTCCATGATGGAAGTGGATTCCTTGAAGAAGGAAACAGATCCTGAGCCCATGAAATGGATCCTGAAATTTTGAAACGGATCCTGAAACATCCAGTGCTCTTTTGACCCATGGATCCCCCAAAAAATCAAATTTTAATGGAAAAACTCCCAAAACCCTAAATGCCTAAAGGCTAAAACCCTTAACCCCATTCCTGGTCAAGCTTTGATCTATCCTTATGTCAAAGCCTGCTCTCATGGTCTGATCTATCAAGGTCTGCTATCATTGTCTGATCTATCCTTATGTGCTACGCTTTTGTTCACTTCTCCCACACTGTTATTTAGTTCTGCCATAGCCTTCAAGAAAAACACTTTATTCACTGCTGATATGGACATGTGGATGTGGCTTACAAAACTGCTGTTATGACCTTCTTCATGCTCATGATGAAATGGTCTTTATAATTATCAATTATCAATGATGGTTATAACTTATCAAATTGTCATTCCTTAATGGCTTTGATTCTAAACGATGATTTTTTTCTTTTAATTTTAAAAATATTTTTATATCTTTTTTGTATTTGCCATTTCCCTGCCATATCGAGATCCTAGCTTTTGAAAATTTGGTGGACTGATAACTTAGGGAATAAGCCAACTGGAAACAACAAATTTGTCCACAACAAAGACCATTTTTGGTATGCTAACTCTTTGTAATAAATTTAGGTCACTATATAACAAATAATGGTTGGTAAATGTTTAAGAACATACAGATATAAGTAAGATAGGCGGTTTGACAATGAGGGGACAAGGATATTATTATCTATCTGGAACCAGATTTTCTTTGTAAGGTCCCTCATGCCATGGATTCTCTATGTTTTACAAGTTGTTAATTTATTTTTCTCTATTGTTATCTGCTTTCTATGTTTCCTCTTCTTTAGTTAGTTTTCTCAAATGGTAGCAAAGCCAAGCTCTAGTTTGAGAACAAGGTCTTAGTGAAGCATAGAAGTGAATTTACAATTTGTGTGCAGATGGTTGAGAACAAGAAATCTGCAGTGAATTGGCGACAAGAAGCAATGACTGTAATTGTTGAACATTGAATTATCGAGAAATTTGAGATATAAGATAAGATAATATAAGATCATTTTATTAATGTCCAACAAATGACCAAGAAATGGGCAACGAGACGAGAATGTACAACCAGGCGTCAGTAGACTATGGGAATGTCCATAACATTCCTATATGCTAAACAACTAGCAAAAAAGGAAAGATACAATTGACAATAAAGAAATAGAGAATAGTAAGATCTAGGTAAAGTAGAGAAGGAAAACCCTAAGAGTATGAGGCCCTCTCACGATTCACAACATCAAGATCATAACTGGAAATAAAAGTACAAGTAGAGGTATCCTTGTCTCTATCTATCACTATGAGGGGACCAATGAAAAACCAAATGATGTCCTTTGTAGAGTGAGGTCGAGAGGGCTAGGTTGTGCAATCTTGGGAAGAGCTCTAGGGAAAACCGAATTATCTCTCCTAACATTAGAGGTTGAGGAGAAGAACCTCCTAATAGAAGTCTAGCTGCTCAAGTGGGTCTAGTGAGTAGTATTCTGCATGGCACGGGTCTGGTTTTGAGGTCTCCTAGAGCTGAGGTGCCTATCAATCAAATTGGAGGAAGTCCATTGTCTCACCAATTTGCAGCCAACAAGCTCAAGTAGTGGAGAGTTGGTCTAGTGCTTACTATCACAAGAAATTGACATAGGATGAAAGAAAAAAGTGATGAGCTTGAGGGTGCTAGATCTAGAGAGGCTGCACAAAGTCTCATCCATGGATAGTCACCTCAAACTTCAAAGATCTCAAGTGCTAGGTATCTCTAGTCAGGGTAGAAAAATAAACTTGCAAGTGAACCCCCCAAGTCCTAGAATAAGCAGTTGAACCTCCCCTGAATCTCATGGTAAATGGAACATTTCAAAACAAAATGCTCGTAAAAATCAATCTCATGAAGACAGTGGCATGTGGTGGTCCGTCTTGATTCATAGATAGTGGGTACAAACTCTTAATTAGTAGAGGGGGAACCTAAGGCCATGAGCCTGATGGCATTCAATGTAATTAGAACAAACAATGGGACCATCTGTTGATGATGTAGCTACGTGAGGTCTCCTCACTTGATTAGCCGACCTACAAACTAAAATAAACAATAAAATGTATTTTTTATATTTCAAAATGACAAGTCGGCCCTAGTAAAGTAGCCAAGTCTGCCCAGTTAGAAAATCACTCAAAAGTGCAGTATAAATAAAGGAGTCGCCCTCCCATTTGACTCACATCTCAAGCAAGTTCGCTCAAGCAAGGGAATTCGATTTTTTGGGTAGCAGAAGACACAAGACATTTGTAGTTGATTTCTTTGGGCATCTATTCTTCTTGTACTTTTATCTTCATTGTACTAAATCTCTGAGTAAGAAAGGGTTGTTGGGTTTTCCCAGTGTTACAATGGTACTAGCACCAGCATACCTGCAGAGGTGCCTGTTATCACATATATAGTAGCCGGGCTACCATACATTTTTTGTCAGATTTCAATACACTATTCAGCCAGTTCCCTTGCATTGAGATGCTGAGATGAGCATCTATTATGGATCACTATCATATTTTGGACAACATTTTTATTCCCCATGCTATGACTAAGTCTCAGGACACTTAGAGAGATGACCGATGTAGCTATTTAGCCATTTGTACAGAGCAGTCAGTAGTGCCCAGAGTTACAACAGCAGTTTCAAAGGACAAATGATGGTTCAGATGATGATCTTTCAGGTATATGACTCAGCAGGTATATTATGGTGTTGTGGTTATATTGCTTTTATTTCCATTTTCTTAGCATGTCTTAGCATTCAGTATCGTGATCTGGCGATCATATAGATATGTTGACCTGGTTGTACTTATATATATATATCATTTGTGTCCCTACTCAAACTTAGAAGTTCTTGGCCTATACTCATTGGTTTTACCCTCCCTAGGGAGAATAGAGGTGATCATTCCCGCCATACTTTGGCTTGCTATTGTTGGTTTCATTATTCACTGTCTTCATCCATCCATGACTTACCCAATTTGTTCATTACCTTGACTTACTACTTGACTAGTGGCATGGAGGACCTTCCCCCACTGTAGCCTCTATATTGGATAAGCTTCCCTGTTTATTGTGTCTCGGCTCTGAGTTGGTGACAAAACTTGCCTATGGTGAGTTGGTTTTCCTTGTGAATCCCCCCTAGTCACTAAAGATGTTGGCTAAACCTGAAACTTTTAGTGCTGCCATGAATACAAAGTATGGAAATAAAATGTTGTATCTTGTATGAAAAGCCCATTCATGCAATGTGTTTCTCAACACACATGAATGAAAGGCAAGCCAAATGAAAATGGCTATGAAATATCAAATGTCATATCTTTTGTGAAATGTAAATACCTAGGTAAACAAGCTGTCTATGACACACCTAGAAGTGCTCAGGTAAACAAGTGCCTTAAAAACACACCTACAGCAAGAAGCCTAAATTAAATGTAAATCTATGCAATGTATTCATAAACACACATAGATCAAAGGCTATGGAAACTCTAGGCCCAAAAAGCAATGGAACTTAAACTCTATATCAAAAAGATTGTTGGCCTCATTTGTATTATGGATTGTGCGCATCTGTGTAAGGTGAATAAACACTCTTTGAACAACTTATCCATTTGTGAGACACCGCCATTCCCTATGTTGTTGCTTGTTCACTATATGCTATGGTGTGTATTCCCTTTTCCAGTTCCAAAGTGTCACAGTGTTAAGTCAGTAAGTCATCCTTTGACCTAGCCACTTATTTCTTAGCCTTCACCCTTCACTAGCAAATTGATCGCAACTATGAAGTGAGTATGACCTTGAAAGTGTTGTCTAAGTAATAAATAATAATTAATAACATATTATATTTGGATTTAGATCGCCAGTAATGATTGCTACTTGTTATAATTGCTATGTGAATGGATTGTAAAGCATGTTTTAACCTTTGACACCTTGCAGCAGCTTGATGACAGTTTGAGTCATATTTTGGTCATGTTGACTTGGTCAAACCTCAGTTTGACCAAAAGTCAACCACAGGACATGAGGTGGCAGACCTCAGATATTACAGATAGATGATATATGGTCTAGTACAGGTCACCATGGTGGGCTTATGCAGTGGTTTCAGGCTTAGGATGATGATTTGTGCTTTTAGCACTTTTACAGATTATTATTATTTGGTCTGTCGGATATGATGAGTATTTATTTTGGACCATGCAGAGGACTATATGGTGTATGAGTACACACTTTAGATGGATTTGGACCCTCTGAGTCCAATGAGATAGTCTGTTTTCAGTTCCGGGCAGTTACGGTGATTTTTAGCCTCAGTTGGCTATCCTAATGCAGTTTTGGCTTGTCGGAGGCCCTGTCAGAGTAGAGCAGAGATATGATTGGTTCACCTAGAGCGCTATTTTTGGAGGGGGTAGTCCAGCCACTTGTTATTACCATATTACCCCCCTCCCAGACAGTCTGGTGATTTTTATTTTTGGAGCCAGGCACTCTAGGAGGCAGTTTGGGCATTTTCACACTTCCCGAGGCAGTGCAGAAATGGTGAAAATGGCTACTGAAGAATTCGATTTGGGCTAATGAGGCAAGGTTATGGCATGAGATGATCAGTGATGATGAGTGGGATGTCTTCCACACCTTCTCCAGCAGTTTCAGCTTCATCGGGACCTACATCCATCACTTATGGCACTTTTTGATGATTTCTGGAGCCTCCTAAGGCTCACGACTTTCCCAGAGAGGCACGATTTGGTGTTTATCATGATTATTTTTGGATATTGTGCCATGGGGATTGACCAAGGGTGTTAAAAATTATCCCTTGGACCCACCATGAGCTATTTCTTATATTTTATCATTATGATTTGGTAGGATCCCCTCTCCTAGGGTGAATTTGTCCACTTATTATTATATTTTATTATTGATCCATGTATTGTATTGTTGAGCTCATCTCAACCATTGATTAGATCTTTTGATCTTTTGATCTTTTAATCTTAGCCACTTATTTAAAAAGTGGTTAGATTGTGGCCTCTCTCCTTCCTATTTAAAGGAGAGATCTTCTCATTGTAAAGGGGTCTTTGGCTCTTGGAATCTTGATATAGAAAAACTTTTCTGTGGAAATTCTTGTGGTCTCCTTTGCATCTGGTGTTCTTAGATGGTGATTGGAAAGTCTATTGCATCCTAGCATTTGGATATTTGTTGGAAGATCTATCTTTTTTGGAAACTTTTGTCTTGTTTACAGGAGGGCGACTTCACTTGGGCATTTTTGCAAGGCTTCAACTCGCTCCACTTGGCATTCGCTTGTATCAGGGGGTTATCATTAGTATCATTGTGATCTATGCTATCTTTTTGTTATTTCTCTTGTGGCATTTGTCTTATCTCTTGTTCGTAGTAAATTTGATATTGTTGACGTTTATTGTGCAGGAGAGAGGGCGCAGTGGCTTCCTTGGGCAAATCGATTTCATAGAAAACTACTTCAAATCGCTTCAAATTGATCGAGATTGCATAGATCATCATCATCAAGGTATCTACAAGGTTATCCAGGTATCCAAGTAAGATCCACAAGTTTGTTCTTCTTGTCTTGGTTCCAATCCATTGGCACAACTACTTCATTGATAAAACCCTCATTTTACAATTTCTCAGATCTTGCAAGATCTACTTGACTTTTGGGTATAATATTTAAAACCCACCTCTACAGCATCCACGGCAATTCAGATCTATAGTTTGGTGTGGATTGGCCCTCATTTGACCCATTTCCCAAGGCAAAGAAGCTTCTCCAAGGGAGGTCGCACTTCCTAGGAGGGGTGAGTTTACAAGGATCTAGCACCTGGGTAGGTGAGATCCCACTTGATCCTTCATCTCCATAATTGATAACTTACCCCTAGTGTGTCACTTCAGTGATTTTCACCTTGTGGGCCCCATTCCTCATTTTGAGGGTTGAGCCCCACTTGGATCACTTTGTGATACATTTCGATCTCAGATCTACTAAGATCTAGCCATTGGATGATCATAATTTTCAAGATCCACCTACCTCAACACCTCAACATTCCTGATCTATAATTTGGTGGACATCCGACTCCATTTGGCCCACTTCCCAAGGCACTGATCTTTCTCCAAGCCAATTCGACTTTCTTGGATTGTTGAGTTTGCTTGTGGTTTGATCCCTGTTTTGGTTGCTTGATTACGTTGACACTATCATATCCATCCATCAAGCTCACCTTTGGCACTGGTTAGCCCCAATTTGGTCCCTAACTACCCTGCATTGGACACGGTTCCCAAGGCAATGGGTTTTCTCATAATTGACTAGTACCTTAATCCTAGATCTTATATTTATATCATAAGTCACTCTCACATACATAATGGACCAAAGCTATACTATCTAAATCCCTTTATCCAACTTATTACTCATCTTGTGACTTCATCCATAGATCTAGGATTCCCCATACACCTTACATACTTCACCCATTCTTGACTTGATCTGGTGTTTTGGTTTGATCTCTCCTATCGGGAGTAGATCTGGGTCTCCCTCTTTGTTGTCTTGGGATAGATAACATAAAGTGAAGATTGCCTCAATTGGCGTGACAACCATCCATTGGGAGTCGAGGCTATCTTGGTTGCACCTCTTTGGTTTCCCATCCCCTCTGCCATCCATCTTGGATCCATCTCTAGGGGCAACTACAAGTTTGGTGATAATAGTGCCCCAGGGAGAGGGTGTCTTTTTTCTGTCCAGGAGGGGTGTTTAGCCAGCTTATTCTGAGGTGGGGTTATGGCCAGACCCTCTGGTTTCTCCTCTAGAAGTACTATGGCTTAATGGCATCGTTGGCTGCCTCATAAAACAGTTTGAAACCCTGAGGTTGGTATCCAGGGCTTCCAAGGGTGGGTCACTGGGTCACATGACCCCGACCTTGTTTTATCACTCCAGCGGCAGGTTCTTCAGCACTGTGAGATTTACTCATCCTTCATAGCACCTCCAGCACCCTCCTGGCCCTCCAGTTCACCAGCGCCCTCTCTCTGGGCCCTCCTACAGAGGATGACGTCATCTTCCTTGGCAGACTGTAATGCTTGATAAAGGGGGGGTGTTGAGGGTTTTTCATCACTGTTGGGGTTAGTTGGGGCATGGTGACCCCCCCCTACATAGCCTGGCCTTTAGTTTGGTCAAATCAGGCCTTGTTCATCCATTTTGCTCATGTTTGGGTCAAATATGGGGAAAACACCCCAATTTACCCACTCTCATCATTATTTTATATTATTTTTGTCAGACTTTTAAGTTGACATTTTTAATATTAAATTGGCCTTATTTTATGTAAAAGTGAGTGTGAGATCATATAAATTCAATATCCTCACTTCATTTTCAGACATCAACTTTTGGGATAAAATCATTATGTCTGCTATTTGCCCTAACTAGGGTTCTTTGAAGGAATGCGCACTCCTTGAGGAAGGCTATTTGTTGGCTTGGAAACATTTTTTGAAGTTTTGCTATTGTTCATGCCAAATGCTAAGGTGAGGCTAGAGTTGTTTGCTAAACACATGCACATAGAGGTATCCATACTTTTGGTTTGATGTCTCTCTGTCAAATTGTATGAAAGTGATGCTTGTTAGGGTTGAAGGGGAGCCATTATTGCTTCATTTTGTCTTGATTAGTATTTCACTTTTGTCTTTGGTCACCATTGCATTCAAGCTTGAGCTTTAGGTCTTCAAGTTTTGCTAAAGCTAGGTTTCCTCAACAAATCCTAAAGATTGTTGAAGTCATCCCTAGTTGCCAAACTTTCCAAGTACCATCTCAAGGAGGGTAGCTTCTTTCATTGATTCCCTAGGGTTGGGTAGATAGTTCTCTTAAAACCCTAAGTTGCTCTTTTACATCTCTTAACCTATTTTTCTGAATTTGTATTTTTGTAAATGTTATTGTTAGGTTAAAATTGCATTTGCATGTATAATTTTGGCATTTTCATGGTAGAATTTGGGTTAGAATTAGGTCTGCAATATTATGACAAAAAACCCTAAGAGTTAAAATTTTATTTTTTTTGCATTTTTGGCCTCCCTAGAGATCAAATGAGAGATTGTTGATTTTGCTTGCCCAATTGATGCCCTAGCCCACAAGTGCGCCCTCCTCTACCTATCAATCCAAGGAAAATCGATTTCAATCAGAGAGATCAAGTATGGAGGAAATACAAGTAAAATGCAATGATAACATGAAATAAAAGGTCCTGGGACAGTAATACTCCCTGTTACCAACGAAGAGATCCAAAGAAGAAGTAGGGAGAGTCTTCCCCTACCAATACTTCCTCCTCAAAGCAAATCGGCCTCCACCTGTAGATGCAAAAAAAACGTAGTACAAAAGATATGGCAAACAAGATCTCCAATAACTCAATGCAAAGGAAGAACCAACGAACGAACACCAAAAACATTCACCACAACACTGGAGATCGATGCAATAATAATTTTCTATTCCAATAATCTAGAGCCACAAGTCACCTTTACAATGAGAGGCTCTCTCCTTTAAATAGATAGGAGAGGCACCAAAATCCTAACCACTTTTTGAATGAGTGGCTAAGATTAAAAGATACAAATGTCTAATCAATGGTTGAGATGAGCTCAACAATAAAATACATGAATCACTAATAAAATATAACATAAGTGGACAAAATCGCCCTAGAAGAGGGGAATCCCACCATATCATGATGAGAAAAAATAATAAGAAGCTTATGGTGGGTCCAAGGGGTAATTTTAGCCACCCTTGGTCAATCCCCATAGCACAATAATAATAAAATAGTCATCAATATACCAAAGCGTGCCTCTATGGACAAATCGTAGGCCTCAAAAGACCTCAGAAATCATCAGAAAGTGCCATAAGTGATGGATGCGGGCCCCGATGAAGCTGAAACTGCTGGAGGAGGTGTGGAAGACATCAATCCATCATCACTGATCATCCCATGCCAAAACATTGCCTCAGTAGCCCAAATCGAATTCCTCAATAGCCATTTCTACCAATCCTGAAATGCCTCGGGAAGCGTGAAACTACCCCAAACTACCTCCTGGAGTGCCTGCGCTGTCAAGGTGAGGGCACCAGTGTGTCCGGGAGGGGGGTAATATGGTAAAAACAAGTGGCTGGGCCACCCCCTCCAAGCACAGCGCCCTAGGTCAACCGGATAAAAATCACATCTGCTTTGACAGTGTCTCCGACAGACCAAAACTGCACTGGGATAGCCTGTTGAGGCTAAATCATCACTGTAAGTGCCCGGAACTGAAAACAAACTGTCTCATTGGACTCAGAAAGTCCAAATCCATCCAAGATGTGTACTCATACACCGTATGAGTCTCTGCATGGTCATAAAATATATCCAATATACCGAAACAGGTCAAATAATAATAATCTGTAAATGATCAAATACTGCTGTAAACAATGAATCATCATCATAAACCCGTATCTGCTGCATAGAATCATCATGTACATGTACATAGACCATATATCATCTATCCATATCATCACAAGGTCCAACCATCTCATGCCCTATGGTTGACCTTGGTCAAACTAAGTTTGACCAAGTCAACATGACCAAATATAACTCAGACCATCATCAGAAGCTGCTGCAAAGTGTCAAAGGTTAATGCATGCTCTACAACTTATTCAAATAACAATTATAACACAAAGTAATCATTACTGGCTATCTAAATCCAAATATATAATGTCATTAATTACTATTATTACTCAAACTAGACTTTCAAGATCATACTCACTTCATAGCTGTGATCAATTTGCTAGTGAAGGGTGAAGGCTAAAATAAACTGGCTAGGCTAAGGGATGACTTGACTGACTTAACTTTGTGACACTTTGGCAAAGGGAAAGGGAATACACACCATAGTATACACTGAATTAGCAACAACACAGGGAATGGAGGTGTCTCACAAATGGATGAGTTGTTCAAAGAGGGTTTATTCACCTTTAACAGATGCGCACAATCCATAATATAAATAAGGCCAACAATTGTTTAGATATAGCATTTAAGTTCCATTGCTTTTTGGACCTGAAGTTTCCATAGCCTTGATCTATGTGTGTTTATAAACACATTGCATAGATTTACTTTTATTTAGGCTTTCTGCTGTAGGTGTATTTTTAAGGCACTTGTTTACCTGAGCACTTCTAGATGTGTCACAGACAGCTTGTTTACCTAGGTATTTACATTTCCAAAAGATATAACATTTTATTTTCATGGCCATTTTCATTTGGCATGCCTTTCATTCATGTGTGTTTAGAAACACATTGCATGAATGGGCTTTTCATACAAGATATAGCATTTCATTTTTTCCAGACTTTGTATTCATGGTAGCACTAAAAGTTTCAGGTTTAGCCAACACAACTTTAGTAACTAGGGGGAATTCACAAGGAACTCCAACTCACCATAGGTAAGTTTTGTCACCAACTCAGAGCCGAGACACAATAAACAGGGAAGCTCATCCAATATAGAGGCTACAGTGGGGAAAAATCCTCCATGCCACTAGTCAAGTAGTAAGTCAGGGTGATAAACTAAAAGGTAGGTAATGGATGGATGAAGACAATGAATAATGGTGCCAACACTAGCAAGCCAAGGTATGGTGGAATGATCGCCTCTATTCTCCCTAAGGAGGGTAAAACCAATGAGTATGAATAGTGAACTTCTAAGTCTGAGTAGGGACAATATAATATATATAATATGATCAACCAGGTCCACATATCTATATGATCGCCAGATCATGACACTAGGTGCTAAGACATGCTATAAGAATAAATATAAAAGCAATATAACCATAACACAATGATATACCTGCTGAGTCATATACCTGAATGCTCATCACCTGTACCATCATCTGTCCTCTGAAACCGCTGTTGTAACTCTGGGCACTACTGACTGCTCTGTACAACTGGTATAATGGCTACATCGGTCATCTCTCTGAGTGTCCTGAGACTCAGTGATGGCATGGGAAATACAACTGCTGTCCAAAATCTGATAGTGATCTAATATAGATGCTCATCTCAGCATCTCCAATGTAAGGGAACTGGCTGAATAGTGTACTGAAATCAGAAAAATAATGTATGGTAGCCCGACTACAATATATGTGATAACAGAGACTATTGACGAAACTAGGGTTTACTAATTCTTGAGTTTTCAACCATCAATTTGGTTTGCCCTTAACTTCATTGAGCTCGCCCTAGGAAGGCGAATTTTCCTATGCAAGTAGAATTTCATTTCGACAATTTTCAATTTTTGACCTAATTACTGCAGTTACTGCAACAAGTCGAGAATTAGGGTTTGTTGGTTCTCAGTGTTCTGACCACAGATCAGAAAGAAAAGAAGGTTGATTCAACTTGCCCTAGGAGGGAGAATTCATCTGTGGGAGTGGCTTTCCAAGAATCCAAAGTTCATTTTTGACCTAGCTCTTGCGAGGGTTTCTGATCCAGGTTGCAGTCAAAATGTCAAGCATCAAGGTTGAAGATAGGATTGATGGAGCTTCAAATTTCCATTCATGGAAGTCTAGAGTGCTTATTGCTCTAGAAGAAATTGATCTACTAAATTTTGTTAATGAAGGGTCAGAACCTAAAGGAGAAGCGAAGAAGACTAAGTGGAAGAAGAATGATGCCAAGACAAGGAGGATCCTAATTGATTCAATCAAGGATCATTTGATTCCTCAAATTTCTCAGAAGAAGACGGCAAAGGCAATGCTTGACACCTTGAAGAAATTGTTTGAGAACACAAATATTAATAGGGGCCTTGCCCTAAGGCAACAACTCTCAAGCATCAAGATGTCTAGATCCGATACTATTGATTCATATTTCATGAAGATCACAGAGATCAAGGACCAATTGGGGACAATTGGTGAGATTATTGCAGATAGGGAATTAGTCATGATGACCTTGAATGGCCTCCCTCAATCTTGGGAACCTTTCATTCAAAGCGTGTCGGGAAGATCTGAGCTACCTAATTTTGAAAGATTGTGGGAAAACTGTACACAAGAAGAAACCAGACTTGTGGCTAGAGGCAAAGCACATGCCCCTCATGAAGAAGATCAAGCTCTTATCACACATACCAAGAAGAGAGGAAAGAGGAACTTTGGAAGAAAAGACAAAGACAGAAGATCAAGTTCATCCCCTGATCAAAGGAAGAAGAAGGACCTTTCAAAAGTCCAATGCTTCAAGTGTAGAAAGTTCGGTTACAACAAGAATCAATGTATATCAGAGAAGAGGAAAGAACATGCTTCCACAACTGATGTAGATGAAGAAACTCCACCAAAGACGTCAAGTATTGCAGAAGATGATGACCATCGAAAGGAGTTCTTTTTCTAGTACACCAATGATTGAATTATCTATAATGTATATCCATATTGTCGTTTTCTCCAATGGGCTTCCGACAAGAAAGAAGATAGAGATCTAAGGACTCCAGTGATCCCTGCAAGGAGGCAAAGATCAAGAGGGAGCCCACACAAAACAATAAAAGATAAGTATTTGGATTATCATTTGTCATCATTGCTCTTGTAGATCAATCTAAATGTTCATAACAATTGTATGCATATCTTTATTCTTAGAATCAAGAAGTGTGTTATGCATGTTATGATATAGCATGTTTATATGACTAAGATTGACTAGCAGTAGGCTCATATTGTGCATGTGTTGAGTAAGCAGCCTGTAGTGTTGTACAACATTCCATGAACCCTAGATGGGACTAGTATAGGATGAAACCTCTTTGCTGACATACTGGAGCAGTGAACACTCCTGACAGTATTTTCTGGTGGAGATGGAAGGCATCCAGATAGTCACCAAGTATGTTCAGTATATGGATGGATGTTGTGTTGAAGCATTGGCTAAGATGCTTACATGACTGTGTAAACTATTGTCATTGTCATTGAAATATGATTTAATTTCTCGTGATTATGCAATGTTGCTGACTATTTGACGAAATATGACTTGTAGGGAAAGACCATATGACTATAGACTACAAGAGAAGGATGATGGGACTTGTTCTGAAGAGCAAGTGATGGATGTATAGTCAGCCAGATTAAGATCCCGTTGATACTCAATATTTGAGAGGGGGCAGGATCCTGAGAATTGACTCTCAAGATCAGATGGTAGGATGGATTCCGTGACAGAGGGAGCAGCTACAGTGGATGTGATGACTATTCAGTAGTAGCAGCAGACATATGTGGATCTAGCACATTCAGTCATATGTGGACCCATGACTCAAGGGTCCAGGAGATCTCATATGAAGACTGACAATTGATGTTCATCCTTCCGATGAACATAAGGAGTTGCAGTTAGCAATAGCAAACAAGTTCTCTGAAGTTCATCAGTATGCTACCTGAAATGTGGGGACTACATGAATAACAGTTGGCTTCCAGTAGAACATTACTTGTGCCTTAGTGGAGAATTAGCATGACAACAACCACTCAGTTGATCTCAGAAGAGTTGCAATATACAGTTAGAGCAGTGGCTTAGGATTCAACATGTGCAGATAACACAGGTTGTTGATGATGATTCCTTGATCATAATGTTGTATCCTAGTGATTAGTTCCCCGCCTAGACAAAGAGGTCTATTGATAGGTACAGAGGGAGTTGTCCTCTGAGTCCACGATGAACAGTCTTAGCCTGATGCATTACTTCTTGAAGTATGGTCGAGACCAGATGAGATATCCCTCAGTTAGAGGGAGTACATAGTTGAGAGATTCGAGATGATGAACCATAAGAAGTTGAGTATGCTTCTGACTCAGAATTTCCAGTGAGCAGCTCCAAAGGGAGAGTATAGTTGCAGAAGGAATCTGCAGCAAAGATCCAAAGGGAGTCTAGATTTCCATCCAGTATTATTGAGAGAACAGGAAGTTCATCTTAGTAGGCTCACTTGATGAGACACGACACTAATAGATGAGCAACAGTGTCTAGTCGTACAGCTTGCAGTGGTATGCTCTAATGCAGAAGGAGCGAAAGATTCCAGCACAGAGGGAGCAGTTGCAACATGTGCTAAGATACTTACATGGCACTGTGGGATGTGGACTGAGATATGCTTCTAGGAGTGATATGAGATTGCATGGATACACAGATTCCGACTAGGCAGGAAGTGTCGTGGACAGGAAGAGCACCTCCTGGTGTTGCTTTAGTTTGGGTTCTGCAGTGATTCCCTACTGCAGCAGGAAGCAACCCTCAGTAGCATTGAGCACTGCATAAGCAGAGTATATTGCAGCAAGTGTTGCAGCACGAGAAGCAGTATGGCTTCGAAAGCTCTTTGCAGGATTGTCCAGACAAACACTTGAGCCTACCGTGATTCATTGTGATAATCAAAGTTGTGTGAAGCTTTCAGTGAAGCCTGTATCTCATGAAAGATCGAAGCATGTGGAGATCAAGTACCATTATATTAGAGATATGGTACAAAGAGAAGCAGTACAGCTCCAGTATATCCCGACTGATGATCAGATTGCAAACATTCTCACCAAGCCTCTTTCCAGAGTGAAGTTTGCGTACTTCCGTGAAAGAGTTGGAGTATTGGAGAATGCTTCCCTCAGTGAGAGGGAGTGCTCATAGTCCAGGACAGGCGATCGTCGTATACCGATAATGAGATCAGTCCAGGTAGGACAGGCGGTCCTTGTAGACTAGCAATGAACTCAGTCCAGGACAAGCAGTCCTTGTAGACCGATAATGAGCTTAGTCCATGTAGGACAGGCAGTTCGTGTAGACTGATAATGAGCTCAGTCCAGGAAGGACAGGCAATCTTGTGTAGACAGATAATGAGTTCAGTCCAGTTAGGGAAGGTGGTCCTGTGTAGACCGAGATAAGCTTAGTCCAGTTAGGACTGTTGTTCCTATGAGGAACATTCTCCTGTGTGGAGAGGACTCTTGTATAGAGTATACTTAGATCCCTATGTGGGATGTTGTTCAGTTTGGATGGTGTCGACCCTTCTTATGATGATGAGATGTACGAGCCCAGCCATGACGATCAGAAGATGTACGAGTCTAGCCGTGACGATCAGAAGATGTTCAAGTCTAGTTGTGACTGTCAGATAATGCCTAGATATGTTCCAGCGTGATGATACCTCTCTAGCTAAGAGGGAGCATTGATGATGTAGCTACGTGAGGTCTCCTCACTTGATTAGCTGACCTACAAACTAAAATAAACAATAAAATGTATTTTTTATATTTCAAAATGACAAGTCGGCCCCACTAAAGCAACTAAGTCGACCTAGTTAGAAAATCACTCAAAAGTGCAGTATAAATAAAGGAGACGCCCTCCCATTTGACTCACATCTCAAGCAAGTTCGCTCAAGCAAGTTCGCTCAAGCAAGAGAATTCGACTTTTTGGGTAGCAGAAGACACATAAGACATTTGTAGCTAATTTCTTTGGGCATCTATTCTTCTTGTACTTTTATCTTCATTGTACTGAATCTCTGAGTAAGAAAGGGTTGCTGGGTTTTTCCCGAGTTTGGGTTTTCCCAAGATAAAATCTTGCGTCTATTGTTTATGTGCATAGTTTTTCTTTCAGTGATCCTATATTGCTTATAAGTTGAAAGAGATGAAAATTATATTGCTATAATTAAAAATTCTTAACACCATCTTGCAACTATATGAAATGCTCATAATGGAAGGTCATCTTGGGCCCTAGGCTTTGAGGGGAGAGACCAAAGTGCTCTAAATGTATCCCCAATAGATGTCATTCATAATAAGTTAATAACCCTATTGATCTCCTCTTAAATGGGGAGGAGATCATCGAGGGCATCTAAAGAGTAACTAAAAGGAGGGAGATGCTCTATAGAAATATCAATGCTCCAAGGAGTGAAGTTGCCTCAAGAACCAACTTTGTCTGCACCTAATAAGGGCAATATCCTTGGAATATTAGAGAGAAATAGGGGTATCTATTCCAACAAAAAGGTAAGTTCCTCAGAGTACAAACCTTGTGAAGGAAGAAAATGAATTTGAAAAAATTCTCCAAGTGCAAAGGATGGGCTCCAAACTCATCTTGGACAATGCCCTAGGGGAAAGTCCATTTGTAATGGATCATCTATTGAAGCATGATAGGTTTCGCACCCTCTCCACACTCACCTAATCAACAAAGGACATAAATGGTCCCCAAAGCTCAACCCCATATTGAATTGTGGTTTTGTTTATGATGTCAAAAAGGTGGTGTTGAAAAAGATCATCTTCGTAGGGATGTCCTACAAGTGGAAACATTAGCGCTCAAGCAATGGCAAGGAAGCATGCCCCTTGTAGAGATAGGGCTGGAAATCAGAACTCATAGTGAAATGAGGACTCATGAACTAGACCTCCAAATATGTGTAGGTTGTGGTAATCTCCACTTCACCCCTCTGGAATAAGAAATGAAAATCCTTTGGAGATTTATTTGAGGTGTTCAAAATCATGACCATAGGTTTGCTAAGGTTGGCCACCATCCGCTTATGATCACAAACACTAGCGAGAGTGTCCAACTGCCTCTGAAAGCCCTCAGTGGAGTGTTCTATACATGAATAAACATTAAGGATAGAAAGTATAATAATACGGTGAATATATAATAAAATAAGAGATAAGTAATAAATATAATAAATAGATATTAAAAGACACACGTTTTTATTTAAAAGCATAAAGGTCCCCTTCAAGTTGTATTTATATGTGGACCACTCAAATGTAAAATACATTATTTATATCTCTTTGTATATCCAATTGAAAACTTTAAGTCAAATTAAGCTTCCACTGGAGTTGGTATCAGAGCTTTGTGTCATACAAGGCCATACACCTCTCAACTATCATACGAGCTATCAAATTTAGCTGCCATATAATTGTACGATCAACCATCATATGAACACTGGGTTGTTCCTCAAACAAGTTTCTTGATGATTGTCCAAGCTATTGATATCCCCCTCCTACCAATGAGCCTAAGTATGAGTTCTATCTTAATGGAAGAAGGTTGTCCCGGGTCCAAAACGAGTCACAGAAACTTAATGGTTAAAGTGCGTATACATTGTCTAGAGGCAATGAGTGAAATCCTTTCGTTGTTTTGGTTCACATCACTTCAAATAGGTTGGATTGTCAGATCTTAGTCATCTACACATAGAGACAGGAGTGAGGGATAATAGGAAGGGGTCCTCTACGGATGGTATAGATCCATCGAGTTGTTCTCACTTCTTAATCCCCACCGTTTGCACCACCTATATGTGATTGATTAGTAATAGGGGGGTTCCTCCATGAATGGCCTAGATGCATTGTGCTACTCTCCAACTTCTAATCGCCACTATTCGCGCATCGGTACATGCTCGAGTGGTAACAAATGGTGCCCCTCTGCAAATGGTGTAAGATTTAGCGTGCAACTCTTAGCTTTTAATCTCGACCAATGGTGCATTATCACATGATTGAGTAGTAAAGGGGAAGGGTCCCCTACAAATGGTATAGATTGACCGTGCAAATCTTAACCACGTAATCATAGTCATTCTCACATTAAAAAAATGATCGAGAGTTGACACAAGTGGTCCCTCCGCCAATGGCAGGATTTAATCTCGATAGGTGGGTCAGCTAATCACAACCATTCATGCATAGAGAACAGTTTTAGTCTATCATATGTGTGAAGAATAAAGAAGATTCTCGAGGAGCCACCTCGCCAACTCAAACCAAATCTCAACAAAGACTTACCAGCCAATGGGATAACACACGAGGTAGGTCCGGCCAAGTCAACCCTTAGTCACCAATAATAAAAGGACACGTATCCCTCCATCTTGGACAAAAAGAACATCGATGCTACCCTACGATGACCTTGAATGCCACTTAAATGTTGGGATCTTCGGCCAGTCATGAAGATTTCTCCCAATTTATAATGATTGGAATGGTCAATTCATGCATTTCATGGTGTATGTGAGCCCCCCAGCGATAGCGGAGTGACCATTCGACCGAGTTCACTCAGAGAGCTATCCAAGCATACGCCAACCAACCACAGAATGCCGTCAGCCTTGTACTGGTGACACTATTGAAGCATTTTGTTTTCTAAATTACCAAGTAAGTTATTCGGAAGCCCCAACTTTGTCAATTCCATTTATAAAAACTGTAAGCCCGTCTCGCTGTTAAATCCATCACCATTAACTTCACCTCTCCCATCTACTTAGAACCTATGTAGCCATGCCTAGAGCCAACAAAGCCACCTCTGAGAGTTCTTCGTCCCATCCTGCTGGGGCCCGCTCCGATACCAACAAAATCTCTTCTTCCCAAGGCCCTCCTTTCATCGATGAATTCACCCATGTCGCTACTCTCCATATGACAAACTCATCCCCCAAAAAGCTCATAGGGGTTGCCTACAGGAAGCATGTCTTAGGTTAATCATCTAGCACCCTCTGGGATTCTGAGTGGGCCTAGCATATCGTCCCCGACACCTATCCTTACCTACATCATCGAACTATGTGCCAGGAATTATCAACCCACCTCCTCCTCTATCACCACTACGGCTAAGTTACTAGAAACGCCCAAGCAACCTTGGTGAAACGTCGTTCCCCGTTTCGGATCCTTAAACAAAGGGGATACGGCCTTGAGACGTCAGTAATACGTATCAAATTGGTACATATACATTTCAATCTAGGGTGATACGTTTCAGGGAAATGGCAATATTAAATTCTTAAAGTAAAAGTGATATTCTCCTTGTATTTCATTTTCTATCATTTTACTTAAATTTTTAACATTACCATTAATTGTCTCGGGATGTTTGAGAGTGGTTCCAACCTCATCGGACTTCATATGCAAAATGTAGAATTTTTAATCCCTTTCAGAATTGAACAGACTTAATAGTTTTCAGGATTTCAAGATTGCAACGTTGCCACTGGATTCTATCATATATGATGGGATTGGCATTCAATCAAACACATCAACCCCTCTATGTACCTTGATGTTGGTGGTGTTGATTGTTGAACTCCTTTGTCTTGGATGGACTTGGACCCACTTCCATAACCAGAGGATGTGAACATTGGTGTTGGATAGGTGCCTTCAAGCCCAAGGGAATCAAGCCAGGCTCGGGATCCCTATTTTCGATCTACTTTTGTTGAGGACATAGATGATGACTCTAACTCTGAGCATGAGGATTCATATGATATTAGTTAAAAGTTTTCATAATATCATGTTACATGTACGATTAATGATATTCGATAGTAGTGTCAGGTGATGATGATGATGTACAATGATAATATTATGATGATTATGATGACAATGATATATATATATGTGTGTGTGTGTGTGTGTGTGTGTGTGTCGCTTCCCTGCCATATCGTATCTAGCTTTTTTGAGAAAAATTCGTATTCGTTTCCCCCCGTATCCGTATCCGTTTCTATATCCGCTTCAATGCAACTTAGCACTGCGGATGGCCAAACTATTTTATTACATATCAATGCCCTCTCTATTACTCAGATGCTCAGCATGTCCTTAGGCACTGTTGTCCTGTAGCATGAGATGCAAACCAACAAGTAAGAAAATGAACCAAGCTTAGAGGGCCAGATTCTTTTCAAGACTCAAGTACAATCAGGGCCACATTGAGATCCCCCCTACCCCATGGAAGATTAAGCAGTTTGCCTCCTAGCCCCAAGACTGCTTCTCTATGTTAACCCTGTTACCAACTGAGTTGCACATCAGTTGGACTTCCAGAGAGCCACCAAATTTTGCACAAATACTTGTGCATTTCGGTGCTCAGAAGTTCAAATGAGGCCTTTTTAGGGCCCTGTTTTTTAATTTTTAAAGCATGTCCATGCCCCACAGGGTTTGTAATAAAGTGTACTAGCATGATGGTCTTTTGAGTAACTTGGCTCCCTACGACTTGGCAACTAATGAGGGTATTCCAAGGATTTTTTTCCCTTGTCAATTATGCTTTGCCTTTAGCCGAGTATAATTAACGAGTTTTTCTCCTGCACCTCCAAAGCTAGAATGCCTAAGTTGGTGGTTAGGCCTTGGGGGGTTATTAAAGTTCATGTGTCAACATATATAAGCATGCTAGACACTTAAATAAAGTTATATGGCCATGTACTAGGTCCCTAGGTGTTTTTTTAATGTTTTAGAAAAATTATTTTTTTCAATAATTAGACCATTTTTAATGGTTTAGTTGAAAATTTTCAAAATGTAATAATTAAGTAGTTTGTGGGTGAAATCTGACAATGGGGTGCTTGTTTTCTAAGCCAGAGCACCCGTTTAACCCATAAACCCACTTTTCCTAAGTTTCGAGCAATTATTTATCTCAGAAAAGACAAAATAAATGTCAAATAAAGACATATTAAATAAAAAGGACAAATTCCTAAATCAGTGAGAGTGGTCCGGAGTTGATCAGAAGTCCGGACTAAAGTGATTGGCAATAAATTCCTAATCACTACAGACTCCGAATAGGTGATTCCAGTCAGAGCCGAGCAAGATCTAGTTAATAGTCTCTTGGTAAATGCGCCCTCACTCTGCATGGGCGATTTTGCTAGTTGACATCTTGTGATTGGATTGTGATAACTTCAAGGTTCGGCTGCCTACTTTCTTAGGAGGTGGCACAATATCCTTCATTTAGCTCTCAATCAGGATCTAGATCAAAGCTTCAAGCTCCAAGTTAACTCCCTCATCACAGGATGCGCCCTCCCTTGGCAATTGCGCCCTCTCTTGCATGTATTTACCTATTTAAAGAGAGCTCTTCTCCATTGTAACGCATCAGAAGGTCGAACCTCTGCTTTCTATTGTAATATTTTTCATTGAGTTAATAAGAGGCTTTGGAGGCTACTTTGGTGTTGTCTACGGTGTTGGATTGTTCCATGCTTTGCTAATATGAGGTAATTTGTATCATTGTTGCATGCTAGTAATTGTTGGGATTCATTTGTCTTTGAAGGGAAAATATTTTCATAAAGAATAGTAAGCATTGCTTTACAGATTATTTGCTATTGTTAATGATATCAGGATGCTAGAGGTAGTAAGATTTCTTTCTTGAATAAATTATGCCTCATGTTTTCTTTTGGTCATGCACACAGATGCGCCTAATCCCCTTTGCTAGTGTTGTATTGATCTTGTAGGTTGCTTAAGCTGGAGGAGTGGATGAGCATGTTAGCTCTTCTTCACATTCAGTAGATATAAACAAAGAGATCAATCCCACCGGTGCATCAGGAAGCAGACTCCATAGCCCGTCTTTAGTGCTCAACCCCCTTGGGTTCACAACTTCTCGATCCAATTTCTTTCATCTATTATGGTTATTGGTTTTATTTCCTATTTAGATATAGATTCAAAGTTTATTTTTTAAAGCAAATCTAACTGTTTGCAATCTAAAAGTTATGAAAGGCATATCTAAGATTCTAGATCTAGGTTGCATTTCTTCATTATTGCAAGTTTTAAATCGTAGATCTAAGAGAGCAACATAGAAGAAATTTTGAAGTTAAAGTATTTATCAAGCAAATCTAGTGCTACTCATTTGCTTGCCATCTCTTAAAGAGGCAAGCAAAGATCCTAGGAAGGCAAGCTTTTTAGCTTGCCTTAGTTAATTTTGTACTTTTATTTCACTAGTTTACTTAGAAATTTTTTTGTAGCAATTTCATAGTGTTGCCAAGAACACTCTTAAAGTGTTCTTTGCCATATTTGAGTTGAATAAGCTTGCTGGTTTTTATTTTGTTTTAGCAGGTTTTGAACATTAAAGTGACCGAAATCTGAGATCTGGAGGCTTTCAAGGCCATTTGGAGTAGTTTGGGAAACCCCCTCTTCATCTAGTTCTTTCTCTTTCAATTTATTGTAAACTTGTTACTCCCAAATCTTCAAGGGACTACAAGTATTTCTAAAAGAGCATTGTAAAAGATTTTAAAATGAGAGCAAGTGGACTAACCAATGCCCACACCCCATCCCCACAGGGGGGATCAGTGTCGTCTCATTTTTTTCATGTTTTACTTTGTTAGTTTAGATATTTATTTTTCCGCTCATAATAAAAAGAACAAACTAAAATTTACCTTGTTTTGTTTCAACGACGGATTTTTACTTTATTTTCAGTTTTTTCGCCTTTAATAAAATAAATATAGGATTAAAATTTAACTTGTTGGATCCATTTCAATGGCGGGCCACAAGAGTTCTCGGGACTTAGTTTTCTCATTTTGTTAACAATTTCCTGCTTTATAGTAATTTGGTCTTTGCTTTCTCGAAGTACAGTGCCACGGAAAGAGCTTGCTCGAGTACTGGAATTCGGCCTGAAAAGAGTTTATTGGAGGTAGATCTAATCAAGTATAAAATCTATCTTGTTTAAATAAAATAAACCAACGCTTAAAATCCAACTATGCTCTTGGCCTCTGCAGCTTAACCTGATCAATTGGTCAACCAAAAAGGAAGATAAGCACTAGTTTAATATGAAAATCCAATTAAACTCAATTTCAAGAACTCGAGAGGTTGCGTGGGTGATACCATAGAGTCAGAAGGCTACTGTAAGCAGGTTATGCCTTGCCTTGTTGGACACTTGGTTTAACCGCTATAGCACTCAGTTCAAGAGGTTAAGTTTATTTTGGGCCAAACCCCCAATTAACCCACTCCTTTAATACACACTAATAATTTTAAAACTGGAAACAAGATTTTGCAATATTTTCACCACACAACAACAACTACATCACACGTACAATCTCGGCTCAGTTGCACTCATTTGGACTTTCAAGCGAGCGTGTCAAGGATGAACATGTTACATGTTCTTTTTCAGCGATACTGAAGTCCATCAGGCCATAATTGGGCTCTTTTTTTTAACTTTTTGCGTGTCCATACCCCCGTGGGGAATTGTAATAAGTTGGTATAAGCATGGTCTTTTTGTAACAGGATTAAATTACCTTAGGTTTATCTGTCAAGGGGATACTCTAGAGTGTTTTTTCCTTGGGAATTATGCATTGCGCTTCAGCGACGTATAATTCCTAAGTTTTTCACTCACCTCCAAAGCTGGAGTATTCACCTTAGTGGTCAAACCTTGGGAGGTTATTAAAGTCTAAGTGTCTATGTATTTTTTCATGCTAGTCATCAATAATAAGTCGTATGGACACATACTAGGTCCCCTAGGAGTTTGAGTCAATTCTAAGAAAAATAAATTTTTTTCCGCAAAATTAAGCCATTTTTTAATGGTTTAATTGGAAAATTTCAAATTGTGATAAAAGTGTGATCTGGAAGTGGAATTTGGCGCTTGGACGCTCTTTTTCACACTCAAAGCGTCATTTTTACCCTAGGACCCAGTATTCCTATGTTTCGGGTGATTAAATTATCACGTGGAGCACTTTTTCTTATTGGACCTACAAAATGGCATTTAAATGCTAATGGTGCGACAAATTGACACCAAATATAAAACAAAAAAATATATAATTAAAAAGGAATTGACATGTGCCAAATTGAGTTAGCATCTTATCCAATTTGGAGGGCGAATATATTCCATAACTAAAGCATCATTTTTTATTTGATTTGGAAGTCAAACATTTGAGCATCAAACTAGAGTGCACCCTTCTCTCTTATGGGCGGCTCCTTCCACATGTCACATTGTTGTTAGAGACTCCAAGGAGAGGTCACCTACCTCATGAAGAGGTGGCGCCATCCTCATGGATTTGGCTACCAAGTGATTCCTAAATCAATGCAACCAACTCAACGTCAAACTCCCTCTTATGTGATGCGCCCTTCCTTGATGGATGCGCCCCCCTCATGCCTGTAATTCTTATATAAAGAGGAGCTTTTCTTATTGTAATGATCAGAAGTTCGAACCTCTGCTTGCTATTGTAATATTTTCATTGAGTTAATAAGAGGATTTGGAGGCTACTCTGGTGTTGTCTACGATGTTGGATGTTCCATACTTTGCCAATATGAGGTAATTTGTATCATTGTTGCATGCTAGTAATTGTTGGGATTCATTTGTCTTTGAAGGGAAAGTATTTTGATAAAGAATAGTAAGTAGTGCTTTACAGATTACTCGCTATTGTTAATGATATTAGAATGCTAGAGGTAGTACTATTTCTTGCTTGAATCTATTATGTCTCATGTTTTCTTTTAGTCATTAACACAAATGCTCTTAATCCCCTTTGCTAGTGTTGTATTGATCTTGCGGGTTGCTTAAGCTGGAGGAGTGGATGCGCATGTTAACTCTTCTTTTCATTCAGTAGATCTAAACAAAGAGATCAATCTCACCGGTGCATCAGGAAGAAGACTCCATAGCCCATCTTCAATGCTCAACCCCCATGGGTTCATAACTTCTCGATCCAATTTCTCTTATCTCTTCTGGTTACTGGTTTTGTTTTATATTTAGATCTTGATTCAAAGTTTATTTTTTAAAGTAGATCTAAATGTTTGCAATCTAAAAGTTATAAAAGGTTTATCTAATATTCTATATCTAGATTGTTTTTCTTCATTTTTGCAAGTTTTAAATCGTAGATCTAAGAGAGCAAAATAGAAGAAATTTCGAAGTTAAAGTCCTTATCAAGCAAATCTACTGCTACTGATTTGCTTTCCATCTCTTAAAGAGGCAAGCAAAGATCCTAGGAAGGCAAGTTTTTTAGCTTGCCTTACGTAGTTAAATTGATGTTTTATTTCACTAGTTTACTTAGAAATTTTTGTCGCAATTTTGTAGTATTGCCAAGAACATTCTTAAAGTGTTTTTGACCACATTTGATTTAAATAAGCTTGCTGGTTTTTGTTTTTTTTTTAGCAGGTTTTGAACATTAAAGTGACCAAAATCTGAGATCCGGAGGATTCTGAGGCCATCTGGAGCATTTTGGGAACCCCCCTCTTTATCTAGTTCATTCTCTTTGAATTTATTGTAAACTTGTTACTTCCAAATATTCAAGGGACTACAAGTACTTCTGAAGAGCATTGTAAAAGATTTTAAAACGAGAGCAAGTGGGCTAACCAGCGCCCACACCCCATCACCCCAAGGGGGATCAGTGTCGTCTCACTTTTTTGTGTTTTGCTTGGTTAGTTTAGATTTTTATTTTTCCGCTCTTAATAAAAAGAACAAACTAAAATTAACCTTGTTGGTTCCGTTTCAATGGCGGTTCACAAGTGTTCTCAGGACCTCACATTTACTTTTGCTTTATTTTTTTAGTCTTTCGCTTCTAATAAAATAAACATAGAATTAAAATTTAACTTGTTGGATCCGTTTCAACAGCGGGCCACAAGAGTTCTCGGGATTTAGTTTTTCTCATTTTTTAACAATTTCCTGCTTTAATAGTAATTTGTTCCTTGCTTTCCCGAAATACGGTGCCACGGAAAGAGCTTGATCGAGTACTGGAATTCGACCGAAAAAAGAGATTCTTGGAGGTAGATCTAATCAAGTAGAAAATCTATCTTGTTTAAATAAAATAAACCAACGCTTAAAATCCGACTATGCTCTTGGCCTCTGCAGCTTAGTCTGATCAATTGGTCAACCAGAAAGGAAGATAAGCACTAGTTTAATAGGAAAATCCAATTAAACTCAATTTCAAGAACTCAGGAGGTTGCATGGGTTGACACCATAGAGTCAGAAGGCTACTGTAAGCAAGTTATGCCTCGCCTTGTTGGACGCTTGGTTAAACTGCTATAGCACTCAGTTAAAGAGGTTAAGTTTATTTTGGGCCAAACCCCCAATAAACCCACTCCTTTAATACACACTAATAATTTTAAAACTGGAAAAAAGATTTTGCAATACTTTCACGACACAACACAACTGCATCACACGTACAATCTCGGCACTTGTCATTATGCGTTATCATGGTTAAGTTAATCTACGAAATGTCGTGAATGATTTCAATCTTATGTGTTGTACTTAAATTCAATTGCAATTATTTCTTTGTTCCAGTATTTTCCATTTCATAATTCCTAGAATAGCTTTTACTCATTTTCATAGTTTAAAAGCCATAGTTTCTTTTATAGGGACCACCCCCCTTGGCTTTACTAGGAGTAGCCTAAACGGAGGAGTTGAGTAATCAGGTGACAACAATTGACTCTCGCTTTCCCCCAAGGACACATTGAGCGGCTTGAAGGTTTCCTACCGCATTCCCCCTAGGTGTGTATCAGGCGGTAACAGGCACAAAAGCCTCCAGGTCAGGCAAGAACTTCCTAGCGTCATTTCCTCAAAACAGGGCACCAAAAATCCCAAGAATCAATGATTCGTATCAAGAGGAAATCGGAAGCAATCATGAGGTTAATCAAAGGGTGGAAGGATGAAGATTCCTTCGGTTTTGGTTATTCTCGGGAGCCCCTAACAACAGGACAAGGAATCAAAAAGGATATGAGGGACAAAGACAACACACCAACTTTTAGTTTGATTATCATGAAGTACCAACTCTCCCCTAACAGTGCAGGGTATCAAGCATGCCAGCCACTTACACATATGTGCCAATTTAAGCAAGGGTGATTCATCATGAGGAGATCAAAGGTTATAAAAGAGGCACCAATTCCAAAACAAAAGAGGGGGCATTTTGTATACCGTTAGGCTGCCAAAATTTTGTTGAGTTTTATTTAATGGGATCTACAACATCAACACCATTATTTTCCCTTATTCTCATTTTTTATCTCATTGTAAGCAGTCCTTCCTTGAAAAAGAACAATAGACCCAAGACCGAGATCCAAGGGTCCCTCATGGTGTCCTTCTATTGTATCAAAGAACAACTATGAATTTGTTGAATAGATCAGGACCATGGCAGATTTACCACTAAATTGAAGCAATAAATGTCTTACACATGTTATTATGGTTCTTTTATCTGGTTTTGTCTTCCATTTCGTTGAATGAATCAATGGATCTATGTTTATCTTTCCCATTTGATTTTTTGTTTGTTATAAACATACTTTAGATAGAATGTATGATGAGCTCTCTTCTACATGTTGTGTTTCTAACCTTACATTTCTCGCTTAATGATGGGACTGTGATTAAGGTGCCTCAAAAGTATTGTTTGGTTTGAATTTTTGTGGTCTATATTGTGTGATGCCCCTTCACCTTTAAAACAATGTTTGAAGTTATTTCCAGCAACAAAGGTCAACCTCATGCACCATAGACCCTTGCTGTAAATCCAGTCACCAAAGCTTAACAAACCAAAGGCTCTCCTAGGGTGACAGACTAGGATACCTGCCTCATAAACCTAGGGTTCCCTCCCTTGGCCCAAAGACTGGCTCAATGGCCTAAAATGGCGTAGAAAGGTGCATCCTGCACAACCCTCCATGGCCTTGCATTCCCTCTTGCAAAGCTCTTGCATCTAAATCCAAAATTGATACCCATATTCAGGAAAGAAGTAAGAAATATTGCACTACACATTGGGTGGTGAGGGGTACTGTTATCACACCATAGTAGTAGGGCTACTATTCTTGTTTAGCAGATATCTGCACATTCCAGAGCTTCCATTATTCAGAGCATGGCTATGATGATTGTATATTTTGTGATCACTCATGATCAGAGCAGTGTTATTCAGACTTATGTTAGACCTTATGTCAAGGTTGAGCCTTGAGAGTTCAGATTTGATGACCGATGTGACCCTTTATCCCATACAGTTTCAGTTCAGTGCTTAGAGATGTATTGCAGCAGTGTTTCAGATGGTATGTGATGTTTATTACTATGATGATGTTGTATGATCTATGGATATTTTATCATTGACTATGGATTATTATCTTGTTGATTTAGTCATGTTCACAGCATCTACTTGGTATATTATTCCTGATGTGGCAAACTGTTTAAAATGAACTATAAATCATAAAATGGACAATTGCTTGCACATTTAGGTCATTTAACAAAACCCACTGGTTTTCCACCTTACATAGATATGGTCTTTCCTGACACCAATTGTCTGCTAGTGTAGGCTCCATATTCACTTGACTCCATCCATACATGACTTTCCTATTTGACTTTGAACCTTGACCTGTCTTATTTGACTTTCTGATACTGAGGACTTCCCCATTTTTCTACCTCTGTGTTTGGACCGCATCCCTGTATATTCAGTGTCTCGGCTCTAAGTTGGTGACAAAACTTGCCTTTGGTGAGTTGGATTGTAGGCCTAAATCATTCTGGTCGGTTGTCCCGATGTTTGGCATTGGCTCGAACTCCCCCTAGTCACTTGAGATGTTGTTGGCTAAAACTGAAAGCTCATGTTCTACTTATGGAAACTTATAAATTCGCCCATGGAAACTAAAAAGGGCAAGAGCGATGAACAGCTAAAAATACTCCTCGAAGAGTGTAAGAAAGGTCCAAAAAGCAATGGTTCTTAAAAGCTATATCTAAACAATTGCTGACCTTATATGTATTTGAAAACATGCCTTGGATGCAAGCTGCAACTAGTTGTGCTTATCAGCACACCTGAGATCTGAAGGGTTATGTAGACCAAAAACGCCATGAAATGAAATTGAATGATCCTAATGAACCTGGATCAACTTGTTGTAGACATGATGCCTAAGTTGAATAAGCACTCTCTGAACAACTTATCCATTTGTGAGGCACAGCCATCCCCCGTGTTATTTTGTCCAGCACAGAGTTTGTAGCTTTCCCCCTTCTCCCAGTCCAAAGTATTTTTGAGTTAAGTTAGATAAGTCAACCCCTTGGCCCAACCTTGTTCCTAGCCTTCATCCTTCACTAGCAATTTGACCATGTCCAATGGGTGAGTTTGTCATTTGAACTATTGTGCAAGTAATTTTATATAACAAAGGAATATGCTAACTTGATTAATGCCACTGAATGGATGTTATACTTTGAGCTTGGCTGTGAGAATGATTAAAGAAGCATGTCTTAGTCTACTGATATGATTTATCCTTGGTTGTATATTATTGGGATCCGTGATGATGTGGGCCATATATATATACCTATTGATGATGATTGATGGTCCCACATACTTGATGATGATATCATATGATGGACATATGGTTCAGATGATGATTGATGCAGTTCAACAGGTTTTATTATTACTTCAGATCATCAGATTATGCACTGTCCATATATGGTGGACCCTACAGCTGGCCCATTAGGGCAACCCATGGTGTATGAGTACACATTCCTAGTGGATTTGGGTCTTCTGGATCCAATGAGACACTTATCTTTCAGTTCCAGGCACTTCTGACAGTGATTGATGCAGTTTTACACTTGTTGACCAGATTTGGGGTTGATTTCCTAGCCTGAGCAGCAGGGGCCAGGAGAGGCCAGTTCACCTAGGGCGTTGCATGAGGAAGGGGTGGTCCAGCCACTTGTTTTTACCATTTACCCCCCCTTCTGGAGAGCCTGGTGGGCTCAGTTGGACAGCGCAGATGTCCTAGGAGGCAGTTTTGGCACTTTCACAGTTACCAAGGCAGTTAAAAAATGGGATAAAGTGGTCACTGAGGAATTCGATTTGGGCAATTGAGGCAAGGTTTTGGCATTTGGTTTTCACAGAGGTCTTCCAGGGTGATCCCACTATCTTCCAGCTAGTTTTCACCATGTGGGTAGGCCCACGGCGATCACAGGAGGTCTTTTACTGCTTGTCTGTCACAGATTTTGAGGACAGATTTGATCATTTATATTATATTGGACATATTTTATTATTTTATTGTGCCTTGGGGATGAGCTAGTAAGGATTGATGCCTCCTAGCCCCACCATGTGCTTCTTATGTCATGTCCTATTCATTATGAGGTGGGCTTTGGTACTTTTACCCCCTCTAGTGGATGACGTCACCCTCCATGATTATTTTAGACTATGACGTCATCACTTTATGAGTGATCCATGTGTTATGTTATTAAGGTTCATCTTAGCCATTGATTGTATATTGAGATCTTTTAATCTCAACCACTCATTTGATGTAGTATTGTAAAGTGGTATAGGGTTTTGGTCTTTATTATCCTATATAAGGAGGAGACCCCCTATTGTATAGCTCACCTTTGGAGCTCTGGAATATTGGAATATAACACTTCTTTGTGGAGCATATCTCTCTTGTCTTGTGGATTCTCTTGCATATTGAGTATACAATATCTCTTCTATGTATCATTGTGGATTTTGGTGCTTCTACTAGTTTTCTTGCAGGAAAGTTGAATTGATGGAGAGGAGGGCGATTTCTTGAGGGTTATTGTTGGAGGGATCCACATATTCTCTCTTGGGTTGATATTGTGACAGGGAGTATCATTATTGTATCTTTGTGACATAGTTGATGCTTTCTATTACATCTTTCTATCATTTTCATAATCATCTTAATTGACTTGTTTCTTTGATCTTGTCTTCTAGGAGGAGGACGATTTGGCTATCTTAGAGGAGGACGTTTTGGTTGGAGCTCTTGGATCTCACTCTTAAATATACACATAGGAGAATGCTATCAATTTGCAAGGTGGCCATAAGCAATTGAGGTAAGATCTACAAGGTATGTGCCTCTTTCCATCCATTCTATCTTCATTGGTCACAAACCCTAATTAATTAAAACCCCAATTTTGGTTTTTCTTAGATCTACTTAGATCTAGCCTTGCTTTTGAAAAGATCTTAAGAACCCACCTCTATAGCAATCACCACTAGTTGGATCTATAGTTTGGTGGTGATTGGATTAAAATTGACACACTTTTCAAGGCAATATAGCCCTCTTGAACCAAATCGCACTTCCTTGGAGAGGCTTGTTGGGTTAAATCTAGCATATGGGTAGGTGAGATCCCGCTTGATTTGCAATCTACACACTTGATAACCTACCCCTAGACTTTTACTTGGGTGATTTCTACCTTGTGGGCATCATTCCACATTTTAAAGGATTAAAACCCCCTTTTGAAATACTTGGCATCTTAAAATTCAGATCTAGTAAGATCTAACCCTTGGATTGGCTTGATTTTCTAGATCCACATAGATCGGTGCCTAAGCTACTTGGATCTACAATTTGGTGGCCATTGGACTTGATTTGACACACCTTATCCACCTTTTAGCCCTCCTTGAGCAAGGTCGCACTTCCTTGGGTGACTGAGTTTGCTCACTTCTAGGACCTGGGTAGTTGAGATTTCAATGGATTTGGAATGGGCATACCTCGAAACCTATATCTAGAGTATCATTTTGTGACGATCTGCCTTGGGGTAGCATTCCTTGTTTTAAGGGATTGTGGTCCACTTGGATCATTTCATTAAATCCTAGATCTAGCAAGATCCAACCATTCTATCTCAATTAGCCCACTTGACTTGACCTCTAGGTGGCCCAATCTACACTTTGACATATCTTTTGACTCCATTAACCCATCCAACAAGGCACTAGTCCTCCCTAAGCAAGTCGCACTCCTTGTGAATTGTGTCAAACCTTAGATCCAGTAAGTGGGTACTCCTAAATTCAACTTAGATCCATAGATCTACTCATTACATATCCTCTAGTGCCAATTGCATCCCTTAATTTCACCCTGTGGGTCCACTTTGAGCCATTTCACATATTCCAAGAAAGTAGGACCCACTTGTGTAACATATGGTACTATACCTTGTCATTATAACTAGTCATGTGGCCTAAATCATACATTAGTTGAAACACTAATCATTTCTCAAACCACCTTCAACCATACTTTAATTTCTAGGTCCACTTTACCTTGCATTGGTTTCCGCAACTTACCATTTACTCATCCCTAGGAACCTTTGTTTGGGTCCAATCATCTTTGATTGGTTATAGGGTCTCCCCTAGGTCTTGAGCTATCTAGATCTAAAGTGAAGAGTGCCTCAGTTGACGTGACTCCCACCTTGCATTGGGAACTGTGGCATCTCTTGGGTCACCTCTTTAGTTGCCCATCTCCTCTACCATCCCGGATGGGATACCACTAGGGGCAACTACAAGTTGTGTGATAACAGGTACAACCTGGGGAACAACACACTACGATCACCATCATATAGCCATATTTTTTTCTACCACCATACACCCACACCGCCATCGTAGCAACCCAATTCCGTAGTTTTGTACTTACAAATTGATCATACAATATGTTACAATACGTGCCACTTATGGGGTTCTGTATAGACAACCATACAAATTTGCAAGGGGTGAGCAGATTTACTAATTTAAGAAATAATGGATTCATCGATGAAAAAAGCAGTGCCTAATGATGAAATAAGTAAAGAATTATAGAGCCGCAAGGAAGAAATAAAATCTCTAAAATCTTGTCTGGATGGCATTGGTAGATATCCAAGAGAATTAAAGGAAATGCTCACGAAGCAAAGTACATAACATAAAAATACCTTGGAGAGCATAGACAACACATTGTAAAATATAATTATAGAAAGATAACTAGAGAACAATGAGAAAGAGATATTAAATAGTGAAAATATTGTTATGATCAAATTGATTGTGGAAAGGTTGGACGAAATGTCACCTTCATCTTCACCAATTTCAAGTAAAGAAATGCAAGGGCTATCTTGCTTAGGTAATACAAGCAACCCAGGATTTCAAGATAGAGATTACCAAAATTTTAAAAAAGAGTTATTGAAATACAATAGAAGGAACCACAAAGGTGCCACCATCCGGGTCAACAAAATGGAGGGTATTTTTGAATCAAATACCTTGCTTGGTGAAAGGGAAAAAATAATGTTTTCCTCCCATAATTTGGAAGAAGATGCTTTTGATTGGTTCTTATGGTGGTCCAAAAATGCGATGCTCCTTCTTTCCATTAGCAAAAATTCACTATTGCATTATTAAAAAGGTTCCATGATGAAGAAGAAGATGGTCTTTACACCAAGTTTGTTCATTTAAAACAAAAAGAAAATGTAAATGATTATACACATGAATGGGAAGTTCTAGCAACAAGATAGAGTGGGTTCTCAAACAAACACATGCTAAAAATGTACATCAACGGGTTGAAGGTTTACATCCATAGTGAAATAAAACCATGGAGACCTAAAACTATTGACGGCACTAGAGAATCAACAAAAATAATTGAACAAAAAAATAAGGTCAACAAGTATACACTATCTCACATGAGGGATGATGACAAACATTGACGCCAGGATATAGATAAGAAATGGGTAAACAAATGTGGATATTGTGGGGAGAAGTGGTCACCTAGGTACAAATGCAGCAATCTACCGTACAAGTATGATGCTGAAATAGAATCAAACACCTCCATCAACGACTCCAATGAAGAGGGAAAAGGGAAGGAAAACAATTGTCGTAGATGTGGTAAGAATTAAACTCCAAGTCATAGATGTGCATGTAGTCACTCATATCATTGCTAAATTTTAGATCAGAAGGAAGTAGAGGCTTCCGCTAAAGAAGACAGGTTAGAATTTGATGCAGATAAAAACTCACCGAAGGTGTCATTAGCAACAATCATGTGCACTAGGAATAATTGTAAGGGAGAAGAATCAAGGGTCCTGTTATCACACCATAGTAGCAGGGCTACTATTCTTGCTTAGCAGATATCTGCACATTCCAAAGCTTCCATTATTCAGAGCTTGGCTATGATGATTGTATATTTTGAGATCACTCATGATCAGAGCAGTGTATTATTCAGACTTATGTTAGACCTTGTGTCAAGGCTGAGCCTTGAGAGTTCAGATTTGATGACCGATGTGACCCTTTATCCCATGCAGTTTCAGTTCAGTGCCTAGAGTTGTATTGCAGCAGTGTTTCAGATGATATATGATGATTATTCTTGTGATGATATTGTATGACCTATGGATGTTTTATCATTGACTGTGGATTATTATCTTCTTGCTTTAGTCTTGTTCATAGCATTGGCTTGGTATATAATTCATGATGTGGCAAATTGTATAAAATGAACTTTTACTTGCACATTTAGGTTGTTTGACAAAACTCACTGGTTTACCACCTTACATAGAAATGGTCTTTCTTGACACCAGTTGTCTGCTAGCTAGGCTCCACCTTCACTTGACTCCATCCATCCATACATGACTTTCCTTATTTGACTTTAAACCTTGACTTGTCTAACTTGACTTTATGGTACTGAGGACTTCCCCTTTTTCTACCTCTGTGTTTGGACCGCATCCCTGTATGTTTAGTGTCTCGGCTCTGAGCTGGTGACAGAACTTGCCTTTGGTAAATTGGATTGTAGGCCCAAATCATTCTAGTCGGCTGTCCCGATGTTTGGCACTGGTCCAAACTCCCCTTAGTCACTTGAGATGTTGTTGGCTAAAATTGAAAGGTCATGTACTATTTATGGAAACTTATGTAAATTCGCCCATGAAAACTAAAAAGGGCAAGAGCGATGAACTGCTAAAAATACTCCTCGAAGAGTATAAGAAAGGTCCAAAAAGCAATGGTTCTTAAAAGTTATATCTAAACAATTGCTGACCTTATATATTTAAACATGCCCTGGATGCAAGCTGCAATTAGTTGTGTTTATCAGCACACCTAAGATCCGAAGGGTTATGTAGGCCAAAAAGACCATGAAATGAAATTGACTGATCCTAATGAACTTGGATCAACTTGATGTAGACATGATGCCTAAGTTGAATAAGCGCTCTCTAAACAACTTACCCATTTGTGAGGCACAGCCATCCCCCGTGTTATTTTGTCCAGCACAGAGTTTGTAGTTTCCCCTTTCTCCCAGTCCAAAGTATCTTTCAGTTGAGTTTAGACAAGTCACCCCTTGGCCCAACCTTGTTCCTAGCCTTCATCCTTCGCTAGCAGTTTGACCATGTCCAATGGGTGAGTTTGTCATTTAAACTATTGTGCAAGTAATTACAAATAACAAAGGAATATGCTAACATGATTGATGCCACTGAATGGATGTTATACTTTAAGTTAAGCTGTGAATATGATTAGAGGAACATGTCTTAGTCTACTGATATGATTTATCCTTGGTTGTATATGGACCTAGTCAAACCTAGTTTGACTGTGGTCATTTCTTGGGATCTGTGATGATGTGGGCCATGAAGGCTTATTGATGATGATGTATGGGCCCACATACCCCTATTTATGATACTATATGATGGACATATGATTCAGATGGTGATTGATACATTTCAGCAGGTTTCATTATTACTTCAGATCATCAGATTATGCACTGTCCATATATGGTGGACCCTACAGCTAGCCCATTAGGGCAACCCATGGTGTATGAGTACACATTCCTAGTAGATTTGGGTCTTCTGGATCCAATGAAACACTCATCTTCCAGTTCCGGGTACTTCTGACAGTGATAGATGCATTTTTTCACTTGTTAACCAGATTTGGGACTGATTTCCCAGCCTGAGCAACAGGGGCCATGAGAGGCCAGTTCACCTAGGGCGTTGTATGAGGAGGGGGTGGTCCAGCTACTTGTTATTACCATTTACCCCCCCTTCTGGAGAGCTCGATAGGCTCAGTTTGACAGCGCAGGTGCCCTAGGAGGCAGTTTCAACACTTTCACAGTTACCGAGGCAGTCCAGAGATGGGATAAAAGGGTCACTGAGGAATTCGATTTGGAAAATTGAGGCAAGGTTTTGGCACTTGGTTTTCACAGAGGTCTTTCAGGGTCAACCCCTTATCTTCCAACCAGTTTTCACCATTTGGGTTGGTCCACAGAGGCTATAGGAGGCCTTTTACTGCTTGTCTGTCACAGATTTTGAGGACAAATTTGATCATTTATATTTATTTTGGACATATTATATTATTTTATTATACCATGGGGATGAGCTAGTAAGGATTGATGCCTCCTAGCCCCACCATGAGCTCCATGTGTCATGTCCTAGTCATATGAGGTGGGCTTTTGTACTTTTACCCCCTCTAGTGGATGACGTCACCCTCCTTGAGTATCTTTAGCTATGACGTCATCACCTTTTTGAGTGATCCATGTGTTATGTTATTATGGTTCATCTTAGCCATTGATTATATATTGAGATCTTTTAATCTCAACCACTCATTTTGTTGTAAAGTGGTTTTGAGATCTAGGGTGTTGGTCTTTATTATTCTATATAAGGAGGAGACCCCCTATTGTATAGCTCACCTTTGGGCTCTGGAAAACTTGGAATGAAAAGAATATTTTGGAGATCTACTTCTTGGCTTTGATTGGGTTGCTCTTGCATGTGTTCTTGGATATCTTGCTTCTGGACATTGTTTGCTTTTCAGGTGAAATCGACTTCAAGAGAGGTAGGCCGAATTGCTCAAGCTAGCTCATCCATTTTGCTTTGTGGGAAGATTGTAGGGGTTGCTCACATCCCCCATGGGCATATCGACTTCATAGAGAAGGAGTTTTTCAATTGTGCTTTGTCCATTGATTACTTTCTTGATATGACATGCTTAGATCTTATGGATTTGTAGATCAAATCTAACTTGATGTAGTTTGATTTTGCAGGTTTCATGAGACATATTTCCTCCTAGGGTTTGAATGCTATTGGTTGAAGACACTTGGATCAAGCTTGGAATTGTAACTAGGGCAAGAATTCTCCATATGCTAAGAGGCTGCAAGCTTTTGAGGTAAGATCTACAAGGTACGTATTGATTTCGCTTGCTTTCCATCCCATTGGTCAAAATTACATTAAAATCAAAACCCCCATTTTTGTTTTTCTTAGATCTACTTGGATCTAGCCTTGCTTTTGAAAAGATATTAAAAACCCACCTCTATAGTATCCATGGCAATTCGGATCTATAGTTTGGTGGTGATTGGGTTTCATTTGACACATTTTTCAAGGCAAAATAGCCCTCTTGAGGCAAATCGCACCCCTTGGGAGAAGTTAGTTTGGTTAGATCTAGCACATGGGTAGGTGAGATCCCACTTGATTCATACTCTCCTCACTTGATAACCTACCCCTAGTGTGTCACTTCTTTGATTTTTGCCTTGTGGGCCCCATTCCTCATTTTGAGGGTTGTGCCCCACTTGGGTCAAATTTGGTGATACATTTTCAATCTCAGATCTATGGAGATCTAGCCATTGGATCCCCTTGATTTTCAAGATCCATATTGATCATTGCCTAAACTACTTGGATCTATAATTTGGTGGCCATTTGACTTGTTTTGACACACCTTTCCATACTTTTAACCCTCCTTGGGCAAAGTCGCACTCCTTGGGTGATTGAGTTTGCCTACTTCTAGGACATGGGTAGTTGTGATCCCGCTTGATTTGGAAAGAGCACACCTTGAAACCCTTACCTAGTATCTCACTTTGTGAAGTTCTGCCTTGGGGAAAGTTGTCCACTTGGGTCACTTAGTGAAATATTAGATCTAGTAAGATCCACCCATCACACCTCAAATAGCCCACTTGATTTGTATCCTAGATGTCCCGATCTACAATTTGACATATCTTTTGACTCCATTAACCCATCCATCAAGGCACTAGTCCACTTAGGGCAATTCGCACTCCTTGGGATGTGTGTCAGCTATTAGATTCCATATGTGGGTATCTCTAATTTCAACTTAGATCCATAGATCTACTTATTACATACCCCTTAGTACCTTTTTCACCCTTAACTTCACCCTGTGGATCCCATTTGAGCCATTTCCATATCCCAAGGAAGTGGGTCCCACATGTGTATTTCATGGTACTAGATCTTGTCCTTTAATCTCATTATGTTGCCTAAATCAGTCATTGGTTGAAACATAAATCATTCCTTAAGTCTCCTTCAACCATACCTTAACTTATAGGTCCACCTAACCTTGCATTGGTTTCCATAACTTGTCTTTTGCTTATCCCTAAGAACCTTTGTTTGGGTCCAATCATCTATGATTGGTTATAGGGTCTCCCCTTAGGTCTTGATTCATCTTGATCTAAAGTGAAGAATGCCTCGGTTGACGTGACTCCCAGCTTGCATTGGGCACCGTGGCATCTCTTGGGTCACCTCTTTAGTTGTCTATCTCCTCTACCATCCCGGATGGGATACCACTAGGGACAACTACAAGTTGTGTGATAACAAGTCCCTAACAAAGTTATAGGCCAAAAGGAAGAAAGGAAACCATCTACAGTACGATAGACTCTATCTCATATAGGGAACAATGGTAATACCCGTAACAGTTTGGATGGAAAACCCATGATATAATTTGCAGCAATTACAGGAAGAGTCGAACCAAGGACATAAAATTCAAGGGCAGCATAAAGAATTAAACTATCACAATGCTAGTGGACTCTAGAAGTATAAACAATTTCATAGATATCAATTTCGCAAAACAACTAAACCTTTTTGTATACCCTGTGAAGGATCTAATTGTTACAGTTGCTGATGGTCAAGAAGTCAAAGGAGTAGGACAGTACCATAAGGTTTCTATACATATACAAACCTTGGAAGGATACTATGCTCTACCACTTAATGGAATGGACATGGTGTTAGGAACAAAACAGTTGATGCAATTGGGCACCTACATCACAAACAAAAACAATCTATGGAATTCAATTGGCAATGGAAGAACTATAAGCTATATGGATTAGGAAGCCTAGATCATAAGGTAAGGGCAACACAATCTATGGAAAAAAGAAGAAATCAAAGAAAACCCATCTACACATCAAGGTAATACAAGCGAATGGCATAAAGACTCAGCATTAGATAAAATAACTCAAAAATTTCAGACTTCCATTACAAACAAACCTCACAAACATTCAAATGCAATCCAGAATCAAGATGACCTTCTATAATGGAAGACGAACTCATTACCCTTGGTTTGAGGACAAAGCATTTCTAAAGGGATAGGCAATGTTGTATACATAAGAAAACATTAAGGATAGAATTAGAGTATAATAACAAGGTGAGTGTATAATAAAATAAAAGATAAGTAATAAATATAATAAATAGATATTAAATAACACTTTTCATTTAAAAGGCACAAAGGTCTGCTTCAAGTTGTATTTATACGTGGGCTGCTCTGATGTAAAAGACATCATTCATTATTTATATTTCTTGGTATATTCAATTGACGACTTTAAGTCAAATTAAGCTTCCACTACAGGGAGGAAGACAAAATGGCCATATCGTCCACAAACAGGCATATGGCAATCAATACATGGTGTAGGATACAACTGTCTTTTGTATTAGTGTTCTCCCTAAGAAACTTTTCCATCTTATCAATGTAAATCCCATATAGAATGGGAGATAGGGGGAAACCCTATTTGACTCCAATAGTACTCTTGATGAAGACAGAAAAGTCCTGTTGTGTGCGGAGTTACCCTACCACGGTCTCATAGAACCTTAGAGCCTTAGGATGACCATGATGAGGGACTTAGGGAGATCAATGTCCTGGAACAAAGATGCCCTCAGAATTGACTCGAAAGCCTTCTTAAAGTCTATTTTAGAGCTTCTACTAGCTAACACCATCAACATAGAGCATATTAGTTATTCATGAGCATCGGTAATGATGTAGAAGATTGCCTCTGCCCCGGGTCCTTGAAGTTCCAAGTTTTGACAAATATCCGAAAGTGCCCCTTACTATTGATGTTTAGAGCAATCAGTCGAACCCAAGCAGGGCAATGACGGATGGGAGCCAATCTTGGTTGATCCTGAAGCCACAACAGATGGATGGGACAGAGCCTAAGGACAAAGATCCTCCTGATGTGGGCACTATCTCGATAGCTGCATGAAGTGACTCTCATGATGACCAACATCCCTGCTTCTGTTATTTCTTTGTTATGTTTGATACTATGCCTTAATGGTGCTTTTATGTTGGCCTTGCATGGCTTTAATTTACAGATGATAGGACAACGCTTAATCTCGACTTAGTGCTTGTGGCAGTTGCTTGAATGACCCAATTCTTTTGTATAAAATACATGTACCATTATTGTACATGCTAATAGAAAGTCGAAGCATTTTATTAAAAAAAACAGAACACATATATTAGTGTACGAATTTACAAACACAATCTTAGGATCTCTTTTGTCTCGCTTCTTAGCTATTGGATGACTCTCTAACACTCTAGACTGTGCTGCACAATTTAACTGGTCGGATCCATTTTGATCACCCAATGTGTATTTTGCACACTCCTCAGTGGTGTTACTAGGTAGACTGAAAAATTTTGTCCTCAATTCCATAAACCTTGTCCTGGCATTCCGTCTACGCCTCTCGGTTTCCTCCCATTTCCTGTTTCAAGCTCCAAGACTTGAGGTACATTTCTGGATCCTTGCTTTGCCCATTACTAGGAACTCATTTCCTACAATTTCTTCATTCCAATTTCCAAAATTGGGGACACAGAAAGAAATTGTCAGCCCACTCTAAGCTTGCAATGTATGCATCCTATGGTGATTTTCGGATTGACAGTTATGTTAATTTGTTTAGTTAACAAATTGTTATAAAATTCTGGCAATATAGAAACTAACCTGTTTCTCCCAAAAACAGACTTTGAAAAATGAATTTATTTTAGGAAAATAGGCCTTGAAGTAGCCAAACTGTGGTACACAGCTCAGAAGGTTTCACTGTATTGAAATGGCCATACCCAATACTTCAAAAAAAAACGAAACAATGCTTATTGTGCAGAATCCAAGCTTGAAACTGTCATACCCACTAGCAAAGCTGTGCACATATACAATGTATACACCCAACAATAATAAAAAATGAAATGCATATGCATACCTTGTCCTCCCAAGAAAACGTACAGTTTCCCTTTGTCTGATGAATTCCATGAAGCACATCTCTGGCAACAACAATCAGACCATCTTCCCACTTTTCTAGCAACTCTAACTCCCTGAACCTGTCTTACAGAACTCACAGTTTGCAACGATTCCCTCCCACATTTTCTTCTGCCCAAATATTTAGTAAGCTTCTTCATCCAGTCGACCAATTCCCTTACAAAATTCTTCCTATAATATAGAGTTTCTGATAACTTTTCTGAGTTTACAGAGCTGATGAATGGATATGAACAGTAACATGGACTCCAGTCTTTCTCCATGAGATAATCGGCCAATCTGTACACAGTACATAGTGTAAAATCTAACACGTCTAGCAATGCAAAAACAACAAAACTGAGAACTGCTACGAGAGCTTCCATGATCTTAACTCCAATTCTTGCAGAAACTGTATCGCCCATGTCATGTTCTGGGGAATCGAATTCACAGCTGTTGTTAGCTGCTATTATAAGCTTTGAACGAGTTTGTTGCCACATTTTTTTTATTGGAACGGGCAATCAAACTACTTGTGGAGATAATGCGAGAACACCATTAGGCATAGAATTTACATCTCTGTATGCAACGACTGATTGGTAATCGAAGGACAGAGGAATACCCAGGAGGATGAGGAGTACCCTCTACGTTAGCTTTCTTTGTGTCCATGAGTTGTCCAACTTTTTAGGAAGTCCATCCAAATTTTGTGATGCCACGTGTTAGAAATTCTATGGTTTTTTCTTTGTGAAAAGAAAATATTGGTATATTGTTGAAGCCCAGAGGCCTTTCTTCCAGAATGCACTCATATAGAAGTTTCTTAGTTTCATGCTATTGGTTGAACGGTTCTATATTTCTCAATTTTATGCTATTGGTTGAATGGTAAGATAAATCGGCCATGAGAAGATTTGGTTTCAATTTTATGTCACTTTTTTTATCTTGAGCGGGTAGTTCAGCCGCCTGTAGATATACTGGTATATTGTTGAAGCCCAGAGGCCTTTCTTGCAGAATGTACTCATATAGAAGTTTCTCAATTTCATGCTATTGGTTGAATGGTTCTATATTTCTCAATTTTATGCTGTTGGTTGATTGGTAAGATAAATCGGCCATGAGAAGATTTGGTTTCAATTTTTTTCACTTTTTTTTTTTATCTTGAGCGGGTAGTTCAGCAGCCTATAGATTATACTATATAAAAATTTGAATTATTATATATAAACTTTGTTGTTTTAAATATTTAACAATTTTTTTTACACTCTCACAGTGGTGTAAAATCATGTGTTTCTTTTTTAGGAAGTAGTAGATTCAAAGTCGAAGAGGATAAACTCATGTACACATTTGTTCCCTGCCCACAGAATGGTATTTTGTGTCACAAACAATACACTAAATTGATGTTTAGCTTAGTTGTAATATTAAAAAAAAATCTAACAATATAATTTCATTTTTATTAACAACATATTAATTATATTTCTATTAAGAATGTAAAGATGAGATTTTATCGACATTTTAAACAAAACACAAGATCAAAAGAAATTATAATGTTTGCATCTCAAACGAAACTTTTAGTTTGAGATGCAAACATTATAATTTCTTTTAATATTGTGTTTCTTTTTTAAATGTCAACATAATGATTGATCACAAAGATACATTAATGTTATAAATATTATGATATATTAATTGGCATTTGATGTATTACTTAGTAAAACTACATTTTAATAAAAAACAAGTATTTTAAAAAGTAATTTTTTAAATGTATAGTATGGATGATGACCATTTATCTTTTCAATTTAATGGAGAGTAGATGACATAAGTTAATATTAAATGTATGAAAAGTATGAACAATTATGCATAGGAGAATAAAGTAAGTGTTAAATGAAACTAATAATTATGCAATCAGGGAGGATGTCGGGGTTTGATGCGGGTGATGGTTAGGTTTTGCTTGAGCTTCTAGTTGTACAGAATTGCGGATTTGTTTTTTTCTACAGGGCTAGGAGTCCGTCACTGTCCCCAGTGACTTAGTACTAACCTAGCCTTAACAAAAAAGTGGGAATATTTGTGTTGTCTCCTGCCACATTCTACTGACCGGATGGCAGCTTCTTCCTCGCCTTTCTAGTCACGTTGTGGCCCTGAGGGGTAGTCGACGGGTTTTCAAGTGTTTTTGGGAAGGACGGTCACAAGTCCTTGATTTCCCCCATACTTCACGGGATTCAGTTAGGGTTTGGGCAAAGCCTCTCTCCAATGTGGTGTATTCTAGTCTGGTTTGTCGTTCTTCTAAAACCACCCCTTTGAGCTCGACTTCTGCCATGGGGGTTTTGAAGGTTAGGGATGTCCCTTTACAGTTAGTCGGTTCGGTTTCAATCCTCCATGGTGATACCTTGGGTGCTACTGATCATGCTCCAGGGCCGAGAAGAATGCTATTTGGGGATAAGGGCTCTCTGTGAAGGAAGCTAAAGTTGGAAAAAGTTCGACAGACTAGACCCCTTTGTGTTTTAGGGAAGGAAGTGACCTTTGATATGGTGGAAACCCTCTCCTCTTGGGCTCTGATTGGAAAAATGGAGTATGTCAAGCTCAGTCACCCTGAACTCCTTTCTTGGATTACTTCTTCCTGGAAACCGATTATACACTATGTGCTGAGGGTAATTTCTCTTGTGAATGGATAGTTCATATTTCATTTCCTATCTTTGGAAAGTCTTCAGGAGATTCTCTCGCGGTTTTGGATTTATGGGTTAGGGTCGCTGGTCCTCAGTAGATGGTTCATTGATTTTGACCCTAGGAGTGCACATTTGCAGAAAAGACACATTTGGGTCCTTTTGTCAAGTTTTCCACAACATTGTTGGAACTTTAAGGCCTTTATGGCGGTCGAAAACTCAATCGGGAGTTTCATTATGGTCGAGGAATCCAAACTCGTTTCGTTGGACAAACGTTTGCCCAAGATCCTTATCGCTATGGATATGGATGAGGGGCTATCGGACGAGGTGTTAATCCGCTAGGAGGGTGGTAGCGTCGTTCAATGCCTGGATTTTTGGAAAGTCCCCTTTCGATGTTTTCATTGCCATAGAATGAGACGTTTACAACAAGATTGTAAGGGTTTCGTTGGGGCCGATGGTGATAGATTGGAGCAGTCGAAGTCCTTTCTGGAATCATTGTAGGAGGAGGAGCATATTATCAATCTTCCTCTACCTCTCGACCAGGACTCATCGACCACTTTCCTTAGTAAGTTTCATAGCTCCATTCCCCTACTTCTTAAATTTCTCTCCATCGAAGACATTCTCAATGCACTTCAGCTTTCTCCACTTGCATGTGAAGTTCAAACCCCTATGTCTTTAGGTGTTGTAGAGGATGTGTCTGTCCCCACCAAAACCTCTGTGGATGAAGTCTGGTCTAGTTGTAGTGAAGTCTTGGGTTGTCTTCCCTTCCGTCTAGCTATCTGCCTTCTTCTAGGTTTTTATTTATGTCAAATGAGGTAGGGTCAGCTGCGTTTGATTTACCCCCTTCCGAGCCTAATCTCCATATTGTTATCTCCTCCTCGCCTATCGAGGATAACCCAGGAGTGGATACCTCAGACTCCTCTGTTACCTTTCATGGTTCACTGCTTGATAAGTCGGGGCAGCCGCTTCTTACCTACTCTGGCATAGCAAGTGATCTTCTGAATGTCACCCCCATTGCCTCCATCAAACATCCATTTGTCACAACCAGGAAGAAACCTGAGAAGAAGACTGGCTCATCCGTCACTCCTACATAGTCTGGCCATTCCTTTATCAATCCTAGTGTCTAGTATTTATTTTTAGTTGTTATTGCACTAAAATCCTCACAATCCTTGTCATCCTTTGGGGTCCTTATAGCAGACACGCCCCAAAATGAGGTCCCTTAATGTTGTTGCTCTCCTTTAATATTCAGAGTATTGTTGGTTGTGGAGCTAGATCTTCCAGTCTCATAGATGATGATTCAGCCGTGTCCGTACCCCAGGTTTGGTTATGATCCCGGCCCGACGCTTAGGGGATCCGGGCTGTTTTCGCCAGCTGTTTTCGGGCCCATGGTTTTGGGTATCTCATGGTATTTTCCCATTGTATTTCCCTTATAAAAAAAAGTCATTGTAATACGGCTAGGTATGATGTATTAGGTTTTATGCATTGTAAAGATCTCTAAGATCAGGAGAGAGACTGTGAGACAGTGAGACAGTGAAGAGGAAGTGCAGCGGCTGTGCTGCAGGTTGTATCCCTTCTCTTTGCTGGACGGAATAATAATAAGGACTGGCAACTTCAGTGTGGACGTAACCCAAGTTGGGGTGAACCAAGATATATCTATGTCTCTCTTGAAATGTGTGTGTGATTATATTTGCATTTCTGTTTATTATTATTGCTCCGCGATCCTGTTTTTCTAACAATTGGTATCAAAGCCAAAGGTCTATTTGGCAGATAAACCCACAGGAAGCTAGGGTTTCTGGTTCGAGTGGGAGAAATGGCGGAAGAAGGAAAGTTTCAGGTCGAGAAGTTTAACGGCCAAAACTTCCAGTTATGGAAGATGCAAATGGAGGACTATCTGTACCAAAAGGATCTATTCCTACCGTTGGGAGGAAGAGCAAAGCAGTCGGCGGCCATGAAGGACGAAGAATGGGAGGTTCTTGACAGAAAGGCTCTGGGAACAATACGGCCGAGCCTGGCTTCGTCGGTGGTTTTCAATATCTCGAAAGAAACGACAACGGAGGGTTTGATGAGCGCACTGGGTAAGCTGTATGAAAAACCCTCGGCCTCCAACAAGGTATTTCTAATCAAGCGTTTATTTAATATGAAGATGTCTGAAGATGGATCTGTTACTGATCATTTAAATGAGTTTAATACAGTTACAAATCAGCTAAGTTCTGTAAGTGTGAACTTTGATGATGAGGTTAGGACTCTTCTAATCTTGTGTTCATTGCCAGAAAGTTGGAATAGCTTGGTCATGGATGTAAGTAACTCTGTCTCTGGTTCAAACACCTTGAAATTTGATGATGTTATTGGTGTTATTCTTAGCGAGGAAATGCGAAGAAAAAGCACAGATGAGACATCAGGTAATGCGTTGACCATGGAGAGCAGGGGAAGACAAAAGCAGACAGGAAAGAGCCAAGGTAATCATGGCAAGTCTAAAACGGGCAGATCCAAGTCCAGACTGGGAAAAATAGAGTGTTGGAACTGTGGAAAGAAAGGACATCTGAAGAAAGACTGCAGATCTCTAAAGAAGAAATGAGATGCACAGAAGGAAACTACCCAGGAAGCAAATGTAGCAGGTGATGTGTTACAAGATGCTTTGATTCTTGCATTAGATAATACTAGTGATTATTGGGTAGTAGATTCAGGGGCTTCATGTCATGCTACACCCCATACGAAATATTTTCATGATTATGTTCCAAGCGATTTTGGACATGTTTTATTGGGTGATGATGAGCCATGTAAAATTGTTGGAATGGGTAAGGTATGGATAAAAGTTAAGAATGGAACTGATTGGCTGTTGAAATATGTTAGGCATATTCCTGCTATGAAAATAAATCTGATCTCAACAGGGCAGTTGGGAGATGGCGGTTGTCTATCTACATTTGGAGAAAAGTGGTGGAAGATCACTAAAGGATCAATGGTGATAGTAAAAGGAATAGGATAGGTACGTTGTATTTATGTCCTTATAATACTGACCATTCTATCTCTTTAGCTTCCACAGGAACATATACAACATTGTGGCATCATAGGCTTGGCCACATGAGTGAGAAGGGGATGCAGATTCTCAACTCAAGGAAGTTGCTGCCAGATTTGAAGCAGGTAAGTTTGGAATTCTGTGAAAACTGTGTTTATGGAAAACAGAAGAGAGTCAAATTTCTCAGGGTTGGGAAACAGAAGAAGAATGAAAAGTTAGAGCTTGTACATACAGATGTATGGGCACCATCTCAGGTACAATCTGTTGGTGGCTCTCATTATTATGTTACATTTATTGATGATGCAACTAGGAAAACTTGGGTTTATTGCATTAGACGTAAATTTGATGTGTTTGCTACTTTTAAGAAGTGGAAAGCTTTGGTTGAGAATGAGACAGAGAAAAGGTTGAAGTGTCTCAAATCTGATAATGGAGGTGAGTACTGCGGCAAGGAGTTTGATAGTTACTGTTCATACCATGGGATTCGTAGAGAGAAGATAGTCCCAGGAACACCACAAGAAAATGGTGTGTCAGAAAGGATGAACAGAACGATCATGGAGCGTGCAAGGTGTATGAGACTGCATTCAGGGTCGCCCTTACAGTTTTGAGCGGATGCTATAAATACTGTTGTTTATTTAATAAACAGAGGACCTTCAAGTGCTTTGGATGGTGGTATTCCAGAGGAGGCATGGACAGATAAAAAGGTAAACTACTCATTTTTTAGAACGTTTGGTTGTGAAGCATTTGTCCATATTGATAAAGAAAATAGAACAAAGCTTGAAGCTAAATCCAAGAAATGTACCTTTATTGGATATGGGGTTGATGAATTTGGTTATCGCTTATGGGATTATGAAAATAACAAAATCATCAGGAGTAGAGATATGATATTCAATAAAAAGGTCATGTATAAAGATCAGTTGCAGGGAAAGAAACAGGAAAAGGAAACCATAGAGTACACAGTACTTGATGAAATTCAAAAAAATGAAGTTCCAAAGGTGCCAAAAAATCAAGAACAACAGTAAGTACCTGAAACTCCTGCAACTACAAGAAGATCTACCAGGTTAAGTAGACTCCCTGAATGATACTCTCCTTCAATGTATTATTTGTTGATGACTAATGCTGGTGAACCAGAATGTTATGAAGAAGCAATGCAGGTTGGAACTAGAAAGAAGTGGGAGCAAGGCATGAATGAGGAGATGGACTCACTGGTAGGAAACTAGACTTGGGATCTAGTTCAGTTGCTTACTGGTAAAAGAGCATTGCAGAACAAATGGATTTACAGGTTGAAGGAAGAAGAAGGAGGTAAGAATCGGTACAAGGCCAGACTTGTTGTAAAGGGGTTTGCACAGAAGAAAGGTATTGATTTTGATGAAATATTTTCTCATGTTGTTAAGATGACTTCAATTAGGACTATCTTAAGTCTAGTGGTGGGAGAAGATTTGCATCTTGAACAGTTAGATGTAAAAACAGTCTTTCTCCATGGGGATTTGGAGGAAGAGATATATATGCAGCACCCATAAGGGTATGAGGTCAAAGGTAAGGAGAACTTGGTATGCGGGTTGAAAAAGAGTTTGTATGGCTTGAAGCAAGCTCCAAGGCAGTGGTATTTAAAATTTGACAGGTTTATGACAGAACAAGGTTATAGTAGATGTCATTCTGACCACTATGTTTATTTCAAGAAGCTAGACAATGAAAGATATATTATCTTGTTATTGTATGTGGATGACATGCTTGTTCCAGGGTCTAACATGCAGGATATAAATGTACTCAAAAGGAAGCTAGCTAATTCATTTGCAATGAAGGATTTGGGTGCTGCAAAGCAAATCCTTGGTATGAGAATAACAAGAGACAGGAAAAATCGCAAATTGACATTGTCTTGGAGTGAGTACATACAAAAGGTGTTGGAGAGGTTCAGAATGCAGAATGCAAAACCAGTAAGTACACATTTGGCTAGCCATTTCAGTCTAAGTAAGGAAATGTGTCCCAAGACACAGGAAGAGACAGATTACATGTCCAAGATTCCCTATCAATCAGCAGTTGGCAGCTTGATGTATGCCATGGTGTGCACAAGACCAGATATTGCACAAGCAGTGGGAGTTGTGAGCAGATATATGAACAATCCAGGTAAAGAACATTGGAAGGCAGTACAGTGGATTCTCAGGTATTTGAGAGGTACCACCACTCAGGAATTATGTTTTGGAGGTTCAAACATTGTTCTACAGGGATATGTTGATGCAGATATGGCAGGTGATAAGGATAGCAGGAGGAGCACCACAGCGTATGTGTTTATTGTAGGTGGAACAGCAGTAAGTTGAATTTCGAGACTGCAGAAGGTTGTTGCACTTTCAACAACAGAAGCAGAGTATGTTGTTGTTACAGAGGCTAGTAAAGAGATGATTTGGTTGTAGAGGTTTATGGAGAAAGTGGGTAAGAAGTAGAAGGATAGCAGGTTGTATAGTGACAGCCAGAGTGCCATTCATCTTGCAAAGAACTCAGCATTCCATTCCGGGACTAAACATATACAGCTCAAGTACCATTTCATACGCTATGTTCTGGAAGATGAACTCTTGAAGCTAGAAAAGATACATACTAGCCAGAATCCTGCAGACATGTTCACAAAGGTAGTGACCAAAGAGAAACTGAGTTCCTGCTCAATTTCAGTTGGCCTTCTAGCATGAAGGTGAAGAGGAGAAATTTGCCAAGTCCAAGTCCAGCAAGTACATCAGCGGTGGAGTTGTTGTGATAAGTCTCCAAGTGGGAGATTGTTGGTTGTGGAGCCAGATCTTCCAGTCTCATAGATGATGATTCAGCCGTGTCCGTACCCCAGGTTTGGTTATGATCCCGACCCGATGGTCAGGGGGTCCGGGTTGTTCTCACTAGCTGTTTTCAGGCCCATGGTTTTGGGTATCCCGTGGTATTTTCCCATTATATTTCCCTTATAAAAGAAAGTCATTGTAATATGGCTAGGTATGATGTATTAGGTTTTATGCATTGTAAAGATCTCTAAGATCAGGAGAGAGACTGTGAGATAGTGAAGAGGAAGTGCAGCAACTGTGCTGCAGGTTGTATCCCTTCACTTTGCTGGACGGAATAATAATAAGGACTGGCAACTTTAGTGTGGACGCAGCCCAAGTTAGGGTGAACCACGATATATCTATGTCTCTCTTGAAATGTGTGTGCGATTATATTTGCATTTATGTTTATTGTTATTGCTCTGCAATCCTGTTTTCTAACAAGTATGTGCAGTATCCCTAAAATAATTTCACTCAAACGCTTGCTGGACTCCTCGAGACCGGCTATGGTCCTCTAACAGGAGACGATGACTTCTTCCTTTCAAGCCTGTGACTTTTTCCTTAAGTTGAGACCCTCGTGGCTTTGTTGCATTTTGGACGCTTATGGGTGTTGTTGGTTGCGTGGAACCCTAATCTGGCAGATTTTAAGTCTTTTGTATCAACTGCAGGTCTTTTGGTCGAAGGGAAATTTAAGGATCTTGATCAACACATTAAGGTGCTCAACATTTATGGCCCCTATCATTGGCGTCAGTTCTTTTGGGATGCAGTGGTCGCCTCTAGTATTCTAAGGGACTCCTTCCTTATTGTAGGAGGTGACTTAAACTTAACTATTTATACTGAAGAGGTTTGGGGTTCAAATGTGGTGTTGGAACCTCTAGCCCCTTATTTCAGGGAACTATCTGAGTCTGTGGGGTTGATTGATGTATGTCCTAGTTCTATGGCTCCTACGTGGACTAATGGGAGATCAGGATGGGCTGGGGTTTCCAAGCGATTTGACCGTTTCCTCTTGACTGAGGCTTTGAGCTTACATATTGGTAGATTCAGATCTTGGGCATCGGCTATTGGTTTCTCCGATCACAAGGTTGTCTTCCTTCAACTAGATATCAATTTCACTCCCTCTAGCTACCCATTCAAATTCAATAGAACTTGGTTGGAGGAACAGGATTTCGGTGTCCTGGTGCATCAAAAGTGGAACTCATATTGTCTCGAGGCCTTCCTCTCTCTGGATTTTAAGTTTGTTAAGAAGTTAAATTTTCTTAGAACCGACGTCTCAAAGTGGGATAAACTCAAGAAGAAGAAAAATTACTTACTGCTTTCCAATACTTAAGAGGTTATTGCAAGCTTATTGGACAAAGTTAATCAGGACTACTTCTCTCCTCATAGGAAAGCACAAATCCTCAGTTTGAAATCTCAAAGAGCTAAGATCTTCATGGAGGAAGAGAGTACTTGGAGACTCAAAAGTTGGGCTATCTGGATTTCCCAGGGCAATAATAACACTAAGTTCTTTCAAAAGTTTGCAAACAAGAGAAGGATACAAAATTCGATCTGGGAGCTCAAAGGTTCTAATGGCAACATTGCTGACAATCAGCAGACCCTTAAAGCGGCAGGGATTTCCTTCTTCAAAGGCGTGTATGATGAACGACCCATCATGGATTTGGCTTGCCAACTCAAGATCTTAAGGCATTTTCCTAGGTTTTTCAATGAGGAGGAAGGTGCATTGGTGGGTAAAGAAGTTACTATGGAGGAGATTAAGGATGTTCTTCATTGTTTTCAAAAAGATAAAAGCTCGGGCCTTGACAAGTGGACTGTTGAGTTTTTCATCCATTTGTTTGATCTGGTGGGTCGGGAACTTTGGGAGACCATTGAAGATATCTGGATTAAAAATAAACTACCAAGATATTTGAATTTTACTTTCATTACCCTGATTGCAAAAAGGGATAAACCTGATTCCTTCAATGACTACCGCCCTATCTCTCTCTGTAACCTAGTTTACAAGATTGTGACAAAGATCATTGCTAATCGTATGAAACCTATCTTGGAGAAGTTCATCTCACCTGAGCAGTTTGGTTTCTTGTCAAACCGACAGATTTTGGATGTCATGGGGGTTGCGTAAGAAACTATCCATTCCATCAAAGTGAAAAATATTCAGGCTTTTATATTGAAGTTAGATCTTATCAAACCTTATGACATAATCGACTAGTCTTACCTGCGATTCGTTCTGTTGCGGATTGGCTTACCAGTGGATGTCACAAATTGGATTATGAGTTGTGTAAATTCGACATCCTTTGCTAATCTCATTAATGGCTCTCCTTCCAATTTATTCTCGGGAAGTAGAGGTTTACGTCAGGGCTATTCGTTATCACCATTGCTCTTCCTTCTGGCCATTGAAGGACTGAGAATATCTATCAATGCTGCTAGATTTGAAGGTAAGTTAAAAGGTGTGAAGATTGTTGCTAACATGTTTATCACTCATCTACTTTTCGTAGATGATGTAATCCTATTTGGCTATGCATCGAGGGAGGAGTGAACGGTTTATAAGGATATTTTACGGACCTTCTGCAATGCTTCGAGGATGTCATTAAGCCCTGATAAGTCTTTGTTCCTGAGTAACTGTGTAGATGAAATCATTTGTAATATGATTACCGGTCTACTTCCCTATAAGATGGAGGATATCAATGAGGGCATTAGATATCTAGGTTTCTTCCTAAAACCGAATGGATACTGCTCGTAGGATTGGATCTGGTTGATCAAAAGAGTGGAAAAAAGAATCAGATGTTGGTCATATAGGTGGTTTTCTCTCGGTGGCAGACTTGTTCTGGAAAAATCGGTATTGGAGAGCATGCTTGTATACTGGTTGTCTTTGGGGATGGTTCCATCCTCCATTATCAAGGAACTTTGTAAGCGAATATTTCATTTCTTATGGTTGGGCAATTTGGAACTCACCAAATTCCACCTTTCCTCATGGGAAAGTCTTTCTTTTCCCAAGCACACTGGAGGTTGGGGCCTGAAGAATTTGGAACTCTTTGCTCGGGCATTGTGTGCTAAAATCTTATGGAGAGGGATTTTTGTGATAATCTGTGGAGCAAAGTATTAAACCGTAAGTATATCAAATCATTTTCTATAGTGGAGTGGCTTAGAAAACATCCTACTGCAGCTGCTAACTCTTCAATCATGTGGAAACATCTCCTTAAAGCACTTCCAATTATACATGAGTGGATTTGTTGGAAGGTTGGCCGCGGGATTCAGATTGTCATTGGTATGGATTCGATTGCTTGTCTGTCAGGGAACTATACACTCTCCAACACCTTACTCTCGGAGCTTCACATGAAAAACATTGAATTGTTGTGTCAGATAAAAGCGAGCGGCTCCTCAGTTTCCTCTAGAGGATATTGGATGTCGGCCGCAGACCTGAGGCTATCTTCGCTGGTTGTAGATGAATGGAACGCTTATATTCAAGGTTTATATAAAGCGGGTATTTAGTTATTAGAATAGTCTGATGCCTTGATTTGGGACTGGGGCAAGGCAAATGGTTTGATGACTGCTAAGTGGGATTATGAAGCCTTAGTTTATCGTCAACTATCCCCTTTTCAATATTGGTGGGTGAAGAGCATTTGGAAATGGAGACTGTTGTTGAGAGTCACGTGTTTTCTTTGGCTTTGTATGAGAAACAAAATCTTCACTTGGGAGAATTTGTTGAAGTGGGGTTTCACAAGTCCTGGGATTTACATTCTATGTTACCAGGGTGATGAAATGGTGGATCACCTTTTCACTAGGTGCTCATTTTTCCAGCTGACATGGACCATTGTTTGTGACTTATTGCGTGCGCGTACTGATGGTTGGAGGTTTGGAATACGATTATCTTTTCTGGATGTTGTGCTTCTATGGGTTAAGCATTATCTTGAGGATTTTGAGCTCCCCTTTCTTATCATATGGGAGGTTTGGAGGACATGAAACCGGTTCATTTTCGATGGTCTCATCCCATATGCTCAAGACACGGGTATAAGGCCTTACGTTCCTTCTTTTATTACCACAAATAGAAAATTGCTTCCAAATCGTGTTTGCTAGTTGAGCCATTATTTGAGGAAGGCTTTGTTGTTGGCTTCTTTGATGGGGCCTCGAAAGACAATTTATGTGGTGTTGGAATGGTCGTAAGAATGAAGAAGGATAATTGCGTTCACCTTTGGATGGGAGCTGGTCCGGGAACAAATACCAGAGATGAGCTTATCGCTCTCTGGGTTCTCTTATGGTTTTCCCGTAAAGAGGTCTGCTCCATCTCAAGGTTTGGGGTGATTCACGAGTTGTGATCGACTGGACCAACGAGATCTCAAACCTTCGAGCTCTACATATGGAAAACTAGATGCAGAGGGTTGAAAGATTAAAGCAGTTCTTCTCTTCTATCTCTTTCTCTCATCTTTTTAGGGAATTAAAAGGCTTGGTGAACGCTTTGTCAAAAAATGCAGTTGGAGACATGGATGGTTTTCTTTGTTTCGAAGAATTTATGGAGGACTAGCAGGTGGATGGGGGTACTTTCTTCATTTTCTAAACAGTAGCGGCTACAGGGCTATCTGTCTTTTTATTCTATAGCTTGTAAAGCTAGGTTGTTTGAGCTCAACTTATTATTGGGTCTCTAGTTTATGATATGACACTAAGTCCTATTGTATTTTTGTGAAAGACTTATAGTGTTACTTGATTACATTGGTTGACATGCTGGGGAGTTTGATCTCCATGAACCTCTTTGTATGGATGGGATAAGGAGCAAGATGTAACTTTGATTCTAACTTTGGAATATCAAGTTACTTTTTAAGATGTAACTTTGATTCTAACTTTGGAATATCAAGTTACTTTTTTTTCTCCTTGAAAAAAGATAGAAAGCAATTGTGAAATGAAAAAGTAAGTGAAAATTAATGATTATTGACATAACAATTATATTTGTATATTTTTCAAATGTATAATTTTATTTTATTTTAAGTTAAGTATTAATGGAATTTTAATATTTAATATGTTTTAAAGTATATATATAGAAATCAAGCAAAGTTCACAATATTGAAGAATACAATATTAACCCAAACAGCCAACTCGGAGACTTGACCATGATCCATGACTTTTTGCTTGCGATTCACAACACTAACCTCTCAAACTAACCCACCAAACTTATGTAACTTTATATGAATATCAATGGTATTATGTTTATTACACATCCTTTTACATATCACCCTATATATGTAACTCCATATTAATATTGCTTTCGAACACATGAACTTCACTATGACTTAACAAATACATATCTTCACTATGAGTTCACAATGGTCACTATAATAAATATTTTATTTTTATTTTTCAACTATATATGTACAATTGTAAATCTGATTTTTCACAACGTGCCAAAGTCCATTAATCACACTTGTCTTATATGCACCATAGGCATGATTGTCCTATATACAATGTATATACTTGGTCAGATAAACAAAAAAAAGGTAAGTATTTAATTGGAGACAATTCACCGTAATATATATTGTCATAGTCATGCATGACAAACTTAAAAAGGGTATATGGTTGTCTGGTTCTTTTATTTTAGTCAATGTCATATTAGGAGCAGGGACCATGGCCAAAGAAGTCCATGGCCAACCCACGTGTTTGTCTCATAAGGTGGAATTTGGCATTCAAAGCCTTCTCATTCCTATGGCATCATTTCCATCTCTTTATATATATCCATGCAATCTTTATATTATAACTTTCCATGGAAACTCGGCCCCATAAGCCACCACCTATGCCAATCTCCAAGCCATGTTCACACATTAATTTAAAAGAGAAAAAAACATAAATATTTGACTTAGCCATCACAAAAAATAAATCCACCAAGAATTATATACAACTAGTTTGAGTTGAGTGATCACAAATTTCAAGGTATAATGCAAATTAACTTGGCACTAACCCACCTTAGCATGTCACCAACATAAGTGGTCATCTGTGGCTAGAGACAAGCTAGTCTTGCATTCTGCCAAGTGGGATGAAAGTGCATGCCACGTGCAACACTACCAATGAATGTTTCCTAGTCTAATTTCTCCTTTGCCTTTGATGGTACCTCCCCTCTTGCTCCTGTGTCTTTTAAATAGATTTTTCCTTTGTCTCTACTCCATAAATTGGTTATGATAGGTGGCTTGGAGCATTCTAATTTATATTAATCATTTTAAGCATAGGCTAGTGAGAACACATCAAAGTTGCAGTTAACATACCTTAAAATTCACTCCAGATGTTGATCTATGCACATATCCAACATCTGCAAATGGTTGAACATGTGGTACTTGGGAAGTGGAGTTGGGTTGTAAGAGGCCACAACCTACTTGTTTCTGAATAAAGTCTGCTCCACCAGAAATGGCATATTGATATGGTCATGGGGGTTTGGAAGAATGTTCGCTTTGCGTCTTCATATTGGAGGTAATAGAAATATGGCCTCATTCTTTCTCTGGAAATAACATTGCCTTTATGCCCACTATTGAATCTATTCTCAAGAAGGAATTTTCTAATGCTGTCAATGGTTTTAAGGATTCTGGCAAGAATTTCTCCTAATGGGAGTAAGTTTAAAGGGTGGAAAAGAGAAAAGTAATATAGAGAAAGAGCACCATCAAAAGGGAGGCAATGGGAGAAGTCAAGGTAAGAGAAGAACTAGTTTAAGTTCAATAGGTTGTTCTTGGCAGTGTGTAATCTCAAGAGATTTGAATGAAAAATTATATTTCAAGTGTTTTCTATTCCATTATGTTGAATCATTGACATATTCATAATCATGCATATTTGAAGAAAATAGAAGAAAAATAATTAATTAAAATGTTGAAGCATGAGTATGCTTGTACTATGAAACAACAGTCCAAATATTGCACTAGTTTGCTCCTTCAACAACCCATGCTATTAGTGAATTTGTTGGCACCAATGATGTTGGATGTGAAGCCTTTACTATTGTTGCTTGGTGCTAAGACTACCACTAGAGGCAAGAGGGGTTTCCACATTTAGTGTAAATGCAGTCCATTCTACTAGTAAATATTGTTATTAAACATAAAACAATTTGTCTTTGAAAATTTTAAGAATCAATACAAGATAGCAATGGTCATAGGTATGAAGACCAGTAATGGGAGAGGTCATGGGAAGGATCAGATAAGCCTTACCTCATTCAAATGGTTGGTTCAATGTGTACATCGGAGATGAGTATAATTGGGTGAAGAAGATGAGTATGTCCTTTGAAATGTTGGATTTTTCTCATTTAAGCTTTTGCTTTCCATTTGTTGTAACAATATTTTAATCATTTAGGATTCTTAGACTACATATGATATGCATACACCATTATAACTAGTTTAACAAAATATTCAACTTATCTAAGAACAAAATATCTTTGAACATGGCTAGCAAATGGCTTGGAGAGCAACGATGTCTCATGGGCGGAGCTTCCTTGATATCATTGGCATGGGCGATAGAACGAATTGGGTGAACATCCAAAGTATGGAAGCTCAGATCAGATTTAGATACACGATCATATCTATTCAAATACAATAGCATAAGTAGAGGTGGTACATCCATGTCAGTTAAAGAAGGGAGTGAAGAAATATCGCACTGCCAAATTGGTTTGTTAAATGTGCAATTAATTTTGAACCGACATTTTGTAATGCATTTGCCAATGTATTTAAGTAGTCCGAAATGGTTTTAATGTTGTTGAGGACTCACATTATTCAAAGTACAAAGTGACCCTTATCTTGTAGGTAATTGAAACTCATGGTATTAAAATGATTAAAGAGTTGACATGAATATTGTACATGCCATAATTATTGTATTGCATTAGTATGTCAATTTCATTGAATGTTATTGTTAAAGTTAAAACTTAGGATAAATATTGTATTTTGTCAAAGGCTAACAATAAGACTTCAAACTTATTATCCAATAGGATGCTCAATAAAACGTAGTTATATGTTATGAAAAAATATTTATTTTGTTTTCTATATGTTCAACATTATCAAATACAAAAAAAATTGTAGTCACACAGCAAACTAATGAGAAATCAACATTAAACTCATTACAAAAAAAATTGTAGTCACAAGGCAAACTAATGAAAAATCGACATTGAACTCATCGCAATTGTCCTAGCCTTAGTAGGGACTAATAAGAGATTGAGTGAGTTAGAGTTAGAGTGCACAAGTTTAATGGTTAAGATGAAGAGATGCTATATTAATTATCAAATTTAAAATTCAAAAACTATCAAATTAAATAAATTACTATATATGTGTGTGTATGTGGGGACTAATAAGAGATTGAGTGAGTTAGAGTGTACAGGTTTAATGGTTAAGATGAAGATATGTTATATTAATTATGAAATTTAAAATTCAAAAAATATTAAATTAAATAAATTCATATATATACTTATCAAATTATATTTTGTCGTTGGATTTGGTAGCTAAGTATTGTTTGTTCTTTGTATTTTTTTTCCTCATATATATATATATATATATTCCAAGAAAAATTCATAATTTTTATTTAAGTTGAAAGGAAATTATTGAATTTGATAACCGAGTATTGTTTGTTCTTTGTATTATTCTTTTACTTTTAAGTTTGTAATATATATATATATATATTCCAAGTAATAATTGTAACATTTATTCAAGTTGAAAGGAAATTATATTATATAGGTGTAGGTGCACAAATAGCATAAAAACCCTTAGAATGATTTAAAAAGTCTCAAAAAAACCTTCTCTACACATAACTAGAAAATAATGTCCAACAAAAGACTATCATCTGATTATGCATCCAATACAAGCAAAATAATAAGTGTCAAATGTAGTTCCTAGATATTCCTAATCGTATGATCCAACAAGACACCATTACGGAATTCCTCCATTTGTAATTGTCCTTGAGCCATGGTGGTGTCTTGTTTTGATAGTAAATCTGCCACATATTTGTAAATATCATCAAAGGAAATGCTTAGGAAGGAAAGTGTGAGGTCTTTAAGGTGGGAAACCAGATGTACCGATCCATTATCTTTGATCTAAATAGTTGGCTTCATCTGACCAATAACCAACTTCGAATCTCTAAAGATATGAAGAGTGTCCACACCAACTTCCATTGCTAGTTTCAAAGCTTACAAAACTTAAAAGTGCAATTAATTCTGCCCAATTATTAGTACCAGCTCCCAAGGACACCTTTCCTATGTAGTAATGATCCTCAAACATATGTAAAATGAAGGCAATGCCACACAATCTCTCAACACCTTAACAAGCGCCATAAAAAAACACCATGGATAATTTTTATTTACCACCCAATCTCCAATCACCCACCCTGGTTTAGTGATCTTCGTCGTAGAGTAGAAAGGTAGGAGTGCCAAAATTTGTGTTGAGGTCTTGAATGGGGGTAAATATTTAGCTTAAAAAATGGTTTCATTTCTGGCAAGCCACACCCCCCATCCGATAAGAATAAGAAGAACCTGAAAAGGCTTCAGTTCATTCCTCAAAAAATAATATGCACAATAGTCCACCGTAGACTCCTTCAACCATAGCGATCTTAATTTTAAATCCTATTCTAGATCTCCTCAAATACTCCATGTGTAACCGTGATTCAAGAAGAGTTGATCGTTCGTCTTAGTCACCTTTCAACATAGAAAATAGATTGCTCGACTAAATTTCACATGGGTTTGCAAATGATCCCAAGTTAACACCCACCTGGATAAATTCAACCACATGAATAATAATCCTTTTAGTGGTTCCACCACCTTCCATAGCTTCTACCACCACCACACAGCCTCCCTACCACCAATATTTGAAACTGCCAAGTAGCCCAACTGCGTAGTGTAGTTTCCTCCTTAAACTTGAAAACTCCACTCCAATTCATCAGCTTAAGCCCAAATGTGAATGTGACTTTTACAAAGTTCCCAAACCAACTCCTTCCATTAATGAACCCAAAACCCTTCTAGATTGTGCTCTAAGGCTCCTAACCAGCCCTAGGACCATATATTAGTGGTTACAAATTGGCCACACTCCGAAGTTAGCCAAAACGTTCTTGAACTAGAATTAAATCCTTTGACCACATCCCAAAATAGCATCCATCCCCACCTTGATTAAAGATCATGATCCTACTTGCCAAGCAAGAAAACATCCAATGACAAGAAAAGTCTTAGTTAGAGCTTTCCACTTATTAGATATTGCCAAGACCGACTTTATCGGGCCTAGTCTAGTCCACCAACAAGTCCAGATGGATATATTTCTCATGCAGAATGTGATGCCACAAACTATCGTGAGTAATGAATTTCCACAATGATTTTGCTTCCAACACCCAATTGAAATTGAAGATATTTATAACTCCCCCACCCTGCCTAGGTCTTTGGGGAAGCAATGGTCTTCTAACCAACTAGGTGTGAACCTTGATAATCCACCAATACCTTGCACAAATAACTGAAATAGATATGTCTTATCTTTGTGAGGATAGCCATAGGGATATAGGGCATTAAATGCAAATATATTGAGATAGCTTCCAATGCTGGCCTGATCAAAACCGGACGTCCTCCCTAAGATAACCATCTTTTGTACTAGCAATTCACCCTTTGTTTGATTTTATCTACAAGCCACCTCCAATCAACTTTGTCATACACGCTAGGCTTTAGAGTGTAGCTTACTAATTTACTCGTTCATCCAGATTGTTTACAACAAAGGGGAAAAACCCTGCCCATATGTTTCTTCTACCTTCAATGCCTGAAATACAATAAATGATCAATTTCTCCCTAGTAATCACCATACCATAGGCATCACAAAATGTCTTAATAATGGGTTTGGAATTATTTCCTTCTTCTCTGTCAGCAAGGCAAAACAACATAATTACCCTTAAATGAGTAAATGAGTTAGATTTACCCTTCCCAAAAAAAAACCTTTAATTTGTCTATGTATCCTTGTTTCTAACAGAGCTCTGATAAATCCTTCCACCACAAGCAATACAAGATATGGTGACAGGGGACACCCTTGCCTCAACCCCTAGGAAGGGTTGAAAAATTATGATCAAGCACCATTAATAAGAATAACAAAAGACAAGGTCATCGCGGAACACATATTCCAATGAGCTAAGTTGAGGTTGAAACCTACTTGCAATAGTAACAGTCTTAAGAAAAAAATAAGAGACCATGTCATAAGCTTTAGACATGTCCAATTTAATAACTGCTTCCAGAACCTGTGCAATCTTTATAGTTTGTAGACCTTCCCATGCCACCCCAATTGCCTCATGGATCAACTAAGCATTCATAAAACCAATTTTTTCATCCAATATCACTCTATAGAGAATCTTCTTTATCTGATATGAGATCGCTTTCAAGATGATTTTATCCACCATGTTGGATAAAGAAATTGGGCATCATCAAAAGACTGAGGCTTGAACACCTTAGGGATTAATGCCAAGAAGGTTGATTTAAAACCTCTAGTCATATTCCCAGTGGTTCATACCTCCTCCACTACTTTTAGTAAATCCTCCCCAAGAATATCAAAGAAAAATTCGATAGACTATCCATCTAGGTCAGTCTTTTGTCCTGTTGAAAATTTGTGAGCACGCACCAGAGTTCCTTCAACATCATCAACTTGACAAGCTCAACATTCTCCTCTTCCCCAATCATTCTCGGATAATTGGAAAAAATATTATATACCTTAGTAAGAATTGCCTGAGTTGGCTCAGAAAAAATAGTCTTGAAATGGGAAATCCCCAACCCCACCAAGTCATCGAACCCTCTCACCGAGTTACCCTCCTTGTCATCCAACTCGTAAATGGTATTGACATTATGCTGGTGATGAGTAAAGCTCTGAAAGTACTTAGTATTTTGATCACAAACGTTATCCAAAGAGTGTGACTTTTTAATCTCCACTTTATTTCCATATCTTGGAAAAGACAAACTCATTGTTTCTCTAGCTTAATGACCATATCCCTCATCCCTTCATCAAAAACACCTTCTGAATGAGCCTTGTAATGTTTATATATCTCCACTTAAACCTCCACAAGTTTTCCATTCCTCATTGAGTCTCGCTACCTGCTCCACTACACTACCTTATCCTTTAGAACCCTTAAATTTTGTAGAAATTGTCCCTGCATTGACGCCACAATTCACATCAATATGCTTCTATACGTACCTAACAAATCCCTTGACTTCCTCTTCTGGCAACCAGTTGGAATTGTATTTAAATGGTGGCCCTGATTTTCCTTTACCCAAAATTCCAAGAAGACCAAAGAGTGGTCTGAGAACTTCCTCACCCACCCACGATTGACACCTCTCGATGTCCTCCAATACAATAGTATGAACAAGAAAATGATCAAACCTTTTAGCCACCCCAGCTTGTCCAATCCGGTTGTTAGACCACACATGACTTAGTGCACATGGGGCCATATCTATCTAATCTTCTACCTCCAACTTGTCGACAAAGAAGTGCATCAAATGATCTTCATGATTTGTGGGCCCTAAAATCTCCTCTTGAATGACAGTAAAATTCAAATCCCCACCCACCACCAAATTGTTTTCCTGGAAACATTGTAAAGTACATAACCACACCTAGAACTCTTGATGACCTGCATATGCCCCGTAGATGTTAAGAACCAAGAAGACATGATCCAACTCCTTACTATAGAATTTTGTACACACCCCCAAATTCACTACAAATTAATTAAGGAAGGTTAGATTACCATTGAAACTCATAACCACACCACTAGAAAGACCTTTGAAGTCTAAGGCCAAAAATTTCCAACCCCTAGTATTTTTTGTAAATTCGACGGCATAAGAGGTCTTGTACCCTTGGTTTCTTGGACCAAAATCATATATGGTTTCTCTAAAGTGATCAAGCACTTTCGAGAAGATAATTTGACCCTTCCCCCCAGGATTCTAGCATTGACATAAAGTAATTTCATCGTGTCACACCCACAAGGGCTAGTCCTTCTCTAAGGAACCCTGAGTTGAGACATTGCCGATCTTGACGTACTTCCCAATCAATCTTCTCCTAAGCATTTTTAATAGAGGAAATTCTCCCCACTTGTGTTCCTAAATTCCCCTTAATGTCATCTTTCCCTATACCCCTAGACAAGGGTGACACTTGCGATGAATTCTAGGGATAAGCGAATAAGCATCACCCCCTGGCTACCCAAATATTTAACCAAATCAAGTGAAAAGGATGTAGTTGGAACATCCACATACTGACCACTTCCCTCAAAGGACCCTGCCCCATTCACAGTCCCTACAACTTCATAAGGTCTTGGGCCCACTGTCAAAATCCTATCTTTTGTAACAGGACAAAACTCAAGGGGAAAGGGAGATATGCTCGATAATACAAAATTTTGAGAGTGAGTGGGGTCATAAGACATACCTTTTAGATCGACTGAAGAGTAGACCTTTTTATAACTATGTTCCAAGGAGTCCCAAATTTGCGAGGATAGTTCAAAAATCTCTATACACTTCACAAACTTGGACCTCCCTTTCAACATCTCCAGTTCGATTTGCAACCACCGAAAATGCTAAATGCCCGATAATAAAATCCAAACTTGCCTCCTTCGTGGGAACATGTGAACTATTAATAGTAGAACCCCCACACACCTCCTCCAACTCAAGCACAAGATCTCTCTTTGGATGAAGCCATCAACCATTACGAAAGAACCTAGGGTATCCCCTACAGTTTTGAGCCCTACTTCCATCCATGATTCCATAGGAAGACAATGGAGCTATACCCAGACATGAGAGTAGGAAAGAGCCTCATCCCATGGATCAAACAGTGGATGCCACAGTTTTTGGGCCAACAAATGTTTACCAATAAGCCACCAGCTCCTTAAGAGCCGTTGGGATTTCGTTTCGTTCTAAGATAATAAAAAAACCAAACCAACCTTGTGCGAAAGAATGTATTATCGAGCATTCACCCACCATCACTCCCCAAGCTTCCTTCGTCCATGCCGAAAGAGGAGCCAAACCAATCCTTTGGCCATAGAGTTTCCCAACCAAATCCCTCCCATCATGGTTTGCAATATCCATTATGTTAAATCCTGCTCCCACCACCAACGACAAATCATCACCATGCGACCGCACCACCTTACGTCTCTTTTTCTGGACCTCCTCAGAAACCCTCAACTTATAATTCACAAATTCGCCCAGGCCAAGTTTGGATCCAACAAAACCTTGTGAGAGTCACATCTCCAATAATAAATCCACCAAAGCATGTGTTTGGCCTTGCACGTGTGTATCCCCATTGTAATCTCCTCCCAATCCTTCCACATTCCCATTGTCGAATACTAGTATGGAAGCTGGAAATCCATACACCAATCCCTTGTCCTTGTCACCCCCATCCATAAGTTGACATAATCTAATGTAAATCCCTACAGATTACGAAAATACCCACCATTTGAAGCCAACCTCTGACAAAACACGTCGCCACATGGAATAGGCATCGTTGACAACCGCACCGCCAGATCCATCTGTCTCGTCCATGCATGCTCCAAATAAAGATAGATTCACCCACTTCCAACTTGCTATCATCTGAATAATGGACATACTTTATCTCAGCGACTACAACTAGTAAATCCTAAAATCCCCATCTCTGTTCCATTATATATATATTCGTTTAATAGTAGTTTTTTTCGTTTGTAATGATTTTAGAAAAAAACTACTATTAAACAAATATATATATATATATATATATATATTGTAACATCCACATTTATCAAGCCAACTAACGGAGGGGAGATTTACTAATTATGGTGTTCTAAATTTCGCCCCATGGCATAATACAAATTTTATAAAGAATGAAATGCGTGTGCAAATTCATAAATAAAAATACACAACGGAAATAAACTCTACCCACACACACAACATGCATATACTAGCATATTAATCACATGCATAATATAAAATCATTGCACATTCAAATACAAGGAGAATACTTATCTTTAAATAAAGAAGATCTAAGAAACTAGCTGTGTAAGAGCGATTTTCCACCCAACCGTAGGCACTCTGTCCAACATATACTCTTTTGTTGAGAGGCCACCCCCAAGATGGGCTATGAGGCCACCAGGGTGAAGGGTACCCCTATAGAATTCTCTCTCTCATCCCACTACCCATTTTTCTCTCTATGCTTAGACAAATGCTCATATAGAGCTCTACAAGAATCTCACTCAACCCTCGCAACCTTAACCCCAATAATACCTTCCCACCACAACACTCTTTTGGGATTAGGAATCCCCTTCACTGATCCATAAGTCCCTTAGGAGATCTATCTTGCCAGGTGCTTCTAGTGTGTGCATAGAAGGATTCCAACCTACTATATGCTCTTGAAGAACCACCCGTAGTCTTAATTCATGGCTTCTTAAGCATGCAAAAGTAGCATAATTCAATGAATAAAGGTCCCTAGCTTTCCCAACCTCTATGCTCACCTACAACAATCTATTTTCCCCGAAAAAACACTACTTTGTCTCTAAATGTGAATTTCTTGGTTATGCACAATTTGGTAATGTTAATGAACAACAAATGACAATTATGTGTAGTGTCTATACTGTTGGTAAACATCTACATAATGAATAATGAGAAATAGAATCCAAAGATGAGATAATGGTGGAAAAGATAACTGACATAACTTTTGAACATGGGATAGAGGACTATTACATCAATCATAGAAGTATATGCATCACATGCTTCCATAACTACACGATAATACTTTCTTGAACAACCTCACACATGCATTCAATGATTGGTAAAACAATAAAAATGGAGTAATTGGCTCATTTAAAGCACATGGCAGCAAATGGATGAGTTCCAAGGTTGACACTTGGCAATAGAGGATTTAGTATCCCATAGGCCCCCCTTCCTCTTCCCCGCTAGTGGAATCATAGCCCCTCTAATGCTCTTTACACAACCATCTTGGACCATTATATTGTTTTCCAACATAATATTGCATTGCATTTCAAATTGCCATGATAAGCTAACCACACAGTCCATATAAAAATATTTACATTATACATGCCTAGCCATTCACTATTTGGGCCTCGGCCTTGAGCTCCACACTAGTAATCCATACTAGCATATTTACATCATTTACATGATTTGGTTTAATATTCCAAATAAAAAATGGGGGCACTATATATATATATATATATATATATATTTGTGAGGATAATTATGTACATAATTTTAGAAGGTTTGGATATTATTTATTATGGAAAAATAATTAATAAATAAATTGAAATTTTTGATGAAAATTGTAAACTTATTTAAAATGTTAGAGAATCGTTTTGATAAAGTATGTAAGTTCATTAGAGCTATTTTTAAACAAGTTTGTTACAATGATTAATTACTAAATTATTTTTAATATCTTTTAATTTTTTTTTCGAGATTTATATTATGTTTAAACTAAATTCATTCAAAGTATGTGCCCTTCTACATTCAAGATTTCTATAATGCACGAGAAAGAGAGTGCCTTTGAAGTTGGGTGCTACTCACAGGGGAAGAGCGTGCCCACCACGATTTGAACTCGGGTCATGTTCACAACAATGACTCCAAGTTGCCACTAGACCACAACCCAACAAACTTGTGTGTGTGTGTGTGTGTGTTCCAACAAAAGACTCATGGGATTCCCCCTCTTCCTAATAATATTCAAATGGAGTGTGGCTCACTTTCAAAGCACAATATAATTTGGTTAGTGGGACTTAGGGAGGGGTTGAGTGGATCTTTTTACTATGAGGAAGACATTAACAAAACTCTCTTGGATCTTAAGTCAGCAACAAATTTCACTTGATACAAGGATGAAGATGGAGCAGAATTTATCATGGATAAGGAATATGAATGGCCCCCCTTATTAGACATCCCAATCAAAAAAATCAATGTACAAAAATGGAGGCAGTTGAGTAGAGGAAACCTAGAAGCATCAACAAATTGGGAGGGAACCAAAAGGGTTTCTACTAGCTTAAGCCCATCATCACCACAAGGGAGAAGGAATACTAAAGCTCACATCTTGGGTGCCCCAACCATTCATTGAAAATGTATTTATACAATGATGCTTCAATGCATATTAGAGCCAAAGTTACATGAGGTGGATTGTCTCACACCAACAAATGAGATCAAAAGGATGTTCCTTGACATAGACCCATCATTACATAGAAAGGGAAAGAAGGAAATGGTGATGCATGTATTCTTAGAGAAAGTGGACATACAAAAAAGAAAGGATCATAAGAGACATGCAACGCTATCAAAGAACTACGACATTACTCGATGACTATCATAAAATCCCCCTCATGATAGGCATGGATGTAAATGAGAGATTGGCATAAACCCATCAAGGATCATTCTAGACCTTTATCATTTTCACTTTGAGATAAAGGAATATATTTTGAAATATATCGTGATTGTCATCGTATGTAGAAGAAAAGGGCTTCAAGAGGTAAAGACAATGCATGAAAAAGGGAAGGAACCTCATTAGGAAACTAGGCAAAGGATAAGGAACCCTCTAAGAGAATAAAAGGTTGAACATAATCACTTGCATATAAAATAAGATAGATAAGATGAAGTTGGTCATTAAGGAATCCCTGGTAAATGAGCCAAGGGATATATACCAAGAATGTACTATCATCATGATTTTTAATAGTAAAAAGATGACAACATACATCCATGGCTAACAAAGCATTGGAAGAAACCCTTGGGGTATTCTCCAAGCTTCCAACTAATGGCACACGACTTCATAATATTTGTGTTTAATATATAAGGTGAACAAAATGAAGATTGAAAATAAGATGTGGCACTATTACAACTATCCATTAGATCCACGTTCGGTCTCCACTCTTTGATTTCTTTGATCCGGTTAGGGAACACATCAATCAAATACACATTTCGGTTAAATTTCCAACTAGTTATGGAGGTATGGAGGGAGGCCACGATGAAACTTATTGGGAATAACATCGTCTCTTTCATTGATATTAATGAAAAAACAAAGAACAAGGAGAACTAATATGGCCAAAATATGCATTGAGTTGGACCTAGAGGATGATTTTTCTAATAGTTTGAAAATTCAAGTAGGTGAAGCCACATACTTCCAAACCTTGGATTGTATGAATGTTCCTTTTAAATGTAACAAATATGGAGTACATATTCATTTAAAAAGTCCAGAAAAGGAGGATGGGTAATTAGGGGAAATGCATTAATAATAAGCTTTTTGGGCTATGTATAAGAAACCTTGAAAAATTAAAGGAGGACAAGAATGTTCAAGTGGGGAAAAAATATGACAATAGAAAAATAGTGGAAACATTCAAACCAATAGAGGGAATAGTTGATAAGTATATTGGAGAAGGACAAACCCTAGATAAAGGGGTGTGATCAAGGAAAAGAGGTAGAGAGGATGCCATATCTAGTGAAAGATATGTTGGAATAATTAAACCCTTTATCTATGCCATATTAATACATTAGTAGCATTAATTAATCATCCTATGATTAATTACTATGTATTAGACTAGATAGTTGGCATATGAGTCATTGTGTGGACCACAAGCATCATTGTGTGGACCACAAGTTTCCTAAACCCACTAGAGACTATTTCTGGATGTCTTAAAATAGATTATGGCTATTTTAAGACAATTCTGAGTTAGATTGGCGTACATGTTGCTTTTACTACTTTTTACCACTTTTTGGGTGAAAGGTAAAAGCTAGTTGACTAGGGAAACTGTTTTTTGGACCACTCATCCTCCATGATGTTTCTTCCTTCCATTTTTGGGATTTGGCAATTTTTTTCATCATACATCACTATCTGATCACTAAATCAGAAATTCGTGAGCCTTTGGTGTGACTTGGAGAACACACTTTCCACCTAGGGGGGTTTTGCATTATTTTAGTAAGTATTCTTTCGTGAGGATTCGAATGGAATCCTTATGCATTCGAATCTCTGATGTATTTTTATATATTGACAACCATTTACTTGCCCAAGGTTGGTTGATGTAATATTATTCTCTTGAGTAATTAAGTGTGCAATTATTGTGAGTAAATTTCAGTGTTCTTGACTAGTTGCGTGAGATATTTTGTGAGAGTGTGTAATTTCCTAATCAGATCTTGGTGTGAACTAAATTTCACAAGATCAAGGGATATCATTGCCATGATTCTTATGCAACTCAAGACCATGAAAAAAGATGATGGAACACATTGATGAAATAGTTGGGTAGCACTACTCATGAGATGGAAATGTTATTTGGATTGGACACAATCAACAATGGTCACCAAGAAATAGTTAGGGGATATGAAGGTTTGGATATGATATCAATAATTTTGAAGGAGAAGGCAAGGGAACTACTTTTGTCTATCACAAAAATAAAGTATTCCTACCCATTTTAGAGTGGAAGTAGATAAAGATTTGGAGCAAAACCCAAAATCCATCTCTTCCATAAAATTTGGAATTGGCAAGGGGAGGAAACTATATGGTTTGAAAAAAACATAGGGTAAAACAAAAGTAAGGAGACGTCCCCCCATCCTGCATGAAGAGTAAGACATCCCTAACTTATCATAAAGCTACTTGTGTTCTCGAAACAAAGCAAAAAATCTAAAATAAGAGGGAGAAGGATTCTTGGCAATTATCATTCATGAAGCACCAAAGCTTATATTGGGAAATAAATCATCCCTACCACTAATGGGAGAGCCTAAGTTGACATGGATATCCACTACAACAAACAACAAATGGTCAAAGGAGCCCTTATAGAAAATGCAACATCCAATAGGAGTAAGATGATTTCTCTCTCTATGAAGTAGGAGGGTTTGGGTCCACTCATAGAAATATATCCCTAGAAAGATTGTTTTTCTTCATAAACTTGATAACTTATTATTACAAGAGAATGTGCCTAGGACTGAGTATGTAATCAATGCAATGTACACTTTTTTGTGTGGATGGAACTTCATGGTCATTATGTGGATGAAACTTGAAATTTGTCTTAAAACATTATGTGACCCTCGACTCAAAACTATTAACTTCACAACACTCAAAATAATCAATAAGGATATATCCATTTTGAATATCTATGGGCCTAGAAACAAAAGGAAATAATATTGGCAATAAATCTTAGAACTTTTGGTCTCTCTTGAAAATATATCATTTGTGAGAGTGACTTGAACCTAGTATTGAAGCTAGGAGAAATATGGTAAAATATCCAAACGGGACTCTCCAATAGATTATTTCAAAGTTTATTTTGAAGACAAGCATATGATAGATGTATTACTATTAGATCCAAATCCTACTTGGAGAAATTGTAGGGTGGGTAGAGAAGCAATTTCCAAACAATTGGATAGTTTCTTTGTTTTAGATAACATGTATATATAACATGGTATATTCAAGTCCTAGTTAGGTGGGAAAGGAGGATCAAACCATATCCCCATATACCTTTAGATAGAAAGAGAGGGAGAAAAACCACCATTCTCTTTTAAATTAAATCCCATTTACATGCAATATGAGGATTTTTGTAACATATTCCATATTGAATGGAACTATTTGATCTTGATAAAGGAGAACTTGCAATGGTCTAGTTACAACAAAATCTTAAAAAATCAAAGTAGAAGATAAACTAGTGGTCAAAGATGTCGTCAGGGACAATGAATCACAATTGGAATGCTCTATATTATTTAGAGAACAAAATGAAGGTAGTAGTATAAAAATGGAAACACACAAATATTTTGCAAAGCACACAATAGTACAGTAAAACCCAAATTCTATTAATTAGTGGAATGGAAAAATAGTAAACTGCAAGTAGTACAAACTAGCTCGAATGATGGTAGCTTATCTTTGAAGATAGATGTATTGGTTACAATCATTCGCAAGAGATCATTACAAAGAGACCATAAAGGGCCTTTTTATCATAAACATAGAGGAAAAAACCCTAATCATTAAAAAAAACTAACCCTAGGAAATGAAGCACCAAAAGGATTTGTGGGCCCTGAGGTAGCTAGCTATCTTCCAAGGGGTACAAATTTTACATGATATCTTCATTTAGGGAAAATGATGGATTTTTGGAAAGAACTAGTTGAGAAGCACAAATTTTGGCTAGATCCAAGTAATTCCATTGAAACCCCTCGCTCGTCAAATGGCCAAAAAACATTGTTTAGGGCCTCAAAACGACCCCGAAAGTTTGGGACTTGTAAATAGAAAATTGCCAAAAAGATGGAGAATCGTTGTAACTTAGTAGAACAAGTGGGTGGCCACAAATATCCACCTATATTAGTCTTCCCGTGTTAGGAATCAATGGTCCCCATTGCATCAAGTTCCTCCATCAGATGGTGAAATTTTGCTAAATCTGACTCCTAGTGAGCCACTTTCCTCGTGAAGAGGCCTGCTTTGACAACCCAATACAATTTGATGTTTTGTTGGTGAGTGATGTTCATCTAAGTGGCCATGATATGGTCGATTGTTTACTGCTCAATGCAATTAGGATTGATTTCTATAGGGGCCAAGTTCTTGATTACCTCTGAGGTGTCCAAGAGAGGTAGAAACTATGGTTGAAGCAGGTCCACTTTAAATACAAGGTGTAAGCCGAGGAAAGGGGGGATACTTAACTCAAAATAATTCTCACCCACAACCTTGGTGATGGTGTAAGGCCCATATCAGAGTGGTTAGAGTTTTTGATGGGGTCCTATGAGGTGCTCTTTCGACAAATGCAACCACACCTTATCTCCCACCTCGAACTTGTGTGGAATCCAACATTGATAGTGATGCTACTTATACTTATCATTGGATTTCTGTAAAATATCATGAACTTGTTGTTGGATGTGATGAATTTGTTCAACAAATTTGGCTGCCCAATCAGCCTCAATTTGAGCATGGGAGGATCCATCATGTGTAGAAGCAATGGGAGACACTACATCAATATGGGTTGACGATTGAAACTTCAAGCGCACTTGAAAGGGGTTGTGACCAATAGGGCCACAAAGGGCTCTGTTGTAGCTATGCTAAACATAAAGAAGTATCTCATCCCAAGTGTGTGGATGTTTAAATTTGTACATTCTTAGGATATGCACAATCATCATGTTGACCACCTTTGTCTATACATCAGTTTGGGGTGGAAGGAAGTCGATTTGGTCAGCTTGTTGTCCATCATCGACCATAGGATGGGACAAAAATTACTTAGGATTAGGTTGTGTCTATAAAAAATAATGGTCTGTGGGAGGCCAAAGTGAACCCAAACACGTTCAAAGAAGAGCTTAGCAGTGGCCTCCGTTGTGATGTTATTCTTACAGGGAGTTAAAATTTCCATCTTAGAGAATCGGTAAACAACCACAATTACACATTTGTTTCCATGCTTGGTTGAATGCAAGCTAGACATGTGTTCCATGGAGATAGATTCCCAAGTTCTATATAGGGTAGGAAATGGAGTGTACAATCCCTGTTTCTTGAAGGTAGGTTTGGTAATGGCATATGCGGTGCATGATCTGATGTACTTTCCAACATCTTGTTGGAGATTTGGCCAGTAGAATCACTTTTGCAGTATTGTCGATGTCTTCTCTACACCAAATTTCCATGCCACTCGACTTTAATGTGCCTCCTAGATCAACTTCTCACATTCCTTTGAAGGAAAATATGGCATAAAAGTTCATCCTGGAGATGAAAGTTTGAGACTGATCTTCCTGCACACAATGTTTGATAGGTAACAAGAAATTCAGGGTCATTGTTTTATAATTGGGGACACCTAGAGGTCTCGTGCCCACAAGAGTTGAGCATGGTATTTAGTGCAACAATCAAAGGTCGAATGAGGTAGTCTGCAACTTGATTTGTCTGCCCTTCTTGTACTTGATGTTTAGGTGGAATTGTTCCAGGTATGTGAACCACTTTTGGCGAGGGTCATTATGTATCTTTCCCTAAGTATACATGAATTGTAGGGGCTTGTGATCAGTGTGGATAATTGTCTCCTTCCCCAGGATGTAACATTTCCATTGTCAACAATCTTGCACAATGGAGTACATCTCCTTGTCATAGGTGGGATATCAACGAATAGAATCAGAGAGTTTCTCGTTATGATAGGCCATTGGATGCCCATGCTGAGTGAGGATTGCGCCAATAGCATAGTCAGATGCATCTGTCCCAATCTTGAAAGGTTTGTTGGTCCTCTATTTTGCCCATTTGATGTACTATTTTCTAGTATTTAAAGTCTTAATGGATCCAATAATAATCAGCCTTATGTGTCTTTTGAAGATCAATACTGTTAAGAGCCATGGTAAGTAATTTTAATTATTTGATTGTTGTATTTTCTTATTTTTATGCATATGTTTTGGGTTTTAGGTTTCATTAAACCCTATGCTAATAATGATGTGGGTTTCTCTTCTACACAGGGTTCGTTTTGTTATTTGGCCAGCGTTCAAATGAGGAGATTGGGGATTCGATCTACCATCAGGGCGTTTTTATTGGATCCACATCATCTTTAAGATGCTTTTGAAGATTGCTCCACTGCTATTTCAGGCACGATCTTCGGATCAAGGGTTGTTATTATCTTCTCCTCAATGCTATGTGTATATTCTGGATCTGAGATTCCATTTTTGGCTCAGAATGGTTAAGATATTTTGAATATTGTTATTTCATATCGACCCTTGTCTCCAGGGCGTTTTCAATCTGCATGATTTAGTATAAAAGTGACTATGTACACCCTAGATAGGGGAATTTGTACAAACTCCATTTTATGAATATGATACAGTGCGTGGTTTCATCAGATCTGTGATTTAAATGTGTGAGGCGTTGAGGGCAGGGCCCACCTTCAGCACCAAACAGTAATGCTTCAGTAGTGTGTGTGGTTTGCAGTGATAGATTGGCGTTTTTAGCAATATACATTTCCTTTCAGAATATAAATGGTTTATTCATCACTGGATTTCAATAGAAGGTGTGATCGTGATTACTAGTTAAGAGCATTTACAGTTGGTAGCTATGAATAAAGTTTGTTAACAGTTTGAATTTAAAATTTCCTCTGTTCTATTTAGGGCGAGTTGTTATTTGAAACCTAGGGTATATATATATAGAATCGCATGATTGATTGATATGGGTTATGGTAGATTCAGTTTTATGAAGGATCACGAATAGATTGAGTGTTATTTCCAGTAGATTTAATGTTATGGGTGATTACGACTGGATGAAGTATTTTATTTCTATTTTATAACAATAAGCTACAGGCATAGTTTTGAGATTATCTTGATTACGGGACTGAGAAATGAATTAAGAATGGCTTGTAATTAAACCTTTTTCTTTTAACCTCTAGTGTGTAATATTGGTGTATGAATCAGGAGTTTGACCCTGGATATTAAGATTGTTGTGTTGCATCATGAAGATGGTTTATAAATAACCTATTCTCTTACTGTCAAGCTTGCAATATTTAAACATCATTCGCAACAAAGTCAAGGGTTTGAAGACTGTAACCATAAAGTATTTAGGGTTTATCTATTTTTTGGATGAAAGATTGAATAGAAGTTGAAGTTGCATGTGAGTGAGAAGTCCTTGTTTTTCACAATATTTCCTTGAGTCGATAATTAACTGCACAGTAGAAACCAAAATCAGTGGATGCCTATCACACAGTTTTAACATCTATCGATGAGCAGAATTGAAGTGTTTTAGTGTTCTGTTATGTACATTTGTATGCATAAATCTTAAACAGAGTACATTGGAATTCCACTAAAAGATCAAGCAATCCTTTGATAGACTGTGTGTTGATTACTTTAAGTTAAAAGGCCACAGGTTATCTTTGTGTGAATTTGAAGCATTAGATTTGTAATTCAGTTAGGAAACAAAGTCAATTAGGTATATGCATTTAGTTGATAGCAGGATTGATTATTTTTTATAGATTGTAGTCATAATAACTTAAATTGATGTAGAGATTATTAGTTGTTTTAAACATTGCTGTAGCCTAAGATTGTATCTATTTCCTAGCAGATTATTTTGTTTTAAAAATCATAGAATTATAATTTAAGAATTCCTCATTGGATGTTTTCAAGTTCAACAGTGAGATAAGGATTAGTAAATGGGTTCTCTTTTCTATAGTGCAGATTTAGTGATCTCTAGCATTTGTCCTTTAGGGTTAGTCTCATTGTTGTTAGCAGTAGATTAAGGTTTCTTGAGGAATGAGCATTAGGGTTAGCTTATCTGCACATATAGTGTAGCAGCTCAAAGTCTACGATTCTCCGATTGATAAATTAAATTGAGGTGAATTAAATATCAATAATTGTAACCAACAAGGTTATTGCAGGTATGGTAGAGTGAGGACTGGAACCGAGCATATGTGTTGTTTCAAATCCTTGAATACTTTTGTTGTGACACACCCCAAGAAAACTTGGCTTTGGATTTACCCTTGGTCACTTGGCTCAAGGTCCAAGCAATATTAGAAAACCCCAACACAAACCTTCGATAAAAGATGGCGAGACGCAAGAAGTTGCAGAGCTCCATTAGAGTCATCGGGGTTGGTCAATCATGAATGACTTGGATCTTGGTTGGGTCCACAGGCACTGCATGTTTATCCACAATGTATCCTAGATAATTAATTATCTCCATTCCAAATGAACATTTCTCCAAATTGGCGTATAACTTGTGTTGTCGCAGGGTGCTCAAGACCTGCTAAATGTGCTACAAATGTTCTACCCAATTTTTGTTCAGGATGTCAACCAAATACACGACCACAAGGGAGTTTGTGAACAACCACAAGATATCATCTATCATCCTAATGAAATTTCCTAGAGCATTAATCAAGCCAAAAGGCATGACCAACCACTCAAAAAGACCTTATTTAGAGTTGAAGGTTGTCTTCCATACATCACTTTGTTCGATTGGGCCCTGGTGGTATCCCGAATTCATATCAATCTTGTTGAATAAATTGGCACCCTCAAGTTGATCAAGAAGATCATTAATATGAGGGATTGGGTATCAATTCTTGGCAGTGATCTTGCTCAAGGCTTTGTAATGAAATCAAAGTCATTGTGTCCCATCCTTCTTCTATACCAACATAATTGGGCTCCCACGAGATTAGGATCTTGGTTGAATGTGTCCCTTTTGGATGAATTCTTGAATCCAACGTTTTATTTCCTCATTCCCCGGAAGAGAGCATATGTATATTGGCCCATTAGGTAAGGGAGTAGTAGGTATCAAATCAATTGAGTGTTTGACCTGGCAGTACAAAGGCACCCCTTCATGTGAGGCAAAGATATCTATGTATTATTCTACAATCTTGTCCACCTGCTTTTGCTTTGTACATCCTCGTTGAAGATGTGGCGGTACCATTTATCTTTAGTCCCCCTTCTAATCAAACCATGAAGAGGACAAATTTCCCAGTCTAAGAGATTACCTAAGGACACTGCTTTGGCAAGATGAAGGAAATTGTAGTAGTTAGAACTACCTTAGGTAACCTATAGAGTTGACCTCCAAAAGTAACAATAGGACTAAAGGGCTTGGAATCATAAACAACATGATATTTCCATCGATATAGGGTTGTCCTAAAAGAACATCACAAACTTCAAGTGGGGCAACATTACAAGTACCTCATATTGGAAGGGATTGATGTTGTAGGATAGATGACAATGTTGATTGGTGTGTTTCCACATATAGGGTTGTCCTAAAAGACCATCACAAACTTCAAGTGGGGCATCATCACAAGTACCTCATATTGGAAGGGATTTATGTTGTAGGATAGGTGACATTGTTGATTGACCTGGATGTCTCTACCTTGGCTTAACCAACCAATGGTGTATGGTTGGGGGTGAAGCATTGTCGATAACTTCAATATTTTCATGACCTCGGTCGATATTAGGTTCTTCTAGATATCATTGTCAACAATGAAATGTAGTGGAGTCCCATTCACCCACATATGTGATTGGAAGAACTGCTCCTCTTCATCTGGATCCTCTAGATCTTCTGGTTGGATCTTTGAGGTCGCGATGGTGACACTTGGTTCCATGTCAATGATCCACTTTCCTTTGTATTTCTTTGACTCAGAGTCTATGCCAAAGTCTGGCTCTAAGGATTTCACTCGGACAACAATGATTTCTTTGAGCGACATTCACAAGTGTTGTGCCAGAGGATTTTGTGGAATTCACGACACTTTCTAGTGTCCTTCGTCAACTTCGCGTTACCCTTCTTCACCTACAATTTGGATTGGTTGTCACGAGTTTAGCTATCCTTGCGTTGTCCTTTGTTCTATGAGTTAGGGACACCTTTACTAGGATTCTACCGTGATTGATTTGCAAACACAAACTCCTGCTTATTCTTCTCCTTGAATTTTTGCTCAATTTTCACATGATATCAATAAGCATCTCCTAGTGAGGATATGTCTAGGAAATCCATGTCTGTTTCAATGTACCTATGTAGGCCACTATGAGACTTTAGGAAAAAGTGTATTTCATAGTCTTTGATACACACCTTTGAGCACAAGGTCTGGAATATATTGGTAAACTCAAGCACCATTTGGTCTCTCTCTTGGTGCAAAGTTGTCCATCTCGTATATTGGTCATCATAATTTTCGACAAGGTATAACTCCTCCTTGAGGGAATTGGCAGAAGCCTTCCAAGTGGGCTTTGTCCCATATGTTGTAGAATCATCTTCGACATGCCTCTCGTAATAACCATCCCACCAATCTTTAACATGGGGGAGGGACTTAAGAAGTGCAAAGGTGTAACAACAAAACATTAGACATTAGTGTAATGGTATATGGTAATAGTAAAAATGTCAAGAAATATATAAACAAATTAAAAATGGAAATGTGCATTATAACTTAATTTAGGTGCATGCGTGACAAGTGTGTCATGCATGCAAAAAGTAAGAAATTGAATGAAATATAGAAATTAACTAATAAAAGGGGGCAAAACCAAGAGGAGGGGGCAAGAGTCTTGATGGTTGATTTTGGGGGTTGTTTGCGGCCTATTGTGATGATTTCCTTTGATTGTGCACTTGTTAAGAGGGAGAATACGGAGGAAGAGAGGGGGAACACAGATGGATAAAGAAATGGACTAAAGAGTTAAGGGATTGCCCTGTATGGCATAATGTTTATTGTTAAGGGGTCGGAGGGCTCATCCTTTGGCTGGGGGTTGGTTTGGTAGAGAGTCATCCCCTCAACTGTTTTTGCAGACAAAGAAGCTGGTAGCTCAAGCAGGAGAAAGGTTGAATGAAAAATCGGTAAAGCTTGCCATCAATGAGGTAAGTAGAGATTACATTTTCAATCTATGCTACTCATCTTATATTATTAGATTGATGATATAAACTTGATGCAATAATTTCTTCTTAAAATTGTTGTAATTAGATCTACAATTAATTTTTGTCCCTTTTGGATGAACTCTTGAATCCAACATTTTATTTCCTCATTCTCCGGAAGAGAGCATATGTATATTGGGCCATTAGGTAAGGGAACAGTAGGTATCAAATCAATTGAGTGTATGACCTGATAGTACAGAGGCACCCCTTCATGTGAGGCAAATATATCTATGCATTCTTCTACAATCTTTTCCACCTGCTTTTGCTTTGCACATCCCCATTGAAGATGTGGCGGTAGCATTTGTCTTTAGTCCTCCTTCTGATCAAACCATGAAGAGGACAAATTTCCCAATCTAAGATATTACCATAGGACACTGCAGTAGTTAGAACTACCTTAGGTACCCTATAGAGTTGACCTCCAAAAGTAACAATGACACTCTAGGGATTGGAATCATAAACAACATGATGTTTCCACCGATATAGGGCTGTCCTAAAAGAACATCACAAACTTGAAGTGGGGCGACATCACAAGCACATCATATTGGAAGGGATTGATGTTGTAGGATAGGCGACATTGTTGATTGACGTGTTTTCACATATAGGGTTGTCCTAAAATACCATCACAAACTTCAAGTGGGGCATCATCACAAGTACCTCATATTGGAAGGGATTGATGTTGTAGGATAGGTGACATTGTTGATTGGCGTGGATGTATCGACCTTGGCTTAACCAACCAATGGTGTATGGTTGGGGGTGAGGCATTATCGATAAATTCAATATTTTCATGACCTCGGTAGAGATTAGGTCCTTCTGGATATCGTTGTCAACAATGAAATGTAGTGGAGTCCCCTTCACCCACATATGTGATCGGAAGAACTGCTCCCCTTCCTCTGACTCCTATATCTCTTCTTGTTGGATCTTTGCGGTCGCGATGGTGGCACTTGGTTCCATGTCAATGATCCACTTTCCTTTGTATTTATTTGACTCGGAGTCTATTTCAAAGTATGGCTCTAAGGATTTCATCTCGGACAAAAATGATTGCTTCGAGTGGCATTCACAAGTGTTGTGCCAAGGGATTTTGGGGAATTCACAACACTTTCTAGTGTCCTTGTTCAACTTTGTGTTACCCTTCTTCACCTACAATTTGGATTGGTTGTCATGAGTTTAGCTATCCTTGCTTTGTCCTTTGTTCTATGAGTTAGGGCCAACTTTACTAGGATTCTACTGTGATTGATTTGCAAACCCAAACTCCTGCTAATTCTTCTCCTTGAATTTTTGCTCAATTTTCACATTATATCAATAAGCATATCCTAGTGAGGAGATGTCTAGGAAATCCATGTCTATTTGAATGTACCTATGTAGGCCACTACGGTACTTTAGGAAAAAGTGTATTGCATAGTCTTTGATACCCACCTTTGAGAGCAAGGTCTGGAATGTATTGGTAAACTCAAGCACCATTTGGTCTCTCTCTTGGTGCAAAGTTGTCCATCTCGTATATTGGTCATCATAATTTTCGACAAGTTATAAATCCTCCTTGAGGGCATTGACAGAAGCCACCCAAGTGGGATTTGTCCCATATGTTGTAGAATCATCTTAGACATGCCACTCGCAATAACCATCACACCAATATTTAAGATGGGGGAGGGACTTAAGAAGTGCGAAGGTGTAACAACATAACATTAGACATTAGTGTAATGGTATATGGTAATAGTAAAAATGTCAAGAAATATATAAACAAATTAAAAATGGAAATGTGCATTATAACTTAATTTAGGTGCATGAGCGACAAGTGTGTCATGCATGCAAAAAGTAAGAAATTGGATAAAATATATAAATTAACCAATAAAAGGGGGCAAGACCAAGATGAGGGGGAAAGAGTCTTGGTGGTTGATTTTGGGGGTTGTTTGCGGCCTATTGTGTTGATTTCCTTTGATTGTTCACCTGTTAAGAGGGAGAATACGGAGGAAGAGAGGGGGAACACATATGGATAAAGAAATAGACTAAAGAGTTAAGGGATTACCCTGTATGGCATAGTGTTTATTGTTAAGGGCTCAGAGGGATCATCCTTTGGCTGGGGGGTTGGTTTGGTAGAGAGTCATCCCCTCAACTGTTGTTGCAACTAGAGAAGCTGGTAGCTCAAGCAGGAGAAAGTTTGAATGCAAAACTGGTAAAGATTTTCATCAATGAGGTAAGTAGAGATTACAATTTCAATCTATGCTACTTATCTTATATTATTAGATTGATGATATAAACTTGATGCAATAATTTCTTCTTAAAATTGTTGTAATTAGATCTGCAATTAAATTAAGGTTATAAATTTGTTATTTGGGTCGTTACAGAAGGTGATCTTTTCGTTGTTGATTTTTTTTTAACATGGTAATAACCCTTTAAAACATTTAACTATTTCTCCAAAGCATCTGCATTTATTTGGCCTTCAAATAAAGGAATGCCAAAGTTAACTTGTACCTCGAAGGGTGTCGCACCTCCAAAATGGCTATTGGTTGAAGGTGTCTCCGTCATCGTTGGTAGTCGACAAAGGATCTGGGAAAAAATATCCATCATCTCGTTCCTATGCCGCACGAGGACTTCCTCGAGAAACAACTTAATAATATATCCTACTCCATCATGTCTCTTTTCTTCTCCCACCATGCAAGGTTGTTTGGGCCAACGAGAGTGGATTTCCCCAACATCAATTAGTTCAAGACCCAACTCTCGATACCTAGATCTTGTTGGGGACATGCATCAAGAAACAATAAGAGCATATTTCTATAATACCACTGATCTTGATTATTTAGAATATTAAATGAAGGTAGTTGTATAAAAATGGAAACACACACAAATATTTTGAAAAGCGCACCATAGTATAGTAAAACCCAAATTATATGAATCAATGGAATGGAAAAGCACTATAAACGGTAAGCAGTACAAATTAGCTCAGATCACGCAGGTAGCTTAGATTTGAAGAGATATGTGTTAGCTACACTCATTCGCAATATCTCATTACAAAGAGACCAAAAAGGGCCTTTTTATCATAAGAATAGAGGAAAAAACCATAAGCATCCTTAAAACCTAACTCTAGGAGATAAAGCGCCAAAAGGATTTGTGGGCCCCAAGGTGGCTAGATAACTTCCTGTGTGCACAACTTTTACATATGATCTTTGTTTAAGGTGCATGATGGATCATTGGAAATAAATAAGTTTAGCTATCCTTGCTTTGTCCTTTTTTCTATGAGTTAGGGCCACTTTTACTAGGCTTCTATTGCGATTGATTTGCAAACCCAAACTCCTGCTTATTCTTCTCCTTGAATTTTTGCTCAATTTTCACATGATAGCAATAAGGATCTCCTAGTGAGGAGATGTCTAGGAAATCCACGTCTATTTTAATGTACCTATGTAGGCCACTATGATACTTTAGGAAAAAGTGTATTTCATAGTCTTTGATACCCACCTTTGAGCGCAAGGTCTGGAATATATTGGTAAACTCAAGCATTATTTGGTCTCTCTCTTGGCGCAAAATTGTCTATCCCGTATATTGGTCATCATAATTTTAGACAAGGTATAACTCCTCCTTGATTTTGGGGGTTGTTTGTGGCCTATTGTGATGATTTCATTTGATTTTGCACCTGTTAAGAGGGAGAATACAGAGGAAGAGAGGCGGAACACAGATGGATAAAGAAATACAGTAAAGAGTTAAGGGATTACTCTGTATGGCAAAGTGTTTATTGTTAAGGGCTCGGAGGGCTCATCCTTTGGCTGGGGGTTGGTTGGGTAGAGATTCATCCCCTCAACTGTTGTTGCAGACAGAGAAGCTTGTAGGTCAAGTAGGAGAAAGGTTGAATGAAAAACTGGTAAATGTTGTCATCAATGAGGTAAGTAGAGATTATAGTTTCAATCTATTCTACTTATCTTATATTATTAGATTGATAATATAAACTTGATGCAATAATTTATTCTTAAAATTGTTGTAATTATATCTGCAATTAATTGTTGTCCCTTTTGGATGAAAAATTGAATCCAACATTTTATTTCCTCATTCTCTGAAAGAGAGCATATGTATATTGGGCCATTAGGTAAGGGAGCAGTAGGTATCAAATCAATTGAGTATCTGACCTGACAGTACAGAGGCACCCCTTCATGTGAGGCAAAGATATCTATGTATTCTTCTACAATCTTGTCCACTTGCTTTTGCTTTGTACATCCCCGTTGAATATGTGGCGGTAGCATTTATCTTTAGTCCCCCTTCTGATCAAACCATGAAGAGGAAAAATTTCCCAGTCTAAGGTATTACCATAGGACACTGCTTTGTCAAGATGAAGGAAACTACATTAGTTAGAACTACCTTAGGTACCCTATAGAGTTGACCTCCAAAAGTAACAATGACACTACAGGGCTTGGAATCATAAACAACATGATGTTTCCACCGATATAGGGTTGTCCTAAAAGAACATCACAAACTTGAAGTAGGGCGACATCACAAGCACCTCATATTGGAAGGGATTGATGTTGTAAGATAGGTGACATTGTTGATTGATGTGTTTCCACGTATAGGGTTGTCCTAAAATACCATCAAAAACTTCAAGTGGTGAATCATCACAAGTACCTCATATTGGAAGGGATTGATGTTGTAGGATAGGTGACATTGTTGATTGACGTGGATGTCTCGACCTTGGCTTAACCAAACAATGGTGTATGGTTGGGGGTGAGGCATTGTCAATAACTTCAATATTTTCATGACCTCGATAGACATTAGGTTGTTCTGGCTATTGTTGTCAACAATAAAATGTAGTGGAGTCCCCTTCACCCACATATGTGATTGGAAGAACTACTCCCCTTCCTCTGGCTCCTCTAGCTCTTCTGGTTGAATATTTGCGGTCTCAATGGTGGCACTTGGTTCCATGTCAATGATCCACTTTCCTTTGTATTTATTTGACTCATATTCTATTCCAAAGTATGGCTCTAAGGTTTTCATCTCGGACAACAATGATTGCTTCGAGTGACATTCGCAAGTGTTGTGCCATGGGATTTTGTAGAATTCACAACACTTTCTAGTGTCCTTCTTCAACTTCACATTACCCTTCTTCACCTACAATTTGGATTGGTTGTCATGAGTTTAGATATCCTTGCTTTGGCCTTTGTTCTATGAGTTAGGGCCACCTTTACTAGGCTTCTACTGTGATTGATTTGCAAACCCAAACTCCTGCTTATTCTTCTCCTTGAATTTTTGCTCAATTTCCACGTGCTATCAATAAGCATCTACTAGTGAGGATATGTCTAGGAATTCCATGTATGTTTGAATATACCTATGTATTCCACTACGGTACTTTAGGAAAAAGTGTATTGCATAGTCTTTGATACCCACCTTTGAGCGCAAGGTCTGGAATATATTGGTAAACTCAAGCACCATTTGGTCTCTCTATTGGCGCAAAGTTGTCCATCTCATATATTGGTCATCATAATTTTCGACAAGGTATAACTCCTCCTTGAGGGCATTGACAGAATCCTCCCAAGTGGGATTTGTCCCATATGTTGTAGAATCATTTTCGACATGCCTCTAGCAATAACCATCCCACCAATCTTTAAGATGGGGGAGGGACTTAAGAAGTGCGAAGGTGTAACAACATAACATTAGACATTAGTGTAATGGTATATGGTAATAGTAAAAATGTCAAGAAATATATAAACAAATTAAAAATGGAAATGTGCATGTTATAACTTAATTTAGATGCATGAGCGACAAGTGTGTCATGCATGCAAAAAGTAAGAAATTGAATGAAATATAGAAATTAACTAATAAAAGGGGGCAAGACCAAGATGAGGGGGAAAGAGTCTTGATGGTTGATTTTGGTGGTTGTTTGCGGCCTATTGTGTTGATTTCCTTTGATTGTGCACCTGTTAAGAGGGATAATACGAAGGAAGAGAGGGGGAACACAAATGGATAAAGAAATAAACTAAAGAGTTAAGGGATTAACCTGTATGGCATAGTGTTTATTGTTAAGGGCTCAGAGGGCTCATACTGTTGGAATATTCACACCATCATTTTTATATTTTGCATGCTTTCATGCAAACTGCAAACTGCATGCTGCATGCATTTGCATGCCACTGCATGCATCCAATCATCATCATGGTTGTCTCCCCAGCACCTAGAGCTTGCTTCTAGCTCTCCAAAGCCTGTATTTAGCCCTCAATTGGCCTCCTACCTACCTAATGTGCCCTCCTTGACTTATTTGCTTAGCGAGTGCGCCTTTCTCACCTACCACTCTCAGTTAGAGCGCCTTTACTCACCTACCGGGAGTTATTCTTCAGTTAGTGCACTGATTGAGTAGTTCTTCCATTGATTGCTCATGCTGACTACTTGTAGCTTCCAGTTAGCGAGTTCTAGAGTTGTACTTGACTGTTTGATAGCCTCATGCACCCTCCTTGGAGTCTCCATTCCCTTATTTATGCCTAGATGGTCCTATTAGATTCAGTTTGACACACTTGACTGGCTCTTACCATTTATGACTAATACTACTGACTGGATTATGTCTCCATTGATCTCCAAGCTAGAATCTGAACTCAGATTCGAATGCCCTACTTGGCTAATTTGAGTCCTATATGATGGCTCATCACTTATCATTGTAACACATTCTCTACATTCATTATTCATTGTATGATATTGACATTGTCCATTATTCTGTGTTTGTGAGTGATTATTGAATGCATGCTTCTTCTTCTTTGCAAATAATCTTGAGAGTTAGATTGTGAGTTTGTTACAGTTGCTAGATCCCTGCAAATTATCACACATACTTTGGCTGGGATTTGGTTGGGTAGAGAGTCATCCCCTCAATTATTGTTGCAAATAGAGAAGCTGGTAGCTCCAGCAGGAGAAAGGTTGAATGCAAAACTGGTAAAGCTTGTCATCAATGAGGTAAGTAGAGATTACAATTTAAATCTATGCTACTTATCTTATATTATTAGATTGATGATATAAACTTGATGCAATATTTTTTCTTAAAATTGTTGTAATTAGATCTGCAATTAAATTAAGGTTATAAATTTGCTATTTGGGTTGTTACAGAAGGTGATCTTTTCGTTGTTGACTTTTTTTTGAACATAGTAAAACCCTTTAAAAAATTTAACTATTTCTCCAAAGCATATGCATTTATTTGGCCTTCAAATAAAGGAATGCCAAAGTTAAATTGCACCTCGAAGGGTGTCACACCTCCAAAATGGATATTGGTTGAAGGTGTCTCTGTCATCGTTGGTAGTCGACGAAGGATATGGGAAAAATTATCCATCATCTCGTTCCTATGTTGCACGAGGACTTCCTCGAGAAACAACTTAATAATATCTCCTACTCCATCATGTCTATTTTTGTCTCCCACCATGCGAGGCTTTTTGGGCCAACGAGAGTGGTTGTCCCCAACATCAATTAGTTCAAGACCCAACTCTCGATACCTATCTAGATCTTGTTGGGGACATGCATCAAGCAACAATAAGAGCAAATTTCTCTAATACTGTTGATCTCAATTATTTAGAATATTAAATGAAGGTAGTTGTATAAAAATGGAAACACACACAAATATTTTTCAAAGTGCACCATAGTATAGTAAAACCCAAATTATATGAATCAATGGAATTGAAAAGCACTGTAAACTGCAAGCAATAAAAACTAGCTCAGATCATGCAGGTAGCTTATCTTTGAAGAGATATGTGTTAGCTAGACTCATTCGCAATATCTCATTACAAGGAAACCAAAAAGGGCCTTTTTATCATAAGAATAGAGGAAAAAACCATAAGCATCCTAAAAACCTAACTCTAGGAGATGAAGCGCCAAAAGGATTTGTGGGCCCCAAGGTGGCTATATAACTTCTTGGGTGCACAACTTTTACATATGATCTATGTTTAAGGTGCATGATGGATCGTTGGAAAGAAATAAATGAGAAACACAACTCTTGGCTATGGATATGTTAGGCAATGGCACCCCCCCACCCCTGAATGGCTATAAAACATTGTTTAGGGCCTCAAAATGGAATTGACCAGGGTTGCAGTCGACCCAGGAACGACTCTGACTAGTATGTTGAAAGAAGATTGGAAAAATATTGGCAGAAAGGAAAGGAGTACAATCTAACTTTGTTTACCAGATTCTGTATTGTTGAATGTCTTAGAAGAAGACACTGCAAAGAAGCTATTGGGAAAGTTGGGGAACTTGTACCAGTCGAAATCTCTAGTTAACAAGTTGTTTCTTCGGAAGATTTATATATTCTAGGGATGAGAGAAGGTGACTCAGTTACAATCATTCAACATTGTGATTAGCTAGTTGTTTTCAATGGATATTAAAATCACTGAGGAGGAAAAATGTATCAACTTTTTTTGTTCTGTGCCAGATTCCCGTGATAGCCTAATCGTGGCTATTGGAATCAATAGTACCACATTGAAGATCGACGATGTAGTCGCATCTCTGTTGTTAGAAGAGAACAGATAAAAGAATATGGAAGGTTCGACCCATGATTCCTTAGTGGTCAGAGATTGACCAGCAGACAGAGGAAAAAGGTAAAACCTCTAGCAGAAGATCGAATTCAAGGGGTAGATCTACGACTAGATCCTTTGGTTCAACAACAAAAAAATGATAAGTCAGGAATTATAGAAGAAACAATAAGTTGATGGAATTCAAGAAAAGAAAAGGGTCCAAGGAAGGTCATTCAAATTGTGGTAAGTCTTCGCAAGAAGAGAAAAGTGATGTGTATTTGGCCTCCACAAGTACATAGTCAAATTGTGACTCTTGGATGATCAAATATGGTGTGTCATATCATATGAAACTTCGCAAAGAATGGTTCTGTGAGCATGAGAACTTCGATAGTGGTGATGTCCTATTGGGATATGATTCATCGACCAGGATACTTGGATGAGGTAAAGTTCATTTGAAACTAAAAGATGGAATAATAGGAACACTTCTAGGAGTACTGCATATCCCATGTTTGGCTTGAAACCTAATCTTGGCAAGTAAGATGGGAAATGCAAGTGTGTAGTACGTATTTGAGAAAGATACGTGCATGATGATGCAAGGAGCAATGGTCTGGATGAGAGGAGTTTGAAGTGGAACCTTGTACAAGCTATTGGGAAGAACAGACACTGACAGATGTGCTAATGTGGTTTGTCCTCAGTCCAACATCATATATTACTGTCTAGTTGACTCGACCATGTTGTGGCATCAATAAATGGGACATCTAGGTGAGAAAGGTCTTCATACTATGCATAGTAAAGGTATGGTCTAAGGTCTCCCATATTGTTTTGAATAAGTCGACTTCCGTGAACATTGTATTTATGGTAAACAAAGTTGTGTAAGGTTCTCATATAGTGCCACTAGGGATAAGGGAATATTGTAGTTAATGTTAAAAGAAATGTAATTGCGGAAGATATTCTATTTACATTTGTCTATTGTATTATTGTATTCCTCCTTCGGGAGATGCTAATGATGTATTTGATAATGTAAGAGTCATTGAAAGAGTCAATGTAAACCTTAGGTCTTATGTCGGCCTAGAAGAATCCAAAAAGGATTATTATATTATTTATTTGACATGTTGGCCTAGTTAGTTAGGAGAAGTCGTCCCAGTTGGGGAAAAGTAACCCCAAAGGAAGAATATAAATAGAGGATGAGTTCCTCATTTATATTCACTCATTCACTCTCACAAGTTCGCATAGGAGAGAGAGATAAGTTCGCACAAGTGGAGGAGTAGCATATTTTGTCTTGGGGTTTACTTTTGTACTTTGTGATTTCTATATTGAGGAAGACTTTGTTGGGGTTTTCTCCCTTGTGGTTTCCCCGAGAGAAATATTATGTTCATTGTGTTCTTGCTTTGCTTATTCTTCTTTCAATGATAGATTGTTTAATTTTATATGCTAAACAAATAAAAACCAACATGGGATCAGAGCAGGCCTGAAAGAAAACATTGTGCAGCCTCTGCAACTACAGAAGATAGGGTTTCTTATTCCGAGAGCTCCCTCCATAGTTCAGCTGAAAAAGATAGTGCATCTAACTCGCCTCACTAGGACGCATATTTCTGTCGAAGCAGATTTTCATTCTAAGAATTTTCATTTTTGGGTCCCCCACTACAGCCCAGGAGAATTAGGGCATCAAGTTCTTGGATCATTTGCTCACAGAATTGGGAAAAGGAGTACTTTTCTCAACTCGCCTTGAGGAGGTGAATTTTCTCATCCAATCAAATTTCCAAAATCCCGAAGTTGGAAAACTAGGGTTTCTATGACAAACCCTAGGTCAAGGAAGAAGCCGTTTTCAAAATGACAATTTTTTTGGTAAGTCTCAAAACTATTCTATTTCCATTTGAGGTTCTCATATTATCAAAATGAATCTCAATACCAAGCTTGATGAGAAAATTGAAGGAGCTAAGAACTTTAGGGCATGGAAGTATAGAGTCATGCTCATCCTTGAAGAACATAACCTAGAAAACTACATAAAGGAAGGACTTACAGAACCAAAGGGAGATGAAGCTAAATCAAGGCATACGAAGAATATGGTCAAGGAAAAGAGGATCATTGTTGATTCCATCAAGGATCACTTGATCCCCCATGTGTCTTCCAAGAATACCCCAAAATAAATGTTTGATGCTTTGAATAGCCTGTTTGAAGGGAAGAATATTAATAGGAAGATGACCTTGAGAAATCAACTCAAGGGTGTGAAGAACTTGAATTCTGAGTCTATGCACTCATACTTCTCCAGAGTGTCCCAGATAAAAGAACAACTAGAAGCTATTGGAGACATGATAGAGGATGTAGAAGTTGTGATGACCAATTTGAATGGTCTTCCTAGAGATTGGGAACCATTTGTGCACGGAATTTGTGCTAGAAAGAAATTGATCCAATTCAAACATCTAGGGAAGAGTGTGTGCAAGAGGAAGAAAGAATAGCAGTAAGGGAGGAGAAACTAAATGGCAATGAATATCAAGCATTGGTGACCCATGCCAAAAGTAGAAGGAAAAGGAAGAGTGATACACTTACCCACTCTCCCAAAAGATCTTAAGGACGTCAAAAGAACAAGAAGAAGTTCAAGAGAGACCTCTCCTCCATTGAGTGTTACTCTTTTCACAAGACAGGACATCTAGCAAGAAATTTTCCATCTAAATATGGACATCATAAGAAGAAGAGGAGGTTTCATGCTCATGCAGTGGAATATAGTGAAAATGATGAAGAAGACAAGACCAGAGATGATGAAGAGTCAAGACTTCAGTGAAGAATATGTTATAATCTCAACACTCGCTGGTTCAGTATCCCATGGGAGTGATACTTGTCTAGTGGATAGTGGAGCTTCAAAGCACATGACGGGATACAAAGAATCCCTCTCACATCTCATTCAGAAGGAATCCCCACACAAGGTAAAGCTTGGAGATGATTATCAATACCTCATCAAAGGAATGGGAGAAGCCTCTTATAAATTGGACTCTGGAAAGTTCATGAATATGAAAGATGTACTTTATGTACCAGGTTTGAAGAAGAACCTTCTATCTATTTCTGCATTAGATAAGAAAGGTCTTCGAATTGCATTCATAGATGGTGAAGTTCTTATGTGGCCCAAGGGGAAGACTATTGATGATGCAGTATTCATTGGAATAGAAGAAGGAGGACTTTACAAACTGAAAGGTCATGCAGATACAACATTGATGACCAGCACCAGGAGCCCTTGTGAGCTATGGCATAGAATACTAGCTCATGTACACTACAAAGCCTTACCAATAGTAAGTAAGGTGGTGATTGGACTACCAGAAATCCAGGTTGATCATGAAGGTGTATGCAAAGGGTGTGCTCAAGGGAAAGTACTAAGAACCCATTTCCAAGTAGCGACAGTAAAGCAAAAGGTATTATGGATATTATTCACTCAGATATCTGTGGACCAATGTCCACCACTTCTCTAAGCGAGTATGTATACTATGCTTCCTTTATTGATGATTACTCCCGCAAAACATGGATTTATTTTCTAAAGAATAAGAATGAAGTATTTGAAAAGTTTAAAGAGTTCAAAGCTCTTGTAGAAAACCTCTCTGAAAATAAGATAAAGATTCTAAGGTCAAATAGTGGAGGGGAAATACTTCAGGCGAATTCAAAGATTTTTGTAAACAAGCAGGGATTAAGAGGGAGCTTACTATTCCCTATAATCCACAACAAAATGATGTAGCTGAAAGAAATAATAGAACGATCATAGAAGCAGTGAAGGATATGATCCACGATCAAGACTTACCTATGCATCTATGGGCAGAAGCAACCAAAACCGTAGTATATGTACAGAACATAATCTCTCACAGTGCTCTTGGAAACAAGACCCCAGAAGAGATGTTCACCGGTAAGAATCCTGAAGTTAGTCACCTAAAGATATTTGGATTTCTGGTGTTTATTCACATTCCAAAGGAAAAGAGATCAAAATTGGAACCTTCAGGGAAGAAGGGAATATTTGTAGGCTATAGTGACCATTCCAAGGCTTACCGTATCTACATCCCAGGATTCCGTCAGATTGAACTCAACCGGGATGTTACATTTGATGAAGACATAGCTTTCAAAAAATCTAAGAAGACTCATGAGGATGAAGAGGAGAAGGAATCTCCTAGAGTTACATAAACAAACAAAGTACTTGTCAGAAATATCTAAGAAGATCCTATTCCAGAGGATCATGACATGGCAGAACCTCAGAGACTTGAGGAGACACCTCATGAGGATATTTCTCGAAAGAGAATACCATCTTGGGCATGAGAATTAATTCAAGATACAGGAAGGTATGGTGCCCCAGAAGGAACCAGTGGAGAGAGCAAGAGACCAAGAACATACTCTAGCTATGTAGCCTTGATGTGTAACCTTGTTGAATAGGAACCAACTTGTTTTGAAGATGCAGTGAAGAATAAGGATTGGTTGGATGCTATGAATGAAGAATACCAATCCATCATCAAGAATGATGTTAGGGATGTGGTACCAAGACCGAAGGATAAATTAGTTGTATTGTCAAAGTGGATCTTCAAAACAAAACAATCAGCAGACGGAAGCATCGAAAAATACAAGGCAAGATTTGTAGCCTGAGGATTCTCGCAAAAGGAAGGAATCGATTATGATGAGACTTTTTCTCCTGTAGCCAGATATACTTCAATTAGAACCATTCTTGCCTTGGCAGCTAAGATGAAATGGAAGTTACATCAGATGGATGTAAAGACGGAGTTCCTGAATGGGAAGATAGAAGAAGACTTATATATCGAGCAACCAGAAGGATTCGAAACAGAAGATAGAAAGTCACATGTATGCAGACTGAAGAAAGCATTGTACGGGTTGAAGCAAGCACCCAGAGCATGGTATGGAATAATTGACAGCTTCTTGATGAGTTTGGGATTTACCAAGAGTAAAGCAGATTCTAATATTTATTATAAGATTATGAATGATGAGCCTATGATACTACTACTGTATGTAGATGATTTGTTCCTAACAGGAGAAGACAAACCCATCACCGAGTGTAAGAGAAGGCTTGCAACATAATTTGAGATGAAAGACCTTGGTATGATGCATTACTTTCTAGGTATTGAAGTATGGAAGTTTCTAGATGAGATTTTCTTGAGTCAAGGAAAATACACAATAGAGATCCTAAGGAGATTTCGGATGGTGGATTGTAAGGCCATGACTACTTCGATGGTGACAAACTTGAAGCTTCTGAATGATGTTTCATCAGAGACAGTAGATGTCACCATGTATAGACAGATTATTGGGTCATTGATGTATGTTGAATATTGTAACTTCAAAGAATATTATATTTGTACTTTATTATTCCGGAGATGTTTCATCCCTCCGAGGTAACCCTATTATGTATCCGGAGATGTTTATTCCTCCGAGGGTTTGTACTAACTAGGTTTATTAGACCCACCATGTGGGAGTCGGCCCTGTGGTTATATTTTTTGGGTTATTAGACTTCTCCAGGAGAGGTCGGCCCCATTAGGTCTTTTAGTCAGTTGGGGGTCAGTATAAATAAGAGAGGTGAACTCCTCATTAGATCATTCACTCACTTGTGGAAGAGTGCGCACTTGTCTGGGAGATCTGCTAAGGAGACAAAGAAGGAAGGAGCACATCTTGTATTTTGGTTGATCATCTTATTGAGGAAAGCTTTGCTGGGTTTTCTACCCCATGAGGGTTTCCCAGGGTATATTGTGTGTCTATCTTGTGATTGTGTTTCTTTCAGTGATCTTGCTTGTCTATTTGGTTTAAACTTAACATGGTATCAGAGCTAGACTGAATAGGACATCTTTCACAAAGTAAGAATACCTCTCTCTCTCTCTTTGGTGAAGTTAGGGTTTCATCCCAAAGTTGGTATTATTGATTTTTGGTTGCATGGCTTGATATCTCTTTTCAATACCTTTCTTTTGAGCTATAGATCGAACTTTTTGGTTGGGTAGAACTCCGGTAAATCCAAACCCTAATTCTACCAAAAGTGCGATACGTCAGATTTTGGTTTCAGAAAAAAGTTGGAACTTTTGAATTCTGATTACATGGCTGGATAGCCCTTCTCAAGAGCATTCTTTTGAGCTATAGATCGAACTTTTTGGTTGGGTAGAACTTCGGGAAAGTCAAACCCTAATTCTACCAAAAGTGCGATAAAATTCTGTTCCAGATTCCGGAAAAGTGAAAAGTAACTTTCTAAGTAAGTTTACTCTGTCTCTTGGACTCCCCCAAGAGAAGATGGCTCCAAGCACTAAGCTTGAAGACAAGCTAGAAGGTATAGAAAATTTTCGAGCATGGAAATACAGAATTGGTCTCATTCTTGAGGAGAATGATCTTGCTCATTATATCAAGGAGGAAGTTGCAGAACTAGAAGAAGATGAATCCAAAGAAAAACACAGGAAGGATTTGATTAGGGCAAAGAGAATCATAGCTGATTCTATTAAAGACCACTTGATTCCCCAAGTGGCCTCCAAGAAGACTCCAAAGGAAATGTATGATGCCCTAGGAAGAATGTATGAAGGAAAGAACATCAATAGGAAGATGAATCTAAGGACTCAGTTGAAGAGTACCAAGATGCACAAAGGAGAATCCATTCAAGACTACTTCTCAAGAGTCTCTCTAATCAAGGAGCAACTAGATGCCATTGGTGATACTCTTGATGAAGATGAACTTGTGATGACAGCTCTAAATGGTCTCACTAGACCTTGGGAGTCATTCATTCAAACTATGTGTGCCAGAAAAGAAAGTATGAAGTTTGATGTAGTTTGGGAGGATTGTGTACAAGAGGAGGCTAGGGTTGCAAATCGAGAAGCCTTGCTCAAAGAGGATGACCAAGCCTTGGCCACCCACACCAAAAGAAGAAGGAATCAATCCTACACTAAAAGGGGTAGTCACAAGGAGTCTCATCCTCCACACAGATTTCAAAAGAAAAGAGGAACTACTCAAAGAAGAGATTACTCTTCTTTCCAGTGCTATTCTTGTCACAAAATAGGACACATTGCTAGACATTGCCCTCTACAGAAGAAAAAGGGTACTTACTACAAAAGACAACAAGCACATCTTGCAGAAGATGATAGTGAAGAAGAAGAAGTAGAGGAAGAAAGGTCTCACAATAAAAGGCCTAGAGATGAAGAGGAAGAAGAAGAAAGGACCTTCTTCAAAAGAAGGTCAAGAAGAAATACAGAAGAAGATACAGAAGAATATGTTCTCTTCTCCGCACTCTCTGGATCTATAACCCCTGGAGAAGGTACATGGCTTATTGACAGTGGTGCTTCAAAGCACATGACAGGACAGAAAAGGACTCTCTCAAATCTTGAAGAAAAGACTTCTCCCCAAAGGTATCTCTAGGAGATGACTATCAATATCCCATTAAGGGAATTGGTGAAGCAAACTACAAACTCGATTCTGGAACTCCCATGAAGATGAAGGAAGTTTTATATGTTCCAGGATTGAAGAAGAATTTGCTTTCAATCTCAGCTTTAGACAAGAAAGGCTATAGAGTTGCATTCATTGATGGACAAGTGTTAATGTGGTCCAAAGGCAAATCTATTAAGGATGCAATTGTTATTGGTGAAGAGGAAGGAGGTTTATATAAACTCAAGGGTCATCCAGAAGCTGCTCTTGTTCATGAAACCTCTAGCCCCAGTGAGCTATGGCATAGAAGACTAGCTCACATTAACTACAAAGCCTTACCCTATGTAAGCAAGGTGGTCATAGGACTACCAGATTTGAAAGTTGATCATGATGGCTCATGTAAAGGATGTAAGAAAGGGAAGAATGTCAAGAACCCCTTTCCAAAGAGTGAAACAAAGACTAAGGGCATCTTGGAGTTAATACACTCAGATGTATGTGGTCCAATGCCCACCACCTCTCTAAGTGGATTTGAATACTATCTTTCATTCATTGATGATCATTCAAGGAAAACTTGGATATACTTTCTAAAGGGTAAGAATGAAGTTTTTGGAAAGTTCAAAGAGTTCAAGGCTCTAATAGAAAATCTCTCAGAAAAGAAAATCAAGATTCTCAGAACAGACAATGGTGGAGAATATACTTCAAAAGAGTTTGAAGAATTCTGTAAAGAAGCTGGAATCAAGAGAGAACTAACCACTCCCTACAATCCCCAACAAAATGGGGTTGCAGAAAGGAAAAATAGAACCATCATGGAAGCTGTGAAGACTATGATACATGACCAGGATCTTCCCATGTATCTATGGGCTGAAGCAGCCAGAACAGCAGTATATGTTCAAAACAGATTATCTCATAGTGCTCTTGATTTCAAAACTCCAGAAGAAGTGTTTACAGGAAAGAAGCCCGAGGTAAGCCATCTTAAAATATTTGGGTGTCCTGTGTACATCCACATTCCAAAAGAAAAGAGAACCAAGTTAGATCCTTCTGGTAAGAAAGGAATATTTGTTGGTTACTGTGAATCATCCAAAGCTTTCAGGATTTACATACCAGGCTTTCATCATATAGAAATCAGTAGAGATGTAACTTTTGATGAAGAAGCAGCTCTCAAGAAATCAAGAAAATGCCAACTTGAAGAAATCTATGAAAAAGATCCTTCTTCTAGAAACTCAGAGGCTGTTCACATCCCTGAAGATAATCCACCAGAGGATCATGACATGTTGGAACCACAAGAACCTCCTATCTCAGATTTATCAAAGAAAAGAAGGCCAGCATGGGCTAGAGATATTAGCCAAGGGGCTGAAAAATATGGTGCTCCTGAAGGCTCCATTAGAGAAAGAAAGAAACCAAAGCTAGTGTCCAACTATATGGCCTTGATGTGTGATCTTGTGGATCAACTACCTACTAGCTATGAAGAAGCAGCTCAAAAGAAAGAATGGGTAGAAGCAATGACAGAAGAATATCAGTCGATAATGAAAAATGATGTTTGGGATATAGTCCCCAAACCAAGAGATGAGATAAAAGTATAGTTTCTTCCAAATGGATTTTCAAGATAAAACATGCTGCAGATGGTAGCATTGAAAAATACAAGGCAAGGTTTGAAGACAGAGGATTCTCTCAAAAGGAAGGAATTGACTATGAAGAAACATTTGCACCTGTTGCTAGGTATACTTCAATTAGAACTATCATGGCACTTGCATCCATGATGAAATGGAAATTACATCAAATGGATGTTAAGACAACTTTTCTGAATGGTGTAATTGAAGAAGAAGTATACATAGAACAACCTCAAGGTTTTGAGGTCAAAGACGGAAGGACCCATGTATGCAAACTGAAAAAGGCATTATATGGATTGAAGCAAGCTCCCAGGGCTTGGTACGGAAGGATTGACAGTTTCTTAACAAGCATGGGCTTTACCAAAAGTAAAGCTGACCCCAATCTTTATCTTAAAGTGATGTATGATGAACCTGTTATATTGCTGTTATATGTAGATGATCTATTTCTAACCGGAAATGAGAATCAAATCATTGAAAGCAAGAAGAAGCTTTCTTCATAATTCGAAATGAAAGATCTTGGATTAATGCACTACTTCTTAGGCCTAGAAGTGTGGCAAGAGCCAAAAGGAATCTTTCTAAATCAAGGTAAGTATACTGTGGAGATTCTCAAAAGATTTGATATGTTGGAGTGTAAAGCCATGGCCACTCCCATGGACTCCAACCTGAAACTATTAGTTAATGATTCATCAGAACTAGTGGACATAACTCTATATAGACAAATCATTGGATCATTGATGTATTTGACAAATACTAGGCCGGATATATGCTTTGCTGTAAATACCCTAAGTCAGTATCTAGTAGAACCCAGAAAGGTTCACCTTATAGCTGCAAAGCATATAATGAGGTACCTAAAAGGTACAGTGGACTTTGGCCTATACTATCTTGGAGGTAATGAACTCAAGTTACGTGGTTACTCAGATTCTGATTGGGCAGGAAGTGTCCCAGACAGAAAAAGTACTTCAGGCGGATGTTATGGCCTTGGATCTGCCATGATCTCCTGGTTCAGCAAGAAACAATCTAGTGTGGCCCTCAGTACTGCTAAAGCAAAATACATAGCTGCTTGCTCTGCCAGCTGTGAAGCAGTGTGGCTTCGGAAACTCTTATCTGGAATTTTTGACTTAGAAATGGATCCCACTGTGATTATGTGTGATAATCAAAGCTGCATTAAGATGACTGAAAATCCTGTGTTCCATGATAAGTCAAAACACATTGAGATCCGTTACTTCTATATACGAGACATGGTGCAGAGAGGAGCCATCAAGCTCGAGTACATAAGCACTGAGGATCAGATTGCCGATATCCTGACTAAACCTTTGTCTCGAGTAAAGTTTGAACACTTCCGAGACATGCTTGGCATAGTCCAGAAGGACCCTCCTCGAAAGGGGGAGTAGTATAGTATTTGATAACAATTTTGTTTTGTTGCACTTAGCTACTTACAATCATTTAGATTTAGAACTCTTATATATCTTTTATTTTTATGGATAAATGTTTTGATATTAGATGTATTAGTGAGAATACATGCTAGATGTATACATGTTTTGGTGTGATGTATACATGTTTTGATATTAGATGTATTAGTGAGAATACATGCTAGATGTATACATGTTTTGGTGTGATGTATACATGTTTTGATGTTAGATGTATTAGTAAGAATACATGCTAGTTGTGATGTATACATGTTCTGATGATTAGATGTATTAGTAAGAATACATGCTACATGTGATACATGCTATTGGATATTTGTACCTGTATAGATGAGAATACAGAAGGGGATTGGATCATCCCTGGACTTTCAGTCCTAAAGAGAGCCGTAGACGTGAGGTCTCCGAGAATGAAGTCCTTGGTGGACAGTTGAGGGGATTGGATCATCCCTGGACTTTCAGTCCTAAAGAGAGCCGTAGACGTGAGGTCTCCGAGAATGAAGTCCTTAGTGGACAGTTGAGGGGACTGGATCATCCCTGGACTTTCAGTCCTAAAGAGAGCCGTAGACGTGAGGTCTCCGAGAATGAAGTCCTTGGTGGACAGTTGAGGGGATTGGATCATCCCTGGACTTTCAGTCCTAAAGAGAGCCGTAGACGTATGGTCTTCGAGAATAAAGTGATGGGGATTGCATCATCCCGGAACCACTAGTTCAAAATGTACGTGATGGGGATTGTATCATCCCCGGACCTTGGTCCCTGAATTGATCCGTAGACGTATGGTCTTCGAGAATAAAGTGATGGGGATTGCATCATCCCGGAACCACTAGTTCAAAATGTACGTGATGGGGATTGTATCATCCCCGGACCTTGGTCTCTGAATTGATCCGTAGACGTATGGTCTTCGAGAATAAAGTGATGGGGATTGCATCATCCCGGAACCACTAGTTCAAAATGTACGTGATGGGGATTGTATCATTCCCGGACTTTGGTCCCTGAATTGATCCGTAGACGTGTGGTCTCCGAGAAGTGGGGATTGTATCATCCCCGGACTTTGGTCCCTGAATTGATCCGTAGACGAATGGTCTTTGAGAAAGTGATTTTTTTATGATAATGTGGTTACTTGTATCGGCAGGATACTTGTATTGATGACGTGGTTACTTGTATCGATAGGATACTTGTATTGATGATGTGGTTACTTGTATCGGGAGGATACTTGTATTGATGACGTAGTTACTTGTATCGATAGGATACTTGTATTGATGATGTGGTTACTTGTATCGATAGGATACTTGTATTGATGATGTAGTTACTTGTATTGATGATGTGGTTACTTGTATCGATAGGATACTTGTATTGATGATCGTGTGATGACGATGCTGCTGATCATGTGATGACGATGCTAATGATCGTGTGATGACGATGCTGCTGATCGTGTGATGACGATGCTGCTGATCATGTGATGACGATGCTGATGATCGTGTGATGACGATGCTGCTGATCGTGTGATGACGATGCTGATGATCGTGTGATGACGATGTTGCTGATCATGTGATGACGATGCTAATGATCGTGTGATGACGATGCTGCTGATCATGTGATGACGATGCTGATGATCGTGTGATGACGATGTTGCTGATCGTGTGATGACGATGTTGTTGATCGTGTGATGACGATGCTGATGATCATGTGATTACGATGATCGTAATATTGATGTTGATGTTAACATTGATGTACCAGTAACTGTTTGAGTTACTGATGAAGACAAATTGAAGAAAGCTTCCGATGATTTATAGATGTATCATGTATAGTGACTCCTTGCTCCTGCAGATGCTGTTATAATATCCTTCTCGTTAAGGGGGAGTGTTGAATATTGTAACTTCAAAGAATATTATATTTGTACTTTATTATTCCGGAGATGTTTCATCCCTCCGAGGTAACCCTATTATGTATCCGGAGATGTTTATTCCTCCGAGGGTTTGTACTAACTAGGGTTATTAGACCCACCATGTGGGGGTCGGCCCTGTGGTTATATTTTTGGGGTTATTAGACTTCTCCAGGAGAGGTCGGCCCCATTAGGTCTTTTAGTCAGTTGGGGGTCAGTATAAATAAGAGAGGTGAACTCCTCATTAGATCATTCACTCACTTGTGGAAGAGTGCGCACTTGTCTGGGAGATCTGCTAAGGAGACAAAGAAGGAAGGAGCACATCTTGTATTTTGGTTGATCATCTTATTGAGGAAAGCTTTGCTGGGTTTTCTACCCCATGAGGGTTTCCCAGGGTATATTGTGTGTCTATCTTGTGATTGTGTTTCTTTCAGTGATCTTGCTTGTCTATTTGGTTTAAACTTAACAATGTACTTGACCAATACTCGACCATATATATGTTTTGTTGTGAACACATTGAATCAGTATATGGTGGAACCTAGGGGTGTTCACTTAATTGCAACAAAACATGTGATGAGGTACCTAAAGGGTACATTGGATTATGGACTTAGATATGCTTCAGATAGTGAGTTCAGGCTGTATGGGTACACAGACTCAGATTGGGATGGAAGTGCCGAAGATAGAAAGAGCACTTCAGGATGTTGCTTTATTTTGGGATCAGGTATGATCTCATGGCTCAGTAGAAAGCAATCCTGTGTTGCACTCAGTACAGCGGAAGCTGAATATGTAGCAGCTTGTAGCGAAGCAGTGTGGCTTTGTAAGATGTTGGCATGATTGTTCAATGTAGAGATTGATGCTATGGATATACTCTGTGACTACCAGAGTTGCATCAAGATGACATAGAATCTTGTGTTCCATGATAGATTGAAGTGTTAAATTTTTAGAATTTACTTCAATCTGATCTAGGATCTTAACTGAGAGAACAACATGTACAACATATCTACAGCATATCAATCATGGAGACAATAATGCAAGCACACAAGAGACACAAAGATTTACTTGGGGAAAACCATAAAGGTGAAAAACCCCAATAACTTCCTCAGAGATAGATAGAGCAATGATACAACCAACCATGAGAGATAGACATAACCTAGCAGCAGATCCTCCTCCTTCATAAGTGCGCCACTCCTCCTTGAGTGCATCAGTGAGAAGTGAGTGAGTAAATAGAGTGCCTCCCGCACTCTATTTATACTTGACTTGACTTGCCTTTTTACCTAACTCGTGTAGGCTCGAACTTAACCACATAACATAATGCTGACTGGGCCGACCCCCAATAGGGTGGTCTAATAACCCTTTGACCCACATGACTTATACAAGGCCGACCCCAAACAAGGTGGTCTAATAACCCATCAAGTATAAGTTACGACACTTACAATATAAATGACGACACTTCCGTATAGAGGAATAATAACATCTCTATAGGAATACAATATACATATATGTGAAATACATTCCGAAGTTACATATACAACAACATGAAGCACATCAAGATCAAAGTCCACTATATCCGGGATATGGTGCAGAAGGGAGCTGTGAAGGTCGAGTATGTTCCTACAGAGAAACAAGTTGTTGATGTGTTGACTAAGCCTCTGTCTGGCGTAAAGTCTGAATAATTTCGAGAGAAGCTTGGTGTGGTCCAGAGGGACCTCTCTCGAAAGAAAGAATGATAGTTCCAGTTCTTAGGGAACTAATGCATGTCATGGGGACAGAAGATCAATACTGGCTGACTCATAGAGTTCCTATCCAAAAGGATAGATGCATGTCCTGGGGGCAGAAGATCAGTACTGGTTGACTGATAGAGTTCCTGTCTGAAAGTATAGATGCTTGTTCTGGGGGCAGAATATCAGTACTGGCTGACTGATAGAGTTCATATCCGAAAGGATAGATGCCTATCCTGGGGGCAGAATATCAGTATTGGCTGACTGATAGAGTTCCTATCTGAAATGATAGATGCCTGTCCTAGGGGCAGAAGATCAGAACTGGATGACTGGTAGAGTTCCTATCCGAAAGGATAGATGCCTGTCCTGGGGGCAGAAGATCGGTATTGGATGATTGATAGAGTTCCTATCCGTAGGGATAGATTCCTGTCTCGGGGGCAGAAGATCAGTACTGGATGACTGATAGAGTTCCAATCCAAAAGGATAGATTCCTGTCCTGGGGGAAGAAGATTAGTACTGTCTGACTAATAGAGTTCCTATCCGAAAGGATAGATGCCTGTCCCGAGGGCAGAAGATCAATATTGGTTGATTGATAGAGTTCATATTTGAAAAGATAGATGCCTGGGGGCAGAATATCAGTACTGGATGACTGATAGAGTTCCTATCCGAAAGGATATATGCCTGTCCTGGGGGGCAGAAGATCAGTACTGGATGAATGATAGAGTTCCTATCTGTAGGGATAGATGCCTGTCCCGGGGACAGAAGATCAATACTTGTTGACTGATAGTGTTCCAGTTGATGATGTTGCTAACAAGGATGTACTAGTAGATAGTGTTCCAGCTGATGATGTTGTCGACGAGGATGTACCAGCAGATAGTGTTCCAGTCGATGATGTTGCTGACGAGGATGTACCAGCACATAGTGTTCCAGCTGATGATGTTGTTGATGAGGATGTTCCAACTGACGATGTTGTTGATCCAGCAGAGGATGTTCCAGCTGATGATGTTGCTGATGAGGATGTTCCAGTAGATGATGTTCCAGCTGACGATGTTGTTGATCCAGCAGAGGATGTTCGAGTTGATGATGTTGCTGATGAGGATGTTCCAGCTAACGATGTTGTTGATCCAGTAGAGGATGTTCCAACAGAGGATGTTGCTGATAGTGATATTCCAGCAAAGGATGATGATGTTGTTGATGATGATATTCCAGCAGAGGGTGATGATGCTATTCCAGCAGACGATGATGATGCTACTCCAACAGATGATACCCTAGACATATGATGATCCAAAATATTCCTTAGACATATAGAGATTCACAAGTTAGTTGTGCAGCTATTGATTTTACCCGCAAAATACCTTCCTAGTTAAGAGGGAGTGTTAAAAGAAATGTAATTGCGGAAGATATTCTATTTACATTTTTCTATTGTATTCCTCCTTTGGGAGATGTTATTGATGTATTTGATAATGTAAGAGTCATTGAAAGATTCAATGTAAACCCTAGGTCTTATGTCGGCCTAGAAGAATCTAGAAAGGATTATTATATTATGTATTTGACATGTCGGCCTAATCAGTTAGGAGAAGTCGTCCCAGTTGGGGAGTCACCCCAACAGAAGAATATAAATAGAGGATGAGTTCCTCATTTATATTCACTCATTCACTCTCACAAGTTCACATAGGAGAGAGAGAAGTTCGCACAAGTGGAGGAGTATCAGATTTTGTCTTGGGGTTTACTTTTGTACTTTGTGATTTCTATATTGAGAAAGACTTTGCCGTGGTTTTATCCCTTGTGGTTTCCCTGAGAGAAATATTGTGTTCATTGAGTTCTTGTTGTTCTTGTTCTTCTTTCAGTGATAGATTATTTAATGTTATATGCTAAACAAGTAAAAACCAATAGTTAATACATAGTGATGTGTTTGGAACATTGCCAGTCCCTTCACTAGGAGGATTATTGTATTACATCTCTTGCATAGATTATTTCCCCAGAATGATATGGTTGTATTTTCTGAGGAATAAATCTAAGGTTTTTTAAAGGTTTCACGAGTTCAAAGCTCTTGTGGAAAATCAGACTAGTAAAAAGATTAAGGTGCTAAGAATTGATAATGGGGGATAATTTTGTGGGAATTTGTTTGACTAGTTCTGTAAACATCATGGTATAGCTCGACAAAACACAACTCCCTAAATGCCTCAACAAAACAGAGTTGTTGAAAGAATACAAAAAATGCTTATGGATAAATCTAGGATCATGCTTAGTGGTGTAGGAATCGCACAAGAATTCTAGGCAGAGGCAGTCGACAAGGCATGTTACCTAGTGAATAGGTTGTCGTCGATGAATCTGGTCAGGAAGACTCCATATGAGGAATGGGTTGGTAAAAATACCTCTCTTACACATCTTTGATTTTTTGGGTGTGATGCCTTTGTGCATATCCCAAAGGATACAACAAGTCATATAAGTGAATATCTTCAAAGAAGTCAGAGGTGCTTCTAGGGATGAAAATGTTAAAAGAGAAAAGGAACCATAAAAGCAAGAGTTTGAAATAAATGACGAAAATATGGATTTTGGTGATCGACTAAATCCAACGAAGAGGTGGAACAACAAACTTCGGTCGTTGGGAGTTTTGGTCTGGTCGAGCAAGGTAATAACAAGAAAGGTATACTAGTCCACTTGACTTTTGATCTACTTTTTCACTATCTACCATAGAAGATGATCCCAGGTCAATAAAGGAATAGATTGACTTGATAGAGGGTAAACTATGGAAAAGGTCCATGGAAGAAGATATGGAATCCTTGAGAAATATTAAAAAATGGGATCTGGTTGCATTACTAAATGGAAGGAAAGTTACCCATTGACAATTATTAGGTGTTCAATAAAAATTTGAATGCAGTTGGACAAGTTGAGAAGTACAAGGATCTAATGGTAGCGAAAGGATATTCCCAAGTTCAGGGAGTCAAATTCGGTGAGATTTTCTCTCGTGTTGCTAAGCTAACTTCCATTAGGGTATTAATGTCTTTAGTTACAACATTTGATCTTCGGGTAGAACAAATGGATGTAAACACACCATTTATTAATGGTGACCTTGAAAAGAAATTTATATGAAGTGGCCTTAAGGTTTTACAATGGAAGGAGAAAAGGAGTTGGTTTGCAAGTTCAAGAAGTCTCTCTACGGTCTAAAATAATCACCTAGAATGTGGTATCCGAATTTTGATATGTATATCCAATAGCTAGGGTTTGTGAGAAGTTAGGTTGATCACTATGTGTATGGAAAGAAATTCAATGATCACTTTGTGTATGTAGTTTTGTATATCGATGACATGTTATTGGTAAAAAATAACATGGATCTAGAATTAAGAAGGTAAAACTGCAGTTGTCCTCCAAGTTTGACATGAAGGATATCGAAGCAACAAATGACATCCTTGGAATGGAAATAAAGAGAGATCGAGCAGGTAGAAGGATCTGGTTAAATCAAAGTAAATATGTTGAGACAACTCTGAAACATTTCAACATGCAGGAGTGCAAACCGGTCAAGGTTCTCATTCCTGTGGGAGTTAATTTATTGTTGAACATTGTTCTAAGACACATGAAGAAATAGAGTACATGTCACATGTTTTCTATGATAGTGTTGTAGGTAGTCTCAGGTATGCTATGGTCTGTACTCGACCATATATTTCCTGTGCAGTGGGAGTATTGAGCAGGTACTTGTCAACACCTACAAAAGAGCATTGTACCAAAATCAAACGAGTATTCAAGTACCTGTGTGGAACCACATATTTTTCAATATGCTATCAAGGGAAACCTGAGAAGAAAAAGGAAATAAATGTACATGGTTTTTTCAACTTTGACTAGGTTGGAGATATAAATTGTAGACGGTCGACCAATGGATAAGTTTTCAAGTTATTTGATGGAGCAGTCAAATGGATGAGTAGGAGATAGTCGATCATTGCACTGTTGACTACTGAGGTTGAATACATGGCAGCTACTCATGCATGTAAGAAGGTTGTTTGGTTGTAGAGATTGTGTTCATAGGTTGGGTTTCATCAGTGTGTTGTTATAATGTATTGTGACAGCTAGAGTGCAACCTTCCTGGCAAAGAACCCAACATATCATTCAAAGACAAAGCACATTGATTTACAATACCATTTTGTGAGAAAAATGGTGGAAAACCAGAAGCTATTGTTGGAGAAGGTATACACTATGAAGAATGTTGTAGACTCATTGAAAAAGTATGTGAGTATCGAGAAGTTTTCCTGGTGTAGGGAATCGATGGGCTTGTCATCCCTACTTAAATGAACTGAAGTTATGAATCTCCTATTTATGCAAAGAAAAAAACAAGTGAGAGAATGTTAGGAATGTTATATTATTTACGTGAAATCAACGGTTGAAGTCGATAGTTGAATGGTATAAGTTGACTGTTGTTGGAAGTCAACAGATGATGGAAGTCTGGTTAACTGGCCAACTGGAATAGTTGTTTGGTCAAAGACCAACGAATGGTCGATGAGAATTCGATGGAATGATCAGAAGCTCAACAGGTGATTGAACAAGGTTGACCTGATCAAGTCAACTGTAACAAAATAACTGAAAGTGGTTAAGAATTTATGGATTTCCATCAATGAGTAGTTGGTTGTATTGCATCTATAAATAAGATGTAATGGCTATGCAAATAGCGAGATGTAATGAAGTATGATTTTTGGTCTGGTAAATCATGGTTGTAAACACTTGTTGAGAGTGTTGATTAATAAATGAGTGGTGTGCTCATTGGTTTGTTGATTTTCCCCTAATAGAGGGGTTTCTAGGGTAATTTCTATGTATCGTGTGGATGTGTTGTGTGCCATTTATTTATGTATAATTGTGTTTAACTATATGAATCATATGCATAACCACTATAAATAGGTATCATAACCCAACAAATTGTAGAGTTACCACAAGTGGAAGGTCAACTAGCAAGATAGTCTCCAAATAAGGGTTTAAAATGTATGTTATTATGAAATTAGCATAAATTTTGTCTAGAAGGTATGATTTAGGTGATTGAAAAGCCTTTGGAAACAATAAACATAAGTTTATACATTGGAAAAATAATATTATCCTTTTTTATATTATTTTCAATAGATTGAGGTTGGAATTTGAGGGTTTTGGTTAGTCTCCAAATAAGGGTTTTAAAAGGTATGTTATTTTTAAATTAGCATAAGTTTTGTTTGGAAGGTCTAATTTAGGTGATTCAAAAGCATTTGGAAACAAGAAACATAGGATAATACATTGGAAAAATAATATTATCCTTTTTAGATATTATTTTCTATAGATTGAGGTTGGAATTTGAGGGTTTTGGTTAGACCTTAATAAAGAAAAATGGCGATAGTACCTATGTTTATTGGAGAAGAAGATATATATGAAATCAATCATATGGAATGACTAAGGATGGTGAAGGAAAATAAAGAAGTCCATATATGGAAAGTATTCATTTTATAGGTACAGGTTTTTAGTGGTGGATGAGTATTGATAGAGACACTATACTAAACACCACATGGAAAGTATTTTAATTGTTCTAAAAAAATGGATCAAGGGCTAAAAAATGGAAGTGATTCATACAATTTACAATAATTTCAAGGAAGCTAAAGAAGAACTTTCCAATTTATAAGAAGATAATTGTAGAACTTTGGTGTTGTCATTGGTGTCAAAGAGGTTGTTAGACTTGGTGATGACTTTGAAATATAAATGCCAGTTTGAAGAAGTATATAAAATATGTGTGCAAGTCTCTAATCCCACCTAGTAATGGTACTCTAGTGTGCAAGTACCACTAAGCCAATGAACTAGTATGCACAAGACCCACAAAGTTATGGTACTTCATTTGCGCAAGATAAGACAAGTGGAAGGTGCTTGGGTAAGCTTGATTGTAAATAAAGGAAGAAAGGGTGTAACCATATTAGAGAAGCCCCAACTTGTGGACACATCATTTGAGCAAGCTGAGTATAAATCAGAGTGAAGTTGATGAATGAGAAGTATGCTTGGAAGAATAAATGGAGTAATATTCTGAATTTGCAAGCTTCGGGTTAGACGAAATGCTCAAGGGAATCAAAGGCAATATGATTTGAAGAAGTGCACGAGGTTACAAAACATGCAGAAGAACAAGGAGAAATCATATAGACATAAGGAGCATTTGTGAGAAAGGCGCAAGAAGCATATGGATGTATGCACAAAATCAGTACAATAAATATAATTGTAGCAAGATACAATGTAAGAGAAGCAATTAGCATAATTTGAACCAAAATACATTAGAAATGAGTGCACCAGTAAAGCAGAGCGTAGAACATAGTGCGCACGAATCTAAAGTTAGTGTGACAGAAGTACAACAACATCTATATCTCAGGGTGGTCGGACGGGGCAAGGAAAAGAGATCGCAGTCTCCACTCAGGTTGGTTCCTGAACACTGCGAGTTGGTGCTTGCATAGAGGATTGGTGTCCTCACAGGTTGGAGCCCGATTCAACAAGTTGGTGATTGCGCGGAGGATTGGTGTCCTCACAAGTTGAATCCTGTAGTTTGTGAGTTGGTTCTTGCAAGTGGGATTGGTGTCCAAATTTGATGGGTGTCTAAGTGATTGGTGCTCACATCAGTGGAGATTGGCATCTCCCATATTTTTATGTAATTTATTTAATACACACACACACACACACACACACACATATATATATATATGTATAAAAGTTTCTTCAAACATTATGCTCACAGTTTGTTTTTATTGATGTGGTTTCAAATAGCAATTGGTGCATATTTTTAAAAGTGAAATTTATTAATCTGTGTATGATATTGATTCAACCCCCCTCTCGGTATCATTAAGAATTGCAAGAATTGGTATCAGAGCAGGTTGCTTCAGGAACAGTTTAACAACTAGAAGATAGATCATTGTGCAGATATGGATAAACAGGAAGGACTTTCTGCAAATAGAGCACCAAGGTTTGATGGTTCAAACTGCACCTTCTGGAGCATAAAGATGGAAATCCCTCGGAGTTGATGTCTAGCAAGTTGTTGAGAATGGATATAAATTTCTTGAGACCACACCAGTTGTTGTAGATGACAAAAGGCTATATGAGTGTAATGCAAGGGATAGGAATGAAATACTGTGTGGTTTAGTAGACTCAGAGTTCACCAAAGTCATATAGTGCACATTAACTAAAGAAGTATGGGATATGCTTAAAAACATCTATGAGGGAGATGAGAAGGTTAAGAAGTAAAAGTAACAAACTTACTCGGAACAGTTTGAAACCCTAAAGATGAAGGAAGAACCCTTCCAGAAGAGAGGCAGCCTTCAAAGCTTCCAAGAAGACAAAAGGTAGCAAGATGGAGTAGAGAAAAAGTTTCTTTGATGTATCAAATGATGAAGAAGCAAATTTTGTAAAGAATCTCAAAATGGGTCACGAAAAATATAAAGGTAAGTTACCTTTCAAATGTTTTGAATGTGGTAGAGTTGGTCACTTTTCCTCAAAATGTCCTTATAAAGAAAACAATGATAGTGACAATGAAGAGGACCTTAATTATAGAGAACAAAGGAAAATGCACCAAAAAACAGATATGAACATAAGAAGAAAAATATTGTGTATTCTAAAGAGGAAATTAGTTCATCCGATGAATATGATCGAGAAATTCTCTTCATGGCAATTAAAGAAGACCTAGAACATGAAGGATCGAAAGACGAAGAAATGGCTAAAGTAGATTTTGAAGGAGAGATTATCAGTTCCTTGGAAGAACTAAATAAATCTAGAAAGAAGAATAAATATATACAAGAATAGCTATTAGACATAACAAGACAACTGAAACAAAAGGAAGAAAATTATGAAAAATTAGAGATTGAAATCATTTCTTTAAAAAGGAAACTGCAATAAGTAAATATCCAATTGTATTTTCAATAGATTTTTAGCGACAATACTAAATCCCTGGAAACAATTATGGACAATCAAAAACCACTATATGATAAGTCGGTGTTGGGTTATGAAGGCTCAACCTCAATAAAGTCAACATATAGGAGAAGTTTTGCAGATGTGATCAAAGGCTCTTTTTCAAGAAAGGATCATAATTTTGGAGAACGAGACAAGAATTGATATCGTGCAAGAACTGGTACCGCGCAATATGAAAGAACTCATTTTACAAGTTATCAAACTCTTTTCTTGGGAAATTGCTATTTATGTAACAATTTTGGTCATAAAGCGGTAGATTGCAAATCTTAAGCAAAGAAGAGTGTTAAGAAAAACCATGTTTACTGCGAAACGAGAAAGAATGATACTAGAAGGCCAATTGAAACTCTAAAAGAAAATTTCAATCCCTTCGACCCTTTGAATTTAGATGTTGAGCATCGTAAATGTTACAATTATGGACATAAAAATCATGAATGCATAGATCGGTTACCATCCATGTCTGGTGTTGAAACCAAGAATATTCCCAGTAAAAGAACCTCTACTAAATTCTTGAAAAAAGGGACAAACAAATAGATTCAAGAAGCCATGCAGCTTGGCTTTACATGCACAGAAAAAGAGGTCATTGGTATGTTGACAATGGTTGTTCCAAACACATGACAGGAAATAAAGACAATTTCTTAAAATTTAAGGAGGAAAAGGGAGGCAGTGTTTGTTTTGGAGATGATGGGTATGTTAGAATTCTTGGAAATTAGGGAATGGTTAGTCTTGGGGATAAAGAAACCAAAGCATAAAATGTCTTACTTATTGAAAATATGAAGCACAATCTTCTTAGTGTAAGCCACATGTGTGATCAAGGACATATTCTTACATTTGATTCCAAGAAATGTAAAATAGACACTAGTAGATTGGTAGCAACGACATCTAGAACCTCAAACAATGTATATATCTTAGATAAAAGAGAAGAAGAAAAATGTTGCATGGGAAAAATAGATGAAAACTAGCTCTCACACAGAAGCATTGGACACATCAACTTTGATAATCTACAAAAGAATCAACAAAAGACAAGCAATAAGAGTCATTCCAAAAATCACGAAACCCTTGAATTTTGTTTGCAAGCACTGCCTATATGGAAAGAAAACAAGAGTAAGATTTAAGACAAAAGAATATTATACAACAAAACCGTTGGAGCTAGTGCACACTAATCTTTGCGGCCCAATGAGAACCAAAGGTTTAAATTGTGAGTCATATTTCCTTCTCTTCATTGATGATTATACTAGAATGACATGGGTCTTTTTTCTTAAGAAAAATAATGTTTCAAAATTTTTAAGGAAGCAGTTGAGAATGAGACTGAATTAAAAATTAAGTGTCTAAGATTAGACAATGGGGGTGAGTATGCCTCAAATGAATTTAAATGTTATTGTGAGAAACATGGAAACATAAGACAATTTTCAACTGTGAGGACTCCACAGCAACATGGAGTAGCATAAAGAAAAAAATAGAATTGTGCATGAAATGACTAGAACAATGTTAAATGATTTCAAATTATCTGATATGTTTTGGACTCAATCTATTCATACTATTATTCACATTCTTAACAGGGGTCAAATTAGAACAAACAACAACATGACTCCCTACGAACTTTGGAAAGGCACGCCAACCACGGTCAAGCATTTCAAAGTATTTGGAAGCAAGTACTATATCAAGAGAAACGATGAAAACCTAGGAAAATTTGATTCCATATCTGATGAAGGAATATTTCTTGGATATGCAACATGAAGCAAGGCATATAAATGTTGCAATCTAAGACTAAAGAAGATGGTGGAAATTCTAGATGCGAGGGTACATGAAACATTCAGACAAAGAAGACTAGAGGATGATGATGATCAGTCAACATTTGAACAGTCATTAGAAGACCTACTAGAAGAAGAGGATTTAAGAGAACGACAAGAAGAAACGTATCAAGAAGAACCAGAAGAAGAAAGAAGACTAGACACAAAGACTCACTCCAGATATGTCTAAACGAATCATTCTGAATATTTGATTATCGGTGATAAAAATGTTGGTGTAGAAACAAGAAGGAAATTATTAAAGAACACCCCAGAAAATGTGCATTTCTCCTTACTGTAAAATATATAACCAAACAACTTTGATGAATCCAGGATTGATAAACACTAGATTGAAGCCATGAAAGAAGAATTAAATCAGATTGAGAAAAAATAGAACTGGGAACTTGTTCCAGGACCCAAACATAAAAATGTTATTGGTACCAAATGGGTTTTAGGAACAAACTAAATTAGGATGGACATGTAGTTAGAAATAAAGAAAGGTTGGTATGCAAGGGATATGCATAGGTTGAAGGAATATTTGCCCCTATAGCACGAATAGAAGAAATCATAATGCTTTTGGCCTATATTTGTTCCAAGAATATCACTGTATATCAAATGGATATAAAATCAACATTTATAAATGGAGAACTAGAAGAAGAAGTGTATATAGAGCAACTAGAAGGTTTCTCTCTTCCAGGTAGCAAGGATTATGTCTGTAGATTGAAGAAAGATATATATGGGTTAAACAAAGTGCCAAAAGCTTGGTATTCAAGACTAGAAAAGTACCTGCAACAACAAGGTTTCAGAAAAGGTAATGTAGACAGTAATCTATATGTAAAGTTTGAGCATGAAAATATGATTGTTGTTGAGGTATATGTAGATGATATCATCTTTGGAAGTAATGATAATAGGCTAAGCCAAGAGTTGGCTAAGAACATGCAGAAGGAATTTCAAATTTCGATGCTCAGAGAACTGTCCTTCTTCCTAGGACTCTGAATATCTCAACTGGATGATGGTATCTTTATCTCTCAAACCAAGTATATAACATAAATGTTGAAAAAAGTTAATATGGAAAATTGCAAGACCATATGTACCCCTATGATTACTGGTTGCAAATTAAGTAAGGAAGATGAAGCAAAGGAAGTAAATCAAGAAATTTATAGATCAATGATTGGAACTTTGTTATGTGTAATAGATTCAAGACCAGACATAATGCAAGTTGTAGGGTTGGTTGTAAGATTTCAAGCAGTACGTAAGGAAACACATGTTCAAGCTGTGAAACGAATCTTCAGAAATCTGAAAGGAACTTTAGATTTTGGTTTTTGGTATCCACGAAGTAATGAATTGACCTCGGTGGCATATACATGTTGATGTATATGTAACTTCGGAATGTATTTCACATATATGTATATTGTATTCCTATAGAGATGTTATTATTCCTCTATACGGAAGTGTTGTCATTTATATTGTAAGTGTCATAACTTATACTTGATGGGTTATTAGACCACCTTGTTGGGGTCGGCTTTGTATAAGTCATGTGGGTCAAAGGGTTATTAGACCACCCTATTGGGGGTCAGCCATGTGGGTCAAAGGGTTATTAGACCACCCCAGTGGGGGTCGGCCCAGTCAGCATTATGTTAAGTGGTTAAGTTGAGGCCGACCTAGTTGAGTAAAGGTCAAGTCAAGTTAGTGTATAAATAGAGAGTGTGTCTCTCTCATTTTACACATTCTATTCTCTCACTCACACTTTGGAGAGTGGCGCACTTGTGGAGGAGGAGGATCTGCTGCTAGGAGAAGACTATCTCTTGTATTCTGGTTGTATCATTGCTCTATCTATCTCTGAGGAAGTTATTGGGGTTTTTCACCTTTATGGTTTTCCCCAAGTAAACTCTGTGTCTCTTGTGTGCTTGCATTATTGTGTCCATGATTGATATGCTGTAGATTTGATGTACATGTTGTTCTCTCAGTTAAGATCCTAGATTAGATTGAAGTAAATTCTGAAAAGTTAACAGTACAGACGCAGAGTGGGTAGGAATTATCGATGACAGAAGAACAAGTGGAGCAACATTCTTCTTGGGATACTGCTTAATGTCCTAGTTGAGCAAGAAAAAGTCCATTGTATCACTATCTACAACAGAAGCAGAATACATTGCAACAACATCCTGTTGTGCACAAGTTCTATGGATGAAACAAATATTGAAGGATGTTCAAGTGGAATTTAATCAGTCTATATTGATCCTATGTGACAACACAAGCACAATCGACATCTCCAAGAATCCTGTGATGCACACCAAAACTAAGCATATTCCAATCAAATATCATTTTGTGAGAGAACAAGTCATTGAAAAATTCATCAAACTAGATTATGTGGAAACCAAGGAACATATTATAGACATATTTACAAAGTCGTTCCCATGAGATATTTTTGCATATCTTAGACAAAAACTAGGCATTGTTCCCACTCCACACTAATTTCATGCATGGGACAACACAATGGAAGTGAACGAAGAAAGGGAGTGAAGCATAAAGATAGGGGGAGCATCCCTTTGCCATTGATATCAAAGGGGGAGAGATATTAGGTAAAAGGTCTTGCAAAGAAATGATGAATCGATATTTGCACGAGAATACTCAAAGGATCAATTGGCATGTTGCGCAGAAAATAATAGCTCACATTCAAGGGAGCTTAGTTTTTGCTTAGTGTTGACATCAATGCCAAATGGGGAGATTGTTGAACTTTGGTGTTGTCATTGATGTCAAAGAGTTTTTTGGAATTGGTGATGACTTTGAAATCTAAATGCTAGCTTGAAGAAGTATATAAAATATGTGCGCAAGTATCTAATCCCACCTAGTCATGGTATTGCATTGCACAAGTCCCACTAAGCCAATGAACTAGTGTGCACAAGACTCACAAAGTCAAGGTACTTCATTCGCGCAAGATAAGACGAGCGGTAGATGCTTCGTTAAGATTGACCGTAAAGAAAGGAAGAAGGGGTGTTACCATCTTAGAGAAGCCCCAACTTGTAGACACAACATTTGAGCAAGCTGAATATAAATAAGAGTGAAGTTGATGAATGAGAAATAAGAGTGAAGTTGATGAATGAGAAGTAAGCTTGGAAGAACAAATGGAGTAATATTATGAATTTGCAAGCTTCGGGTTAGATGAAATGCTCAGGGGAATTAGAGGAAATATGATTTGAAGAAGTGTGCAAGGTTACAATACATGGAAAAGAAGGAGCAGTCGTGCAAACATAAAGATCATTTGTGAGAAAGGCACAAGACGGATATGGATGTGTATGTGCACAAAATCAATACAGTAAACAGAACTGTAGCAAGATATAGTGTAAGAGAAGTAGTGACCAAAATTTGAACCAGAATACATCAGAACTGAGTACAGGAGTAAAGCAGAGCGCAAAACATAGTGCGCACAGATCTGAAGTTAGTGTGATAAAAGTACAACAACATTTATATCTTAGGGTGGTTGGATGGGGCAAGGAAAGGAGATTGCAATCTCCACTCAGGTTGGTGCCTAAACACTACGAGTAGGTGCTTGCGCAGAGGATTGGTGTCCTCACAGGTTGGATCCTGAATCAACAAGTTGGTGCTTCATGGAGGATTGGTGTCCCAATCAGATGGGTGTCTGAATGAGTTGGTGCTCACATCAATGGAGATTGGTGTCTCCCATCTTTCTATGTAATTTCATTATGTATATATAAGTTTCTTTAAACATTTTGTGCACAGTTTATTTTTATTGATGTGGTTTCAAATAGCAATTGGTGCATATTTTTAAAAGTGAAAATTCTTCATCTGCGCATGATATTGATTCACCCCCCTCTTGGTATCATTAAGAATTCCAACAATAATGAGGAATTAAAAAGATCTTAAGAAGAAAGGTGATCATTTGTCTAAGATACAAGACCTTATTGAATCACTTATTAAGGAGGTTCGTAAATTGAAGAAAGAAAATAATACCAAAGGAAGGTGGAAAAATGATGAGTCAAGGGAAGAATTGATAAAGAAGGATGAAGAAAGATGTAGATTACAAAACCATAATAAAAACTACTAGATAAGGTCAAGATATTGAAAGAAGAAAATAAGCATGGTCAAAATAAAAAAAAAAAACAAGGATCTTGGATGAAGAGACTACCCAAAGACTTAAAGAGGAAATCTACAAGAAGGTTGAAGAAGCCTTGAATAATGAGGATGTAAAATAAGAAATGCAATCTAGAATTGAAGGAGGACATATGAATTTGATCAATGACATCGCATTGTAGCTTCAAAAGGAAAGGGAATAAAATATTCAAGAAAGTCACCAAAAAACAATGGAAGAATTTGAGCTACAACTTGAAGAGGTACATGTCCAATATTATGGTATTATCTCAAGGCTAGAGTAATCAAAGACCAAGCACAAAGGATAGTGGATTCCATTGTTTTGGAAAATAAGATTGACAATAAGGGTGTGTAGTCTAATGGAGGGAGATCATTGAAGGTGAAACCATATTGACACCCTCATTACTAGGAAAGGCAAGAAGATATGAATCAACAATACCAAGAAAGAAGTTTGAAAAATAAATTATATTCATGGAATAATATTTCACAAAACCATCATTCAATAATATATTATCAAAGACCATAAACTATATCAAATTGTATAAGTCACACTAATAACACATGGGATCAAAGTAAATAAAATTATGCAACAACCATTTATCAAGGGCTAAGACTGAAAACAATCGAATTTGGATGGATGGATTAGGGTGTTCCCATGAAGATGGGTAACACTTTTTTCCAAGATGTGGGTGCAGATTGTCTAAAATGCAAGCTCAATTGAGGTTTATTTAATCCCTCAATCAAGCTTCCAAAATCTTGAATGAGGGTTTAAATAATCCCTCGATCAAGCTTTTTCCAATAGCTCGATCGAGGGTTTAAATAACCATTGATCAAGCTTTAGAACTCAATGGAAAGTTGGATAAACCCTCGATCGAGCTAATAGCTCAATTGATGATTTTTTCAACATAAAAATATATAACTTATAGTAAAAGCCTTAGTTTTAACCAACATAAAAATACAAAAGTTATATTAAAAAACTTATTTTTTCGTTTTTTGTTTTTATTCCGTGAACATAAACGATTATAAGTTATGGTAAAAAATGTTATTTTGCTAATTACTATTATTTTTATAATAGTTGTATTTGTTTTATTTACTCTATTAACACACACATATTGGGTTGGGATATTAACATTTAAATTTTGGGACATAGAAAAAAATCATAAATATAATTCATGACATCAAATACTATGAGAAAATTTTCCATGGGATACCAAAACCATGGGCCACTAGTGATGGACATAGAAAAAAATCATAAATATAATTCATAACATCAAATACTATGGGCAAATTTACCATGGGTTACCAAAACCATGGGCCATTAGTGATTAATAGCCCATGGTGTTGGTAACCCATGGTAAATTTTCCCATGGTATTTGATGTCATGAATTATATTTATTATTTTGTTTCTACGTCCAAATCATTTATATTTTTTTTGTAAATTATAAGTTTTTTTTTTCCTCAGAAAAAATCGTAATTTTATTTCAAATAGATGAACAAAATTACACTCTGCGCATGTAGTAGAATCACTGAGATCCCTACATTGTCACATATTTTCATTGTAAATTATAAGTTATTAGCTTAGTAAATATGCTTTTTTTGCGAAAATGATCTAATAGCGATCCGGGTATTTGAATTATAGTTATTTTTCAATATAAAGTTTAAATTTTTTATAAAGTTTTTTTTATTATTAAAAAGCTTGATTGAGGTTTTTAAAAGCTCGATCGAGCTTCTGGCTTAACCATACATAAACCCTCGATCAAAGTATTTAAAAAAATGCGCACAAAACCTTGATCGGGGGATTTAAAACCCTTGATCGAGCTAATAGCACGATCGAGAGCTTTAAAATAGGCTTTTAGATCCCTTTACCGACCTCTTTGCGAGGCCTAAACCTTGCTCTGGGATGCACCTTAGGTGGCGAAATTCATGCTGATGGATTCGTCAACAAATCGTCTATCCATTGGCATATAATTTATGGATTTTTGAGTTCATATGATATTTTTTATTTTACTTTCAAACTTACACTTACAAAACCATTCCACAACTTTAAATCAATGTAAAGAAAAATAAACAACAAAAAAAGTAAAAAAAAAAAGTTTATGTGGACACACATGTAGGAAATGCGATTAAAATCAGTCAATGGTTAGTTTAGAAATATAATAAAAATTATAATTGTCCACCATAAATTTAAAAAAAAAATGTGTGCCCCGGTGCATTTTGTGTAGATTATGATCATATATATTTTTTCAAGAACAAACCTATTATTAAATGTAATTTTGGCATATTAAATAATAATATTATTATCATTTTAAAATATAGATGGAAAGACAACATAATTCCCTATAATTTGTTTTTTTTTGCATGTCAGAATTCACAAGGCATATATGAGTTTTGAGGGCTTTGATTTAATAAATGAGTAAAAAATCGATTTTTCACCATTACTTTTGACCAAAAAGTGTTATCCAACTTCATGGGAACATCCATCATCATCAATGACAACAAGAAAGCATGAGTATACGGAAATCATACTACTTAGTTTCATATCCCTTAACTGCAAATCTTTAAGGATAAACATTTTTGGAGGGTACTATGTTATAACCCAAGGGGGCATATATGGGGTTAAATGTATATGATATGACCCCAAGGGGGGAATTTATGGGTTGCAATGCATATGTAATAGCCTCGGGTTAATAAAGGATCCACATGTGCAAGAAGTGAATAGGTATATTGCCTCCAAGAAATTCCCTGATCAATTACCTATTTCCTTTTTTCTGTAAAGTTTTGTAAATTATATTACACTAAAAGAGAGAAACTGTACATGTCAAAAGTGCAGCAACCTACTGCCAGGTGTAACCAAATGTCTGTGAGAGGACAGATGCCCCCAAAACTGGAGAGTACTAATAAACATTGCAGACAGTCTAAGAGGAACAATATGAATTCTAACTGTCATAGTTTTATCACAAGATTCCCCATAGGTTAGGGGTTATGACCAACCAAATTAAAAACCAGGAGTGTTGGCAATCTTGTGAACATGTTAATGCAAGCAACCTATCAAAACTTGAAAATAGAAAAAAGGCCCGTCTAATTTGATTCATCATCAAAGATAATAATAATAGAGTGGATGGAACATGGTGTTTCCCGCTTGATCTCCGAAGGAGCCACTACCGGATCTCCCTTGAACATTGAATGCTTGATAAGAGGATGAACAGGAGGATGAGCAGGAGTGGTTGCACATGACCCTCTTCTCATGAATTCCATGGAAAGCACGCCCAATTTGATGTTGATGTTCTCATTAGTAGTAACCTGGTATTGGGATAAACACCTCATGTCCTCCTCCAACCTTGCAAGTCTATCCTCCACCGCAGGGCCATGACACTCTTTTCATAGTTCTCCTTCCATGCATTCATCAAATTCCATGCAGAATAGAGCCTTCATGGATCAGACCAATTGAAGGGTTCTGGTGTGGCGGGTTTCCCTGGTTCAGGAGGAGCCCGAGTCTTCAACCAGGTCCCTGAAGTCCTTGATAAGCTTCTGAAGTGCAGGCTCTGGAATCTTATTCCTATGTCTCATATCCATTATTTCAGCTCGTTCCTGAGCCTATCAGGACACCCTACTCTCTATGAAACGTACTTTTTCCAATTCCATATCCCGGAGAGCCAGAGGCATGTGGGTGCGCCTGGGGCCTTCTATCATCCTTCCTGTAGTAACCTTAGTCCTTACCATCGGGGGAATTGCACATGGTCCAATATTGGCCGAGGGAGGTATACAGTAAAAGAGAAGGAGGAACAATGACTTAAACGACGAGATTGCATAGGCGAGAGTGCGCATGCACCATCGATTCAGGTAGAAGCGGGAAAAAAGTCGCATTTGGTTCCTCTTCCTGGGAAACCTTCCTCTATCATAATTACTCTACCCATCATGAAACAAGTAGGCACTAGAGAACATAATGCACATTCCAAAATTGCGTACCTTGAACCAGGAGCTGATCCAGACGAAGTACCAAACACATAAGGGGGGCATCATTTCAGTGTTTAGGCTTTGATTAATGAGCCGATGGGAGTGGCCACCTGCACTCTCGTGTGCCTTATGAAAATTGCACTAACAAATCACCCTTTTGCATGGTAGTGGCTTGATCACACCCCCGCCGTGGGGGTCAATTACCTATTTCATTGAAAACATCAACAAACCAATATTCGATGGGAAGGCTTGAAAGCTTCACCCATAAAGGGACTATATCCAATTTTTTTTAGCATGCATCAAAAGAGGGTGTCCATATTTTTAGCATGAGAGAGGTATGATCCCACTACCAAATAGTTGATAGAACTTTCTCTACATCCAAGGTCGGTTTAAAGGTTAAATCCAACCATCCTCTCAAAATTAAAAACATGCTCAGAACATGTCCAATTAGGGGCTTCCACAACTTTCTCGTTTAGGCATGAAAACTTGATTCACTAAATCATCTACCAAATGATCTCCAAACCAAAGTTTGGGAAACCATATTGACAACCTCATTCATTTTTATTATCATCTTCTAGCACCAACCTTACAAGATTACACGTTTTCTTAACACATTTCCTCCTTTTCTTTCTTTTTGACACCAACCCCATTCAATCCTTCAACACTTGGCTTGGGAACATAAGAGATATTGTCATTGCCTTGATCCCTATCATTCAATTCTTACTCTTCCTCGTGAAGTGAACCATCATAAAGTGGTACATGAAAATCCGATTCGTCAACCACTTTCATCCCACATGTTTGGAGGCCAATGCCCTTATCCTAATCTTTCTATGATATACTCAACCCTTTTTTCCACAAAATCCCTTGTAATTATTGCACTAGGGTCCTTGACCAATATATCAACCTTTACAAAACTATATAATTTCCCAAGGGAACTACATCCACCTTCAATACTAATAAAACTCCTTTACATAGGCTACCCTATCAATAATGGCCCTACAAAAGAATTATAACCACTATGCCCTGCACTACTAGATCCAAATTCTAGATGCTTCAAAAGAGGGAAAGTAGAGTTATAGGGTACCTAATTGTGACATTGGATAGTAATTAGGACATCATACTTTCCAAAATGAGACCCAATACCTAAATTATGATAGAAGGGATCATTTTTCAAAGCACCTGCATTCACCAAAATATTATTTTGTGTTCAATCCAAAGTGAGGATCTCTAGCCACGGGGGGGTCGGTTGGTAGGCAATATCATATCACGTCCATTCATATTGGGGAATAAATTATGATACATAAATGAGAGAATATATTTCCTTGTATTTTTTTTTTTGTAATTGCTGCAAATTCTATTAAGCTGAAAGAAGTAGAGATACAAAGAAAATTACATACTGAGGTGGTCTTATCAGATGCCAACCTTGAAAATCATCATTGTCATGGCCATACAGACCCAAAATGATCAAAAAAACCCTGATATCAGGGTGCGAATTTAGAGCCATAAAGGTTGTTGATAAATTAACAGTTTGATACTTAACATAAAACAAGAAACTGAAATTGAACCATAGAAAAACCTTGTTAACTAGCTGTAGAGATAGCTTCGTCATCATAAGGGATTTCTTCAAGGATGGGGCAGCTGTAGCAGGTGTCGTCCTCCTCAATCTGTGCAGGCAGTGGGGTGATTTTCACTGGTGGCAGGGAGTTCTTCACTGGAGTCTGGGTGTCACGCGCAGGGAGCTTGATGGGCAGAGGAGACGTCTTCCTTAACGCAGAGATGCCACTGTTAGGTTCATTGCGTGTGCGTTTTTCCAAAATCGGCCCCAAAGTGGAGGGGATGGGAAAGGACACACTAGCAGGTTCGTTTCCTTTCTGCAAGCTTCCTCATGGTTGGACCAGGTTAAAACCAGCTGAAGTGTTCCGAGCGCTGTAAGGAGAAGAAGCCAGAATGCCAAGTGGAGTGGCCTTTCCAGGAGAGGTGGCTATATTTCCAAGTGTAATGGTCCTAGAGCTCAAAGTGGTGGCCAAAGTGCCCATGCCAAGAGAGTTGGCCAAATTACCAAAGCCTTGAGTAGTGCCCAGAGTGGTGGCTTAGGTGCCAAGGGCATGACATAGCCAAATTGCCTTCGTTTTTGGTGACAGAGGGCATGGCCAAAAAACCAGGTGCTCTAATACTAGGTCAGAGGTCACAGTGAAGGTGTCGAGCGGGAGCATAGGAGTCCCAACCGAATGCAATCTCCAAATTGCTCAGAATAGCTGCCATATTGGGCAGGGAGGCACTCAGAGATTGGGTGGCATGCCGTGCAGAGGCCCAATTTGACAACATATCCTCCATTAAATCTCCTAACATGTTTTTTGCAAGCCAATAAGGGTCCCATGGCTGCTTCTGGTCCCTGTTAGAGAGAGTATCAGCGATGAGGCGAGCTTCCCAATTGTCTATTAGAAGACGAACATGGATAGAGATTTCTGGCTTGTAACCTTTCCTGCGCTGGTCTGTGTCAGGAGTGTCCTTCTTCTTTTCGCTCTTGGAGCCTTTCGGCCTACCCATGGTGTGGGAGTCACAAAACCTTTCGAACTAGAGCTTGGGGGACGTTGGCACAGAAAGAAGAGAGGCCAGGAGCAGAGCGGTGAAAGAACGAATGAGCAGGGCAAGGAGCCGAGGCTAGAGTTTGAAGGATGGTTGCTGAAGCCAGACAGCTGGCTGACATGGCTTCACACGCCTGAGCGCCATGGGCTAGTGCGGGACAGGAAGAGTGAGGCGACGTCAAAGGTCATGAAGTTTAATGCTCCTAGCGACTTGACGTCGCTTCGAAGTCATGTCGACCCCCTGTCTAACTTCGGTGCCTCTACTTGGGTGAGGCTCACTTCTTGCCTCAACATTGCCACGTGGGATGGGTGCCATTATCTGTCCAGTCCTGGTGACGAGTCCACCAGTGTCACTCACACCTGTTTGAGTCCTCTTGTGTCCACTTGTGTCACCCGCATCCGGGGGAATATATTTCCTTGTCTTAAGGGGCCAACGGGGCTTAATTATGTTATATGGCAATGCAAATATTTATGGTATATTTTATTACATTTTGTGTAGAAGTGATGGAGGCCGGGAGGCAGGGGGGAAATTAGGGGACAAGGGATACTCAATCAGGATGTAGGATGATTGATGCTAATGCTCTATTCACTAGTAGAAAATGGGTAATTAATGGCCATCGACCCAAAATTTGGTCACCATGGGTAAATATTAGCTTGCATGACTGCACTCTTTTATTATTATTCACCATTCAATGAATTTATATCAATATTTATAACATGTTAAATATTGTTATATATTTTGATATTTTGATATTATTTTAAGTGGTTTTTTATTATTCATCATTTTATGGATTATTAATGTTTTTTTTAATAAATAAGAAACTTCAATCTTTGGGCATTAATAGTTCAAATAATCTATTTGAGAAACTCAACACCTAAAAGTTATGGTTTCACAATCGAGTAGTCTAGCTAGAATCCTCCACTCTATCACAATGTATTCATTAAATATAAATCTATAACAATTTATTCATTTTCAAATTCTTAAAGTTTCTATAATTCATTTCAAATTCTAAGAATGGAGATTTAACAATGTCACTCATATAAGAGTTAATGTGATAAACTTTGTAGTTAAGTTTAAATTCAAGACTTTTTGTTGGACGAAGAGGTGAACTCCTCATCAAAGTGATCTCTTTTAGTTTTTTTATAGCTTCTACAAATATTTTTTAAAGAGGTTAATGTTCAAATCTAAAGAAGGTTAGGGTATGTATAACTCATAAACTTTAACAATCAAATCGTTATATCATCTCACAAGTAAAGGGATCTCATTCACCAATGTAGTATCTTGTGCTTTTGAAAATAAATTATTATTACTTCTTTACAACTACCCATTACCACAAGGTTCATAATATATCAAAACTTATATGTTATAAGTCCATTGATAACTAATATTATTTTCCTTCTTAATTAAAAGTTTTGAAAACATTTCCAAATTCCAATTTTTAAATTTAAACACCATGACAAAATTAAAAAAATATTATATCTTAAAACAAATTGCTCACTACAACCACAGCTTCCCTGAACCCCAACTCATAACCAGCACTTTAAATTTGTGAAAATTACATTAATAAAACCTTGGTTCACACCGTTCGAGCCTCATAGTCTTCTCGAACGATTCATTTATTTGACAAAACTCTCTTTAAACAAATGGAAAGGGAAAAATGATTAGTTGAAAGATAATTTCATAGTTGAATCACAACCTTGCTACCGATAGTGTCAATAGCATCAAGAACCTAGGGTTGAGGATTTAACACAGCACAAATGGATTCAATGGAGGTGGACAAGCAACGACGAGAGGAAGCGTTTATAGTTCTAGATACCCAAAGAGTCATTATGGAGAAATGCATCCTCCAATGCAAGGAACTTACATACCACTACACCTCATTGGAGCAATGTTAGGAACCCATGTCTTTACTTTGTTAGTATATTGTTGTTGGACGCATATGCTTTGTAAGTCATCCCGTAGTATTTGTTGATCAATAGTTTATGTTATTGTTGTTGGCGCATATGCTTTGTAAGCCGCCCGTAGTATTGTTGATCCATAGTTGCAGTGGCCCATGGTTTTGACCCATGGTATGGGCGCCTAGACTTAGTATATAAGTGTGTGTTGAGACCTATGAAGGCACCGTGAAGTTAATTGTATTGAGCTTGCTCAAAGGAGGTTGCCCCCTCGAAGTGGCCCGTGATCAATATAAAAGTGATTATGTTCTATTATTTCTGATATCTCGTGTATTTGCATTAATTAATTATTGCAGGTTCAGCACATCTGGTATCAGAGCACTTTCTTGGGCTCACTGGGTGAAATTTCTGCCAAAAAAATTTTTCGCATCTGTTGCAGGTTCGGATTTGGGAATAATCCTTATCCACTTAACTGTGGGAAGTACTTGGGCATAAGCCCTAAAATTCATTGTGAGGAGTACCACAGGAACCCCGAAGTAGCTGGCCCATTGAGAGGACCTGCCAATGAAAAGGGCAACGACCCCTACCTGATTGATTAGTTCCCACCCGTGAGGTAAACCAAGAGCTGTCGTTTGTGGCAAAGCGGTTATCAGTTTTACCTGAGCCGTGGAGTGAGGGGTACTGCCCCAATACGCAAGCCGTCAGACAGCATTGGTGGCCGAGTGAAACCCTTGAACTGTTAGGAAGCCGCACATACATGGGGTCCATATCTATTTTCAACTGAACTGTTGTCGATCGTTGCTGCGCCATTTTAGATCCAGTCGTTCATATCCATTTTGCAAGCCGTTCCATATCTCCCTTGTTTTCACTCTGTTTCCCTAGAAATTTTCAGGGAACCCCTGTCATTCCATTCTGCATATTTCATTACTGAGGACCCTATCCCCAATTCCCCTTCCCAAAGCCCGAAATCCCACATTTGTCTATTTTTAGGGTTTGCCATAACTTCCTCAGATTTCACCCAATCACCTTCAAATTTTACCACAGAGTTCCTTTCTAAATCCTGCTTCTGAAATCCTCATTTTTGCTTCCCTGACTTTCAACAGTGTCCAAAATCTAGTCAAACCCCAATTACCCTTCAGATTTTTTCCCAAGTCCAGATTTTCCTTTACTGAAGTAGTTTCTGTTTTTGTTTTTGTTTTCCTACCCAGTCAACCGGAAAAAAAAATAAAAAAAATAAAAAATAAAAAAATAATAATAATAAAAAAATAAAATAAAAAAATAAAAATAAAAAATAAATAAAATAAATAAAAAAATCCTGGTTATGGTTGTCACCCGTGCAGGAGCAAAAACCATGGAGGACGCACTTGCAGCCATCCAAGCCAAACTCCATGATCTAGATGAAAAATTTCTCGGCCTCCATCTTGAACATTCAGCTATGAACAACAAACGGCAGTCCGAGTCTTCAGCAAACAATGGGTTCTCTTCTTCCAGCAATTTTCATGGTCCGAAGCTTGATTTTCCTCGCTTCAATGGTACCGATCCAACTGGATGGATCTATCGTGCAGAACAGTATTTCAATCTGCATAATACTTTTGATGTCAACAAAGTTCCGTTGGCATCCTTTCATTTGGAACAGGAAGCTCTTCAATGGTACCGTTGGTACATCAAGGCTCATCCAGAGCCCAAATGGCCAGACTTTTGCCAGCTCCTTTTGCAACGGTCCTAGTGATTTTGATGACTTCACAGGAGCCCTCACTAAACTTCGCCAAATTGGCACTGTGAGAGAGTATCAAACCGAATTTGAGAATCTAGCCAACCACACCGAAGGATTGTCTGATGATTTTTACCGGAGTTGTTTTATCAGTGGTCTAAAGGATGCCATCCGCTCTGAGGTCAAAATGTTCTGTCCCAACACAATGATGGAAGCCCTAGGGTTGGCTAAGTTGGCAGAAGACAAGATTGCAGCCCAACAACGCTCCAAGCCCACTTTTGTTCCCTTCCGAAATATGGGTTCTCAACGACCACCTATACCGCAGGCTCCTCGACCAACTCCTATCAAGCGTTTGTCTGAAACAGAGATGCAAGCACGCAAAGAAAAGCGGCTTTGCTATAATTGTGATGAGAAATTCACTCGAGGACATAGATGTGTTCAGCAAAAGCTCTATCTCTTGGATGTGGATTCTCCGCCTGCCTCTGAAATTGGTGACGACAATCCAGAAACAATGGATGCTCCGATCGACATTCAGGAACTGCCTATTGACCCTCCGCCTCAGGATGACCAGCCAGAGATATCTCTCCATGCTTTAGCTAGAATCACCACCCCCCAAACAATGTGGGTCAAGGGTTACTTCAAGAAGCTTCCTCTTACAATACTCATTGATTATAGTAGAACTCATAATTTCATTGACCCTCGGATCGCCAAACAAGCTGATTGTTTTATCCATCCTTGCTCCAACTTTGAAGTCATGGTTGCCAATGGGGGCACCTTACCTTGCAAAGGGAAGTGTCGAAATGTGCGTATCTCTATGGGAGATTATACCTTGCGCTCTGACATGTTTTCCTTGACCTTAGGCGGATGTGATGTGGTTTTGGGCGCTCAATGGCTACGCACACTTGGCCCTATCTTATGGGATTTTGCTGAACTTTGGATGCAGTTTTCCCTCAATGGCCAAAAACACACCTTGACAGGATTACAACCAGGTTCTCTCAGCATCATCAATTCACATCGCATGGAAAAACTCCTCAAGAAGAATTCACATGGTGTCATCGCTCAACTCCATTCCATTCAGATGCAACCTTCAGCGGTCTCCACTACTCCCTTGGATCTACAACAAATTCTGGATCGATATACACGTGTTTTTGCTGAACCAGTGGGATTGCCACCTTCCAGGCCAGAAGACCATCGTATTCATCTCCTTCCTGGCAGCATTCCTCCCAACATCAGGGCCTATCGCTACCCATTTCACCAAAAAACGAAGATTGAAATGCTCGTTCGGGACTTATTAAAGCAAGGTATTATTCGCTCAAGCACTAGTTCCTTTTCTTCTCCAGTTATTCTTGTCCGCAAAAAAGATGGGTCATGGCGCCTCTGCATTGACTTCCGAGCACTTAATCACCTCACCATCAAGGATAAGTTTCCAATTCCTGTTGTTGATGAGCTTCATGGGGCTCACTTTTTCTCCAAGTTGGATCTTCGTTCTGGGTATCATCAAATTTGGGTTCATGAGGATGATATCCCTAAAACAGCTTTCCACACACATGATGGCCATTATGAGTTTTTGGTCATGCCCTTTGGCCTCACTAATGCTCCTTCCACATTCCAGGCATTAATGAATAAAATATTTCGACCCTACTTGCGGAAATTTATTCTGGTATTCTTTGATGATATCCTTATCTACAATAAAACATGGGATGAACATCTCCAGCATCTGGATCTTGTCATGCAACTTTTCTCTGACCATCATCTCCATGCCAAGCAGTCTAAATGTGTTTTTGGACAGAAGGAAGTTGAGTATCTCGGGCACATTATCTCAGCACAAGGGGTTCGCGTGGATCCTGCGAAAATCGATGCCATGAACAATTGGCCGCATCCTCAGACACTCAAGAGCCTTCGTGGTTTTTTGGGGTTGACTGGCTACTACCGCAAGTTTGTCAAGGATTATGGGAAGATTGCAGCTCCATTAACTGCTCTATTGAAAAATGATGCTTTTACATGGACACATGTTGCTCAGTGTGCATTTGACAAACTAAAACAAGCTATGTGTACTACACCTGTTCTAGCTATGCCCGATTTTTCCAAGCCCTTCACTATTGAGAGTGATGCTTGCGGCAATGGACTTGGTGATGTTCTCCTTCAAGATGAACACCCCATTGCGTTTACCAGCAAAGCCCTTTCAGGTAAGAATTTAGCTGCCTCTACCTATGAGAAGGAAATGATGGCTATTTTGCATGCAGTACAGAAGTGGCGCCCATACCTATTAGGGAATCATTTCTGCATCAAGACTGATCACCAGAGTCTGAAATATTTCTTGGAACAGCGTGTCTCCTCCCCGGCACAACATAAATGGGTTAGCAAATTCATGGGTTATGACTATGAGATCACTTACAAGAAGGGTAAAGACAATATTGTGGCAGATGCTCTTTCTCGCACATTTGATGCCCAAGGTTCTCTTTCAGCTATTTCTATGCATGTTCCAAATTGGTTGCAATCTGTTCAACAGGGTTATGTCAATGACTCTTCCTTATCTCAAATCATCCAACGCTTGACCAACAATCCTTCTGCTGTACCACATTACTCTTGCGATGGTGCTTCTTTGAGATATAAGGGTCGTCTGGTGCTTCCCCAGAGCACAGATCTTCAATAGGCTGTCTTCTATGAACTCCATGCTTCTCCATCGGCAGGGCACTCTGGGTTCCTCAAAACGTATGAACGGGCACGGCGTAACTTCTTTTGGCAGGGCATGAAAAGGACAATTCAACAAATGGTGGCCGAATGTGATACCTGCCAGCGCAATAAGGGTGAAACAACACTCCTTCCAGGATTGCTCGAACCCTTTCCCATACCTACACGGATTTGGACAGATATTTCTATGGATTTCATTGAAGGGATCCCTAAATCTAGTGGGAAGACAGTGATTCTCGTTGTGGTTGATCGCCTCTCCAAATATAGTCATTTTTGTGCTCTCATCCATCCCTATACAGCCTCTTCAGTCGCTCAAATTTTTCGGGACCAGATCTTTCATCTTCATGGCATCCCTTCTTCCATTGTCTCGGATCGTGATGCGATTTTCACCAGTCATTTTTGGACTGAACTATTTCGCCACACTGGCACTAAACTGAAGATGAGTTCAGGGTATCACCCACAAACAGATGGTCAGATTGAAATTATCAATAAATGCTTGGAAACTTATCTTCGTTGCTTCACCTTTGAACAACAACATCAGTGGACAAACGATTTTACCCGAACTGGATAATGAAGGATCCATCATTTTGGAGTCGGAGGCCATCCTCAATCGGCGCACTTGTCAGCTTCGCTCTCGCTCTATCACAGAGGTCTTAATTCAGTGGCACGGCATGCAACCAGAGGATGCTACATGGGAACCACTCCTTCAGACTCAACAACAATTTCCACATCTAAAGCTTTGAGGACAAAGCTTTTTTTAAGGGGGAGGGGATGTTAGGAACCCATGTCTTTACTTTGTTAGTATATTGTTGTTGGACGCATATGCTTTGTAAGTCGTCCCGTAGTATTTGTTGATCAATATTTTATGTTATTGTTGTTGGCGCATATGCTTTGTAAGCCGCCCGTAGTATTGTTGATCCATAGTTGTAGTGGCCCATGGTTTTGACCCATAGTATGGGCGCCTAGACTTAGTATATAAGTGTGTGTTGAGACCTATGAAGGCACCGTGAAGTTAATTGTATTGAGCTTGCTCAAAGGAGGATGCCCCCTCGAAGTGGCCCGTGATCAATATAAAAGTGATTCTGTTCTATTATTTCTGATATCTCGTGTATTTGCATTAATTAATTATTGCAGGTTCAGCACAAGCAATCGCTGCAAAAGAAATTCGAAGAACTGGAGAAGGGAAAACATATGGAGCTCAAAACCAAAGAAATGGAGGAACTGCTGGGCAAAATAAAGCAATCGACCGTATCCAACAAAAAATATCTATCTCGCCTGCTAAGAAGAGTAGAAGGCCTCGGCCCTCGCGGACATTGAAATCGAAGAGTGAAAATGGCTTGAAGTTCCTCTGCGAGAATATGGATGCAGAGGGTACCTAGAAATTCATCGTGGAGCACAGAAAAGATGTTACAGCTGTCAGGGCCAAGCAGTCGTGGGTGTTGGAGAGTAACATTGATCTTTCCTGGATGGTTTAACAGGCCCTCGAGGGTTTTTACGACAAGGGTTCCAAGAAAACAGAGAATAAGGACTTAGAGCAAACAAAGAATAAGGGTTATAACTTGTAAATGTATTTGATACATCATTAGTGTTCTTAATAATGGGAATTACTGGTAGGATGCTTCTGTCTATGATTTTTAAATAAACTGGCATGGTCATGTGCACGGGACTCCAGTGATCCAAACAGAGTTTATGCTGGTTTACAGGTCTGGATAATGACTCCATTATGCTTTTATTGGAAGATGTTTGAATATCAACAAACAATAAATGAATGAAATGATTTAGCTTGACATTTCTTTCATATTCTGAAATGATCTTTTGCCAAAATGTCCACTATGATAATAGATAGCAATTGCCTATATGATAACATTAATTTTACCAATCCATAGCTAGAAATTCAACCATGACGGACAAGGGAGAGTCTTAAGAGCCGTAAGTCTCTTTGCTTTCATCTTCAAAGGGTTTTTATTTTCAAGTTTTTGTTGAAAGGGTACTTCTTTGGTTGTAAGTTGCGCTAAATTTAGGTGGGTTTTGATTACAGGAAGGGAATCAAGAGGGATTGCAGCACTGCTATTTTGGAGCGGAAGAAGGCTGCTAATTGTCTTGTTGTCGATAAGGCCATCAACGACAATAATTCCGTGGTCTGTCTACATCCAGATACCATGGAAAAATTACAGCTGTTCCGCAAAGATACAATTCTCATCAAGGTATGCAGGTGTACTTTGGTATTTAATATTGTCTTTTTGCCCTTCTTTCCTGGATTTGACGGATTCGATCTTTGGTTTACTCATGATGTTTTGTGTTGATTTGCACACCTGGGGTTTCTGTTCTTTTAGGGAAAGAAGAGAAAGGACACGATTTGTATTGCTCTCGCCGATGAGACATGCGAAGAGCCCAGGATTAGAATGAACAAGGTCGTGTGTTCGAATCTGAGGGTTTGGCTCGGTGATGTTGTTTCGGTTCACCAATGCCCCGATGTAAAGTATGGCAAGCGTGTGCATATCCTACCTATTGATGATAGCATTGAGTCCGTTACTGGGAATTTATTCGATGCTTATTTAAAGTGTGAGCCTCATTTGTTTTTGGATTTGATCTCCTTTCCTATTTTCTCTAATTAAATGGATGAACATTTTAGTATTCCTAAATTTTTCCTCTGAATTCTTCCATTCCAAGTTTTACTTATTTTCTTAGGTTCTTTTGAAAATGTAAGTCAATGTTTAAGTTTGGATCGATCCATGAATTTACCATCTGTTATAATGTCATTCGTTTTTCCATATGTTTTAAGGCCATTTGCTCAACTTTATTTATCAAAATTGTACCCTCTTGTTATCATGACTGTCGAATTTTGAAAATTCAATTTTAATTTTATTAGCAAATCCTACGAACAATCTTGATTTATTATCTAAAACATGATACCTGGGACTTCCTGCGCTTGAGGTTGACATGTTCATTTGGACTGGTGTATCCATTATTTTTCTCTAGTGAATCATACTCAAGGTTCAATAATCCATTCTTGATCCCTTTTTATAAAGTTGTCAATTTCATTGGATACTTGGTCTTTTGTTATCAGGTAGTTTGGCCTTTTTTTGCGAGTGTTGGTAAGCATGCTTTTAATGCTGCACATTTATTTAGTGAGAACACGTCATCTTTCAAAAGATTTAAAGTCTTTCAAACTAATATTAATACTACAAAAAAATTATTCGCTCTGAAATTTTAGTTATGCATCTAGGGTATTTTCTGTGGCTGGGTCACCCCTACTCATGGTTGGTTCATGCCTACCCACAAGCTAAGTGGCCTGTTGGAAACTAGGAGTCAAAACTTGAAAATTAAAACTAAGCCTCTGAAAGTAGATCATTGTACTAGATATGTAGTAGGACTTCAGTATAGAGATGTGATAAATAACCTGAAGAAACCTGTCTATTATGATCATAGATGAAGACCTTGCAATTATGAACTAGATTGATACATCAATTTTAAATGAAGAGGTGTAAATGATAGTGAAAAACAGTCCTTAACACTGCCTATATACACTAGTCCATCTATACTTGTCTAGGTGTACCACCAGTCTATTGTAGTGCAACTAAATCAAGATATAAGGTGGCTTCCATCAGGTGGGCCCACTTGAAGTTACACCCACCTCCAGAGTTAGCCCCGAAACCTATTCCTCTCTTATAAACGTTACTTTTGTTTCTCCAATAGTAAGCTATCTCAATGAATTTAAGGTGCACAGTGTTATTTCAATCTTTATAGTAATCCTATAATGCAGGAACATAATATTACAATAACGACATGAATCTTAAAGCCATATGATGTAAACAGGTGTAAAACATAGCATAAATCAGTATATTAAATTAATATGGAAAGATGGAAATTCAAATACTGACTCTTTCATATGTAGCTTTGATTGAAGACAAGATGTAATCTTCTGTCTGTTTAGAAACAACGGCCATCTCTGCAGTTGATGTCATTCTCGCCACCTGCAGGCACCAAAGGAGTATACTAATATGCTAACTTCCCAACATATAGCAACAACAAGAACCTTGTTTACGAAGGCTTCTAATTTTGCCTTCCATACAGAAACATAAAGGCATGCATAAAATTCAACATCATAGAAAAGGACAGGAAAATTTGTAAGCATTCAGAAAGACAAATGCAAATTTTCAGTAGTCAAAAGATGTGCAAAGCTAACACTAGTTATAAAATGATTGCCCTCGTAATGGATTTACATGGAAATAAATCAAGAAAACGGTCAGGAGTCCAATAAGCATCCTGAGATTTCAATCTCTTTTCATAACCAGTGCAAAATTGATCTCTCATTTCAGACTCTTTGTAGTACCCTAAGATTACATAATCCTCCAGATTATTTAATTTTCTTTCTTTTAGAGCTCTGTAAATATCTACTTGTTAATATAAAACATTTTCAAACAAAAAAAGTCTCTTTTGATATCGGACATTGTTCACTTGAATAAATGAATATCTCAACATCTGCATATTGAAGGATTAAATACAAAAGAGATGATGTGTGCATTTAACTTCAACACCAGAAGTAACCATCCACTAAAAGATAGCTATGAATAGAGATGAAGTGTGCATTTAACTTCAACACCAGAAGTAGCCATCCACTAAAAGATAACTATGAATAGCCATTGCACAATGGAGTATAGATAAGATAAAAATAAGATGAGTTTATTTTTCAATGTCCATGAATGACCATAAGAGTAGGTCGATAGGACTCACAAAGTACAAACCGACAAAGTATAGAAATAGCAGCAAAATAGTGTACATAACATGTTGAGGAGAAACATGACCAAACAGACTAATCTTAGAAAGACAAAAATTATGTAGCTTCTTTGCATGACTTTCAAAGGTAAAGTTGGCATCAACTCTTTTAGACCTAAGAATGACACAAGAAAGTTGTAATGATAATTTTATTTCGATCTTTTCAGCCAACCTCTGATGAAATTAATGCAAATCCAATGCCTTAGCAGCTCAAGGTGAAGCCTTCCTAAAAGTGTCCAGTAACCAATACTGAAAAAAACAAATTCTTCAAAGGAAAAAGGAAGCACAGCAGTTGGGGTGGGGTTTGGGAGAAGGAGGCACATAAGTGCAAATATAAACTGTAAAAGTTATATCTGCAGACAAAAAGCATTCCTTGAGTATGTTTAGGCCTCAGTTTCAGGATACCATTGACATGGGGAAAGCAGCATTTCAAAAAAGAGATAATTGTATTCAACATGCATAAAACGTTGATAGAATGGGCTCTTCAATTTTCTTGATTCCTTTCTGAATTTTGGGATTTTTTCTATTTGATCTTTTTGGTTTGGGATTCATATTTGTGTAAGACTTTTCATGTTTACCAATCTCAGCTAGAAAACAAGAGAGCTTTAAAGGTAGTTGGATCAGTGTTTTTGATGTTTTGTCTTTTGTCTTTTGGTAGACTGCCAACAACTTAGTTACATTATTGGTTGTTGTCTCTAGCTTTCATGTTAAATGGAGGAATTGAATTATACCCAAAGCAAAGAGAATTCCTCCAGCTCCTGATGGAATTGGGTTTCAGTAGCGAATTTGAACCAGTCCCGTCCTTCCAAATGGTTTTGACCCGTCCCAAAAGTGTCAAGTAAAAATTGCCCTTCAAAAAATTTGAAATCTTAATTTTACCTTGCCAACTAAGAAATGAAGAGTAGATGTAAATATTTTAAAAGGAGTGTAATTTTTTAAATAACCCATTAATATCTATCCGCTGGATACAATTGTTGGATAATGATATGTTCGTTGGATGTACAGTGGGTTTCCTTTTGTTGCACCATAAAAAAAGAAAATAGGAGTATACTGCTTCGAGACCCATTGACCAATTTCTTATGCTGCAGATTGAGTTTCTAGTTGTTTTGAAGGGTTTGATTCTGCAATGACCTTCCCACGTTGGGAAGTCTGTCTTCCCTTACTTTGACTCTTTCTAACCAGTTTAGCTCACATGATGTATAACTAGAGATTGAAGTTAAGTTTTGCATTGGACCCAATGCTTTTCATTGACAATGATACAATAACCAATGATACAACAACCAATGCTAACAATGACTTCTTTATCAACATATGGAGATAACTTACATTGCAAAAAAGGAGAACCCTTTAGCTACTTAGGTTCTAGAGCAGTAGCCAGTAGGTACTGTGCCCCACCTATTTATGATATTAGGAACCGACAAAGGCAAGTGATCATATCACGTTAGGGCCATTTTAACTAGAAGCTTTCCTCTTCTGTTATTTTCTTATATTTTAGATGGTATTTTTGTGAATTGAAACTCAAGCATATAGTTATTATAAGAGTACATGGATATACACATCACGATTCTAGGAAAAAAAATAATTTGTTGTTGTTCAGGTGCCTGTAGAACTCAGGAAAAGCTATTTTCAAGGAGAATTTGTTCTTAATGTCATGCCATCCCCTTCATCAATTTTTGTCTATAGTATTCTGACCTTTGGCAAGATGGTGTTAACTGTTGGAAATTTTATTCTCATATCAATCCATAAGGAATTTTATTTAAGGGTGCTAGCTCAATGGTAGAGCACCTGCCTTATAGGCAAGAGGCTGGTGGTTCGATTCCACCGTGCCCTATTTATATTCTGAAACCACTAAAAAGAGATAAATGACCAAAATATGCATATAAATGACTACTTTTGAGTTGGCGATCGCTAATAGCAAATTAACAGTCATTTATCACGTGACAAAAAATGTGGTCATAAATTTGGTCGTTAATTGTGATAATTAATGACCAAATATATTACCAAATTAATGACCAAATATATGACCACAAGATAAGCTATAAATGACCAAGATAAATATGACCACATTTTTGGTCGCGTGATATATGACCGCTAATTTGCTACCAGTGGTCACCAACTCAAAAGTGGTCATTTATATGCGGATTTTGGTCGTTTTTTTGGTCACTTATCTCTCATTTTGTACTAGTGGTCGGATAGTATCCCATGACCCGTCGGCTCCTGTCACAGCTCCTCCTCGTGTCACTACTCCAATAGTCGCAGTGTGGCTTCGCACCTCCGCTGATATCTTTTGTACGGCGGGTGGCAGATTCTAATTCTGGTTCTGCGGAGGTGGTGGCAGATTCTTGGTCTTCCATTTTGCAATGAGTTGCAGACAGTCTTCAACACCATGATCCACAACGCTGCAATAAGTGCACTGTGGTGCTGGATTCAGGAAATCCCTTTGATAGTGCCCTTGCTTCCCACAATTGTAACATATAATCGGTCCGTGTCCTCGTCTAGTAGCTCCTCCTTGTCCTACGCCAGCACCTCGAACTCCGCGGAATCCTGCTCTACCACCTCCACGCGGTGGCCCATATGGTGGGTACTGTGGTTTCCCATACTGCAGCTGTTGCGGTGGCCCATATGGTGGGTATTGTGGTGGCGAATACTACGGTTCCGGATATTGTGGCTGACCATACTGCGGTTTCCCATACTGCCCTTGATCATACTGCTGCAGTTGGTGATTATACTGGGTCGACGGTTGATTATGCTGCTGTTGTTGCTGACCCAGTGGTTGTTCTTCTCCTGCCATGAAGTATGCAGCCGCAGTCCTCTCCTAGAGTAGGCCATAGGCTCTGCAGTTGTTATCATCGTGGCCAACCGATTTACAGAACTTGCAATACAAGTTCGCTGGTTTCCACACTATCTTTTGCAGGTACACACACTCTTCTGGTCGATGGCCTTTGTTGATGTATATGTAACTTCATAATGTATTTCACATATATGTATATTGTATTCCTATATAGATGTTATTATTCCTCTATACGGAAGTGTCATCATTTATATTGTAAGTGTCGTAACTTATACTTGATGGGTTATTAGACCACCTTGTTGGGGTCAACCCTATATAAGTCATGTGGGTCAAAGGGTTATTAGACCACCCTAGTGGGGGTCGGCCTAGTCAGCATTATGTTAAGTGGTTAAGTTGAGGCCGACCTAGTTGAGTAAAGGTCAAGTCAAGTTAGTGTATAAATAGAGAGTGTGTCTCTCTCATTTTACACATACTATTCTCTCACTCACACTTGGGAGAGTGGCGCACTTGTGGAGGAGGAGGCTCTGCTGCTAGGAGAAGACTATCTCTTGTATTCTAGTTGTATCATTTCTCTATCTATCTTTGAGGAAGTTATTGGGGTTTTTCACCTTTATTGTTTTCCCCAAGTAAACTCTGTGTCTCTTGTGTGCTTGCATTATTGTGTCCATGATTGATATGTTGTAGATTTGCTGTACATGTTGTTCTCTCAGTTAAGATCCTAGATCAGATTGAAGTAAATTCTAAAAATTTAACATGGTATCAGAGCTAGCCTGAAAGAAGGCATGATATGGCATGTATGACACTGTTGCACTTACGATACTAGGGCTTGATATAGCAAAAACCAGTCATCGTAGCACTTTCGCTATAAATCCGTTTTGGCGAAGTTTTCGGATCTGAAACTTTTACAGGTCGAAGATCAGATCCCCATGTACCTTGTGTCCAAAGGACAACCTCTAATTCGTTGTACTTTGTGATTTATGATCTGTAAAATATAGGGTTTCTGCCTCTTCCAGATCTGACTCAAAATCAGGTGACCTTGGGAAAAAGGTCATAACTTGGGCTAGGAAGCTCCAAATGAAATTTCGTAAAAAGTGAAAGGTAGTACACAGACTGTACTATCTTGTAAAACGTTTTTAGAGGCCGAAGTTGAACCAGTGACACGTGGCACGCCATACAAGTTCGCTCTCCTGTATTATCCCATAAACAGGTCACGTTACGACACTTGGCATAAATCTCTCTCAGAGAATCCAATTGAGGTAAGACCTATCGGGATGGAAAGATAACAAGTTGAGATATCTCAAGAAAGGTTTTCAGAGGCCAAAGTTGAAATAATGACACGTGGAATGCCGTACAAGTTCGCTCTCCTGTATTATCCCATAAACAGGTCACGTTGCGACACTTGGCATAACTCTCTCTCAGAGAATCCAATTGAGGTAAGAACTGTCAGGATGGAAAGATAACAGGTCGGGCTATCTCAAGAAACTTTTTCATACCCTGTGGATCGAAAAGTTAGGAGTTACACTAGAAACAATCAGGTACATATTTCTGTCAAAACAGAATTATTTTTGAGTACCTTCATTCATGGCTTCCGGAATTTAGGGCTTTGGAGAAAGTTGGAATTTTTGTAATCGGAGACCACAGCTAGATGCTACTCATCAAAATCGAAATTTAGAGACCAAGATCAGATTTTTTGGTTGGGTAGAAGGCCGGGCTTGATCAAACCCTAGTTCGGGACTTTGATCGGAAAGATGGAAAATTAGGGCTTCTGCAAAAATTGGAATTTTGGAAATTTGTGACCAAGGCTGGAAGCTCCTCAGAAAAATCGAAGCTTAGAGTTTTGAATCAAATCTTTTGGTTGGGTGAAGCTCCGGGAAACTCAAACCCTAATTCAGGGTCCTCCCAGTGAATCCAGAAATCTAAAAGCTCCAGGTCCAGTTCTTTCAAATCAAGTGGATTGGGTTAATCCTAGAAGAAGATGGATTGGTCACCTGCATAAGTGAAGAAGTTCCTGTCTTGGAGGGAGATGAGGCTAAGGCCTTCCATAAGAAGATTAAAAGCAATATTGACAGGTATGGCTTACATGTATGTTTCATGGTTAAGTTTATCATATGTTTGTCTTCGTATCATTACAGTACAATCTTGATTAATTACTGGACTTGTCGTATCACCTTAATAGAAGATATTCATTGATTAAGGTTTTGACATTTATGATTGTACTAATGCATTATGGTGTTGTATGAGGTTTATGTTGTCTGCTAACATGAAAGGTACACCAAGAAAGACAAATCATGTTTTAGTTCAAGATCATGATGACATGAAGACAAAGATTCATCCATTGTCATGGATCACATAGAAGATCCACTTTCGAGGTATGTATAACTTGGTCATACAATGGTTAACTTATGAGACATGCAGGTTACTAGCACAAGTCACTGAAGAGAACCAGAAGACATTATGCAGGTATGTTAGACATAACTAGCTAGCATGCTAATCCAGGTATGTTTTTCCTATATCAAGCTAGAATCCTACCTTGTGTTAGGATCTTATACTATTGTGTTGTTGATAATGATTATTCATGAAGTCATAGGTTTGAATAGTCATGGTTGTATGCATATTATGTTTCTTACCATAATTGATGATATGACTAACCAGAAGAATCATGAAGGTATAGGTTTGAGTAATCACAGGTTTTATGCATATTATATCTCTTATCTTGATTAATGATTTAACTAACCAGAAGAGTCATATGATCAAATAAGAATATGCATGAGTAAAAGAAGACTTCCCTGAAACCTTGAATACTAATGTTTATTATCTGTGTTTGAAATGATCTTGACTATACATGCTTTAGATTATTGTGTTTTGATAATATTAAGATTATACTAATGAATTTTTGATTTTGTATGAGACCTAGAGGATAACACAATGATGATACTAACAAGTATGCATAGGGATTGAGAATGAATATAAGTTCAAGGACAGGTAATCCAGGAAGCAAAGATCAAGAGGGAGCACACTCCAGTAGTTTCTGCAAGGATGCAGATATTCAGAGGGAGTTGACCACTTCTCACAATCCATATCAGAATGGAGTTGCAGAAAAGAAGCAAAGACTGAGAGGGAGTCAACCCAACAATCAAACAAATATAAGTATTTGAATTGTCATTTCTTACATAGTTGTTTGTTTAAATAATGTTATTCAATGATGTATATGCTCATATTCCTAGACTTAGGATATGTATTGTGCATATTAGAATGATTGCATTAATGAACAGTATACTACTAATATGCATGTGTTGGGTAAGTGGCCTATGGCACTGTACAACATTCCATTTCTACTTATCTAGAATGAAACCTCTTTGCTGACATGTTGGGAGTAGTGCAAACTCTTAACAATGTTCTGGTAGAGACTGGAAGGCATCTAGAAAGTTATGGAACATGGATAAATGTTGTATTGAAGCATTGGCTAAGATAATTTCATGACTGTATGACATATTTCTTTATGTGTAAGAATTTGTCTGAAAATTATGAGATGTTTCTAATCATGCAATTTAACTTGTTTTGTAGGAAAGACCGTATACCTTCACCTACAAAAGAAGGGCTACAACATTTGTTCAAGAAACAAAATTATCTATTGAAGATATTGAAGTTCCCAAGATACGGGAAGAATGCCATGATCCGTCGATCATGAAGAATGATGTTTGGGATGTAGTCCCAAGACCTGAAGGGAAGTTTTGTTATGACTTCCATATGGATCTAGTAGATCAAGCATGCTGCAGATGGCAGCATAGAGAAATATAAAAGTGATGAAATAGAAGATACACCAGATGGATTTCAAGACCGCTTTCTTGAATGGTGTAGTTGAAGAGGAAGTATATGTGGAGCAGCCACTTGGTTTTGAAATACATGATAGGGAGTCATATGTATGCAGATTGAAGAAAGCCTTGTATGGCTTGAAACAAGCTCCCAGAACTTGGTATGGTAGGATGGACAGTTTCCTATCTAGTTTGGGCTTTACCAAGAGTAAAGCGGATTCCAACCTTTATTACAAGGTTGAGGAAGGGAATCCTGTGATTCTACTCCTGTATGTGGATGACTTATTTGTAACAGGAGATGACAGACTGATTGCAGATACAAAGAGGAAGCTTGCTGCTGAGTTCGATATGAAAGATTTGGGAATGATGCATTACTTCCTAGGTATGGAGGTGTGGCAGAGTGCAAATGGAATCTTCCTTAGACAAGAGAAGTATGCAGTAGAGATACTGAAGAGGTTCGGGATGATGGACTGCGAGGCTATGACATCGAACCTGAAGCTTCTGTGTGATGCTTCATCTAAACCAGTTGATTTCACTATGTATCGTCAGATGATTGGGTCCTTGATGTACCTGACGAACATGAGACCAGAGATTTGCTTTGCGATGAACACATTGAGCCAGTTCCTAACGGATCCGAGGAGTGTTCACCTGGTTGCTGTAAAGCATGTTCTGAGGTACCTGAAGGGTATAGTGGATTATGGGCTCAAGTATGAAGCGAATCAAAATTTTAACCTGCAGGGTTATGTTGATTCAGATTGGGCTGGCAGTGCTGCAGATAGGAAGAGCACATCTGGATGTTGCTTCAGTATGGGATCAGGTGTGATCTCTTGGTTTAGCAGGAAGCAGTCCTGCGTAGCACTGAGTATAGCTGAGGCAGAGTATGTTACAACCTGTTCAGTTAGTTGTGAGGCAGTATGGCTACGAAAGCTACTGTCTGAGTTATTTGATCTCCCGTTGGATGCTACTGGTATCTTCTGTGATAACCAGAGTTGTGTGAAGCTGTCCGAGAACCCAATGTTTCATGACAGGTCGAAACACATAGAGATGAAATATCACTATATCAGGGATATGGTGCAGAGAGGAGCTGTGAAGCTCCTGTATGTTGCGACGGACGAGCAGATTGCAGATGTGCTGACAAAGCCACTGGCCAGGGTGAAGTTCGAGTACTTCAGAGAGAGGCTTGGTGTTCTTCAGATCGAGGACACTTCGAGGAAGAAGTGATGGACACATTTGCTGAAGCCATTCCAAGCATGTTGGAAGGAGGATCCTTCACATGGCTGTGGATGTAAGCGCTGGATGATGAGCATCAGGATGATGTTCTGGTTTCTGCTGGCTATGATCAGTTGGATCATTTTTATGTATGTATGTATGCATCATGTTGGATGCGGGATATGATCAGTTGGATCATTTATATGTATGTACGCATCATGTTGGATGCTGGATATGATCAGTGGGATCATTTGTATGTATTTTGTATATGCATCATGTTGGATGCTTGGACCATGTATATGTATATGTATCAGGTGGATACATTGAATGATCAGGTGGATCATGTATGGTGATATGTATCATGTATTTGTATTTGTATCAGGTGGATACATTGTATGATCAGGTGGATCATGTATGATGATATGTATCAGGTAGATACTTGGTATGCATCAGGTAGATGCATTATATGATCAGGATGATCGTGGATGACGAACTTCAGGATGTTGCTCCAGATGACATGCAGCAGGATGTTGCAGTGATGATGATCAGGATGATGTATGGTGAGTATCAGGTTGATACTCTATGGCCATGGATCAGGTTGTGCAGATGAGCATATAATTTGGCCCTGGGAGATTTGCAGATAGTCTTTCGAGGTTTTGCCTATGGCATGTAATTTGTGCCCTGGGATATCTGGCAAATGCTCTTTCAAGGTTTTACTCTGGGAGGACATATAATTTGGCCCTGGGAGATCTGCAGATAGTCTTTCGAGGTTTTTCCTATGGCATATAATCTGGCCCTGGGATATCTGGAAGATGCTCTTTTGAGGTTTTGTCCTATGGCATATAATATGTCCCTGGGAGATCCGATAGGTTGGGCTGTGTGCCCGTAATAAGTCCTGGGATGCTCTTGCGAGGTTTTTCCATGACCACATATAATCTGTCCCTGGGAGATCCTATAGGTAGAGCTGTGTGCTCGTAACAGCCTGGGATGCTCTTGCGAGGTTTTGTGGTGACCACATATAATCTGTCCCTGGGAGATCCTATAGGTAGAGCTATGTGCTCGTAACAGCCTGGGATGATCTTGCGAGGTTTTGTGGTGAGGTCACATATAATATGGCCCTATGAGATCCTATAGGTAGAGCCGTGTGCTCGTAACAGCCTGGGATGCTCTTTCGAGGTTTTGTGACGCACGTAATAAGTCCCGAGGATTCCACAGTATGGCCAGTGATGACGAAGACCTACAGGTGGTGGGCCTACATCCAGTATGAAAAAGGACTGGCTCTGTAGAACTTCCTATGACGAGTAGATTCAGAGATTGATTGAGATAGTAGCAGCAGTGATGATGATGATGACTCGATGCCGATTATCCAGTGACGATGATCCAGAGAAGAAGACTTGTGCTAGAAGACCTGTGTCGAGAAATACCTTCCTAGTTAAGAGGGAGTGTTGATGTATATGTAACTTCAGAATGTATTTCACATATATGTATATTGTATTCCTATAGAGATGTTATTATTCCTCTATACGGAAGTGTCATCATTTATATTGTAAGTGTCGTAACTTATACTTGATGGGTTATTAGACCACCTTATTGGGGTCGGCCCTGTATAAGTCATGTGGGTCAAAGGGTTATTAGACCATCCTAGTGGGGGTCGACCCAGTCAGCATTATGTTAAGTGGTTAAGTTGAGGCCGACCTAGTTGAGTAAAGGTCAAGTCAAGTTAGTGTATAAATAGAGAGTGTGTCTCTCTCATTTTACACATACTATTCTCTCACTCACACTTGGGAGAGTGGCGCACTTGTGGAGGAGGAGGATCTGCTGCTAGGAGAAGACTATCTCTTGTATTCTGGTTGTATCATTGCTCTATCTATCTTTGAGGAAGTTATTGGGGTTTTTCACCTTTATTGTTTTCCCCAAGTAAACTCTATGTCTCTTGTGTGCTTGCATTATTGTGTCCATGATTGATATGCTGTAGATTTGTTGTACATGTTGTTCTCTCAGTTAAGATCCTAGATTAGATTGAAGTAAATTCTGAAAATTTAACAGCCTCTCATCTGGCAGATACGACACCAAGGAAACCCTTCCTAACTGAGGGGATTTGGTGCTCCTGATTGCAAATATTCTCGAAAGTCTGGGCATTGATCCTTGTGGTGTCCTTTTGTCCTACATCTAGTGCACCAAACATCTTCGTGGGCCTCTTTCCCTTGCTTCATGTCTTGCAGTTGGATCGTCAAGTTTGCCAGCTACGGTTGTATTCGATCCATGCCCAACCCTATTTCGTCGATTGGTGAAGCCTCCAGCTTCATTGCAATCTCCAATGCTTCTGCTTGGGTCGCAACCTTCTGTTGCATTAGTGGTCCGCAGATGTGTGGTACCAATCCTGTGATAAACCACTCCTTGTTTTGCATATCATTTATCCCAAAACTTACATTCGCTATCATCGTTTTGTACCGCTGATCAAATTACCATACTGACTCATTTGGGTATTGCTTGATTTCTTTGAGCTTGGTGACATACTGCGACTCCAATTTTGGCTTTCTAAATTCATCGACCATTCCGGCTTTGATCTGCGCCAATGACTTGGTTGGTGTTCCCGCTGGAACCCTTGTAAACTTTATAAACCAATCTAGTGCATGATCCCTAAGGGTAGTCTCTAGCTTTCCCTTTTAATATCTTCATCTTGGACCTGCTTCACAGTCCATACTGCTTCGCACAGAAGCCAATACTGCTCAGGATCCTCAGTCCCGTTCCTATGGAAAGCAGGAATTTTTGTGTCATCTACCATTCTAATGTTCCTACTGTTACTGTTTACTGATGCACTACTTTTATTGATGCACGTAGGGAAACTTTGCGAATAGCTTGTGTTTCTTCCTGTGAAATTCTGGGTAGTGAGCGGGGTTGCAGGTATGTTGTAACTTACGATCCGTCCCTCTTTTTCTTATGGGGTAGCTTGGTCACCGTCTTCGTCGCAATAGGGTCGCTTCCTCCCTTGTGGTCCTATTTTGCAATCTTTCATTCTGGTCCTCTCAGGAGACTCTCTCTCAGTCCCCCTCTTCTTCTCAGGACGCCAGAATATCACCCCACTCCTCAAGGTACGACACTCTTCGTCAGCTTCCCTTAGAAACTCGTTGTCGCTCATGTCCATCTACCCAACATCTTTCTATCTGATACGCATTCACATGATACCCACAACCTCCACACACTGATCTTTCTACTTGTCGGAATTCATCCTCAATATGCCCTTTTCGCAGACGAGCATCTTAATCCACAGTTTTAGAAACAGTAAGAACCTTTCCCTTGGTCCCTTGAAGAAATTCCTTTCTGCATCATTGTACAATTTGATTATGTCTACTACGAACTCAATAATATATCCCTTTAGGATACTATCCACCCAGAAATCGACATCCCTTGATACTGTGTTGTCGACACATTTTAGCTGTCGAATCAGTTCTGGTGTCCAATGGTCAAGCTCAGTATTTTGGAAATGGTGCTTCTGAAATGTTAGTTGCGCTAACCACTTGTCCAGCAGTACTGGGAATTCACAGAAAAATATCTCATGGATATCTGAATAAATGTACTTCTGCAACCAACTACTTACTGTCTGTCTAGGGTTTTGCTTTTCTCCTTCTACGAATTATTCTATCTTTTTATCAAACCATTCTTGAATCTCTGGTTTCATTCAGTGCCACAGCATATCCTCTTCTTTTCCTCTTCAAGGTCCCAACAATGGAACCATTTGTTGACACAGCGACTGTCGACAGGGGTTCACTTCGCATTGGCGTCAACAAACAATCAACCGAACTCCCTTACGCACCAGCCCGGAAAGGTTTTACCCTTTCTAGCAACACTCCCAGAGCGATTGAAGTCTCACCTAAGATGAATAAGGGGGCTGCAGGAACCAAGTTTCCACAGCGGATTTGAGGACATGCATCAAGCACACATTGCACTCGCAGAAACCAGAGATTATATCTTCCGCAATATGCTAACAATTAATCATTCACTTATTCATCAATCGCAGAGTCAACACATAATAGACATTCGCATCAACATGATCTAACTACTCATTAGCATGAACAACAATTACCAAACCCACAAAGCATTAAACAACTCACAAACATTTGTATTCATTATCTAACAGAAACAAAGACAAAGATAGAACCATAATCGAACATCTTCATGCATTCATTAAAACCTGCAGAATGACCTTCGCAGAAACAGTCAATACATCATATCACAGATACAAAACAGATCAACAACTGGATCAAAACTCAAAAGGTCGATTGCTCTATTCATCGTTGGATGCCCTTAGGCTTACACTCATGCTCCTATTTATACAAAACTAATTGGTTACAAAACGGTCCACATGACCAGTTTCTAACAAACTAAACTACTTTTGCGCTTTCTTGTTCTCCGTGAATGACCCTTCTTTCGCGTATCATCCCTTTTGTAGTTGTCGGCTTTTGCACTTCATGTGGACTAATCTCGTGCCAACAGGAGGAATTTAGTCCTAGCAGCAGAAAGGAATCTTGGATCAGAAATCTATCAAGTCTGGAAGCTATATGCCCTGGACCCTACCTCCTATTGGTCCAGGTATACTTCCCCTTAGATGGTATGACATCAGAAAGGTCCCAATCTAAGATAAGCTCGTCAACTAGCTCCCTTATAGGATCTCTGACCAAGGACCCTCCTCTTTTTTCAGCTTGATTTAGAATGACATTATCCAGTGAAGAATTGATCCTTACTTCCCTCAAGAGATTCCAACAATCTTTTTTTTCAGCAAAAAAGGAAGGGATGTATATATTAAAGACACTTACGTGGGTGTTAGAGACTTTATGTAACATCTTAGTGAAAATCCAGTGGATGAAATGCTTGGATTCGATCAACTCAAACTTATGATCATCCCATAGTGTTCCAATTCTTCCGGAGGCTCCCCTAGAACTGACAACGATTCATCCTCCTTTTTTCCAAATTTTTTCACTTAACTGGAGAAATGCTTCTTCCTCCATCTTTGTCTCCTGGATCAGTAAAAGTTCTGGTTGAGATATTCGGATCAAATATGTCATAGCATATTCCTTAACTTTACTTCCCAGACCTCTACAGTTCCAGGAGAGAACCTTCATTACTTACTCTTGGTAGAAGAAGGAACCCCTTTTCTGGTATTTCCCTTGTTGACGTGTATTTCAAGGATTTCTAAGGAGTTTTTCCAAGGTTTGCTAGGAAGCTTGAAGCTTGTCCTTATACGTGGCTTGCTCCGTTACTTCTTTAGATGATTTCCTTCCTCTTGCTTTCTTCTTACGAGGTGTAACCATCTCAAATTCCCCTTGCTCTTCTTCCCCTTCATCAGAGTCAGTTTCCTCTTCTGTATTCTGCTGAAATCCTCCTTCCTTTACCACCGTTGCTGCTGAATTTGAGTGAGTCAAAGGGATGACTCCTTTCTCGGATTGAGTCGGTGGAGCGACTTATTTTTTTGGATCTTTGATTTCATCACAGTTAATTTCCTCTATAATAACTAGAGGTTCAAAGTTATTCCATTTGGCCTTCTGGAGTACAAGATTTTCTTCCGAAGAGGGTTTCCCTGACACATTCTTTTTCATCTATTTTCTTGGCGCTTTCCCACCCTTTGGATTCGATTTGATTTTATTTACTGCTTGCCACCCTTCTTCCTTTTCCTGTTGAGCTTCCTGTTTCTGAGGGCAGTTACGGAGAAAATGCCTGTATTCATGACAACCTATGCACTTGAATGGCAATTGTTTGTAATCCAACTTTTGAAAATGATACCAAGTTCCAACTATAATCTTGATAGCCTCAACTTCGTCAAAACTATGTTAAATTAGAAATAAACTTTAAAAAAATAATAATAAAAATTATATGCATGGGTTGAATATTATAACAGCTATGGATGAATATTATAAATATTTATTATTAGTAAATCTTAATTTGAATATCAATATCATACCAAAACAACATAGTCCAAACATAGTTTCTGGCAATTACTACTTTTGTCAGCCAATATATTGCAAATTTTTGCATATAAATACTTGTCCAAAAAAATTGGAAGAAATGGAAAGAGATGAAATTTTTTCGTAGCAGTAAGATTAGTCGCGGCATTGCTTGGGAAAAAGGAATACTCTGCATACCGCAAATAACAACTAGCGTCGACAGCATGTCCCTCTGTCTGCGGAAGACAACTGATTATATTGCACTCTACTATACCCAAACATACTCTGCAGCATTTCTTGCTCGTCAATTGCTGGAATGCCTTAAGTGTTTGTCAATAAATATACTCAGAACTTTATCTTGCTCTTGTAGCATGTTGAAACGTTCTAGTTATCTCAAATTTGCCTTTAAGAATTAAAAGAATAACTTGGAAGTATATGGATATTAAATTAATAAATACTTTAATAAAGCTAACCAATTATTTTCGATACAAGATCACTCTTTCTATTATTTAAGGAACCTTCATGTCCAATCGCGACATAGACAACGGTTTTCTATTTTCTCTTTTCAAGTCTATATATATATAGTTTACAAATGGTTACATAACGACCCATTGGTTCACTAACCGACGTGACTAACTGACTCGACATGTGGTGGTCGACACGACGGTTCGACATGTTCTCCGAAGTGGTTGAACGGAATACATAGTCGGGCGGCCGACCTAGCCTCCTCCAACATCTCCCCCACGAACAAGATCTTTCTTTGTCCTGAATAAATCAAAAAATAACTGGACTTGGATAAACAGATGAACTCCACTGTGGCTTGTCTTGTAACTAAGTGTAGACAATTGATGACTCAAAGCTAGTACCCGGGTACTATCGTGGCTGGAAATGGTTCATCAAGTCTGGGAGCGTATCCATGCTGGTAGACGAAAGCTGACAACATGGTATGGTACCAAACAACTTTGGACGACCGGATAATATCATGGCTGGAAATGGGTCTTCATGTTTGGGAGTTGTTAGATGAAAGTTGCCAACAAGGCCATTCTTGTTGTCAACATGGCTCTTATTGTTGTCAACATGAGTATATTTGTTGTCAATATGGCTATTCTTGGACGACTACTGCAAGCCTAACGTTGACGACAGTGGCACCTCATGTTGTTTTAGAGAAGGAAGTGTCCAAGAAAACAGGTACATGGACGACTAATCTTCTCATGTCCGCTCCAACTTGTACACCAATCAGTTAGTGAAAGAAGAATGACGAAAACGTGATTGGTGGCAAGGAACATAATGACAAATCTTGGTCTTTGGGCTTCGAGAGTGCTCGAAATGCCCATATATCATGGTGTGGTGAGGATTTGTCAGGGAACTTATGTCAAAATGATCATATATCACGAAGAGAACTGGGGAGCGACCATAAGACTGTTGATGTATATGTAACTTCGGAATGTATTTCATATATGTATATTGTACTCCTATAGAGATGGTATTCTTCCTCTATACGGAAGTGTTTGTATTCCTATAGAGATGTTATTATTCCTCTATACGGAAGTGTCGTCATTTATATTGTAAGTGTCGTAACTTATACTTGATGGGTTATTAGACCACCTTGTTGGGGTCGGCTCTGTATAAGTCATGTGGGTTGAAGGGTTATTAGACAACCCTATTGGGGGTCAGCAATTTGGGTCAAAGGGTTATTAGACCACCCTATTGGGTGTCGGCCCAGTCAGCATTGTGTTATGTGGTTAAGTTGAGGCCGACCTAGTGAAATTTATTAGGCAAGTCAAGTCAAGTATAAATAGAGTGCGGGAGGCACTCTATTTCATTATTCTATTCTCACACACACTCTTTGGAGAGTGGCACACTTGTGGAGGAGGAGAAGCTGCTGCTAGGAGATGTCTATCTCTTATGCTTGGGTTGTATCATTGCTCTATCTATCTCTGAGGAAGTTATTGGGGCTTTTCACCTTTATGGTTTTCCCCAAGTAAACTCTGTGTCTCTTGTGTGCTTGCATTATTGTGTCCATGATTGATATGCTGTAGATATGATGTACATGTTGTTCTCTCAGTTAAGATCCTAGATCAGATTGAATAAATTCTGAAAAATTAACATGGTATCAGAGCTAGCCTGAAAGAAGGCATGGTATGGCATGTATGACGCTTGTTGCACTTGCGATGCTAGGGCTTGATATAGCAAAAACCAATCATCGTAGCACTTTCGCTATAAATCCATTTTGGAGAACTTTTCGGATCTAAAACTTTTACAGGTCTAAGATAAGATCCCCATGTACCTTGTGTCCAAAGGACAACTTCTAATTTGTTGTACTTTGTGTTTTATGATTTGTACAATCTAGGGTTTCTTCCTTTTACAGATCTAAGTCATAAACAGGTGACCTAGGAAAAAAGGTCATAACTTGGGCTAGGAAGCTCCAAATGAAATTTCGTAAAAAGTGACAGGTAGTGCACGGATTGTACTTTCTCAGGTAACTTTTTCAGAGGCCGAAACTGAACCAGTGACACGTGGAATGCCATACAAGTTCGCTCTCTTGTTTTATCCCATAAACAGGTCACGTTGCGACACTTGGCATAACTCTCTCTTAGAGAATCCATTTGAGGTCAGACATGTGGGGTTGGAAAGATAACAGGTCAGGATACCACAGGAAAAAATTTTCAGGCCCTGTGGATTGGAAATTTCGGAGTTACACCAAAAACAATCAAGTGCATATTTTTGTCAAAACAGAATTGGATTTTGAGCACCTTCATTCATGGCTCCGGGAATTAGGGTTTCGGAGAAAGTTGGTATTTTTGTAATTGGAGACCACAGCTGAATGCTACTCATCAAAATCGAAATTTAGAGACCAAGATCAATTTTTTTGGTTGGGTAGAAGGCCGGGCTTGATCAAACCCTAGTTTGGGACTTTGATCGGAAAAGTGGAAAATTAGGGCTTCTGCAAAAGTTGGAATTTTTTAAGTCTGTGACCACGGCTGGAAGCTCCTCAGAAAAAATGAATTTTAGAGCTTTGGATCGAACCTATTGGTTGGGCAGAAGGGTGGGATTTATTAAACCCTAGTTCGGGATCCTGTCCAAAAGATCCGGAAGTTTCAAAGGCAATTTTGAGGGGTGAAACTTTGCAGTTTTCAAAGTCTGAGTATACCGGCTTGATCAGCTCATCAAGGTGCATCTTTCTATCCTTTCAGAAGTTTGAAATTCAAAGTTTGAATTTTTAGGGTTTCCTTGACAAACCCCAATCCAACTCCAGATCCAGTTTCTGCAAATCAAGTGAATTGGGTTAATCCTAGAAGAAAATGGATTGGTCACCTGCATAAGTGAAGAAGTTCCTGTTTCAGAGGGAGATGAGGCTAAGGCCTTACATAAGAAGTTTACAAAGAAATCTCGACAGGTATGACTCATATAGGTATGTTTCGAATTCTGTTCATAATTAAGTTTATGATATGTTTGTCTTCATATTATTACGGTTAGTACAATCTTGGTTATTTTTAGACTTGTCGTGTCACCTTAATAAAATTATGAATGCATGATAGAAGATATTCATTGATTAGGGTTTTTGACACTTATGATTGTACTAATGCATTGTGATGTTGTATGAGGTTGATGTTGTCCACTAACATGAAAGGTACATCAAGAAAGACAAATCATGTTCTAGCTCAAGAACATATGACCATGGTGACATGAAGACAAAGGTTCATCCATTTCCATGGATCACATAGAAGTTCTACTTACGAGGTATGTATAACTTGGTTCTATAATGGTTAACCTATGAGATATGCAGGTAACTAGCACAAGTCATTGAAGAAAACAAGAAGACATTATGCGGGTATGTTAAACATAACTAGCTAGCATGCTAATCCATGTATGTTTTTCCTATATCAAGTTAGAATCCTACCTTGTGTTAGGATCTCTTATATAAGTATACACAGCATGATTGATAATGATTATTTATGAAGTTAGAAATTTAAGTAATCCAGGGTTTATGCATATTATGTCTCTTACCTTGATTGTTGATATGACTAACCATAAAAGTCTTTTGGTCAAATATGAATATGCGTGAGTAAGAGAAGTATTCCTTAAAACATTGAATGCTAATGTTTATTATTTGTGTTTGAAATGATCATGACTATACATGTTTAAGATTATTGTAGTATTGAGAATGTATGATTATGTATGAGATCTCGAGGATATCACAATAATGATACTTGTAAGCATGCATAGTGATCGAGGATGGATATAAGTTCAAGGACATGTAATCCAGGAAGCAAAGATCAAGAGGGAGCACACTTCAGTAGTTTCTGCAAGGATGCAGATAATCAAAGGGAGTTGACCACTTCTCACAATCCACATCAGAATGGAGTTACAGAAAGGAAGCAAAGACTGAGAAGGAGTCAACCCAACAAACAAACAAAGATAAGTATTTGAATTATCATTTCTTGCATATTTGATTGTTTAAATAATACTGTTCAATAATGTATATATTGATGTTCCTAGAATTAGGTTGTGCATATTAGAATAGTTGCATTGATGAACAGTATACTACTAATATACATGGGTAAGTGGCCTATGGCACTGTACAACATTCCATTGCTACTTATCTAGAATGAAACCTCTTTGCTGACATGTTGGGAGTTGTGCACACTCTTAACAATGTTCTGGTAGAGATTGGAAGGCATCTAGAAAGTTACGGGATATGGATAAATGTTGTATTGAAGTATTAGCTAAGATAATTGCATGACTGTATGACATATTTATTTATGTGTAAGAATTTGTTCTGAAAACTATGAGATGTTTTCTAATCATGCAATTTAACTTGTTTTGTAGGAAAGATCGTATACCATCACCTACAAAAGAAGGGCTACAACATTTGTTCAACAACAAAGTTATCTATTGAAGATATTAAAAATATTGAAGTTCCCAGGATTCGGGAAGAATGCCATGATCGAGGAGTACCAGTCGATCATGAAGAATGATGGTTGGGATGTAATCCCAAGACCAAAAGGGAATTCTGTTGTGACTTCCAAGCAGATCTAGAAGATCCAGCATGCTGCAGATAGTAGCATAAAAAAAATACAAAGTGAGTTTTGTAGCTCGTGGCTTCTCCCAGAAAGAAGGATTGATTATACTGTTACTCTCGTGGCGAGATACACTTCCATCATATTAGTACTTGCTCTGGCTGCAGGGATGAAATGGAAGATACACCAGATGGATGTCAAGACAGCTTTCTTGAATGGTGTAGTCGAGAAGGAAGTGTATGTGGAGCAGCCACTTGGTTTTGAGACACATGACAGAAATTCATATGTATGCAGGTTGAAGAAAGCCTTGTATGGCTTGAAGCAAGCTCCTGGGACTTGGTATGGTAGAATAGACAGCTTTCTATCCAGTTTGGGCTTTACCAAGAGTAAAGTGAATTCCAACCTTTAATACAAGGTTGAGGAAGGCAATCATGTGATACTACTCCTGTATGTGGATGACCTGTTTGTTATAGGTGATGATAGTTTGATTGTTGATACCAAGAGGAAGCTTGCTGTCGAGTTCAATATGAAGGACTTGGGGATGATGCACTATTTTCTAGGTATGGAGGTGTGGCAGAGTACAGATGGTATCTTCCTTGGACAAGGAAAGCATGCAGTAGAGATCCTAAAGAGGTTCGAGATGATGGACTGCAAGGCCATGACCACACCTATGGCATCGAACCTGAAGCTTCTGTGTGATGCTTCATCTGAGCCGGTTGATGTATCGTCAGATGATTGGGTCCTTGATGTACCTGACGAACACAAGGCTAGATATTTGCTTTGTGGTGAACACATTGAGCCAGTTCCTGACGAATCCGAGAGGTGTTCACCTGGTTGCTGTAAAGCATATTCTAAGGTATCTGAAGGGTACAGTTGATTATGGGCTCAAGTATGATGCAAATCAAAAGTTTAACCTGCAGGGTTATGTTGATTCAGATTGGGCAGGTAGTGCTACAGATAGGAATATCACCTCTGGGTGTTGCTTCATTATGGGATCAGGTGTGATTTCTTTGTTTAGCAGGAAGCAGTCCTGCGTAGCACTGAGTACAGCCGAGGTAGAGTATGTTGCAGCATGTTCGAATAGTTGTGAGGAAGTATGGCTCCGAAAGCTACTGTCTGAGTTATTTGATCTTCCGTTGGAGTCTACTAGTATCTTTTGTGACAACCAGAGTTGTGTGAAGTTGTTTGAGAATCAGGTGTTCCACGACAGGTCGAAACACATTGAGATCAAATATCACTATATCAGGGATATGGTGCAGAGAGGAGCAGTGAAGCTCCTGTATGTTGCGATGGATGAGCAGGTTGCAAATGTACTGAAGAAACCACTAGCTAGAGTGAAGTTCAAGTACTTCAGAGAGAGGCTTGGTGTTCTTCAGATTGATGACACTTCGAGGAAGAAGTGATGGACACATTTGCAGGTTCCATTCCGAGCATGGTGAGAGGAGGATCCTTCCATGGCTATGGATATAAGCGCTGGATGACGAGCATCAGGACGATGCTCCAGTTATTGCTCTATATGTGTATATATGCATCATGTTGGATGCTTGATATGATCGGTTGGATCATTTATATGTATATGTATGTACGCATCATGTTGGATGCTGGATATGATCAATTGGATCATTTATATGTATATGTATGTACGCATCATGTTGGATGCTGGATATGATCAGTTGGATCATTTATATGTATATGTATGTACGCATCATGTTGGATGCTGGATATGATCAATTGGATCATGTGTATGTATCTGTAGATGTATAAGGAGGATACATTGTATGACCAGGTAGATCATGTATGTTGATATGTATCAGGTATGATCAGGTGGATCATGTATTTGTATATGTATCAGGTGGATACATTGTATGATCAGATAGATCATGTATGATGATATGTATCAGGCAGATACTGTGTATGCATCAGGTGGATGCATTGTATGATCAGGATGATCATGGATGACGAGCTTCAGGATGTTGCTCTAGATGACAAGCAACAGGATGATGCAGTGTTGATGATCAGGATGATCATGTGTACATCAAGATGATGTATGGTGAGTATCAGGTTGATACTCTGTGGTTGTGGACAGGTTGTGCATATGAGCATGTAAGTAGAACTGGGAGACATGGACAGGATGAAAAAGGCCTCAGATGCTCTTTCGAGGTATTGCTCTGGGAGGACATGTAAGTAGACCTGGGAGATCTGGACAGGATGAAAAAGGCCTCAAATGCTCTTTTGAGGCATTGTCCTATGGCATGTAAGTAGACCTGGGAGATCTGGACAGGATGAAAAAGGCCTCAGATGCTCTTTCAAGGCATTGCCATGACCACATGTAATCAGACCTGGAGATCTGGACAGGATGAAAAAGGCCTTAGATGCTCTTTAGGGTTCTTGCTTGGCAAGACACCCTTTTAAGGTTTTGTGGTAGGAATCACATGTAATCAAACCTGGAGATCTAGACAGGATGAAAAAGGCCTCAGATGCTCTTTAGGGTTCTTGCTTGGCAAGACACCCTTTTAAAGTTTTGTGACTATCACATGTAAAATATCTTGGGAGATCCTATAGGTCGGATTTGTGTACCCGTAACAACCTGGGATGCTCTTTCGAGGTTTTGTGATGCACGTAATAAGTCCTGAGGATTCCACAGTATGGCCAGTGATGATGAAGAGCTGCAGGTGGTGGGCCTGCATCCAGTATGAAAAAGGACTGGCTCTGTAGAAATTCCTATGACGAGTAGATTCATAGATTGACTGAGATAGTAGCAGCAGTGATGATGACGATGACTCGATGACGATTATCAAGTGACGATGATCCAGAGAAGAAGACTTGTGCTAGGAGAACTGTGTCGAGAAATACCTTCCTAGTTAAGAGGGAGTGTTGATGTATATGTAACTTCGGAATGTATTTCATATATGTATATTGTACTCCTATAGAGATGGTATTATTCCTCTATACGAAAGTGTTTGTATTCCTATAGAGATGTTATTATTCCTCCATACGGAAGTGTCGTCATTTATATTATAAGTGTCGTAACTTATACTTGATGGGTTATTAGACCACCTTGTTGGGGTTGGATCTGTATAAGTCATGTGGGTCGAAGGGTTATTAGACCACCCTATTGGGGGTCGGCCATGTGGGTCAAAGGGTTATTAGACCACCCTATTGGGTGTCGGTCCAGTCAGCATTGTTTTATGTGGTTAAGTTGAGGCCGACCTAGTAAAGGTTATTAGGCAAGTCAAGTCAAGTATAAATAGAGTGCGGGAGGCACTCTATTTCATCATTCTATTCTCACACACACTCTTTGGAGAGTGGTGCACTTGTGGAGGAGGAGAAGCTACTGCTAGGAGATGTCTATCTCTTATGCTTGGGTTGTATCATTTCTTTATCTATCTCTGAGGAAGTTATTGGGGTTTTTCACCTTTATGGTTTTCCCCAAGTAAACTCTGTATCTCTTGTGTGCTTGCATTATTGTGTCCATGATTGATATGCTATAGATATGCTGTACATGTTGTTCTCTCAGTTAAGATCCTAGATTAGATTGAAGTAAATTATGAAAAATTAACAAAGACTCAAGTATTTCTAATAAAACAACAAAGGAAAGGGAAGAGAGGCTATAAAGAAGAGTGCCATGACTTCCCAAAAATTTCATTTTGTTGCGATATGGGGTATGGTTTAACCTATATATAGTGAGTGGCTAGTGAAATGGTGAATTGATGGTGGTCATAGAAATCATCTGTAGCCACTGTAGATTTTGCAGGAGTAATTGTACATGTATCACTCCAATCGATGCCTTGAGAAAGGATTGTATGATGACATGGCAATGGTTTATACGATAAAATTATGAAATGGTGGTTATCCTGACAATGGTAATAATGAATCATGGTTTGTACCACTTGTGTGAAGAAAATAATCTCAACATGCTTTAGTCGACATTATGTCTTGTCACGAACAATTGATATTGATGATCATGATTAGTCCTGACAATTTATATTGAAATTGTACCATTAATATCTTTAATATTCATTTATAGAATCTTCAAACTAATTTTAAAAATCAAATATGCCACGTGTCACAATTTGAGATTTCCACTTGTCACCTTGGGAAATTAGATGTCGACATTTTAACAACAAAATTTATAGAAATTTTGCTTCAAAGAGTTTGTTGGCAAGTCAAAATTTTGTCAGAGAAAGAGTGGTCCCTCTTTCCATAGCTTGTTCTATTTTGGGGTGTTGGAAGTAGATGCTGAGGAGAAAGAGTGTCTGCTCCTTTCTCCATGGATATTATTTAGGAGTGGAGAAAGTAGATATCAACACTATAAACACAAATTTCATAGGAACATTGCTTCGCACAATTTGTTGGCAAGCGTAAATATTCTCAGAGAAAGAGAGGCCGATCTTTCTTCAGTTGTTCTATTTTTACAATTCCCTCACAAACGAAGGGGCGAGCGACCCTTCTTCTGCCTAGTATTCTTTTCATAATAGTTTTTTACTGCAAGAAGGGTCGGTCGATCCTTCTTGTGTTTTCCATTCTGGATATAGGTGAATTGCTGGATATAGGTGTTCACAATTATCTACTAAACGAAGGGGCGATCGATCCTTCTTGTCAAAAAATGGAATTCGGGACAAACATTTTTTATATGTTATAACTTAGCTGATGTCCCAATCCCTACTATTTACAGCGGAAGTCGGAAGTCGGGAATTGTCGGCCTAGCCTTCGTAGATTAAATATTTTTACATTTCTCTCGTAAATGAAGGGTCGACCGACCCTTCTTCCAGGGATGGATTTTAGGAGCGGGTAAAGTAGATATCGACACTCTAGACACAAATTTCATAGGAACATTTATTCGCACAATTTTTTGGCAAGTGGAAATATTCTCAGAGAAAGAGTGGTTGCTCTTTCTTCAAGTTGTTCTATTTTTACAATTCCCTCATAAATGAAGGGGCGACTGACCCTTATCCTGCCCAGTATTATTTTCATAATAGTTTTAGACTGTGAGAATGGTCAGTTGATCCTTCTTGTGTTTTCCATTCTAGATATAGGTGAATTGTTGGATATAGGTGTTCACAATTATCTACTAAGCGAATAGACGGTTGATCCTTCTTGTCGGAAAACGGAAGTCGGGACAAAGTTTTTTTTTATATGTTATAACATAGTTGATGTCCGGGTCCCTACTATTTACAGAGTAAGTCGGATGTCGGGAATTGTCGGCTTAGCCTTCATAGATTAAATATTTTTACATTTCTCTCATAAATGAAGGGTCGCTCGACCCTTCTTGTGCTCAGTATTTTTCGAGTGTTCACCATTCTGCATATACATGAATTGACGGCCTAGCCTTCGTAGGTTGAATATTTTTACAATTCTCTCATAAATGAAGGGGCGGCCGATCATTCTTGTGCCCAATATTCTGTTCATAATATTTCTAGACTGCAAGAAGGGTCGGTCGATCCTTCTTGTGTTTTCCATTATAGATATAGGGAATTGTTGGATATAGGTGTGCACAATTATCAACTAAACGAAGGGGCAGATGATACTTCTTGTAGGAAAGCGGAAGTCGAGACAAACATTTTTTATATGTTATAACTTATCTTATATCCAGATCCCTACCATTTAGAGCGGAAGTCAGAAGTCGAGAATTGTCGGCCTTAGTAGCCTTCGTAGATTTAATATTTTTACTTCTCTCTCGTAAATGAAGGGTCAGTCGACCCTTCTTGTGCTCAGTATTCTTCAAGTGTTCACCATTCTGCATATACATGAATTGACGACCTAGCCTTCGTAGGTTGAATATTTTTACAATTCCATCATAAATGAAGGGGCGGCTGATCCTTCTTGTGCCCAGTATTCTGTTCATAATATTTCTAGATTGCAAGAAGGGTCGATCGATCCTTCTTGTGCTCAGTATTCTTCTAGTGTTCACCATTTTGGATATACATGAATTGATGGAATAGCCTTTGTAGGTTGAATATTTTTACAATTCCCTCATAAATGAAGGGTCGGCCGACCCTTCTACTGCCAAGTAATATTTTCATAATAGTTATAGACTGCAAGAAGGGTCAGTCGATCCTTCTTGTGTTCATCATTCTAGATATAGGGAATTGATGGATATAGGTGTTCACAATTATCTACTAAACGAAGGGGTGACTGATCTTTCTTCTCAAAAAACAGAGGTGGGCCAAACATTTTTTATATATTATAACTTAGCTGATGTCTGGATCCCTACTATTTACAGCGAAATTCGGAAGTCGGGAATTGTCGCCCTAGACTTCGTAGATTAAATATTTTTACATTTCTCTCATAAATGAAGGGTCAGTCAAGTCTCGACCCTTCTTGTGCTAAGTATTCTTTAAGAGTTCACCATTTTGGATATACATGGATTGACGGCCTAGCCTTCGTAGGTTGAATATTTTTACAATTCCCTCATATATGGTGGGTCGGTCGACCCTTCTTCTGCCTAGTATTCTTTTCATAATAGTTATTGATTGCAAGAAGGGTCGGTCGATCCTTCTTGTGTTTGCCATTCTGGATATAGGTGTTCACAATTATCTACTAAATGAAGGGGCGGTCGATCCTTCTTGTCGAAAAACGGAAGTCGGGACAAACATTTTTTATATGTTATAACTTAGCTGATGTTTGGATCCCTACTATTTACAGCGGAAGTCGAAATTCGGGAATTGTCGGCCTAGACTTTGTAGATTAAATATTTTTTACCTTTCTTTCGTAAACGTAGGGTCGGTCGACCCTTCTTATTGACTTATTTGATAATATATACAAGTGGATTTTTTTTTAAATAAATATTTTTTTTAATGTTCTCCTGTTATTTTATATTTCATAAATCGCTTCTGAAATGGATTTTGGTTCTCAGCAATGTGTCCTATTGTTTTATATTTCAGAAATCGCTTCTGAAATGGATTTTGGTTCTCAACAATGTGTGGACCTCCTTTTGAATGGATTGAAAGTTGCTGAAGAAATCTCTTTTACTGAAAGAAAAATATTGCATAATATCAGCATTCATGATGGATGTATCATTCTAAACGTTACCAATACTTTAAATGCAAGTCTTCAATTTCCCTATCTATCAGAAGGTGCATATATGTTGTCAGAGGCAGTTGGTGGTTATATTCAATGGCCTGCGTCTGAGATCATTAACCACATTGGATCTGCTCTTCACGAGAATGAGTTGAATGATATACCAGCTTCTATTTCGACGAGTGTAGAACATATCATAACAAATGAGAACAAATATTATTTTATTATGAGAAAAGTTAAGTTGTTACATTAGTGTTCAGAATGCAAGGATTGCATTTCCATAGGTTTTATAACAAATGTGAGTGGGATTGATTTTGTTGGGGGAACGTTTTTGGGTGACTTCTCCTTTCGTATTCTGGTGGATGAAGTGTTGTTTTCTTGTATGGCATGTTGTCCAGGGTTAAGCAGTGGAGGTTTTGTTGTATGGCCGATTAAAAGAATCATATATTTTAATACAGAAACATTGCTTTCTGTTGAAAGCAATTTCAATAATAATCAATATGAAACTGCTTTGAAAGTATTAAGAGAAAATCACAATATCAAGTTTGTGGGAGAGAAAGTTAATTTGATACATCAATTTTCTTTAAAGCCACATTATGTTGCACGGGGAATAGTGTCAACTATTTTTTAAGAAGACATTGTACAATTCAAACCAGTAGATGTTGGTGAGTTTGATATTTTAGTTCATAAAGTCTTCTGCAATTGCGAGGATTGTGGTGTATTTGAAGTCTCTCTTGTAAGATGGCCTGCAAACAATTTGTTTGACCTCAATGATGTTCCTTTGGATGTTATACTAAAAAAGTACATAGACGAAGACATGGTCAACATTTGGAATATTTTTGAAGAATGTCCTTTACAGATGGTCCTTCTAGGTACTCCCCATTGTGAATATACAAGTGTTAAAGGTAATGGAACAAGGCCATACAATTCCGTAAAGCGGAAAGCTGGAACTAACATTTCTGAAAGAAATTCAATATCGGTACCTTGCAGACTTGGAATTGATCATGGTGCATTCCTTTCAAAAATTGTCACTGAACATTATTGCTCAAATCTTTGTATCTCAAAAATTTCACTTCAATCGACAGTTGAATGTGTGAATAAATTTCATAGTATGAATGGAAATTCAAGAAGACGGTATGTTATAAATTCTATGGGATCAAATGCTCATGTGGCCAAAGAAGGAGATGACAGAAAAAGAAGCATGTTTACAATGAGATTAGACACAATAGACGTCTGTAAAAATGCATGGTATAAATGCCATGGGATAAAAATGAGCACTTTCTACAATTATAAAAGCATGTTCTTGAATGGTGATGTGAGAGTTGTGCATGGTAACAGTGGCTTGGAAAAATCTAGGGCGAACACTATTGCACTGGTAGCTACTATTAATAAAATTGTAGAAGAGAATTCAGACAAATCTCCACATCTTACACGATTAATCAATGAAGATGGAACGAGGACAACCTTGAAATTATTGCCATCTAATATGTCCCATGGTTTTCTGCGAAAAATGGCAAATGAAGAAATCGAAAGTATTGGTTTGCCTCCACTATCACAATCCTCCTTTAGCAAGGTGATGAGAGAACATTTTCGAGATGTTAAAATTTCTAAATCAAACTCATTTGCAAGGTGTAATGAGTGCATTACAATACAGGATAGGCTTAAGGGGACCACTGATCCAGCTGAGGTGGAAAGGTTGCGAGGACATCAAGAAACTCATAATACATATATCGCAAGTTTTCACCAAGTATATTATTCTCACATATTAGCTTCACAAAAAAATTCAAAGACTTTTATGAGTATTGTTCATGACAAAATGGATAAGTCAAAGAATTCCATTCTAAGGATGGGTAAGAAGAAAAAATCTTATAGTAATGTAATGAATCCCATATCATTGACTAGAATGTTGACTCATGGGCACAAGATTGAGGGTTTTACCCATTTCAGCCTCTCATTTTTAGAGATGGGATCGAATTTCACTGTGACATCCCTGGCTAAATGCTTGAAGAGTCTTGAAGAACTAGTGGTTGATAAATATGGTGATTTTCTTAACAAAGGTGAAACATCTAAGCACCAATTGCATGATGCTCTATTGCAATCAGAGTCATATGAAAAGTGTGTGATATACAGACAAGATGTAATGCAACATGAAGTATTATGTGTTGATGGTACTAATCAATGCATGCCAGATAGAAAACTACCACCCATATTGTTGTTGCAAATGGATAATTGTTCAAGCGATAACAAAAACCGCTTTGTATTTGCATTTTTATCTCTTTTAACAACAAGGAGAGTGTTCGAGATAGTTGAAGTTGGATTCCTCCCGGTTGGACACACCCATGAAGACATAGATGGAACTTATGAAAGGTTATCGGTATTTAGCTAATGAGCAATGATACATTTTTACTCTCGAAAATTATGGATACGTATAGGACATGTGAAGATCACAATTTCTATGTCCCTTATCTAATTGATGAACTTTACGATTTTAAGAGTTTTGTGAAACCCCACCTTTTGGATGGAAATTCCAAGATCATCGGTATCAAAAAATGCCAGTTTTTTAAAATTTTAGCTCATAGATAACATTCCAGTCATGCAATGGAGGGCATCACTTCGGGATGAAGCTTGGTCATCTCCTATTCATTTGTGGCGGTCATTTCCATATGGTAGCGTAGACTTGCCGGTGGGGAAGCCTAGGTTATTAAATCTGCAACCAAAAATACCTTCGGACATTGACGAAATAAAAAAAGAAGAATAGAAACACATTTTTCATTCTGAAATCCAGGGATTGAGAAGGGAGGTGAACGATTTTGGTGTCCCAAGTTAAATTATTGGGAGGATGTATATAAAGCTTTGGACAGTCCCTTCAAGAGTGTTGATCAGTCAACGACTAAATTTTGGCCATCAACAAGCCATGATATTCATAGTAGTGAATCTACAAGATATGAACATGAAATTATGGATTCCTATTTGAAGGAAAATGTTCCTGCTTTGCAGGATTTCTATGTTGGACCAGTATGCAACAAGCCTAGAGATGAATTCATTCCAAGAGTGGATGTTGTAAAGAGCCAAATGGTTATTGTGCAATCACCAGAGCCAGATTGTGCAATATGGTTGGGTAGGGCGATTGGTAATATTTATCAGGATTCAGATGCTAGTACTCTTGGGTCTTACAAAGTAGAGGTGCAATGGTGGAAGCCAACAGGAGCATCGAAGGATCTGAAGGTCTTGTACACAAACTGCTTCAATTGAAAGCAACAATGGGTTGTTGGTGCATAAGAAAATATGATGATCGAGGTAAATATCATCATATGGGCATGGTCACGAAGGCTAGGATGGACAGGAGAAAAAATTAGAATAAATGAGAAGGGCAGCAGTTAAGGCACAACAAGAACATATGGGGCATAGTGTTGAGAGTGGGATGGATGTTCCTATGGATATCGTTTGATGTGATCTTAGCCCAACAAATTTATATTTTGTTACAATCTTTCTAATCTGTCTATCAACCTAGCTGGGCGAGCAAACGCCCAGCGTTTGGAACGTCCACGAGCCTCTAGGCATTTGAGGAAAATTACCACTGTGATGCAGAAGACACCGTTTACTGGTTACTACTATGTAATTAAGTTGTCCCTATACAGATTACGCAGAGAATTCCTGCCTCGTTTGGAAACTACTAAAATTATATATGTAAAAAGCTAGATATTCTTGATACTGTATCAAAAAAGAAACAATAACTGATAAACTTGCTATTCAAACAAGGACTGAATATTATAGACATTGCACTTTTCACCTTTGAAGATTGCACATTTCCAAATGAAAATTGCACTTTTCAAATCAAAATTTGCATTTTTTTATTTGAAATTCACATTTTTTGAATTGAAATTCATAGTTTCATAATAAAAAACTGCAATTTTAGGACCCATAAGTAGTCAAAAAACACACTATTCGAATAGAAAAACACAATTTTTAAAGCCAATATTGCCACTTTCAGAACCTAATTTTGCACTTTAGAAAGGTTGATATTGACACTTTCAAAGTCTAAATTCACACTTTCTTAGTCCAAAATTTGCCTAATATGTCCAAATTTAATGAAATTGGCGTTTTAGATGGTTAAGTGGACTTATGAAGTGTGGACTCGACCCAATATGCTTAACTAAGCTAGATGAGGTGTAAGTCTTTTCTTTTCAATGAAAACTATCTATGGGAAGGAGAGATATATTTTTCTTCTTTTGCTGAGACAAATAAAATCTACCCCAAAATGCAATACTATCCTTTCAATTTTATTCTCAAGCAAAACCGAAAGACACAAGCAAGTAACACTCTTTCAATCAATCCCAAAGACACCAAAAATAACACCAAAGCAAAAAAAATCTTTTTGTTTTTGTTTTTTCCAAAAGAAATTTGACAATACAAAAACAATAAAGCCTTTTTAATTTGCAAAACACCTCACTTTCAAACAAAGAAGCAAAGGATTTAAAAGGATGGTTTTAAAGATCTTTGGAACAAGAACTAATTGTCAAAAAAATGCTTGAAAAAGTAAACTTTACGATTCAATCTTTCAAAATATCTAAGGATTCTTCTCTCTTTCAAATACTTTTAAAGGATCAAAATGAGGAAAACATGAACAATTTCTAGCTCTATCAATTTTTTCCAAACAATTATCCAAGATCCAAAAGGTATGTCTTCTCTACAAATCAAAACAATATACTCTAAACTTGAAGAGAATGAAAATTCAATTCCTTTTAACACTATTTTCAAACAAATTCAATTATAACTCTGCTCACTTTTTTCGAATCTCAAAATACTAAAGATCAGAGAGTTCTACAACTTTTGGAAACAAAAAAGCAATTACCCAAGCAACTAATCTTGAAACTCCCAACAATTCGATCCAAACTCACACTAGCAAGGGCTCTTACAACAACACAATCGAAAAGACTCAAAAGCTAAAGCAAAGCATACCATAGGATTCTAAGATCCATGAGACAATCTACGCCCACAAGGGATCAAGCTGACCCAAGACAAGCAAGGTAATTGCTTGACTACTAGGGACCCAAGAAGAACACTCAAGCCGAGCTTCAAACTTCAAGCAAATACAAGGAAGAGTGATAAATATGAATAAGGATTGGCTCGACACTTTGGGTAGGACAAGACTTATGCTCAATTAAGCTTTGATTATTATTGGCCAGGCATGAGGACTAGTGTCAAGAAATTTGTGCAAAAAGCGCAGAATTTGTCAACATGCTAAGGGAAAAAGTCAAAATGTAGGTTTGTATAAGCCTTTACCAGTTCCAAGTAGACCTTGGGACTTAATTAGCATGGATTTTTTGTTTGGATTACCCAAGACCCAAAGAAGCCATGATTCAATTCTGGTCATTGTGGACAAATTTTTAAAAATGACACACTATATACCTTGTTTTAAAACAAGTGATGCCACCCATGCGGAAAAATTATTTTTCAAGGGAATTGTAAGACTACACGGGTTTCCCAAAAGTATAGTCTTGGACATAGACACCATATTAGTGGGACATTTCTAGAGGACTCTATGGAGAAATATGGGAACAAATATGGGTTATAGCTTAGCATATTACCCGCAAGCATATGTCCAAACATAGATAGTAAACATAAGTTTGGGTAATATTTTGAGGAGCTTGGTGTGTGAATGTCCTAAACAGTGGGATCAAGCCCTTGCACAAGCAGAGTTTTCCTATAATGATTCTCCAAACAAGAGCGAAAGACTAATTCCTTTTCATATATTGTATGGTATGCAACCCAGAGGAATCTAGGAATTAAGAAAATTGGAAAAAGCTAAAATGAGAAGTGTTATTGGAGAGGATTTTGCTACAACAATGGAGAAACTACATGAGTAGGTAAAGTACTAGTTGCAAGAGAATACCAACAAATACAAACAATGAGTACATTTGAGGAGAATGGAGGTGAATTTTGAATTATGATATTTAGTGCTAGCTAACATGAGGAAGGACATATTTCCAAGAGGAGAGTATAACAAGCTAAAACTAAAGAAAATTGGGCCTTGCAGAGTCTTGAGAAAATTCTCTACCAGTGCATATGAACTGGAACTTCCACGAAACATCGATATTTCTCCTATTTTCATTGTTGCCTTTGCAGATAAAGATACTCTTGGACAATAAAACTGTTAAAAGGATCATGAATAAAGTGTATTATGAATATCTAGTTAAATGGAAGGGTTTTTCAATAGAAGATGTCAATTGTATGACTATAAGAGAAATCCATAAGCATGGTAGCAGAATTGAAGATCTCATGAGCAAGAGTCCATGGATATTATGTTATTTATGAGTCTAATGTAGGGGCATCGATTTCAAATATAGGTTTCAATTTTTAGAATGGTTTCGTATGTTACTGAAGCGAGTGGGTTCCCTCAACCAATATTAGTTTTAATATATATTTGTTTCAAATTTAAATTTTGAATAGAATATAAGAATAGTTGTTAAATAGAATAATCAGTTTGTCATGTAGTGAAACAAGTTTTTATTTTGGGCATGCAGTTGAGAATTTGTAGGTGTTTTTTTAACTATAGGAATCTTGCATTGACCTAGAGGAAGGATCGAGTTCTTTATATGTTATGGAATAAAATAGGATAGGGTTCGAATGAAAAGAAGTAGTAGAGTAGAGGCAAAGTTTTGGGAGTTTAGAAGGAAATAGGGAAGAATTAATGTAAAAGGAGCTTCCTATGTTAATGCAAATGATGGCAAATTCCATTCAATACATGCTATTTTATTTACTTGTTTTAGATTCTAAATATTAGGGTTGATTTTGGTTCATGGTTCTTGATGTATAAGCTTCTGCAAGTTGGATACAATATTGGAGTGATTTCTACAAGATTTGATGCATTTTAGCATATTGAATGATTGTTGTGTAAGCATGAAGTTAGCAAAATTCTAAATGTGAAATGAAATTGATATTGCATACTTTGTTTCTTGGTTGCGTTGAAACCTTGTTCATTGAATTACTTTGATTTTTGTGTGATTTATACACCATGTAAGTTGAACTAGACTTTGGAAATCCCCAATCTACAGAATTTTAAGCTACTTGAACGTAGAAGCGGACTATGGATACAAATCATTGGATGAGTTTCTACTGGAGTTTAATTGTACTATGTTCTAGTTACCGAAATTAAATCATGTAGCATACTATGTTCAAGTTACTGGAATTAAATCCTGTATTGTACTCTATTCAAGTTACTAGAATTAAATCATGTAGCATACTATGTTCTGGTTATCAAAACCAAGTTATGTAGCACCTAGAGTTATAACAAATACACAAGATATAAATATATGATTTATATGTTCCTTAGCCCGAAGATTGGCAATTATAAAAAGGGGATCTGGCAGAAACGTTCATAAACCCATAGATGAATGCAATCGAGAGTGAGAGGTAATTCACTAAATCCTATAACATCTAAAATATTTCTTGTAATGCAGGTGTTTTATTTGGGTCTTGGTTTGGAAGAAAACAAATTATTGAGATGACATAGCAAAGGAAGGAGTGCGTATACAGGGTGTTATTATTCTCACCTGCACCACCAACACTATGGTATTTAAACCTCTTCTATGTTGGATAGTTATCTCCAACATCTTCTTAGTAATATAGTATTGGATACTAGGTTCCATCCTTCATAAGCAAATACCTCATTAGTCAACCTAAGATTTCCCCCTCTCTAATGGAGGCATTTGGTGCTAGGATTCTTCCCATAATTTTATTGATTTCCCATCCTTGTATCTTAAAAATTCCACCTTTACATCTATTCAAGTAAGTGCTTCATTGTATTGTTCCACATGTGTGATCCCACGATAAGTAATTTCATGAAAATGAAATTTTCTTCTTTAATTCTTAGAGTGCACTTGCTTCTTTAAACTCGAGACTAGTTGCCCATTTCCTTAATCAACTAAAATTAAGTTTTTCCATAAAAAAGTGAAAGAGACCACATGCGAGTTGATGCTTTGATACTAATTTGGTCCATGAGAGGGATTATCAAGAATATGTATGAAAATAAGTCTTAAAGGAATCAAATTGTAGTACTTACATATCCATAATAACAATTTAACTCATTCATATATAAATCACAAAAGCATACTAGCACAATGTTTTGGCAATAATAAAACTGAAGTTCCATTAGAAAATCCATTATATAATATACTTTAAAAATAAAATAAAAAAGTAAACTCCTGTGCAATGAGGTGAACACAATTAATATTAAGTTCAAGGAAAATAAATCACTTTGCATACCCACCTATCAAGTTAATTTTTGTCTGCAATTATAATAACACGGGAGGAGGTATGTTAACACCCAAAAATTACTCACTAGCTCGTCTCGCTAGTCACATAACCCTATTGACCACTTTCCCTATCATTTTGGCCTCCAAAACCTTTAAAAGACCCTCAAACGGTCATCCAAAAAGTTAAAAAACCTACATTTCCTCCTCAAATTAATCCGAAACCCTCAAAAGGGGTTAAATATTCCCAAAATCAAATAAAAGGGAATAAAAATTAGAATTAAATTCAAATTGAAGAGAAAAAGAGGAAAAATAGGGCAAAAAACCCTAAAACCATTAACCTAAAACCATGCTTGTTTACTCCACCACCCAAAAATCTATAAGAAGGTGATGGAGGCCCCTAATTTGATATCCACCATCTATCCTACCCTTATGCTGCCCAAATCACTTTAGAACCCTAGCCCAACCATTTGAGCTAGAGTTCTCCACTCTGAGTAATCCTTGGGCCCAACCTTTAAGCATTTGGAGAAGAGGAGGTCTTGGAGATCGGAGCACCTCCCTGGTACGGATGCGAGAACCCCATCAACCTCATCTTTGAGGTAAAAAATCTTTGCAAACCCTAGTTTGCCTAATTAATAAGAAATCGTTAAACACATTTTTTGTCTCCTTGTGAAAATATGTTGTTTACAGTTATAGTTCAGATCTTTTTCATGCACATGTTAGCTTACTCTTCCTACTGTTTTACATTTAGTTTTTATCATTTTACATTTATTTCTTTACTTTCCTTCAAACTGCTGCTAAGGATTCCATTATCCTTAGCAGGTGCTCATTTGCACAAGCTAGGGTGAAAACCATAGCTATAAGGTGCAGGAAGAGAAAAAGAATAAGAAGATAATTTGTTGATTGGTCTACACCAACTTTTTTAATGGTTTCATCTTATTTTACATGGTTGTTGCAATGCCCAACCATAAATCATTATTAAAAACATGCATCAGGGTGTGCATAATTATGTGGTTGAATGTTAGTGCAATTGGGTCACAACACAATGATTGTATGAATAAGTTGCAAGTGAAACCATCTCACAATGTTTCTACTCATAAAACTATGAATGTTAGTGTGAATGGGTTGTAGTGTAATATGTAGGTGACTAAAATAATGGTACAACTACATCATGATGTTTTTACTCGCATATTTATGAAACTATATTGTTGGTACTTTTTGTTGTCGAGCCATGTTGTGAAATTTGTATAACATGTTGTAGTTCAATTCTCCATCTTTGTAAAGTAGGCCACAGTTCTTAGTTATTTGACCATTCTATGACCCCAAATACCATAAATCATTGGATTCTTATTAACCTTTTTTTTTGTATTTAGAGGAATTAACAACTGGGGCGGTGCACATACTCACATGACATGGGGTTGATTCTTGTTCACTACCACTATACTTCTAGGTGCACCCACATTGCCCCTGCATGGGCGCACGAGCTGTTCGAGGATTGAACCCACAAAATCAGAAGGAGTGCCTTATTAGTGCACCCTATCGCCAATTGGTCTACACCCTGAGGGCTTATTAACCATTAAATCTTAATAGTGAATCTTTAAAGACTCTAACCATTGTCTATAAATTATATCCAAATTTAGCAACCTGCAAGAAATTCCAAGACTGAAAGACCTCATTTACGACATTGAGTGTTTTAATTTTGAGAATATAGTCTCTTAAATGTTGAAATCTCAAATCTATAGTCTAAATAGTTCTCCAAGAATTGCTGAAAAAACCACAGTTATTTTATTTATTTATATTTAAGTATATCTAATATAAACTTTCCTCCAAGCTACCAAATGAAAAATGGCAGAAATGTGTGATTCAATGTTTTTGATAAACACACTCACACACACACACACATTGAGATAGATAATCTATCAGAACTTGGAGAGAGCCAAACACATGCTTCCTCACATTTAGGAATGCCACAATGCCATAAAATAATGCACCTAACCTAGGGGGATTTGAATTAGGCACCTATTTGCATAAAACTAGTCAAATGCCCAACAACATTGATGACAACCAATTCGAGCAATGAACACTAAATCAACAATTTGACCTTCCTTTACCAATGCTCATTTACAAGTTGATATTATGCCCTTTCAAGTAACTACACCACTTTGTTTTTGAATAGTTGGAATCTTGACTTCTTTTTATTACTTAGCAACTTAGTAATAAGAGGACTGATCTTTCCTTCCCACAATTGCAAAATTCTCTTCTATGTGTTGAGATTTTTCCATTGGAATTTTGTACAAGTATCTACACTACTTTGGACTTTGAATAGTTGGAATCTTGACTTCTATATATTACTTAGCAACTTAGTCATATGTACAATGTCAAAAACTTTGGCTTATTTTCAATTGAATATGCACATATCAATGATCATGGAGGCAAGCACTAGCATGTCCTCTAAAGATGGAGCAATGCTTAGATAAATATTATATTTTTTTTTATTTTTAACAACTGCTATCCTTGCATTCATAGAGGGATGAGGCAAGGTACATAAATTAATATATGATTCTCATTCACAACTCTATGTTTAGGTGTCAAAGTGATATCCATCCTTGGGCGTGAGGGAATTCTTGGATTAAAAAAAAAAGTGTCAAAGTGATATCTTTGATTGTATCTTCTCATTTAAGCAACTGCATACATATGGCTATAGATATTCTGCTCAAATAACAATAATTTTTTTTTTTTTTTTAATACACTCCTTGTGATATTCAACTTTAGTTTTTTCTTCTCCACATCAAGTAGAAGTTATGGTTATCATAACCTCCTTTTTTTCAGTTGTGAAGTTATGGTTGTCATAACCTTTTTTTCAATGTTCACAAATGAGGTCTTCAAGGTAGCTTTTGTTCCATTTTACTCAACTTTTTTAGTCCATCTACCAATTTGATTAATGACATATATACCAGCTTTTGGACAAGCCTTACATTTTAGAAATATATACTTCTTTTGAAACTTGATGTAACATCATATATTTTTGAAAGAGTAGGCTACTCTTATAGGAAATAATTGCTGCCATTAGCTAAAGGCTCTCGTTGCCTCCTAAATTTAAAATTTGATAAGAGCTCTCATCATATCAAAACATAGGTATAACGGCCACGGTCGCCGACCTCTTCTTCATTCATTGCAGGTTGGACGGAGTGCTGGGCATTGATTGGAGGTTGGACGGACCGTTGGGCGGGGACGGAGTGCTGGTTATTCATTAATTCCCCGGAGCGCTGGTATGAGGAGTTGATGTGACGTGATGCTGTCTTTGGCTGTTCATGGACGCAGACCAGAGCTCGATTTTGTGTCTGCTCTTTTGATTTTGCGTCTTCTTTTGGTTGTTGCCTTTGTTTTTTTGTGTGTTTCTGTTTTTTTTGGTTGTTATTAATTTTATTTGCATTGAGCATGGCCATGCTAATGTGTTGTTTAGTTTTTCCGCTGTGCTTTCATTTTATTTTTCTTCATCGTTTATGCTTTTTGGGGTTTCATTTTATTTTTCTTCATCGTTTGTGCTTTTCGAATGGCCAAGGTGATGCTGATTTCGAATGGCCAAGGTGATGCTGATTTCACAGGTTTAATGGATGGGAAATTAAGGCAGCCCCGAATGGTCAACGTGATGTTGATTTCACAGGTTTAATGGATTTAGGTGATGCTGGTTTCACAGGTGCAGTGAAGGTAAGGACGGTGGAGGAGCTGCATTTTTTAATGCAAAATCTATGTAACAATTCTTATTGTAAGTACAATTGATCACCTCCCTCTTTAGCTGTTTAGGGTTTAAGATTTTGAATCCTTCTTTCATATTTTTTAAAATATATTAGGGTTTAAGATTTTGAATCTTTCTTTCATATTTTTTAAATATATTAGTATATGTTTTTATTATTCACCAAATTTTTGTTGTTTTAAAGATTTGTCATAATTTTTCTTATTTTGTTTTGTTAGATCTCTTATTTAGTGGTGGGAAATGAAGATAGCTAACTGCCAGCTGATGCAGATTCCTCATATGCAGTGGATGCAGATTCCGCATATGCAGCTGGCAAAGGTGAAGGTGAAGGAGAATATATGCTTGATTCAATTTAATTTAATTCATTTTCTGCTGCATAATTATGTAATGTGTTGTTTAAAAGTGGATATCTATGTGGGAATGGCAGAGAGTGAATCCATTTCAAATACAACTGATATTTCTGTATTAGTATTTTTACCTCTTTTTAGTACTTTTACTTATTTAGGGTTTACAATTTTGAATCGAATCCTTCTTTCATATTTTTTTTAAAGAGATTAGTATATGTTTCATATTATTCATGAAATTTTGGTTGTCTTTTTAAAGATCTGTAAATTTTAATTTGATTTGTTTTATTTATGAAATTTTCGTTACGGTAAATTTTAATTTGATTTTGTTTTCTTGGATCTCTTATCAGTTTTTTTGTTTTTGATAGTTTTGTTTTCGCGGGAAATGAAGACCGCAAACTTCCAGCTGATGCAGATTCCATATATGCAGCCGGCACAGGTGAAGGTGGAGGAAAATGTATTCTTAATTTAATTTAATTTAATTCATTTTTCTGCTGCATAATTATATAATGTGTGTTTTTCAAAATTAGATATCTATGTGTTAGAAGTGCAGAGCGTGAGTCCTTTGGTGCAAACCGATGTGTTAGGGTTTACAATTTTGAATCGAATCCTTCTTTCATATTTTTTTTAAAAGAGATTAGTATATGTTTCATATTATTCATGAAATTTTGGTTGTCTTTTTAAAGATCTGTAAATTTTAATTTGATTTGTTTTATTTATGAAATTTTCGTTACGGTAAATTTTAATTTGATTTTGTTTTCTTGGATCTCTTATCAGTTTTTTTTGTTTTTGATAGTTTTGTTTTCGCGGGAAATGAAGACAGCAAACTGCCCGCTGATGCAGATTCCACATATGCAGCCGGCACAGGTGAAGGTGGAGGAAAATATATTATTAATTTAGTTTAATTTAATTCATTTTCTGCTGCATAATTATATAATGTGTGTTTTTCAAAATTAGATATCTATGCGTTAGAAGTGCAGAGCGTGAGTCCTTTGATGCAAACCGATGTAGTTACTTTCATTTCAAATACAATTATATAATGTGTGTTTTTCAAAATTAGATATCTATGTGTTAGAAGTGCAGAGCGTGAGTCCTTTGGTGCAAACCGATGTAGTTACTTTCATTTCAAATACAATTGGATGTAGTTATTTTCATTTCAAATACAATTGATATTTCTTTATGTTTTTAGTAGTTTTACGTCGAAGAAATAGTTTCATGACACTGTTGCAGTTGCAGATTCCTACTCTTTCGTGCCAATCAAAAAACGGCCACGCGTGTGTACCTTTGCCTCCGCTTTACCGATAAAAATCTGCACGGTATTCATCCGTCCGCCGTCCAGTGGTCTCGTCTGTCGGAGATCAGCAGCCTTTCCGCCGTTCTGCTCTGCGGAGTTGATTTCTTCTGAGATTGCAGGGAGGAACAGAGTGTTTGAGAGCTACCATTTGCACCTGGAACTCACGCTGAGGGTTTCGGTGGAGGCTTCTTTGCGCGGATGATCCTCGTCTCTTTTGCTGAATTCTGGGATGAAGATCCAATGATTTTGGGATAAGCTTTGCCAAATTGAAATTAAGACGCCAGTTGATCTACCGAAGGAGTTCATCTCATTACTGATTATATATATGCCCAAGTTTATCGTATCCATACAGGGACCTTCAAATGGTAAGTGATGTTCTGATAAAACAAGATGAACATATCTGCCAAAACATTTCATGTATTTACATTCATTGTTTAGTTCTATCATGTCTTTGTGTATATGGAAACCCTCAAGCTTATTTCCCACACATGTATTTTCATATATTGCTCGGCTAAGAGTGAAGGTGTTTGGCTAGGTAGTATGAATATTGAATGCAAAATTTAAAATATAATATCAAAAGTTCAATTGCAAGCTTTGTTTATAGAAGTTGGTTAATTGGTTTTTAGTCACATGGATGCTGGAATACATTTTTCAAATGGTTACCTGTACACAGTTGACTAACAACAGCGCATTTGGCCATACTTTGTGTCTTATCGCAGGAAAGAGTATGCAGTGTTGATTAATACCTGGAGGCGGAATGAGCTTATGAAGCAATCTGTCGCCCACTATGCAGGTTGTAGCAATGTTGATGCCATACATGTTGTTTGGATTGAAATTTAAAAGCCCCTGGCGAATTTTTCGACAGCTTCATTGATAAAGAAGTAACACCAGGCACTAAAAGTGGAGTTACCTTTAGCACTTAAGGTAAAAATTAAAAACCATAACTCATTGATTTATGTTTTGTTTTCAAATGGCACATGTACCCTATGACGAGTGCAAAGGTAAACTCTGTTTCCTTTTATTATTACTGTGAATTTTTTCAAATAGGTTGAATTGAAATCTACATTAATAAATCTGTACTACAGTAATTCTTCATTTTCCATGATATTCCCAGTTTTTCGAATGCATCTTTATCTATATGATATAATCTTTCCAGTGTTTTTTTTGTCTGGTGAGTGTCTATTCAGTATCTTAATGATTATGAAAACTGCTATATAAATAGATTTCCTCTTGTGAATTTAAGCTCCAATATAATAACATTAACAATATAGTTTTAAATTTTTTGTTAAGAGGTTAGACTGGAATTTGAGGTTGTTTTTTTGAGCTCAGTTCTTTACCAAGTCTTCGAGTATCCTCGCACATATCTGATTTATTTTTAATTTTAAACTGCATATAATTGCACGGTCTGTGCTGGTACTTTGCCATCCAAAGGTTTGAAGGTATCTCTCACTAAATCTGTTTGTAAACTTTATACGATGTTATGTAAACTTTAATGTAACGTGTCATCGTCATCTTTTTAATTTAAATTTCCCCATTTTCAAATTAGTGAAATATCTTGATATCGAAAAACACATTTCATTTTCAATCAGGCCATGGTGTGGTTGAAGTGTAGACAGATGGGATAATAGATGTATCTGCCAAATTTTTGAGAAGTCAGGATCTAGATATGGCGAGGAAATGGCAGATACAGGATCTAGATATGGCGAGGAAATGGCACATACAGGATCTAGTTTGCTTACCTGCCAAATGTGACCCCGAAGCAACCGGTAGCAAGCCAGGGCGTCTTGTCCTGGGGATACCATGATCCCCATGAGCAAGCGCTTGAGGAACACGTGCAAAGTACAACACCGGACCCATAGCATTAGCATGCATGATCAAGGAATTAATACGCGGGCCCAGTTCCTTCCCCTCGCTCGCTTGATCGATCTTGCAATTACCAGCATATCCTTCTGCACTCGTAAACATCACGCCGCTCTGCAAAAGGTTGTACGGAATCTGCAATTCCACTATGGACTTGCTATTATGATTTATGCCGACCGCTGGCGGCACATGTGGAGAATTAAGCGTATTAATGGAGTCAGTAAGAAGCCCCTCCGCCACGTGGTGGCTCATGCCTCGGCTGTGGTGGCGGCCTCGGCCTCGCCTGGTTGCTGCACCGATATCAAGGAAGTTCCGGAGTAATTCCTTTCTCTGGTTTTATTTTGCTTTCCTGTTTAGTCCTAGTAGTGTCCATGGTCTCTGGGCTTATAATGCAGTCCAGATTTTTAGGGCAGTTTAGTTTTACTGTCTTTTGTCGAGGATGTTTCGTCACTGTTGAATTCAGAGTCTCTGCAATCTTCATAATTTATCTGTTTGTTGGTTTCCGAATGATGGTTTATAAGTATTTCAACACGTCTTTTGAGGCTGATATCGGATGCCTGTCCTTCATTTTCAAATGTATATTGTTTTGCCTCATTATCGTCTGTAACATCAGTTTCGCTAAATTCAGGCTCTCGGAGTTCCACCTTCAACATTTTATTCACATAAGCTAGTTTTTTTTCTTCTTTTGAATCAATGTCATAACCTGATTCATCTTCTGAAGAAGATTCATCACTTGAGCCATATAATGGCGCAGGAACTATTTCAAAGTCATCATCTCTCTCTGGCTCAGATCTGTTGTTTTGCAAAACCTTGAACTCGGCTGGCCTAGCAACGTTCTCCTTATTGGATTTATTGTCGAGCTTACAGCTGCTTTCCCCCAATTATTTTTGGAATGATCAACATCTCGACCTCCTTCTGACATGTCAGAATCACTGTCTTCCTTATTGCATGGGTTTTGAAAACCCACGAAGAGATTCTGACTGAACCACTGCTTGGTCAGCTACTCTTCAGAAGATTGCTCTTCCTTGGTTAGCGGCACCATCAATGGATTGGATTCACCATCCTCAGCACTGTCTTCTGAATAGCCTTCGTGAACATTAGCCTTAAAAGTCCCGTTGTCCTTCCATAGTTCGCTATCAGTGGCACCATTAACTAATTTTGCACGTTTTCGCTACTTTGTACTGCCTTCTTTTGCAGCAACAGACCGCTCATAAGCTTGATCCAGACAAGTTTCAAGTTCTTGGTCATACCTCCTCTCTTCATCAGAATCAATGTTTGTTGCTTCATTGTCTTTTTGACTTTAGGCCAGTGGCCTCACCTTCACTTGCAGTCTCATTCTTACTATCAGATTGTGTTGGAGAATCCACAAGCCATAGGTCCTTCTTAGCCTGATCGAATACAGTGCTCAGAGTCACAGTGCATTGATATTTCAGAAAACTGCCACCATCGTTAGATATATCGGTCTCCGCTTGTGAATACAGGGTGGTGTCCTTCAAGCTAGAACTCGCTTTTATTTATGCTTATTTACATTTGTCTTCATTTGCTACCTTGTCCGGAGGGTCCCAGTTAGCAGCAATAATTGGATCTAACTTATTATTAATTGCTTCAAGCATTTCTAGGAAGTTTGATGTGCAACGCATGTTGTGTGGTTGTTGATATTTTCGCTCTAATACCAATGAAGCAGCGAAAGCTGTGATAATAGAGATAATATGCAAATATATATATTTAATGATAAAATAATTGTTTTAAAATGAATATGAACATGAGCGTTTTTACAATGAAAATCTAACCTAGTTTATATAGGCTTTGCAAGATGACCCTTCACATACGGTCATGCCTTTTGGAAGTACCAATTCCTAATTAATATTAAATATTATTGAATATAACATTACCTACTTTAGGTTCACAACAAGCACTTTTGGCATTCAATGCATGAAAATACATAGAGATTGATAGCTAAGGACTGATAGCAGGTTGAGGTAAACACATTAGGCATTCTCTTGATATAATTTATACTCAAAAATCATCTAGATGTCTTGCTACTTGTTAAAGAACAGATTTGAAAGGTCTATCATCTTGAGTTAATCAATCATAGTTTGAATGTGATAAAGCCCTTTTTTGAGGATAATGGTCACCTATTAGAAGTCTTGCTACTTGTTAAAGAACAGATTTGAGAGGTATATCATCTTGAGTTAATCAATCATAGTTTGAAGGTGACAAAGCCCCTTTTTGAGGATAATTGTCATCCATTAGAGCCCTACCTATTTAGGGTTTCATCAAGGTATTTTTTATGTGGAGGATCCTTTTGCTAGATGTTTCTAGCAATGCGGGATATGTTTTTACTTTCTGATCTTGAACAGATCGAAAATGTATTTGTGAATTTCTTGTTGGATCCCTTGCAGATTTGGCTGGATTTGGATCTGGATCCAAGGATCTGCATTTCCAACATGCTAGACAGGCAGACCTGGGAACATAGGTTGTGCCTCTCTCATTGAATCACCTATTATTTTGTGATGGTTCTAGCTTATTTAGGAGTGACATTACATCATTAAAGTCCTTTTTTTGTGAAGTACATCTAGCATTTTTGTGTTTCTGGATTGTGAGAATAAAAATGGAGTTTGTCGACTCTTTCTTTTTTGTGCTTGTTTCCTCAACTCAACTATCTCATGTTGACACTCATGTAGAATACATGCATCTTTACCAATTAACCTAGGAAGGCACTAGTACATTGAGATTTAAGGTTTTGTACAAATGCAACAATTTTTTCTATGATTGAAAGTAGAGTGGTGCATGATAGCCTTGCATATATAAAAATATCAATTTTTGTCTTTTAATGTTAATTTTTGGATGCAGTACTTATCTTGGCATGTGATATTGTATGTGTAGACCTTTGGAACAATGTTGAAAAAGTCGTCGATTTTTCGGAAAAAAAACCCGGCAAAATCGCGGTTTTTTCTTCTAGTCGATTTTTCGGCGAGGAAAAATCCTGATTTTTTAAAATTTGAATGTTGCATGACTTTTTCTAAAAAATCACGACTTTTTGGTAATTAGCGCGCCATAATGGAAAAAATCGCTAAGGAAGCTTTTTCACAGTGTCAAAAACTTAAGTTTTTTTTTTTTTTTTAATTTGATGAGTTTTGTACAAGTGACATTGATGTCAACAATACTAAATGGTAATGTAAGTAAAAGTGACATTCTCTTTATCTTTCATTTTCCATCCTTTTACTTAAATTTTTAACATTACCATTAATTGTTTCAGGATGTTTGAGAGTGGTTCCAACCTCATCGGACTTCATATGCAAAAATTAGAATTTTAGATCCCATTCAAAATTCAATAGACTTAATGGTTTTCAGGATTTCAGGATTGCAACGTTTCCACTGGATTCTATCATGTATGTGGGTAAGGGATTGGAATTTAATGAAGCACATCAAACTCTCTATGTACCTTGATGTTAGTGGTGTCAATGCCTAATTGTTGAAGTTGATTGAATTCCTCTGTCACAACCTTAATAAAAATGTACCCTTTAGTCAAGTAAAATCACTTATTAAGCATGGGAAGCTCTTTCTACCTTATTTTAACGCTTGGGTCAAGAAGTTTCATCAAAATTGTAGGGTGTTAATTGATGTCCTTGGAGGATCAACTTCGAGATTAGAGGTAGAGGCAAGGGCTAGAGCCTAGAGGTGGGGGAACATGGTGGCTATTGATGAATAGGATCCCAACATAGACAATGATTTTGATGATTATGTTTTTTCAATTTTGATTTAGATATGTATTACACTTGGTGCCATTCTGATAATATTTTATCTCTAATGGTTTGGAATCATAGCTTGGAATCCTTTAATATATATTTTTTTCATTAAAATTGTAAAATTTTATGTATTTTTTAGTAGTCCGAGTCATTGAAATCAAACCGCTTTGAGTTATTTGCATCCACTACATCTATATATCAATGCTTTCTCCATATTTATGTTCCAATGTGTTTATCTAATGTTATTGTTGCGTTATATGTTTAAAATTCTGAAACAAAATGAATGTATTTTGTATTTTTTAATGTTTGTCGACTTTTGTCGATTTTTCCCAATTGTTTCGTCGATGTTGCTGAGAAGTTGTATTCGGGACCCTTGTCGACTTTTTGCCGATGTCAACTTTTTCAACTTTGCTTTGGAACACAGGATTGGTTGAGTAGGGTGAGACTAAGTCGGTGAGTCTAGTTGACATTTTAGTGAAAACTTGACTGATTTTGGACAAACTCTAACGTAGGTGACATTTAAGCTTGTTTAGATGGAGAAACCTAGATCCATTCATTCCTATGTGAACTTCCCACCAGACAACACCTCTCACTCTCTCCTCTCACATTCAATTCTCCATTGCCTGATGCTCCTTTCTAGTTTGCTAAGCATCTCTACTCATTAGCATTCACTAGTTTTGGTGCCAATTGAATTCTTAGCAATCTAGCTAAGGATTTAAGAATTAAGGGTCACAATTAAGATTCCAATTTTGACGTGGTTCTTTGTGAAATTTATGAATGCAATTAAGATTTTATTTTTTATTTTTTATGGGTTCCGTTACACCTTAGAGTATCTACAACATTCTTAGCTAGGTTTACCAGAGCAAGGGGTTACAAATTTTTGATATAAAGGCCAAGTTGAAGCTTAGAGTGTTGATTTGGGGCTAAATACCCCTAATCATGTCATGGATGGCCCACTTGATTTCCACTTCTAGGAGGTGCTCACCCTATAGGGATTGGTGCCCTTGGGGGGTTAATCACTTGGACGCATGGCCGCACACCTTTATTTTCCATGTAAAAGGTGAGAGCATTTAGTTAGCACACCTTATTTGCTCCCTTGGGCATATTTTACCCCTCCTATGGGTTGTGTACCCACAAATTGTACTTCCTTATTGAAGAAACCTCCCTTGGGCATATTTTACCCCTCCTATGGGTTGTGTACCCACAAATTGTACTTCCTTATTGAAGAAACCTAGAACGATAATGAAGGACGTTGAGGGAACACATCTGTTGGGGCATGACGTCCTCCTTTTGGCACACCTAGCACTTGGTGTAGCCTAATTGCACTTTTATATTTTTATTTTATGCCTTTTAGGTGGTTTATCCCCCAAAGTTGTGGGTGAGCAAGCCAAAAATTACATTTTTTACATTATTTTGTAGGCTAATAACTTAAAATTAGGTTGACACTAATCTCATATAAATTGTGCCTCCCTCTCATTGTTAAAAACACAACAAGATATGGGTTCATTATGAGAACTTTTCTCTTTCTTCTAGTTTATTGGAGCTCTTGATGCTATGCGCACCTCTCTTGGGATGATCTTCGTTGCTTGAAGGATGAATGAATGTGTTTTCTAAGGCTTATTTTTTCACATGCTTTGGTTGATGTTAGAATGGTTGTACTAACTCAAGCACAAAGGTGACCTATGATGGAATTTTGCTCATCTTTGTTAAAGAATCAGTAAGTTATACTTTGACCTAGTTTAATGATGCTTTATGGTGCATTACTCTTATGTGTTGGTGTTTCTTGCTGATATTTTGTTAACCTAGCATTTTATTGGGCCTTGGATTCCTTCTCTTGCCTTAATTAGGCTCTTCTACCTAACCCTTGAGGTTGCTAGTTGATGCCCTAATTGCAAGTATTGAAAGGCATTTCAAGAGAGGGACATTGGTATCAATATCTCAATGCCCTAGGGATTGAGACAAGAATCGCATGCCCTATCTTTTCAACAAAAACATATCTCTTTTACGAATTCATTTGTCTTTTAATTTACATGCATTTCTATCAGTGTTGCAAATATCGTGTCGGCGAATTCATCACCGAGAGTCCGAAAAGAAATTATCAATGAAAATATCGGCAAACATTGGAAATATATTGGCAAATTAAAAAATACAAAAATATTCATTTTTTTCAATTCTCTAAACATCTAAAGCAACAAGAACATCAATAAACACATTGCCGCATGAATATGGAAAGAAAACCAATATATAAGATGTATAAGATGTCTAGTGATACATCACACATAAAAAATGAATCGTGTCCTCGATATCAAGTCCCTGACTCATGAATCACCAAAAAAACACAACCAATGTATCTCATATACAATGAAATCAAGTAAATAAAGTAAACTATGGATCCCCTCTACCCATTTTAAGGGCAAAGGTAATCACTCTAGCAATGGCTCTGCCTCTAGAGCTAGAAATCCTAGGCGGTCGTGGGGGTCGTCGTGGACTATGACATCCTCCAGAAGTGCCTAGAAACTAATGTACTCTAGAAGAACTAGAAGAATGATGAGGTAGTAGACCCTCATCAAGTCCTCTATCACTGCTACGGCTACCACTGCCCATATATATGGATCCCTCTAACTGAGACTGTGGCTGTGAAACTGGTGGCTTCGGTGGTGGCACACTCTCAAACTCCTCATCCTCACATGTCTCACTCTGCATGTCTTGTGTATCATCCTCTAACCAATCAGGGGCTTCATCCACAAGAGGTTCCTTAGTCTCCACTCTCCACGCAATATGGTGTCAATCCCATCCAATGAAATGGCCTCCACATTAGGTTTTTTCTCAAACTACTTCTCCCACAGCCTGAGATTGTAGTAAATGTAGACTAGATCATTAAGGCGTTGGGTATCCAACCTATATGAGGATCATAAATTTATTAAATTAGAATACATAAATTACCCAAGGGACATAAATCACAAGTTCTATTGAATTTAGAATTTAATTTGAAATTCTCTAACTTCTTGCGCTTTTTGGTGTGTATTTTTTCAAATAAACTCCAGTTGCACGCACAACCAGAAGAGCTACATGTCTGGCTAAGCACCTCAACAACAAGATTTTGGAGATGAGGTACTCGCGAACCATAGGTTTCCCACCAAGTATCTACAATGAATTGGAGAAACACAAGAGAAGACATTGAAAATTTGAAATTTAAAACAAAGAAAGTAAAGAAATTGAACTTTGAAACAAGGTGAAGCTTACTTGGCATTATGGTCTTCATGCCACTAATAACCATCTCAAACTTAAATGTTCCCATGGACCTCCTATAGACTTCCAATTCTTTGGAAATATTTGAACGGTCAGTTGCACTTGGCACCATCCTATGCACACACTCCAAGAACCCATCCTTTACCTCTTCATCAAACTTGAAGCCATAGGAGTAAGAAAATGCAAGGTTGAGGTATAGCCCTGCATCATGAATGGGGCGATGAATTGTATTGTTCCATTGTTGATCAATCACCCCTCATATCAATTGTTTTTCGCATGCCCCTCATCCCCCTTGTCGTCATAATAGGCATGAATGGCCTCTTTGGCCCTATCCGTCGCCTCCTAAGGTAGACCATCGCAGGATTGCCGCTATCAATCAAGCAAATAACCTTTACCAAAGGTTCGTTGATGGTACACACCTAATTCACCCCATCCTAAAAAATATCCTGGTATGACACTAGTTTGAATATGGCCCGTCCCTTTGGTTTAGTGCTAATTGATAAAGCATGCCACTCAACTGAAAGGAACATAATCTGCAAGTCCTACATAGAAGTAAGGAGAGATTGAAGATAGATGAAAATAGTGGCAAAGTGAGTGATGGCAGGATGCACCAACTCCTTGTCACCAGTGAACTACCTCATTAAGCTAAGCACAAAAGCATGATTGTCTATAAATTTGGTGATGCTTCTTGCTGAATCAATGGCATCCTTGATAAACTCAATCTTTCCAATATCCTCTAAGATCAAGTCAATACAATGTGTCGCACAAGAAGTCCAAAACAATGTAGGATACATGTCCATAAGCATATTGCTAGTTGCCACATAATTCACAGCATTGCCCGTTATGACTTGGGCAACATGTTGTGGACCTATCTCTCGAATGAACCCATCCAACAATCGAGTAATGCTGCATCTTTGACTTGTACAAATGCATTCACGGATTTTATAAACATTGTTCCCCTAGGACGATGAACCAAGAAATTGAGAAGGGTCCTACCCTTCATATCAATCCGACCATATGACATCACAGTGCATCCTGTGACCTCCCATGAAGCTCCAGCAACGTAGAAGTGCAATCAACCTTTTCATTATCAAGGATGGGCCCTCTCAACTTCTCATAAGTGGGAGGCTTATACCCTAGCACAACAATAACAACATCCTCAAATGTAGGAACATAGAATGGGTTCCTTTCAAAGTGGGATTGAATATCACTCCATAAAAGGCATCAACCCACAAGTTTGTTTGCTTCTTTTTTCTCCTTTGTCTTGATCATTGAACTTATACTTGGTTTTCCACCAGGAAAAGATCTCAGAACAAAGAAAGGAGATGTAGTTGAAGGCATTGTGGAAGGTGAGGATAAGGTCTCACTCCCCCATCCCCCTGAAGTGTGTCTGGCTGTCACGGATCCTACTGCCACTCTCATTCCAAGTTCTTGCCTCAAAGCTTGCCTTTCATCTTTCCTCTTGCCAATACCTTCAATTGCGAGTTTGGCCCTATGAATAATTTTAGGAGTGGAGTTTTTACAAATATCCACCTCTGTGCAAGGTGATATTTGAGCCTACTTATACCCTCGTCATCTCCTTCCCACACAAATAGCATTTAAGTTTTTGTCAATTATGTAGATCAACAGCTTTGCATACTCCCAAAATGGGTCCAAAGTCTTCGACATGTTTGTAATATGGAAATTAGTTTGAAACTTTGAACCTATAACATTACAAAAAAAAATGTTTTTTTAGCATACTTCATTGCAAAAATTTGCAAATCAAACAAACAGGTGCAAATGAATGAGATTGCATCCATATAAATATTAATTTGTAATTTAGTTTTGAAAAGGGAAAATTCATGGGCAAAGGAATGGCCCTAGGGAAAAATAAAAACGTTTTTGGAGCAAATGCATTGTTGTAAATTGGAAAAACAATAGATAGTCAAGGTAAATGATCCACTAAATTGTGTTTTTGAAGAGGGATAACTTATTTACATTTTTAACTTATCAATATTTCCCTTGGAATAATTAAAATTGATAGCTAAGATGATCTACATACCTTGGAATGAGGTTGATTGTGATTGCACTCCAATTTTCAATCTCCACTCCACGAATTCGATGCTCAATGGAAAATGGAATGAGGTGATAAATCCTCCTTGGCCCAATGCAAATTGTTGTTCTCCTACAACAAAGCAAATGACCAAATTGAGGCCAAAACCCCCCAAAAAACAACTTCAACCTCAACCTCCATTGGTGGTTGATATTTGCTTGTCAACTCGCAATAAATTCCAAAAAGTAATGAAAAAATGCCGCAAAAATCATGAAAAAATGCCGCAAAAATCATGAAAAAAATTGAGGCAATAAATTGTCAATTTATCATTTTGGAGTTTGTCGCGCAATGTCATCGATATATCTACGATATTTGTAACAAAGGATTGAAAATACCCTAAAAATTTAGATAAATTCATAAAACCAAAAATATTTGGAGTTTGGCAATTCTGTTCCACCCACTAAATTCGTCGTTGCTGAATTGTCCACAAATTCTTAAGGGTGTCACCTTTTGACCTGTCACATTGGGAAGAGTGAAATTGTTAAAAATTCAAAATTATAGCAAGTTTTTACATCTTTGTCTAAAACATAATTTTAACAGTTGTTTTGTAGTTTTGAATGGGTCATTTAGTTCGCCCTAGTTACTTGGTTGTTATCCTTTTAGGTTTGAACTTTTCTGAGTTTTTCTTGGGATCCGTGAAACACTAAAATATATTTCAATGCTGATATTTACTATATTAAGTGGTAGATTCCAATCAATACTTCCTATTCAATTCAACCTCTTTTATTATTCATTGGTGACTCCAAATAAGGCATTGATCTCAACTACAAGGTTGGTAGAGGGGTATTTGCATGGTTGTTGGTGGTTGCAGGTACTTATTTTGTGTTTAGGGACTCTCCCTTGGGTTAGGAGTTGCTTAAAGAAGTTAAGGAGGTAGACTGAGGTGACATTGTGTCTTAACTCCTCTGACATGCTTACCATCACTAGCACAAGGTCATCCATAGTCTGCTGTGAAGGATTGGTAGTTTGAGTGGTAACATTTTTGGTGTCGTTGTTAGGGACGCTTTAAGACTATTGCAGGACGGTTGGGGCATGTTGCTCAGGTCATATTTTTCTTCTCCCTAGCAAGAACGACATCCAATAAGAAAATTGAGGTAAGTCTTTGCTTGGTATTTTGAAAATATTATTGTTAAGGACTAATCTTGCAGATCTTACCTAACGACTCCACAAACAAGAATCCTGGCAAGCAATACAACAGTTGGCGCCAGGGCTAAGTCTATTTTTGGGAACATATGATGATTCTCGTAAAGTTGAGGTAAGTTATTGTACTTCGATAAGATTGTTGTTGAGTACTAACTTGGCAGGTCTTATCTAGCGACTCCTTTGAAGAAAAATTGAAATAAGTGTGAGAGTAAGACACACGCCCTCAGCTATTGAAAAGAAGCTTATCTTGGGATTCCATTAAAGAATTTCATGCAACATGACGAATATTTATATGGTTGGCCCTTTGAATTTTTCAAATATTTGGGCTCCTCCCCATGAACCTGTAGATGTAGGTCCCTATGAAGTTCCAAAGTTTAATGGCAATGAATATTCGGGTAGACCAAATTTGATAGCATTTATGCAGTTCACTAGTGCAAGAGGCATCCACTATGAAGATGACATGATGAAATCTTTATCTTTTGGTTTTAAGGGCTATGTTAAGAAGTGGTATGAGTCTCTTGAAGCAAAGACAATTTCATGTTATGAAAACTTTCTGGAAATATACTATAAACGTTGGTGTCCCAACAACATGGACCAATGGATACCTAGGATTCAAGAGATGCGAGGATTTTACGATTTGTTCAGTATTGCTGCAGAAGGGTGCCATGACGAAGATCTGATCCATTGACAACTCCCATTAAGCAGACCTTGTTGAAGAAATCCATGATGGAGATCAATCCTTGGAAGGCTTGCTTGAAGAAAACATTGTTCAAGATCTTGTCAACAACATTCTCGACCTTATGTCCGAAGATGAAGGTACCCCTAAAGAATAAAAATACCAAGAGGCCATAATCAAGGAACATGACGAAATGCTGAGTCCTCCTTGTCTTGGGAGCCCTGTGATATCTTGAGACTCTTGGAAAAAATCAATATAGTTCCTTCACACAATGAGTAAAGTGATGATTATTGGGAATTTCGGGGCCCACCTAACTATGATTCTTTGACGCCAAGCAACATTCAATTTGAGCTTTGGGGTCTCACCGATTTCGAAGAGAAGGTCCATGATCCTTTTCAGCCAGAGCAAGTTATTGTTACACATCCGAAATCGTATGAGGAAGCTCTCCAAGTACCATTTCAAATTCACAAGAATGTTGAAAGCAAGGTTGACGAAGATATGGTTGTTGCTTCCCACCGTCGCATCGATGATGTCGATTGGATCAATCCTTTTGCATTAAAATCTGATGATGAAGCTCTTTAGGATGTGGGTCTTGTTGCTATTGGAGACGATGTACAGATGCAAACTTTATTTACAGATGTTGAGTAGCCAGTTTTTTCGAATATCGATAAGTTTCAGATGATATACTTCAACAGAACCGAAGTAGGTATGTGGGAAGGTATAGTAATTACTTCTCCTTACCATGATATTTGTACTATTTCAAATTCACAAGATTGTTGAAAGCAAGGTTGACGAAGATATGGTTGTCATTTCCCATCATCGCATCGATGATGTAGATTGGATCAATCCTTTTGCAATAAAATTTGATGATGTAGATTGGATCAATCCTTTTGCAATAAAATTTGACGAGGAAGCTCTTCAGGATGTGGGTCCTGTTGCTATTGGAGACAATGTACAGATGCAAACTTTATTTGCAAATGTTGAGTAGCAAATTTTTTCGAATATCGGTAAGTTTCGAATGATATAATTCAACAGAACCGAAGCAGGTATGTGGGCATGTATAGTATTTACTTCTCCTTAGTCCTTACCATGATATTTGTCATTTATCTTTTTGCTTAAAATTGGAAGGTACGATTTTTGTGGCTGATAATTTAAAGTTTTTAAAGATTATTGATACTGACATAATTATTAGAAAGTTCAAGAAAGTGTTTGTATGTCCAAAAGAATGCTTGAATAGGTGCAAGGATATATTACAGTTGGATTTCAAAGATTCTCTAGAAAATTTCCAGGGTTCATCTTTGCAAGTGATTTCCCAAGTTAAGAATTAGATAGCTAATTCCTTGCAGATGAATTTCACAGAACACATATATGCTGACGATAGTATATACCTGAGCCCAATACAATCGTGGATAAACAATGCTTTCAAAAGTAGCCATCCTCCATGGCAGAAATTTGAAGGCTCCCAGGTTTGTCCATCATTCTGGTTCGATTCTGAGGAAGATAATGGTATGTATTTAGTTCATCCTTAATGTGGTTTGTCTTGGATTGTTTCCAAAGACAAAGGAAGAAAATTTGACAATATACTTAGGTAGCTACACCGGTGATAACTTGACCCTTTTTAGTGTTGTTGTAAATATAACTTCGGAATATATTCTTTTACATATTATTATTATTGTATTTTTATTGTACCTCTGTCGCAGATGTTTTTCCTCTGTTCGGGGATGTCATTATTGTATTTGGTCATGTAAGAATATCGATGTAAAACCTCCATTGTAAGTCGAGGCAATAGTCCCCAAAAGAATAAATGTAAAATGTATTTTTGAGTCTCCCTAGGAGAGGTCAGTCCAGTTAGTTAAGCAAGTCGTCCCCATTGAGAAAAAGGTCAGTCACACATAAAGTATAAATAGGGAGGAACCCTCCCTCATTTGGACATCACTCTCACTAAGCAAGTTTGCATCAAGGAGGAGAGAAGACAAGTTCGTTGGAGAAGAAAGAAGGAAGCTACAGAAGTCATCTTATCTTTTGGTTTTCTATCTTGGTTTGATATTGTACTAAGTGACGAATCTATTGCTGAAGAAGTTGCGGGGTTTTCTCCTTTATGGTTTCCTCGAGGAAATTTCTTGTGTCCTTGTTTTTTGTTGTGCTTGTCTATCTCTCAAATTAAAGATCTAACCTAATTGAATTAAGGTGCAAACATTAACATGGTATCAGAGCCACTCTGAAAGAAGGGATTGTGCAGTAGCGGAAAACTAGGGCTTCCTATTTCAAGGTCTTTTCTCCACAGATCATCAAGAAAAGAGGGTTAGGCTAACTCGCCTCAAGGAGGCGCATCTTTTGGTGGAAGCAGATTTAAATTTGGAGAATTTGCATTTTTGACCCAGTCATTGGTGTCAGGAGAAACTAGGGGAGAAACTAGGGCATCAAGGTTTTGAAGCTTCCATCCACCAATCCAGGAAAATGAGTATACTGGACAACATGCCTTGAGGAAGCGCATCTTTCTATTCAAGCAAAGGTTCAAGATTCCAAGTTTGGAAAATTAGGGTTTCTCTGTCAAACCCTAACTCAGCCAGCTCTAGAACCAGGTTGGGCATCTCAAATTGGTAAGATCTAATCCTTGCTATTTCCATTTGAGGTTCTCATATCAAAATGACAATTCACACCAAGCTTGAGGATAAGCTTGAAGGAGCTAACAACTTTCGGGCATGGAAGTATAGAATTTCTCTTGTCCTAGAAGAGAATGACTTGGACAAGTATGTCAATGAGGAGGTTCCAAAACCAGAGGGAGAAGAGGCAAAGGCAATCCACAAGAAGAACATGATCAAGGCTAAAAGGATTATTGCAGACTCCATTAAAGATCACCTCATCCCTCACGTATTATCCTTGAAGACACTGAGGAAGATGTTCGATGCTTTGACAAAGTTATATGGAGGGAAGAACATCAACCAAAAGATGACTTGAAGGAACCAACTCAAGAATGTGAAGATTCAACACTTAAAAACTATGCAATCTTACTGCACAAGAGTCTCTCAGATCAAGGAACAACTTGAAGCAATTGAACACAATGTTGAAGAAGGAGAGATTGTGATGACTACCTTGAATGGTCACCCAAGATCATGGGACTCATTTATTCAAGGAATATTTGCTAGAAAGAAGCCCCAATCACATTCAGCATATTATGGGAAGAATGCACCCAAGAAGAAGCTCGATTAGTAGCAAGAGAAGAAAAGATGGGAGCCAATGATGACCAAGCCCTAACTGCTCATACTAAGAAGAATCAAAACAAGAGGGAGGACCACCATCACAAGAAGTCTAAAATATATCATAGGAATCATGGACCTAGAAGAGACCTCTTCGGTATTAGGTGTTTCACATGTGATGAGAAAATACATTATTCAAGAGATTGTCCCAGAAACCAAGGATCCTCCAGGAGAACCAACAAGAAGAGGCATCATGCTCACACTGCTGAAGATGATGAACCAGTAAGGAAGAAAACCAAAGGAGAAAGGGATGATTCTTCGAGTGATGAAGAATATGTTTTAATATCAGCTCTTACAAGTACCGTCACCCATGGGAGCAATGATTGGCTTGTGGATATTGGAGCATCCAAGCATATGATAGGGTACAAAGAATCCTTTTATCAACTTATCAAAACATGAGTCACCCCACAAGGTGAAACTTGGAGACGATTATCAGTATCCTATCAAAGGAAGTGGAGAAGCCTCTTACAAGCTAGATTCAGGAAAATCAATAAAGATGAAGGATGTTCTCTATGTACTAGGCTTGAAGAAAAATCTTCTCTCTATTTTAGCCTTAGATGCTAAAGGAATTCATGTTGCATTTGTTGATGGCCAAGTGCTAATGTGGCCAAGAGGAAAGACAATAAATGATGCAAAAGTAATTGGAGAGCAAGAGGGGGGCCTATACAAGTTAAAAGGACAACCAAAACAAGCGTTGGTTCATTACTCCATGGAACCAAGCGGATAATGGCATAGAAAGCTTGCATATGTACACTATAGAGCTCTATCAATTGCAAGCAAAGCAGTATCAGGTCTACCAGAAATTCAAACAAAGTATGAAGGCATTTGCAAGGGATGTGCACAAGGGAAGAATGTGAAGAAGTCATTTCCTAGTAGTGAAAGCAAGGCAAAAGGAATCTTGGAGATAATCCACTCATATGTCTGTAACCCCATGTCTTCCATATCTCTAAGCGGGTATGTATACTATGTCTCTTTCATAGATGATTTTTCTTGTAAGACATGGATTTATTTCTTGAAAGGCAAAGATGAAGTATTTAGCAAATTCAAGCAATTCAAAGCCTTGGTCGAAAATCATATGTAAAGGAAGATCAAGACTTTATGATTAGACAATGGTGGAGAATTCACCTTAGAGGAATTCAAGGATCTTTGCAGAGAGTCAGGGTTAAGAGGGAGTTGAGCACTCCTTACAATCCTCAACAAAATGGTGTTGTAGAACGTAAGAACATAACAATAATGGAAGCAACAAAGGCAATGCTCCATGATCAAGACCTCCCAATGCATTTGTGGGGAGAAGTTGCAACAACAGTTGTGTATGTACAAAAACGTACACCTCATCGTGTATTGAACAACAAGACTCCAGAAGAAAATTTCTCAGGAGAGAAACCAGAAGTCGACCATCTTAGAATATTTGGCTGCCCTGTGTACATACACATCCCGAAAGAAAAGAGAACAAAACTAGATCCTTCAGGGAAGAAGGGCACATTCGTGGGATATAGTGACACATCAAAAGCCTACCGAATATACTTCCCAGGATTCAAGAAGATCGAAATAAGCAGAACCGTAACTTTTGATGAAGACTCAACCTACAATAAACCAAGGCACTTACCCACTGAAGAAATTGAAGAACCTGAAGTAGCCAGAACCAAAGACGTAGTTATGGAAGAAACAATCCAAGAAGACCAAGAAGACCATGACATAACAAAAACACAAGAACCTTTAGATCCACCTCGTGAGAATAAATCCCACAAGAGAAGACCAACATGGGCACGTGAAGCAATACAAGATGCAGAGAAGTATGGTGCTCCATATGGGATACACAGAGAAATCAAGAGACCCAAACCATACTCCAGCTATGTGGCCCTACTATGCGACATCATTGATAAAGAACCTTCCAACTATGAGGAAGCAACAAAAAAGAAGGAATGGAAGGATGCCATGATCGAAGAGTAACATTCGATTATGAAGAATGATGTCTGGGAGATAGTTTCGAGAACAAAAGGGAAGTCTATTGTGACTTCAAAATAGATCTACAAGATCAAGCATGTTGCATATGGTAGCATCGAGAAACATAAGGCAAGATTTGTGGCAGGTAGCTTCTCCCAAAAAGAAGGCATAGACTCCAAGGAGACATTTGCACCTGTAGCAAGATACACTTCCATCAGATCTATACTTGTTTTAGCCACAATAATGATATGGAAGGTACACCAAATGGATGTGAAGACGACATTCTTGAATGGTGTAGTCGAAGAGGAAGTGTATGTGGAGCAGCCACTAGGATTCGAGACACATGACAAACAAACTCATGTGTGTAAACTAAAGAAATCCTTTTATGGTTTGAAGTAGGCAGCAAGACATGGTACGACAGGATGGACAACTTTCTTATGAGCTTAGGCTTTACCAAGAGTAAAGCAGATTCCAACCTCTACTTCAAGGTTGAGAGCGGAAGACCAGCTATTTTACTGTTATAGATGTCTTCAACTGTCTCCTGATGATGATCCCAGAGTAGGGGTCGAAACGTCGAGTTTCAAAATCCTTTAATGCAGCTCCTCTTTTCTCACACTGATCCTGCGTAATGACCATTTTTATATGTAGATGACCTGTTCGTAACAGGAGAGAATGAGCTCATTATAGAAACAAAGAGAAGGCTTGCCGCAGAGTTCGAGATGAAGGACCTGGGAATGATGCACTACTTCTTAGGTATGGAGGTGTGGCAGAGTTCAGATGGGATTTTCCTTGGTCAAGGAAAGTATGCAGTGGAGATTCTGAACAGGTTCGGAATGATGTACTGCAAGCAAGGGAATGGCCACACCAATGGCATCGAACTTGAAACTACTATGTGATGATTGGTTTGTTGATGTACTTGACGAACACGAGACCAGACATATGCTTTGCTGTGAACACTCTGAGCCAGTTCCTGACAAATCCGAGACATGTTCATCTGATTGCTGCAAAGCATGTATTGAGGTACCTGAAGGGTACAATTGAGTATGGGCTTAAATATGCGACGAATCATAAGATTAAGCTACATGGTTATGTTGATTCAGATTGGGTAGGCAATGCCACAGACAGGAGGAGCACTTTGGGATGTTGCTTTAGTTTGGGATCCGGTATGATCTCTTGGTTTAGTAGGTAGCAGTCATGTGTGGCATTGAGTATAGCCGGAGCAGAGTATATTGCACCCTGTTTGGCTAGTTGTGAGGCAGTCTGGCTTCGAAAGCTACTGTCAAATTTATTTGATCTCGAGTTAGGGGCGACTTGTATCTTTTGTGACAACCATAGTTGTGTAAAGTTGTCTGAGAACCCGATGTTCCATGACAAGTCGAAGCATATTGAGATCAAGTACCACTATATTCGGGATATGATGTAGAGAGGAGCAGTGAAGCTCCAGTATGTGGCGACTGATGAGCAAATAGTCGACGTGTTGACCAAGCTGTTAGCAAGAGTGAAGTTTGATTACTTTAGAGAGAAGCTTGTTGTTATCCATATCGATGTTCCTCGAAAGAGGGAGTGGGGTGACAGGTTCAAAAGACATAGACGCACCAGGGTTGTATCTTACATGGTGGAAGATGCAGGTAGTCCGCAAGGACGTAATGCATCTGGGATGCTCCTGGGTTGTATCCACATGTTTGAAGACGTTGGTGGTATACAAGTCATAAAGCATCTAGGATGCGCCTGGGCTGTATCTTACATGGTGGAAGACGTAGGTGGTCCGAAAGGACGTAATGCATCTGGGATGCTCTTGGGATGTATTCACATGTTTGAAGATGCAGGTTGATCGAGAGAGTCGTAATACATTTGGGTTGTATCCACAGGGTGGAAGATATAGATGTTCCTGGGTTGTATCCACTGGGTGGAAGACGCAGGTTGACTGAGAGAGACGTAATACATTTGGTTTGTATCCACTAGGTGGAAGACGCAGATGTTCCTGGGCTGTATCAACTGGATGGAAGACGCAGGTTGTCTAATGGACATGGTATATGCACCTAAACTACTCTCCAGATGAGATGATTTGGATACGATGAGATGATAGTAGGAAGACCTAGGTGATTGCTGAGGCAATGTAATATGTGGTCCTAGGCTGTACCTACTTGATGGCTTGCTCGTATAGATGATGAAGTCCTAGATGAGAGCTAGGCCTACATCCAGCATGAAAAAGGGCTGGATCTATAGAACTTCTCATGACATATAGATTCGAGAGATGTCACTAGTCAATGATCAACAAGATGAGAATTGTTGCAGCAGCGATGATGATGATCTAGCAATGATGATGACATTGTCCAGAGATTGTGTCCAACTGTGATGATGACTGTGTTGAGAGAATACCTTCCTAGTTAAGAGGGAGTGTTGTTGTAAATGTAACTTCAGAAGATATTCTTTTATTTATTATTATTATTGTACTTTTATTGTACCTCTGTTGGAGATGTTTTTCCTTCGTTCTGGGATGTCATTATTGTATTTGGTCATGTAAGAATATCAAGGTAAATCCTCCATTGTAAGTCGGGGCAATAGTCCCCAAAAGAATAAATGTAAAATGTATCTTTGAGTCTTCCTAGGAGAGGTCGGCCCAGTCAGTTAAGCCAGTCGTCCCCATTGGGAAAAAGGTCAGTCACACATAAAGTATAAATAGGGAGGAACCCTCTCTCATTTGGACATCACTCTCACCAAGCAAGTTCGCATCAAGGAGGAGAGAAGACAAGTTTGATGGAGAAGAAAGAAGGAAGCTGCAGAAGTCATCTTATCTTTTGGTTTTCTATCTTGGTTTGATATTGTACTAAGTGACGAATCTATTGTTGAATAAGTTGCGGGGTTTTCTCCTTTATGGTTTCCCCAAGGAAATTTCTTGTGTTCTGTGTTTTGTTGTGCTTGTCTATCTCTTAGATTAAATATATAACCTAATTGAATTAAAGTGCAAACATTAACATTTAGTTATCATAATTTGGGTAGGTAGGTATACTTTCATTTAAGTTCATCATTTACTGTTACTTATGCATTGCACTTGTCATTATTTCATTTTGATTTTACTGCATTTCATTTTGAACAAGGCAGTGTGGAAGTGTCTGCCTTTGATGCATCTGATGCCATTTTTTGTTAGATGTGTGTCTAGGTCTATAGGTACCCAAGAGATTCTATGGGGTTCTCATACACTCCCGAGATGAGCACATGTCCCACAGTTGGAGGCAGTTGTTATGCCTCAAAGTATCTACAACATTCCTAGTCAAGTTTCCAAGAGCAAGGGGTTAAAGTTTTTTGATATAAAGGCCAAGTTGATGTCTAGAGTGTTGATTTGGGGCTAAATACCCCTAATCATGGCATGGATGGTCCACTTGATTTCCACCTCCAAGAGGTGATTGCCCTGTAGGGGTTGGTTCCGTTGGGGGGCTAATCACTTGGATGCATGACCACACTCTTTTATTTTCCATGTAAAAGGTGATATCATTTGTTTATCACACCTCATTTGCTCACTTGGACATATTTTACCCCTCCTCTGGGTTGTGTACCTACAAATTGTATGTCCTTATTAAAGAAACCTAGAAGGATAATGAAGGAGGAAGTTGAGGGTACACATCTATTGGGGCTAGTTGGGGCATGACATCCCCCGTTTAGCACACCTAGCACTTGGTGTAGCCTAATTGCACTTTTATATTGTTATTTTATGTCTTTTAGGTGGTTTAGCCCCCAAAGTTTTGGGTGAGCAAGCCAAAAGTTATATTTTTTACATTATCTTGTAGGCTAATAACTTAAAATTAAGTGAGGCTAGTATTATATAAATAGTGCATTCCTCTCATTGTAAAAATACAACAAGATATGGGTTCATTATGAGATCTTTTCTCTTTCTTCTAGTTTATTGGAGCTCTTGATGCTATGAGCACCTCTCTTCAGATGATCTTCTTTGCTTGAAGGATGAATGAAGGTGTTTTCTAAGGCTTAATTTTGCACATGCTTTGGTTGATGCTAGAATGGTTGTACTAATTCAAGCACAAAGGTGACCAAGGATGAAATTCTGCTAATCTTTGTTAAAGAATTAGTAAGTTAAACTTTGACCTAGTTTAATGATGCTTTATGGTGCATTACTCTTATGTGTTATGGTTTCTTATTGATATTATGTTAACCTAGCATTGTATTGGGCCTTGGATTCCTTCTCTTGCCCTAATTAGGCTCTTCTACCTTACCCTTGAAGTTGCTAGTTGATGCCCTAATTGCAAGTATTGGAAGCCATTTCAAGAGAGGCGTTGGTATCATTTTCTAAATGCCCTAGGGTTTGAGACAAGAATCATATGCCCTATCTTTTCAACAAAACCATTTATCTTTTACCAATTTATTTGTCTTTTAATTTACGTGCATTTCTATATTGAAAAAACCCTAAAAATTTAGATAAATTCATAAAACCAAAAATATTTGGTGTGATAATTTTGGTCCACCCACTAAATTTGCCCTGGTTGAACTGTCCACAAATTACTTAGGGCATCACCCTTTGGCCTTTTGCATTGAGAAGCGTGAAACTATTAAAAAATCATAATTATGGCAGGTTTTTGCAGCTCTGTCTAAAACATAATTTTAACAGTTGTTTTGCAGTTTGGACTAGGTCATTTACGTCACCCCAATCACCTTGTTGTTATCCTTTTAGGGCCGAACTTTTCTAAGTTTATCTTGGGATCTGTGAAATATATTTCAATATTGATATTTAGTGTATTAAGTGGCAGAGTCCAATCAATACTTCTTGTTTAATTCAACCTCTTTTATTATTCATTAGTGGCTCCAAATAAGGCATTGATCTCAACTACAAGGCTGGTAGAGGGGTATTTGCATGGTTGTTGGTGGTTGTAGGTACTTATTTTGTGATTAAGGACTCTCCCTTGGGTTAGGAGTTACCCAAAGAAGTTAAGGAGGTATACTGAGGTGACATTGGGTCTTACCTCCTCTTACACGCTTACCATCACTAACACAAGGCCATATATAGTTTGCTGTGAAGGACTGCTAGTTTGAGTGGTAATAGGTTCAATGTGTATGGAAATCAAGGCAGTCCCAAACAACCGTACAAATATGAGGCAATCCCGTAAATCCCAGCTGATGCAGATTTCACAGGTGCAATGGGTGCTAATGAATATCTTTATGTGTCAGGGGCCAAGGGTGAGTCATATTTTGGTGTAAAACTGATGTAATCCTTATCATTTCAAATACAATTGTTATGTGCCCTACTTACCTATTTAGGTTTTTTTGTCTTTGCATAAGATGTGCTTTTGCATACAATATTTGGTTTCTATTTAATATTTTGATAATAAATGTCTATGTTTAATATTTCTTATGAGATTTTTATGCTTTTTAAAAAAAAATTTTAATAAGATTTTTTTCTTTTGTTTTTGTTGGGTTCAATGGGGCTGGGGAAACAAAGGCAACCCTAAACAGTTCGATTGATGTAGATTCCACAAGAATAGTGGGTGTAGGTGAATGCTAAGGAGAAGGTATGTATGGTTGATTTAAATTATTTTTTGTTACATTATATAATATGTGTTTTTAAAAAATTTAGAGGCATTGTAGGTAAAGGTAGGTGAAGGAGTGTTGTTGAATATTTTTGTGTGAAGGTGCATAACATCAGTGTTTTTGGTGCAAAACCTATGTAGTCATTTCTCATGTAAGATCCAATTGTTCTCCTCCTTCCTTAACTATTTGGGGTTTGCAATTTTTGCTTTTGCATAAGATATACTACTACATAAGGTTTTTGGTCTTTGTTTAATGTTTTTTATACTATATTGCAGTCTATGGTCCCAAGCTAATCTTAGAAAGTGACCACCATGTTGACGTTGTGCCACGTTGATCACAACCATCTGACTGTCATGCCCAATTTGGAACCTCCACTCCAGGAATTCCAAGCTAAAATACCTATAAGGGTTGAGCCTACCCCCATGAATAATGGCCTACATAGATATCTAAGTGAAGTCACGGCCTGCAAATCCACTGCAATACTCGATCTTAGATATCGAAAAAGGAAGTCTCTCCCAATCACTGGAATTGACTTTGAGCTACTCATGGACTCTAAACATTTCTCCTCTAAATAGCTTTGTGTCACCTATGATGCCCATCCTCTAAAGAAATCACTGGGAAGTGTGTGATCTGGTCAATCACTACATACAAACTATTTTCCCATAGCACCCTTGGTGAACCTTTGATGTAAATTGCCCACATACTCTCCCACCCCTAGCAATAAATGGTCAAAGACTGCATCAATCCTATGGGATGAGTGTGCCCCGACCTTCTCTACCGTCAAGTCGTACACTTTCACATATCTCCCTCTACATCGTCTACAAAGGCCTTCCATGTGAACCTGTCTAGGGTCTTTCCTAGATGACGTGAAAAACTCTCTGCTCCTAGCAGTGATCTACAAGGTGCTAACGCAAGAATCCCCCTTGACTACCTCTAATAAGTCAGGAAATGATGAGTTGCACAAACTCAGTTAATTCCTCAAAAAATCATTCCTCCATGCATCCAATCCTAAGCATCTCTAGAGTAAACTATGGAAAGCGAAAACTGGCCATCTTGGCATTCGCGTTGTCACATACTGCAATTCCTGAGTCCCAAACTAATTGCCAAGCGTAACCACCATGCTGATGCTGCATTCCTTTTATCGTGACCATCTAATCACCATGCTCAATCTGCACTCTACTCTCCCGGACCCCTAAGCTGAACTCATTATCCCGGATCATGTCTTGCCACAACATCTTAGTGAAGTCAAAGTCGGTCAACCCATGGGTAGACTCAATCCTTGGTAAACCAAACTCAAGAGTGCGCTCGAGGTCTTGGCTAGGAGGTCTCCCTCGAGGACTCCAATACTCCATTGTACCTCACTATGTACCAATGTGTACGGTTGCACACCATTGCATCCCCCTATATGATCCTATATCTTGTATGTGCTATTGTATTCATTACTTTATTGATGTCGCTTGAACGTATTTCCTAGAGTATGCCTATGTCTCCCTATCTAAAGATGGCCTCCATGCGTCAGTTAGACACGATTTCGGGAATTCCTGTCGTCAAGCCTCTCAACACAACTCGCTAACCCCCTTTGTCCAAGAACTCCATCCTCTTGATCTAATAACTCATTTTGAAGTCTTCGAGTGAGTATAACCATTAGACTCCCAATACCATATTGGTATCTGCCAAATCACTATATAGAAGTATCAGTTAACATATAGTTTCCCATGGTCACATTCAATCCTCTGATCCTCTAAGTACAAGTCATGTTGTACCCATTTGCTACCACTACGTCAAACCCCTCAAATTCCTCTATGGGAATGTGCCTCCTAGAGACAAGTGTTGCATCTATGAAGTTGTGGGTAGCCCCACCATCGATCAATGCTTTAACTCTCTGCCCTTGCAAAATGCCCCTAATCTTGAAGTTATAGTACTTGGGGACTCCTAAAAGTGTGGCGATGGTTCTTTCTGACACCATCCTTGTTATCACATATATAGTAGCCGGGCTACCATACATTATTTTTCTCATTCCAGTACATTATTCAGCCAGTTCCCTTGCATTTGAGATGCCGAGATGAGCATTTATATTGGATCACTATCAGATTGTGGACAGCAGTTATATTCCCCATGCCATGACTGAGTTTCAGGACACTCAGAGAGATGCCCGATATAGCCATTATGCCATTGGTACAGAGCAGACAGTAGTGCCCAGAGTTACAGCAGCAGTCTCAGAGGACAGATGATGGTACAGGTTGATGAGCTTTCAGGTATATGACTCAGCAGGTATACTATTGTGTTATGGTTAGATTGCTTTTATACTTATTCTTATAGCATGTCTTAGCACTTAGTGTCATGATCTGGCGATCATATAGATATGTGGACCTGGTTGACCTATTATATATATATTACTGTCCCTACTCAGACTTAGAAGTTCACTATTCATACTCATTGGTACATACCCTCCTTAGGGAGAATAGAGGTGATCATTACACCATACTATGGCTTGCTAGTGTTGGCTTCATCTTTTCATTGTCTTCATCCATCCGTGGCCTTCCTTTTAGATTATTACCTTGATTTGCTACTTGACTAGTGACATGGAGGACCTTTCCCCACTGTAGCCTCTGTACTGGATGAGCTTCCTTGTTTATTGTGTCTCGGCTCTGAGTTGGTGACAAAACTTACCTATGGTGAATTGGAGTTCCTTGAGAATTCCCCCTAGTCACTAAAGTTGTGTTGGCTAAACCTGAAACTTTTAGTGCTGCCATCAATACAAAATCTGGAAAAAATCAAATGCTATATCTTGTATATGAAAGAAATGCCAAATGAAAATGGCCATGAAAAATAAAATGTTATATCTTTTGGAAAAATAAATACCTAGGTAAACAAGCTGTCCATGACACACCTAGAAGTGCTCAGGTAAACAAGTGCCTTAAAAACACACCTGCAGCAGAAAGCCTAAAAATAAATGTAAATCTATGCAATGTGTTTGTAAACACACATAGATCAAGGCTATGGAAACCTCAGGCCCAAAAAGCAATGGAACTTAAATGTTATATCTAAACAATTGCTGGCCTTGTTTGTATTATGGATTGTGCGCATCTGTGAAGGTGAATAAACCCTCTTTAAACAACTCATCCATTTGTGAGACACCGCCATTCCCTGTGTTATTGCTCATCCAGTATATACTATGGTGTGTATTCCCTTTCCCTTGCCAAAGTGTCACAAAGTCAAGTCAGTCAAGTCATCCCTTAGCCTAGCCAGTTATTGCAGCCTTCACCCTTCACTAGCAAATTGATCACAACTATGAAGTGAGTATGGTCCTGAAAGTCTAGTCTGAGTAATAATAATAATCAACAACACTATATATTTGGATTTAGATCGCCAGTCATGATTACTCTGTGTTATAGAAGCTATTTGAATAAATTGTAAAGCATGTATTAACCTTGACACCTTGCAGCAGCTATTGATGATAGTCTGAGTTGTATTTGGTCTTGGTTAGACCTAGTTTGACCATGGAGGACCATGAGACATGAGATGTTGGACCTTATGATGATATGGATAGATGATATATGGTCTATGTACACATACAGGATGATTCTATGCAGCAGCTACAGGGTATGATGATGATTCTGGGGTTACAGCAGTGTTTGTATATATACAGCGCATTATTATTGGCCCTGTTCCGGTATATTGGATATTTATTTTGATCATGCAGAGACTCATATGGTGTATGAGTACACATCTTGGATAGATTTGGACCTTCTGAGTCCAATGGGACAGTTTGTTTTCAGTTCCGGGCACTTACAGTGATGATTTAGCCTCAGTAGGCTGTCCTAGTGCAGTTTTGGCCTGTTGGAGGCCCTGTCGGAGCAGAGATGACTTTTATCCGGATGACCTAGGGCGCTGATGATGGAGGGGGTGGTCCAGCCACTTGTTTTTACCATATTACCCCCCTCCCGGACACATTGGCACCCTCACCTTGACAGTGCCATCACTCCAGGAGGCAGTTTGGGCAGTTTCACGTTTCCCGAGGCACTTCAGGATTGGTAGAAATGGCTATTGAGGAAATCGATTTGGGCTACTGAGGCAAAGTTATGGCATGGGATGATCAGTGATGATAGATCGGGACCTTCCACACCTCCTCCTGCAGTTTCAGCTTCATCGGGGCCCGCATCCATCACTTATGGCACTTTCTGTGGATTTTTTGAGGTCTTTGAGGACCACGACTTCACCTTGGAGATACACTACTTCACCTTGGAGGCACGATTTGGTACTTTCATGATTGTTTATTGGTTATTGTGCCATGGGGATTGACCAAGGAGGGATAAAATTACCCCTTGGACCCACCATGAGCCTCTTATGATATTTTGTCATCATGATTTGGTGGGATTCCCCTCTCCTAGGGCGACTTTGTCCACTTATGTTATATTTTATGTGTGATCCATGTATTATGTTGTTGAGCTCATCTCAACCATTGATTAGACATTTGTATCTTTTAATCTTAGCCACTCATTCAAAAAGTGGTTAGGGTTTTGGTGCCTCTCCTTCCTATTTAAAGGAGAGAGCCTCTCATTGTAAAACGACTTTTGGCTCTGGATTATTGGAATAGAAAATTATTATTGCATCTATCTCCAATGTTGTGGTGAATGTTTTTGGTGTTCGTTCGTTGGTTCTTCCTTTGCACTGAGTTATTGGAGATCTTGTTTGCCATATCTATTGTACCACGATTTTGCATCTACAGGTGGAGGCCGATTTGCTTGGAGGAGGAGGTATTGGTAGGGGAAGACTCTCCCTACTTCTTCTTTGGAGCTCTTCGTTGGTAACAGGGAGTATTACTGTCCCAGGACCTTCTATTTCATGTTACTATTTGCATTTCGCTTGTATTTCTTCCATACTTGATCTTACTGATTGAATTTCATTCCTTGGTTTGACAGGTAGAGGAAGGCGCACTTGTGGACTAGGGCATCAACTTGGCAAGCAAATCAACAATCTCTCATTTGATCTCTGCGGGAATCTTCCTCAACATCAAGGCATTTCAACCACATCATTCAGGTATGATCTCAAGGTAAGTTCTATCTCCATAGTCTATCCAATTGTCAAAAACACTTAAAACCCTAATTAATCAAAACCCCAATTTTGCATTTTCTTAGATCTACTAAGATCTAGTGGGTTGTTGGGCATGATATTGAAAACCCACCTCTATAGCATCCACGGCATCCCGGATCTATAGTTTGGTGAGGATTGGCTTCCGTTTGACCCCTCTCCCAAGCCAACCTAGCTTCTCCCAAGGAAGGCGCACTTCACCATTTGAGCAGGTTGACCTAGATCTAAGCGATGGGTGTTTGAGATTCCACTTGATTTGACATCTACACATCAAATAACATACACCCAGGTTGTCCCTTTCTTGAAATTCACCTTGTGGGCCCCATTCCACATTTTAAGGGATTTAATCCCCATTTTGGACCACTTGGAACACTTAAACTCAGATCTACAAAGATCTAACCGGTGGATTGCCACGAAATTATAGATCCATACCCCTACTTGACTGATCTACCCGGATCTAAAGTTTGGATGCCATCCGACATGATTTGACCCACCTAAACCCGAATTGAAGCCTCCTTAGGGAAAGTCGCACCACCTTGGAGAAGTGAGTTCGCTCACTTCGAGGAACTGGGTACTTGAGATTCTTGCGGATCCGGAACCGGAATAATTCAAAACCTAGGTCTAGACTGTCACTTTGTCAAATCTTGCCTTAGGGACTGTATTCCTTGTTTTTAGGGATTGTGGTCCACTTGGGTCAAACCTAGATCTAGACACATTTATCCATCAAGAACTGTACTGTCCACTTATCTCATGTTCTAGGAGTCCTAAACCTCAAGTCAACCTTACTTTGACTCCACTTCCCAATTCCCAAGGCACTGGCCTCTCTCCAAGTTAACTCAACTTTCCTAGAATGTTGGATTGACTTGTGGTTTGACTTTTGCATGGTAAACTATACCTTTAAGGACATCATGAACTATGGTCAACCTTGTCTCATGTACTAGTTAGCCCCAATACAACCTTTAACTATCCTGCATTGGACACGGTACCCAAGGCAGTGAATCTTTTGACATTGACCTAGTACACTAGCCCTAGATCTCACTTTAAACATTACAAGTCACTTTCACTTCAACTATGAACCAAAGCTATACCTATTGAACCCCTCACTTGGCTTGTGACTTCAACCTATAAGGTCTAGGATAAACCATACACCTAACTTCACTTAGAAATACCCTGATTTGGTGTCTTGGTTTTGATCTCTCCTGTCGGGAGTAGATCGGGTCTCCCCCCTTGTTGTCTGGGCTAGATAACATAAAGCGAAGGTTGCCTCGACTGGCGTGACAACCATATATTGGAGGTCGAGGTGATCGTGGTTGCACCTTTTGAGTTGCCCTTCCCTATTGCCATCCATGACTGGATCTATCCTCAGGGGTAACTACATCTTAGGTGATAACAATCCTGCTATTGATTGAGTTGTCATTGATGCCAACATGGACATGCAGTGGCCCTTTCAGTAGTCATTGATGCCACCAAGATTCCCTACAATGGACAAGCTTGATGAACAAGTATGGACTGGATGATAGCATTCACAATTGTCAGCTTGATGGTTGATTGATGGATGCATGATACTGGTACCCCTGCATGTGGAAGCTTGGGCATTAGAGCCTTGTTACCAGGCAACCTAGCAGGCCTAGTTCCCTAAGAAAAGTGATCCAATGTCACCTCGATCGCAATTCTAACTTCTTTGGAGCGTCGGAACCTACAAGGAGAAGTACCCTTGCGATAACCTGTAGAACGCTGATGCAACCAAAAGACTATGTTCTCTATGCAATTGGTAGTTAGACTAGTGCCTAAATAGAGTCAATATGAAGATAACATAACAATTAATCATCTAATGTCAGTAGGTGCAAATTAGGCAAAGCATATGATCAAGGAATCGCCAAGGATTATTAACCAACATAGATCATTCAATGAAGATCGTTTATTATATTCATCATATATAAAAGATCGTTTATTGCATTTATCATATAAATATGTATAATAACAATAGTAAACTAGTTCATGATATTATTGTAAACGCAAGTTAGTGTTCAAATATCATTCAATATCACTCTAGCTTTCACTAAGTACCATTCATTAATAATCAATATTATCATGAAATAACCAAAATGCTTCAACTCAAGTACAATTCATCACTTTCAAATCTGTACATAGAAGTAAGAAAGGAGCAACTGAATTAGATTAACCACATCAAATCATGAGATGAATGCAATAAATGTAACTTCACCGGTTTTTTTAACAAAGATGTGATTTTCATATAGTGTGCAATACTTTGACAAAGTGAAGACCCTTCAGAAGGTAAAAAACAGATCTACTTCATGCAAAGTTCAGACCACAACACATTAACACATTTAATTTAACTTTCTATTTTCTGTGTGTAGTTGATGGCGGGAGAAGGAGAAAGAGCAGAGGTCTGCAATAATTGCAGACTTGCTACAATCTCAACAAAGGAGAGGTCGTGGATGTGGAAGGAAGGGGCAGCAAGAGAGGAAGAGAAGGCATGAGGTGGATGGAGCAGAAAAGATAAGGGGAAAGGAGGGCAGGGTAGGAGTATAGGGCAGCGAAGGTGGAAGGAATGGAAAGGAGGAAGGGAAAGGTGATGGGAAGAAGGGAAAATAGGGGAGACGGGAAGGAGAAAGGGACAGTGGGTGGAGGAAAAGGAGGCTGCAACAAACAGTGAGCAGGTCTAAGGTTCAAAGGGAGGCCAACGAAGGGCAAAAGGAGGAGGCCGAAGGTGTAGCTAGGGGAAAGGAAGGAGGCCGAGTAGCTAGGTGAAGAGCGTGAGGGTAGGAGAGTGATTGAAGGTACGTCGCTAGGGTGAGCAAGTTCTGTAGATTAGGGTTAAAACATAAATTTAAACAATAAATTGGGGTTTTCAATAATTTATAATTACAAAAATTATATAAAAAATCAACATAAAAAGGATCAAAATCTAAGCTAGAACATAATATTTACAAAATATATAAATTCAGAAATTAGGTTAAAAAATTGTAGGAGAACAACCTAGGGTTTGCATGAGAAGCTCACCCCTAACCCTAGGCATCAATGGAAGATAGCCTCCCCTTGAGATGGCACTTGCCAAGTTTGGAAAACTAGGGCTTCAATAATTTATAATTACAAAAATTATATAAAAAATCAACATAAAAGGATCAAAATCTAAGCTAACATAATATTTACAAAATATACAAATTCAGAAATTAGGTTAAAAAATTGTAGGAGAACAACCTAGGATTTGCATGAGAAGCTCACCCTAATCCTAGGCATCAATGGAAGATAGTCCCTAAGGTACGGGGTAACATCATACTACTGCTCCCGAGCTTCTGAAGGCTTCTCCTCAAGGAATGTTGGCAATAATGGCCTAGGCATTATTTTGCTCCCTGACTGTGGGACACTATGGTGGAATATGGGTGTTTCTACCCTCCACATGAGCCTTGGCATCCCTATGAGATCTATTGGACCCAACATGTCTTGCATCAACCTGGTTTCCTCGTCGACCCACTAACTGAGTAAGCAACTCCATTGTCTTCTATTGGTATTCACACGATTCGTTTTGTCCCTTTACCAATTCACTTAGCATCTTGAACACACCCTCTTCGGAAAGATCTTGTTGGTCACCCATCTCCACCTCTTCTTCTGACGAATTTGTTTTTGGGAAAGGTATTCCACCACGTTCCTGAACCATCAATATCTCATGCAATCACAGGCTGGCAGGACCACCAGCTCTGATACCACTGTAGTATCCCCAAGGCTATGTTAGGCTAGGATTTCAATGTTTGTTGTTTTCTGGTTGTGTGATTTTGACGAACAATTTGTAATTTACATGGACTTATAACTTTCCACAAATGATTTGCATTACGATCACCTCAAATGCACATGAGATAGGAGGAACAACATTGGCATTTTATTATGTATGGATGGCAATAGTACAAATATCTAGAGCCTGTTGTAGCAACTACAATATACTAAAAAACACACGATGATAATGAAACCTGGAAATAATACCAATATCCTCAATTGCTGCATTCCTCCTTAAATGGCTCCGGTCTCTTGATGGATTCAGCCCCTATAGAGAACTCGGCCCTGCTGAAATAATTTTTTTCCCTTCCTTTGACAGTCTTGGTTTCCTCTATGGCTTTCGGCCTCCTTGAGTGCTTTTGGCCACCTTCAATGGTTTACGACCCTCCTTCAAGTGTATTCGGCCTAAACAAGATAGATTTGGCTCCCCCTCTAAGCAAAATGATCTTCTACAGCAATTATGCATGTCTACATGGACTTGGCCCTCTCCAATAAGCTCATGGACTACCCATGCAGCTTGACCCTCTTCAAAGACTCGACCCTCCACGATAACTCAGCCTCTCTCACAAGCTTGCAGCCTCCTCCAAACTGCCACAACACTCTTCTGATACTTACGGGCCCCTCCAAGATCCTTGTTGCCCTACCTCTTCTATTCCATTGCTTGCCACCATTCCCGCAACACTTCTATGGTCTTCACAATTTTGAAAATTGATGGATCATCCCCCGAAGGATCCTCCACAAGTTTGCCTAACCTCACGGTTTCCTCCTCAATCCTCGATGCTTGCCAATTGGGTGACTCACCCTCAATGATGGCCCATGGTTCCTTCTAGCCCCGTGTCTTTGCAAGAGAGGGATTGTGCCCTCTAACAATTGCCCAATGAGACTCCAAATGCCACAGATCCATAATGAAATTGCTCAACTCTCCACCAAGGCCCATGACTTTGCCAATGAGGAACCAGCCTCTCTAAGGCTCAAGTGCCACTTCCCTGCAAAGGAGATGAATTCGGCCTCCTTAGGAAATTCGCCCATGCAATTGCTATCTCCACGAAATGGACAATAATCGTCAAATGAAGCTCAACTAGAAATCCTAGATGGATTTCTCGATATTTAGCTAGGGTGGATCTTGCGCCATCGAAACCAAACAAAGATGGATGGGTTTTGCCAAACCCAAACGAAAACTCTAGTTCATCGAACACTCCACAAGAGATCAAATCAAATCAACATCATAATCCCAAGTGAGGTGTTTCCCCTTGTTACGATGGTACCAGTACCAACACACCTGCAGAGGTGCCCCAGGGAGAGGGGTAATTTTTTCTTGCTAGGAGGGGTGTTTAGCTAACTTTTTTCTGGGTAGGAGTTATGGCCAGACCCTCTGGTTTCTCCCTTGGAAGTACTATGGCTTAGTGGCATTTCTGACTGCCTCATGAAAGGGCTTGAAGCCCTGAGGTTGGTGTCCAGGGCTTCCAAGGGTGGACCACTGGGTCACATGACCCCAACCTTGATTTAGCATTTCGGTGATGGTTCTTTCAGTACTGAGGTCACATGACGTCATCCTTGGAGCCAAGCTGTGATGTTTGATTGGGGGGGCGTTGAGGGATATTCACTTCTGTTGTTGGGGTTACTTGGGGCATGACGACCCCCCCCCACCGCAGTCTGGCCTTCATAGCGGACCGATATGCTCATTTTTAGCCATTTTGCTCATGTATGGGTCAAATCTGGGGAAAACACTCCAATTTACTCACTACTTTGATTATTTTATATTATTTTTGTTTTAATTTTAAGTTGACATTTATAATTTCAAATTGACATTTAAAAAGGCACGTCAACCTGGATTTTATTTTATTTTTGTAAAGTGAGTGTGAAAAGGTATAAATAACTTTTCCTCACTTCATTTTTACACATCAACTTATGGGATTACACTAAATTTTTTTATTTTTACCCTACTTGGGCTCAATGGAGTGATGCACACCTCTTGAGAATGGATAAGCTTGCTAGTTTGGGGACAAATCTTTGAAGTCTTTGCTCTTGTTTCTTTGCTAAGGTGATGCTAAGAGTTGTTTGCTTAACACATGCACAAGGAGGTATCTAAGTCTTTTCTCTTGATATTTCTTTGTTAAATGTTGCAGTTGTCTTGTCTAAGGTTGAATGGTAGCCCCATTGATGTTGCATTTTTCCCTAGCATAAGTTATTTTCAGCCTTTAGTTACCTTAGCATTGTCAACTTGAGTTTAGGTCTCCAAAGTTTGTCTTAGCTAGGGCATCATCAACCAACTCTTGTAGTTGTTGAAGAAGCCCTAGTTTTCCAAACTTGGCAAGTGCCATCTCAAGGGGAGGCTATCCTCCATTGATGCCTAGGGTTAGGGTGATTTTCTCATGCAAACCCTAGGTTGTTCATCTACATTTCTAACCTAAATTTCTGAGTTTGTATTATTTTGTAAATATTATTTTAGTGTAAATTTTTGGTATTTCTATGTTAAATTTCATGTATTTTTACAAATTTCAAATTATTTAAAGGTCTGATTTTCTGTGTAAAACCCTAAACTGCAGACTAAAAACTACCCTATCCTCTTCCTCCTTCCTCATCTACCTTCGCCCTCTTTCCCTAGCCACTCGTCCTCCTCCCTTTTACCTTTTCACATCCTCGGCCTCCACTGTTGAGCCTTCGCTGCTCCCTTTCACAGGCTCAGACCTGTTGCCTGTTGCTGCTAATTGTTGCTTGCGACCTCATCCTGCTGCTCCTCTCCTTTTGCTCGTTGCTCCCTCTCCACCACCTCCTCCCTTCTCCCTATCTCTCTCCTTCTCCCTTTCTCTCCCTCCACCTTTCCTCTTCCCTCTTCCTATCCTTCCATCTTCCATTCCCTTGCCCTTTGCTGCTATCCTCCTCATCCGAGCCCCTTTGCTACCTTAGCATAGGTCTGCAATTTTATTGTAGACCCTATGTATTCTTCCCTTACTGCCCTCACCTGCAACACAAAAACTAAAAATCAAGTTAGTGCGTTAGTCTAATCATTTGTGGTTTAATTCTTGGAGTTAGTTTCCTTGTCATTTGTCCATTTAGTGTTTGAATATAACTCGGGATTTTACATACAGATTTGAATACTGTAATTTGGGTGAATTGAATTAACTATTATTTGATCTTCATATGGTTGATACTAATTGTTGATAAGTGGTGTCTATTGAATGGTGTTGAACACTTCTTTTCTATACTTGATATTGAACTAGTTTACACTTAATTGATGATACATTTTTTCATTAGTAAATGATCCTTGGGTTTCATTGGTAGATGTTATTATCTCTTGAAGTGTTATCATTGCTTGCTATAATACATGCTTATGATCTATCTGGTATACGTGGACTTGGATTGACCTTACACTTTCATTGAGTGATCTATGTTGGTTAATAATTTTGGGTGATTCCTTGATAATGTACTTTGCCCAATTTTCACATACTGACATTGGATGATTAGTTGTTATGTTATTTTCATATTGACTCCATTTTAGGTACTGGTCTAACTATAAATTGCATAGAGAATATAGCCCTTCAGTTGTAATAGTGTTCTACAGGGTCCAAAAGAATACTCCTCCTTGGAGGTTACGATGCTCCGAAGAAGTTAGAATCGTGATCAAGGTGACATTGGATCACTTTTTTTATTTTTGCTTATCGGGACCTAGCCCTGCTAGTTTACCCGGTAACACCCCTCCTTTTATCTTCCTTTGGAGCTGTAACACCCAAGACCATCTAGCCACTTTTCTAAGGTGTGAGTGGCTATTAGTCACTTTTTAGAAATAAATCATCTTTTCTAAGCTAAGTGACATCAATAGTGACCCCTGTCTTTACTGACTATAGCCTATGGGGTCAAATAGGGTACTAAGTAATCTTGTTGTCTTGATCAAGGGTAGGGGACATCACATTTGGTATTGGTTTTATTGCTTGCCTTCTCATATGTTTGTCTTATTGTTGTTCAAAACTCTTGTGTGGTTCAATGGGTTGTGAACTTAAGGCAAATCATGGATGGCCCATTGGAGTTGATGCAGATTGCACTAATTTAGTGGGAAAAGGTGAGGGAGGCATGTATGGGGGAATTTACTCATTTGTTGTTACATAATATTATGGTTCTATGAAATTTCAATTTAACCCATTTACTGCATCATAATTATATCATGTGTTTGTTTAAATTTAGAGGCAATGTAGGTATACAAATGTACATTTGCATAATATTACTTATAATATATATCAGTATTTGTTTAATCATTCTCATGAGATATTTGGTGTCTTTTAAAGACTTATAATAAGATTTAATGGTTAGTATTTACTATTTTATTGTTTGGTTTTTGGTAGCTTTAATGGGTGGGGTAATTAATGTAGGTCCTAACATCCCATATTGTGAGTTTATGGATGATGCATATTGCACATTATAATGGGTGAAGGGAAGGCCAAGGAAGAGATGGATTGCATGGTTTCATGTGTGTTTGTTTAAATTAAAGTCGTTAAATTTGTCTGTTCTTTATTTATTAAGTACATGGGGGTAAAAGAAGGTGGAAGAGCACTATTGATGTTGTTGAAATGTCCTTTTGTGCAGGTGCAAAGTTTGAGATCGATGGTGAATTCTACTTTTGCTGACATCAATCTATTTTGTGGGTTTAGGATTGATGCATATTTACAAATACAATGGGAAATGAGAAGGCTAAGGAGTAGGATGTATGAATTGTTCTATGCTAATTGAACCTAACCCATTTTTTGTATATCATTATATAATGTTTATATTTAAATTTAAAGGCAATGTGGTGTAGGTAAATGAAGGTGGATTATTGTTGATGAAAATGCTGAAATGTCTGTGTGAGAAATATCAGGTAGTCAGTAAACATGGGCCATGAGGTATGCATGGTTTCAATTGTGTTTGTTTAAATTAGACATTATATTATTTGTCATTTCTTTATATATTGGGTCCAAAGGGGTAAAGGAAGGTCTAAGATCTATAATGACACTATTGAAATATCCTTGTGTGCATTTGCGAAGGTAGAGGCAGATAGTGAGTTATACATTTGTTGATATCAACCCATATTGTGGGTTTAGGAATATGACGTCTTTACAGGTACAATGGGCGAGGATAAGGCTAATGAGTAGGAGGTATGGATTTAAATTCTAAGCTAGTTTAACTTAACTGATTTGTTGCTACATCATTATATCATGTGTTTGTTTAAAATTCAAGGCAATGTAGTGCAGGTAAAAGGTGGGTGATTTTTTATGATATAATGATTTTTTGTTACATCATTATATCATGAAAATTTTTGGTCTTTATTTAATATTTTATGGTTTTATTTTTGTATGGTTCAGTGGTTAGGGAAATTAAGCCATGTCCAAATGCAACGAGTGAAGGTGAAGATAGAAGTGATATATATGGTTTCATTTGTGTTTGTTAAATTAGAGTCATTTTACATTATCTGTGATTTATTTAATTATTGACTATAATGCAATGAGGTGGTTCACAATACAAACTACTGAAATATCTATATAAGAGATATTTTGGTAGAGACAAGGTGAGTTCTCTTTTGGTTCATAAGTTTTGGTGTTTGCATAAGATGTACTTGTGCATAAGATTACTCATAAGATTTTTTCATAAGATATTTGGTTGTTTAAAATTTATAATAAGATTTTCTTGTATCTATTTAATGCTTAACATAACTTTGGTGTGTAGGTTGTCCTTGGTTGGCCATGGAAGCGTTCAGGGGTTGTAGAGTGAAGTTTGTGTTTGTTATTTCTCTTTCTTTGTTATTTTTTCTCTCTTTATTGCTATTTTTTTTGTAACTTTTGCTATTGTTTTTGTAACATTTGCTATTGTTGTTTTTTCAGTTTTCTATTGCTATAAGTGCTTTTTTTTATACATTTTTTAGCATGGCCATGCTATTTCATTGTTTGGTATTTGTGTTATTGTTTGCCTTCTTGTTCGTTTGTCTTATTGTTGTTCAAAGCTCTTTTGTGGTTCAATGGGTGGTGAACTTAAGGCTAGCGCGGATGGCCCATTGGAGCTGATGCAAATTCCACAAATCTGGTGGGCAAAGGTGAGGGAGGTATCTATGGTGGATTTTACTCATTTGTTGACACATAATAATATGGTTCAAAGAAGTTTTAATTGAACTCATTTACTGCATCTTAATTATTTCGTCTGTATTTGTTTAAATTTAGAGGCAATGCATCTATAAAAATGTACGTTTGAAGAATATTACTCATAATATATATCCGTATTTGTTTAATCATTTTCATGAGATATTTTGTGTCTTCTAAAGATTTCTAATAATATTTGATGGTTTTTATTTACTATTTTCTGGTTTGTTTTTTTTTTAGGCTCGGTGTGGGGTAATTAAGGTATTAACAACCCATATTGTGAGTTTAGGAATGATGTAGATTGCACATTGCAATGGGTGAATGGGAAGGCCAAGGAGGATGAGGTATGCAGGTTTCCTGTGAGTTTGTTTAAATTAAATTCATATTAAATTATTTGTCATTCATTTATTTATTGAGTGCATGGGCATAAAGAAAGGTGGAAGAGTGCTAATGACTCTGCTGAAATATCCTTTTGTGCAGGTGCAAAGGTTGAGACCGAGGGTGAATTCTACATTTGTCGACAACAATCCATTTTGTGGGTATAGGGTTTATGCATATTTACTAATACAATGGGCAATGAGAAGGGTAAGGAGTAAGAGATATAAAGTGTTCTATGCAAGTTGAACTTAAAGTATTTTTTTGATACATCATTATATCATGTGTTTGTTTAAATTTGGAGGCAATGTAGTGCAAGTGTTGAAATGTCTTTGTGTGAGAGAGATATGGGTTACTCAGTAAACATGGGCCATCAAGTATGCATGGTTTCAATTGTGTTTGTTTAAATTAGAGTCATTATATTATTTTTCATTTCTTTATTTGTTGAGTGACACCATTGAAATTGATTGTGTGCAGGTGCGAAGGTTGAGGTAGATGGTGAGTTTTACATTAGTTGATATCAACCAATTTTGCAGGTTTAGGAATGTTGCATCTTTACAGGTACAATGGATGAGGAGAAGGCTAAGGAGTAGGAGGTATGGATTTAATTACTAAGCCAGTTGAACTTAAGTCATTTGCTTACATTATTAGGTCATGTCTTTGTTTAACTTTTAAGGCAATGTAGTGCAGGTAAAAGGTGGATGATTGTTGATGAAACCATTGAAGCATATGTGAGGGAGATACGAACTAACTAATGAGTAAACATATTGATGCTATTGAAATATCCTTTTGTACAAGTGCAAAGGTTGAGACCGAGGGTGAATTCTACATTTGTTAATATCAATCCATTTTGTGGGTTAAGGGTCGATGCATATTTACAGGTACAATTGGCAATGAGAAGGCTAAGGAGTAGGAGGTATGGATTGTTCTATGCTAATTGAACCTAACCCATTTTTTGTTACATCATTATATCACGTGTTTGTTTAAATTTAAAGGAAATGTAGTGTAGGTAAAGGAAGCTGGATTGTTGTTAATGAAAATGTTGAAATGTCTGTGTGAGAGAGATATGGGGTAGTCAGTAAACATGGGCCATGAGGTATGCATGGTTTGAACTGTATTTGTTTAAATTAGTCATTATATTATTTGTCATTTATTTATGTATTCAGTGCAAAGGGGTAAATGAAGGTTGAGGATATCTAATGACACTGATAAAATATCTTTGTGACAAGGCATTTGCAAAGGTAGAGGGAGATAGTTAGTTATACATTTGTTGATATCAACCCATATTGCAGGTTTAGGGATGTTGCATCTTACAGGTACAATGGGCGAGGAGAAGGCTTGGGAGTAGGGGCTATGGATTTAAGTTCTAAGCCAATTGAACTTAACTCATTTGTTGTTACATCATTATATCATGTATTTGTTTAAAATTAAAAGGCAATGTTGTGCAGGTAAAAGGTGGATGATTGTTGATGAAACCACCAAAATGTGGAAGAGAGAGATACATGCTAGCTGGTGAGTAAACATAGGGCCATATGGTGAGTTTTCTTTGTTGCAAAACTCATGTATTCCCTTCTATGAAATCATCCTTGTTTCAAATACAATGGTTATGTTCCCTCATAAGTTATTTAGGGTTTGTGTTTTTTTCTTAATATGCATATGACATACATATTTATCATGAGATTTGTTGTGTATTTTTAAGATTTCTCATGAGATTTCTTGGTCTCTATTTAATATTTTATGGTTTGGTTTTTGTATGGTTCATTGGTTGGGGAGATTAAGCCTTGTCCTAACGACCTCTTTTATTGATATAAACAGGTGCAGTGAGTGAAGGTGAAGCCTGAGGTGGTATGTTCCATTTGTGTTTGTTAAATCAGAGGCACCTTTCATTATTTGTTATTTATTTAATTATTGACTGCAGTGCAACGAAGTGGTCTACTGATAAAAACTATTGATATATATATAAGAGAGAGATTATTGACGTAGAGCTAAGTTCTGTTTTGGTTCATAAGTTTTGTTGTTGGCAGAAGATGTACCTGTGCAGAAGATTACTCATAAAATTCTCTCATAAGATATTTTGTTTGTGTTTAATATTTATAATAAGATTTTCTAGTATCTATTTAATGCTTATCAAAACTTTGGTGTGCAGGTTGTCCTTGGCTCGCCATGGAAGCATTTGGGGTTTGTAGAGTGGAATTTGTGTTAGTTATTTCTCTTTCTTTGTAATTTTTTTTTATATCGTTTTTTTAGCTTTTGTTATTGCTGTTTTTCCTTTTTCATTGCTATATGTGTTTTTTTTGGTTGCATTTTTTAGCATGGCCATGCTACTTTGTTCTTTGTTGTTTAGTATTTTTTTTATTGCTTGCCTTCTTGCTTGGTATTTATTTACTATGCTTTGGTTTGGTTTTTCTTAGGTTCAATGGGTTGGGTAGTTAAGGCTTTTTTATTCAGGTCCTAACAACCCATATTGTGAGTTTAGGGATGATGCAGATTGCACTTTACAATGGTGGAAGGGGAAGGCCAAGCAAGAGGAAGTATGCATGGTTTCATGTATGTTTGTTTAAATTAAAGTCATTAGATTGTTTGCCATTTATTTATTTATTGAGTGCATGGGGGTAAAGGAATGTGGGAGAGCACTAATGATGCTGCTGAAATATTCTTTTGTGCAGGTTCAAAGGTTGAGACCGAGGGTGAGTTCTACATTTGTTGATATCAATCCATTTTGTAGGTTCAGGGTTGATGCATATCTACAGGTACAATGGGAAATGAGAAGGTTAAGGAGTAGGAAGTATGCATTGTTCTATGATAGTATTAGCTAACCAATTTTTTGTTACATCATTATATCATGTTTTTGTGGGTTTTGTGCTGATACATATCTATAAGTACAATTGGCAATAAGAAGGCTAAGGAGCAGGAGGTATGCATTGTTTTATGCTAGTTGAACCTAATCTAATTTTTTTACATCATTATATCATGCGTTTGTTTAAATTTAGAGGCAATGTAGTGTAGGTAATGGAAGGTGGATGACTGTCATTGAAAATGATGAAATGTATTTGTGTGAGAGAGATATGGGATAATCTGTAAACATGGGCGATAAGGTATGCATGGTTTCAATTGTATTTGTTTAAATTATAGTCATTGTATCAGTTGTCTTTTCTTTATCTACTTTGTGCAAAGGGGCAAAGGTAGAGGATCTCTAATGGCAATGCTGAAATGTCTGTGTGCATTTGTGAAGGTAGAGGCAGATGGTGAGTTATGCATTTGTTGATATGAACCGATATTGTGGTTTTAGGGCTAATGCATCTTTACAGGTATAATGGGCGAGGAGAAGGCTAAGGGGTAGGAGGTATGGATTTAAGTTCTAAGCTTATTGAACTTAACTCATTTGTTGCTACATCATTATATCATTTGCTTGTTTATATTTCAAGGCAATATAGTGCAGGAAAAAGGTTGATGATTGTTGAAGAAACCATTGAAATGTATGTGAGAAAGGTATGTGCTAACTGGTGAATAAACATAGAGCCATATTGTGAGTTATCTTTCGGTGCAAGACCCATGTATTCTCTTGTAGGAAATCATCCTTGTTTCAAATACAATAGTTGTACTCTTTCATTAGCTAGTTAAGGTTTGTGATTTGAATTTGCATATGACGTACCTTTTTCTGCATGAGATTTCTCATAATATATTTCAAGAATTTGTTTAATATTGCTCATGAGATTATTTCGGTATTTTTACGATTTCTCATGAGACTTTTTGGTCTCGATCTAATATTTTATGGTTTGCTTTTTGTATGGTTTAGTGGTTGTGGAAATTAAGCCATGTCCTAACAACTCGTTTTATGGATATAAACAGGTGTAGCAAGTGAAGGCAAAGACATAAGTGATAAATATGGTTTCATTTGTGTTTTTGTTAAATTGGAGTCATCTTACATTATTTGTGATTTATTTAATTATTGACTCTAATGCAGTGAGGTGTTTCATAATACAAATTATTGAAATATCTATATAAGAGAGATTGCAGTAGAGGCAAGGTGAGTTCTCTTTTGGTTCATAAGTTTTGGTGTTTGCATAAGATGTACTTGTGCATAAGATTACTCATAAGATTTTCTCATAAGATATTTGGTTAGTGTTAAAAATTTATACTAAGATTTTCTGGTATCTATTTAATGTTTAACAAAACTTTTGTGTGTAGGTTGTCCTTTGCTTGCCATGGAAGCATTCAGGGGTTGTAGGGTGGAGTCTGTGTTTGTTATTTCTCTTTCTTTGTTTTCTTTTTATCTCTTTTCTGTTGCTCTTTTTTGTTGTTGTTTTTGTAACGTTTACTTTTGTTGTTTTTTTCATTTTTCTATTGCTTTAAGTGTTTTTTTTGTTGCATTTCTTAGCATGGCCATGCTACTTCGTTGTTTGGTATTTGTTTTATTGCTTGCCTTCTCGTTTATTTGTCTTATTGTTGTTCAAAGCTCTTTTGTGGTTCAATGGGTGGTGAACTTAAGATTAGCGCGGATGGCCCATTGGAGCTTATGCAAATTCCACAAATTTAGTGGGCAAAGGTGAGGGAGGTATGTATGGGGGAATTTACTCATTTGTTGTTACATAATATTATGGTTTTATGAAATTTTAATTTCACTCGTTTACTGCATCATAATTATTTCTTGTGTGTTTATTTAAATTTAGAGGCAATGCATGTATAAAAGGGTACGTTTGCAGAATATCACTCATAATATATATCAGTATTTGTTTAAACATTCTCATGAGATATTTGGTGTCTTTTAAAGATTTTTAATAATATTTGATGGTTTTTACTTACTATTTTCTAGTTTTTTTTTTTTAGGTTCAATGGGTGGGGTAATTAAGGAAGGTATTAACAGCCCATATTGTGAGTTTAGGAATGATGTAGATTGTACATTGCAATGTGTGAAGGGGAAGGCCAAGGAAGAGGAGGTATGCATGGTTCATGTGAGTTTGTTTAAATTAAAGTCATATTAATTATTTGTCATTTCTTTATTTATTAAGTGCATGGGAATAAAGGAAGGTGGAAGAGTGCTAATGGCGCTGCTAAAATATCCTTTTGTGCAGGTGCAAAGGTTGAGATCGAGGGTGAATTCTACATTTGTCGATAACCCATTTTGTGGGTATGGGGTTGATGCATATTTATTGATACAATGGGCAATGAGAAGGCTAAGGTGTATGAGATATGCATTGTTTATGCTAGTTTAACATAAGTCATTTTTTGATACATCATTATATCATGTGTTTGTTCAAATTTAGAGGCAATGTAGTGCAAGTAAAGGAAGGTGGATGATTGTTGATGAAAATGTTGAAATGTTTAATATGGGTTACTCAGTAAACATGGGCCATCAGGTATGCATGGTTTCAATTGTGTTTGTTTAAATTAGTCATTATATTATTTGTCATTTCTTTATGTAATGAGTGCAAAGGGGTAAATGAATTTTGAGGATCTTTAATGGCCCTGCAGAAATATCCTTGTGTGCATTTGCTAAGGTAGAGGCAAATAGCGAGTTATACATTTGTTGATATCAACTCATATTGCAGGTTTAGGGATGTTGCATCTTTACTGGTACAATGGGCGAGGAGAAGGCTAAGGAGTAGGAGGTATGGATTTAATTTCTAAGCTAATTGAAGTTAACTCATTTGTTGATGTGCCATTATATTATGTGTTTGTTTAAAATTCAAGGCAATGTTGTGCAGGTTAAAGGTGGACGATTGTTTATAAACCACGAAAAGGTCGAAGAGAGAGATACATGCTAGCTGGTGAGTAAACATAGAGCCATATGGTGAGTTCTCTTTGTTGCAGAACTCATGTATTCTCTTCTATGAAATCATCCTTTTTTCAAATACAATGGTTATGTTCCCTCATAAGCTATTTTGTTTGTGTTTAATATTTATAATAAGATTTTCTAGTATCTATTTAATGTTTATCAAAATTTTGGTGTGCAGGTTGTCCTTGGCTCGCCATGGAAGCTTTTAGAGGTTGTAGAGTGGTGTGTGCGTTAGTTATTTCTCTTTCTTTGTAATTTTTTTGTATTGTTTTTGTAACTTTTGCTATTGTTGGTTTGTCCTTTTTCATTGCTATAAGTGTTTTTTTTTGCATTTTTTTAGTTATTTCTCTTTCTTTGTAATTTTTTTGTATTGTTTTTGTAACTTTTGCTATTGTTGTTTTGTCCTTTTTCATTGCTATAAGTGTTTTTTTTTGCATTTTTGAGCATGGCCATGCTACTTCATTGTTTGGTATTTATTTTATTGCTTGCCTTCTCTTATGTTTGTCTTATTGTTGTTCAAAGCTCTTTTGTGATTCAATGGGTGGTGTACTTAAGACTAGCTGAGATGGCCCATTGAAGTTTGATTCAGATTCCACAAATTTAGTGGGAAAAGGTGAGGGAGGTATGTATGGGGGAATTTACCCATTTGTTGTTACATAATATTATGGTTCTATGAAATTTTAATTTAACTCATTTACGATATCATAATTATATCATGTGTGTTTGTTTAATTTTAGAGCCAATGCAGCTATAGAAAGGTACGCTTGCAGAATATTACTCATAATATATATGTTATATCAGTATTTGTTTAATTATTCTTATAAAGTATTTGTTTAATTATTCTTATAAAATATTTGGTGTATTTCAAAGTTTTCTAATAAGGTTTGGTTTTTCTTAGGGTTGATGGATTGGATAATTAAGGCAGGTCCTAACAACCCATATTGTGAGTTTAGGGATGATGCAGGTTGCACATTACAATGGGTGAATGGGAAGACCAAGGAAGAGGAGGTATGCATGGTTTCATGTGTGTTTGTTTAAATGAAAGTCTTTAAATTATTTGTCATTTCTTTATTTATTGAGTGCATGGGGTAAAGGAAGGTGGGAGAGCACTAATGATGTTGTTGAAATATCTTTTTGTGTAGATGTAAAGGTTGAGACCGAGGGTGAGTTCTACATTTGTTGATATCTATCTAATTTGTGGGTTTAGGATTTTGATGCATATCTATAGATACAGTGGGCAATGAGAAGGCTAAGGAGTAGGAGGTATGCATTGTTTTATGATAGTTGAAGCTAACCCATTTTTTGTTAGATCATTATATCATGTTTTTGTGGGTTTAGGGTTGATGCATATTTGTGGGTACAAAGGGCAATGAGAAGGATAAGGAGTAGGAGGTATGCATTGTTTTATGGTAGTTGAACCTAACCTATTCTTTGTTACATCATTATATTATGTGTTTGTTTAAATTTAGAGGCAATGTAGTGCAAGTAATGGAAGTGGATGGTTGTTGATGAGAATGCTGAAATGTCTTTGTGTGAGAGAGATATGGGGTAGTCAGTAAACAAGGGTGATAAGGTATGCATGGTTTCAATTGTTTTTGTTTAAATTAGAGTCATTGTATTATTTGTCATTGCTTTATCAATTTGGTTTGTGTTTAAAATTTATAATACGATTTTTTGGTATCTATTTAATGCTTGGCAAAAATTTGGTGTGCAGGTTGTCCTTGGATAGCCATGGAATGATGGAAGCATTCAAGAGTTGTAGAGTGGAGTCTTTGTTTGTTATATCTCTTTGTTTGTTTTTTTGTTTTCATGTTTTTCGCTAATGTTTTTGTAACTTTTGTTATTATTGTTTTTTTCTTTTTCTATTGCTATATGTGTTTTTATTTTTGCAGTTTTTTTAGCATGGCCATGCTACTTTGTTGTTTGGTATTTGTTTTATTGGTTGCCTTCTCGTGTGTTTGTCTTATTGTTGTTCAAAGCTATTTTGTGGTTCAATGGGTGGTGAACTTAAGGCTAGCGTGGATGGCCCTTTGTAGTTGATGCAGATTCCACCAATTTAGTGGGAAAATGTGAGGGAGGTATGTATGGCGGAATTTACTCGTTTGTTGTTACATACTATCATGGTTATATGAAATTTAAAATTAACTCATTTATTTATTGCATCATAATTATATTGTGTGTTTGTTTAATTTGAAAGGAAATGCAGGTATAAAAAGGTATGTTTACAGAATATTACTCATAATATATATTAATTTTTATTTTGTCATTTTCATGAGATATTTGGTGTCTTTTAAAGATTTCTAATAATATTTGATGGTCTTTATTTACTATTTTTGTTTTTTGTTTTTTTAGGTTGGGTGGGTGGGGTAATTAAGGAAGGTCCTAACAGCCCATATTGTGAGTTTAGGAATGATGCAGATTGCACGTTGCAATGGGTGAAGGGGAAGGCCAAGGAAGAGGAGGTATGCATGGTTCATGTGAGTTTGTTTAAATTAAAGTCATATTAAATTATTTGTCATTTCTTTATTTTTTAGGACATGAGCACTAATGACACTGCTGAAATATCCTTTTGTGCAGGTGCAAAGGTTGAGACTAAGGGTGAATTCTACATTTGTTGATAACAATCTATTTTGTTGGTTTATGGTTGATGCATATTTACAGGTACAAGGGCAATGAGAACTAAGAAGTAGGAGGTATGCATTGTTCTATGCTAGTTGAATTTAATTCATTTTTTGTTACATCATTATATCATGTGTTTGTATAAATTTAGAGGTTTGTATTTAATATTTTTTTTGTTACATCATTATATCATGTGTTTGTTTAAATTTAGAGGTTTGTATTTAATATTTTATGTTTTGGTTTTTGTATGGTTCAATGGTTGGAGAAATTAAGTCATGTCCTAACAACAAGCCATTTTATGGATATAGATAGGTGTAGTGAGTGAAGGAAAAGCCGAAGGTGGTATGTATGGTTCCATTTGTGTTTTTTAAATTAGAAGCATCTTACATTATTTTTTATTTATTTAATATTTGACATAGATATTCCAATGAAGTGGTTCACTAATAAAAACAGTTGAAATAACTATATTAGAGAGATTGTAGTAGAGGCAGAGGTGAGTTCTCTTTTGGTTCATAAGATTTGGTGTTTTGCATAAGATTACTCAAAAGATTTTTTCATAAAATATTTGTTTGTGTTTAAAATTTATAATAAGATTTTCTGATATCTATTTAATGCTTGTAAAGACTATGGTGTGCAGGGTGTCCTTGGATAGCCATGGAAGCGTTCAGGTGTTGTAGAGTGGAGTTTGTGTTTGCTATTTTTCTTTTTTTTTTTTCTCTGTTTTTTGCTATTGTTTTTGTAACTTTTAGTTTTGCTATTATTGTTTTTTTTCTTTTTTTATTGTTATAAGTGTTTTTTTTTGCATTTTTGAGCATGGCCATGCTACTTCATTGTTGGGCATTCGTTTATTGCTTGCCTTCTCGTTTGTTTATCTTATTCTTGTTCTGTGGTTCAATGGATCATTGGAGCTAATGTAGATTCCACAAATTTAGTGGGCAAAGGTGAGGGAGGTGTGTATCGGAGAATTTCTCATTTGTTGTTACATAACATTATGGTTCTATGAAATTTTAATTTAACTCATTTACTGCATCATAATTATATAATGTGTGTTTGTTTAAATTTAGAGGCAATGCATATATAAGAAGTTATGTTTATAGAATATTACTCATAATATATCTATATATCAGTATTTGTTTAATCATTCTCATAAGATATTTGGTGTGTTTTAAAGATTTCTAATAATATTTGATGGTCCTTATTTACTAAAGCTTGTTTGTTTTAGGTTCAGTGGGTGGGGTATTTAAGGAAGGTCCTAACAGCTCATATTATGAGTTTAGGAATGATGTAGATTGCACATTGCAATAGGTGAAAGGGAAGGCCAAGGAAGATGAGGTATGCATGGATCATGTGATTTTGTTTAAATTAAAGTCATATCAAAATTATTTGGCATTTCTTTATTGATCGAGTGCATGGGCATAAAGGAAGGTAGAAGTGCACTATTGCTGAAATATCCTTTTGTGCAGGTGCAAAGATTGAGACCAAGGGTGAATTCTACATTTGTTGATAACAATCCATTTGTTCAGTTTAGGCTTGATACATATTTACAGGTACAATGGGCAATGAGAAGGGTAAGGAGTAGGAGGTATGCATTGTTCAATGCTAGTTGAACTTAAATATTTTTTCGTTATGTCATTATATCACTTATTTGTTTAAATGTAAAGGCAATGTAGTGCAAGTAATGAAGGTGGATGATTGTTGATGAAAATGTTGAAATGTGTTTATGTGTGAGAGAGATGGGTTACGCAGTAAACATGGGCCATTAAGTATGCATGGTTTCAATTATGTATGTTTAAATTAGACTCATTATATTATTTGTCATTTCTTTATTTGTTGAGTGCAAAGGGGTAAAGGAAGGTAGCTGATCTCTAATGAGACCATTGAAATATCCTTGTTTGCAGGTGCGAAGGTTGAGGCAGATGGTGAGTTTTACATTTGTTGATAACAACCCATATTGCGGGTTTAGAGCTGATGCATCTTTACAGGTACAATGGGCTAGGAGAAGGCTAAGGTGTAGGAGGTATGGATTTAAGTTCTAAGCTAGTTGAACTTATCTCATTTGTTGTTACATCATTAGGTCTTGTCTTTGTTTGACTTCCAAGGCAATGTAGTGCAGGTAAAAGGTGTATGATTGTTGATGAAGCCATTGAAATATCTATGGGAGAGATATGGGTTAGCTGGTTAGTAAACATAGAATCATACGGTGAGTTCTCTTTTGGTGCGAAACCTATGTATTCTCTTCTGTGAAATCATCATTGTTTCAAATACAATGGTTCTGCTCCCTCGTTAGCTAGTTAGGATTTGTGATTTTTTGGATTTGCATATGAGAGACCTATATCTTCTTGAGATTTGTAGATCTGTGTCTTAAGAACAATATGTTTCTCCATCTGCAGCCGGAAATGCATTTACTCGACAGTTGAGTGGCAGTTTCATTCAACAGATGTGACCTTTATTGACCACAGGTAAGTTCTATTAACTTTAGATACATAAAAATTCAGCAAAGGGAAATTCAAGCTGGATGCTTAGATTTTTTTTTTCTGGGAATCAAAATTATTATACTATCTTCTCTGAGGAGGCTTTAATTAACTTGTAATTTATCTGGGCGGGCTAGTTTTAGTATGTTACGTTGGTCAAGGAATTGTCACAAATCGATGATAAAAACTTCCTTGATGTAATAGCTTAGAGAGCTGTTTTCAAGAGTATGCCTGGTAGAGCTATATCTGACCTTGCTTATGGTTCCAGGGTGGATGAACATGTGAGTCTGCAGATTATATTGGAAAAGCATCTGGCAATTGGTTCTGGGAATCCAACAACACGGAATAAATTAAGACATTTTTGTAAAGAATCTACTGAAAATCTGAAGATTTTTGTTAAGAAGGAATATACACAGGTATGAAGTTTTCCTTATTATTCATTCAAGCTTCACAGAGGTAATTTCAGGTCCAACATTTTTTAACAACATCGGGCTTTCTAACTTTGCAGGGTACCAAAACTTTATATTCTGAGTTAAATGTTACAGAACCATTGCGTTCTCAGCTTGCATTTAAGACTATTATAGAGTATCCCGTGACTCATGTTGTTCTGCCTGCACATGAAATAGAATTTGAAGTTTTTATAGAGTCGGATCCAATTCCAAAGAAAGTTGTGAAACCTTCGATTGTTGATGAAATGGAAGATCAAAATCTTTATGATCTTGTTCATCTAGAGGGTGTTCCCTTCAGGAAAGAAGAAATTAAGGAAGTGGAGTTTGAAAGTTTTAGAGATGTGGATCCCGTTCCAAAGAAAGTTGCAAAACCTTCAACTGTTGATAAAATTGATCTGGTACCTCTCGAGAGTGTTCTCTTTAGGGAAGAAACAATGAAAGAAGTGGAGTTTGAAGGTTTTAGAGATGTGAGTCCTGTTCCAAAGAAAGTTGGAAAATCTTCACCTGTTGACAAAATGGAAGACCAAAATGTTGATGATCTTGTACATCAAGAGGGTGTTCCCTTTAGGGAAGAAGAAATTGAGGAAGGAGAGTTCGAAATATTTACAGATCTCAATCCAGTTATAAAACTGTCAACTGTTAACGAAATGGAATACCAAAATCCCTATGATCATATACATCAAGAGGGTGTTCCCTTCATTGAAGAAGAAATTGAGGAAGGAGAGTTTGAAGTTTTTAGAGAACTCGATCTGCTTATAGAGAAAGTTGTACATCGAGAGGGTGTTCCCTTCAGGGCAGAAGAAATTGAGGAAGGAGACTTTGGAATATTTAGAGATCTCTATGCAGTTCCAGAGAAAACTGTGAATCCTGCAACTGGAAGACCAAAATAATGATGATCTTGTACATCGAGAGGGTGTTCCCTTCAGGGCAGAAGAAATTGAGGAAGGATACCTTGGAATCCTTAGAGATCTCTATGCAGTTCCAGAGAAAATTGTGAATCTTGCAACTGTTGAGGAAGTGGATGACCAAAACCTTAATAATTGTATACATCTAGAGAGTGAGGATGGAGTATGTTTTCCTATCTGCAGATAGATGTGAAAGGTGCTACAGATCAGCGAAGGCTGAGGTATCGAAAATTTGAAACATAGATCCAATGGTTTCTTGGTCAACTTGACGTGATTGAATGAATTCCCAATCGTGAGTTCTGCAGCTGTCTACAGTTCTTAAGCGCAATTTAGAATTGCTTTCCTTCACAATCAACTTGTGTATCATTATCAGTGTAAAACAACAATTTTGATAACTAATTATAATGCAGAGCCTTCTTTCAAATTTGACTTTACCAGTTATGTTAACCAATCTCATATTCCCATGTTTCTCCAACATGTATTTCATGATTTCAAGTCTGGATTTGACATATATCTGAAAAATTAGGAGCATCTCTGTTTCAGGCTGTTTAGATAGAAAGTGTTTTTCCTCATAATATTTTTTTTGAAGTGTATTAATAAAACAATATGTACATTTTTTTTTAAAGTCTATTAATAAAACAATATGTACAGAGATTTTATAAAAAAATTAGGCCAGGCAAGCAGCGCCCCTCGTCCACAAGCACAGTATAAGCAAAACTTTAAAAGTGGGTTGCCTATGCCAAAAAACCCATTATATACAACCACAAATAAGAAAGTGAAGCTCCTGGATTTGAAGACGTACGAATTGAAAATGATGACTTTTTAATATATTGAAGAATTATATTTTTAATATCTATGACATTGAGATTGACCCATTATATACAACGACAAATAAGAAAGTGAAGCTCCTGGATTTGAATATGTACCAATTGAAAATGATGACTTTTTAATATATTGAAGAATTATATTTTTAATATCTATGGCATTGAGATTATATATAGTTGTTTCATAATCTTTCTAATAAGACTTTTTAATATAATAAGACTTTTTAATATATTGAAGAATTATATTTTTAATATCTATGGCATTGAGATTATATATAGTTGTTTCATAATCTTTCTAATATGTTATTTATAATATTATTTGGTTTAATTTTGAATTTCAAATAACATAACATTAAATATTGTGATTTTACAAACAAATATGTTAATTTCTTATTTTTAATTATTAATTTTGATCTTAAAAAATAAATTTTTTGTCATGGGTTTTAAAGTGATATTTTATGATTAAGAAGATTCAAAAAATATTGTGATTTTTATAGACAAAAACAGTTAAAAATGTTTTGTTTTCTTTTTACAATTTTGATAAAAAAATATGTCATGGAAGGTAAATTGATACCTTGTGATATTTTATGATTAAGAAGATTCAAAAAATATTGTGATAAAAAAATGTTTTGTTTTCTTTTTGCAATTTTGATAAAAAAAAAATGTCATGGAACTTACTAAAATGTTAAAGTGATACCTTAATCACTTAAAGTGATACCAAAATGTTAAAAAGATAATGTTATTAATAAAAATAATGACTAAATGCATTCTCTAAAAAATTCTAAACTATGAGTTGATAACTATGTTTTATATAGGCATTTTTTTCTTTATTTATTGTAGATGTGATATGAACTTTTTAAGGTCATTTTGATACACAATTATTCATAAATTACTCTATGAGTTAATATTGGTTTATTTTACATATTTAAATGAGATATTTTATTGACATTTATATAGACATCATTGGTTAGGGGGTAGTGGGTTAGTGGCTAGGGGGGTTGGGAATTAGGGGTTAGACATAGTGTTAATTGATTAAGAGGATAAAGGGTTTGTGGGATAGTAGTTGGTGTGCTACATGGGGTTAGACATAGTGTTAATTGATTAAGAGGATAAAGGGTTTGTGGGATAGTAGTTGGTGTGCTACATGGTAAGTGTGCAAGGCTTTAATGGGTTATGGGATTAAAGGTTAAGTTTTTAGTGAGTATTTGTTATGAGTATGTTGGATTAGAGATTTAGGGTTTGATGTGGGGTTATTCTCATGGGTGGATAGGAGGCTTGTATCTTAGTGGGTTATTAGGGTTAATGAGACAATATGGTCGATATGTTAAACCATGAAAAATGTTGTAAATGTTGGTAAACCATTATCAATATTTTCAACTAATTACCATCAATAGTACACAATAAATAATATGTAATAATAACCATGGTCACACATAACGTTCATCAGATTGACGTGACCTTGGTTGAATGCAGTTAATTTGGTGAACGTGGTTAACCATGATTCGGGTGGTCAAAATTATTTATCATTTGTTATATTATTTTACATTGATCCTGATATCGCAATGTGGCAAGTGCGTGTCTTGTGGTGTCTCCCCCATATAGTGTATTTACATTTGGTCCTGATAGGGATTTGAACGATGGTTGGGGGAATAGAAACATTCCCAAATTACCAACAAATTAAGATATGACATTTATATATTGTTGTTGTTGCGATTAATTGTTTATTATTATTTATTATTTTCCTTTGTATTTGTTAATATTAATACATTTTGGTGTCTAATTAGGACTTAATAATGTCTTCTAATGGCATGCTATTTTTTACCAATAATTGAATTTATCTTACATTATCTAAGATGTTAAGATAGCCATATTAGTGAAGGTTAATATATTGATTTATAATATATTTCAATGGATTTATCCACTAACTTTTTAATGACCAGATTTAGGACAAAAGGTTCCAAAAATGATTGTTTCAATGGGGCGTGATCATTATAAAATTCTTTTCTTTTTGTATCAAGGGGTTCAACCTCTATAATTGTTTTTGTGTACATCCCCTTGCCTATCATAAATAACCTCATGTTAAGTGCTTGGGAGTTTGGGTTACCACAGAGAGTCTAGGTCCCATCATGGGGCACTTATCCAGTGCAAGTGATCCAACACAACCACGATAGAGATATCTCTTAGTCATAATTTGGGTGGTAAATCACTCAAAATCTTACAATGCTTGTTAATATAGGGAGATAGTTAAATTACCAAAAACTTAACATACATAATTTATGTAAAGGAAAGAACATTGTAACATCCATTCTATCTACTCATGACAAATTCTTGTTGTTTGATGAGAAGCATGAAATACTTGGTATTTCTTAAACCATCAACTTATCAACTAGTTCTTATAATGTTTTATTTAGAATTTAACCATACAAAGTAGTTAATATTACATACATATATCTAATTGGATGTATTTATAATCAATGTTAGATTATTTTTATTGTTTGTTGCATTATCTTGGTTGTAATTGTCTCCATTTCAATTGTACATGCATTCGGTCATGGTTGTAAGATTAAAACAATTGAATTAGCTAATGCACCGGCATTATTTTGAGATGATCTAGTTCCCTAGTATACTGTTTCCACATTATGTAATTACAAATAACACTCACTAATAATAGGGAGTTGTTTGATAAAAAAAGATGCTATACATGACTTCATTATTGGAAAATGAAGAAATAAAGAGGAAGATTCATGAATTATTGGATAACTGGGACCACATTCACCTTAACTTGTTGCACAATAGATCCTTTGTTAGTTAGTTATAAGGAAGGATGCTATGTGGAGATACCCCCATAAGGTCATAACATTGAAATATTGACTTCTTAACTGGATCAACATTAATAATTAATACCCATTATTGTAGATTGACAATGTACTAAATCAACTTTTTGGAGTTAATTCTGTCAATAAAATTGATTTTTTTGTTTCATTACCACCATACACATATAAAAGATACTTTGAAGATAATGCGGTCAGTGATGTCGTACCATGTTACTAATGAACTTGCAATATCCATGAAAATGATAAGCAAATTTTTGGGACAATATCTTAATTCATTTGTGATCATAATTTCAATGTGATGATCTTGTTTTTAGTACTCGGGAGGGATTTATTGCACCATTTAAACCTAATATTATAGTGTTGTGTAGAAATAATATTTTAGTAAACATGAAGAGTACATTTGGGTAAATATGAACTCATTTATCTCTCTCCATGAAAAAATAGGCATCGCACCATTGATATAAAGAATATTTTAGTTTTTGTCAAGTAGTTAAAATAGGATGACCTACAAAGTTTTATAGAAATGACAAATCCATGGAGAAATTTAATCGCATACACCCTCTTAAGTCATGCAACAAGAAACATTTGAAGAGATCCAAGATCAAATAACATTGTTCATGTCTTCACATTTGTCGAACATCTAATCTTTAAAATCAAAGTTGATGTTTTTGGGCATTGAAGAGGTGTAATTTTGATGTATCATTGAAGACCTATCACATACCACCACATTGAGACATGTTTAGCAATCATCTACAATGACCATAAACATCTCTTGGGCAAGACACTTAGTAAAACATACACACACACACACACATATAAACTCTAATATAATTCTAGTACATTGACTTGACATCATCCTTAAAAGACTTATATAATGTTCAAGTGAATAATTTTATAAATTGTAAAAATACAAAATTCCATAAAATTAAATATATGGGACTTAGCATAACATCATTATTTAATAATTTTGTATTGTAAAAATATAAAATTTCTAAAATATATGGAATTTAATATAATCTCATTATTACTAAATATGCTATATCTAAAAAAATGATATTAGCATTAATCTACACCACATAATTTTATAATAAATAAATAAGACAATCAAATACAATTAAAGTTCTTATTAATACTTCAATAATTATCATATTTTCATAATAAAAAAAACATAATAGTTGAATTTTGACATTAATCTAATTATCATCTTTTCATAATAAAAATACATAATAGTTGAATTTTGACATTAATCTAATTATCATCTTTTCATAATAAAAAAACATAATAGTTAAATTTTGACATTAATCTTTTTAGCATGTTTCTCCTTATTACACTATTTCAATAATTGATTTAATTTAAAATATGCAATGTTAATATTCCCTTGATATACGGAAACCACTGCCAAACATGCTAAAATCCAACCTAGGCTCTAACTTTGAAAAAATTGTTAGGCTTTTTCCAAGACAAAAGCTTAAGTATCTACAATGTATCATGCAGTCAAAGCTTGATTTACAATAGCATAATTTAATGTTGAATTTGCAACTTTTCCAATGATTTGGTTCATCTATGTATATAGTATTCATTGCACCGAGTGTAAACGAGGTGCTTGCAATCCAGTATGGGGGAGATCCTGTAACGGATGCCACATGTCACATTTGTTACATTTGTCACGTTACGTTACAACCCAGTATGGGGGAGATGTTGTGACGTTTGTCATTGCACCGAGTGTAAACGAGGTGCTTGCAACCCAGTATGGGGGAGATCCTGTAACGGATGCCACATGTCACATTTGTTACGTTTGTCACGTTACGTTACAACCCAGTATGGGGGAGATGTTGTAACGTTTGTCATTGCATCGAGTGTAAACGAGGTGCTTGCAACCCAGTATGGGGGAGATCCTGTAACGGATGTCACATGTCACATTTGTTACGTTTGTCACGTTATGTTACAATCCAGTATGGGGGAGATGTTGTAACGTTTGTCACATTTGTCACGTTTGTCACGGTACGTTACAACCCATTATGGGGAAGATGTTGTAACGTTAAAACAAAAAAAATTACACCTCAAGAAATTGGATCCCTCTTGGTACTTGATAGATTCGGGTTTAAGATAGATCTACGCTAATCTTCTAGAATAGAACAAAACATGCTTTCATATTAAATACTTTGTATTTTTATTTTTATCTTTTTATGTATACTTATTTTATATTTACTACTTTAAAAATTTATAAATCCATACATATGATTATGATTTTACCATTTTCCTACTTGTATTCTCCATTAAAAATTGCTAGATACCACTTGACCCTACTAAATCTTGCTATGGCCTTTCTAGTTTCTTGCTATCTCCTTTGCCAAAGCTATGGTGCTTTTGTTCTATTTAAAAAAAAATACTTTTAGAACTTGTGACTTGCAAATAAAGTAGACTCACTATCTCATATTTAATTAAAATTATTAAATATAAATAATATGATAACCCTTGCAAATAAAGTAGATTCACTATCTCATATTTTAAGCACTAAGAGAATATACAGCCGGGCTGGACAAAACCAGAAATAGAGAATACCTCTCCTACGTATAACATTTTCAAGGCTCTATTTTACTTATAACATTCGAATGCAGCATCGTTGATTAAATTAAATCAAAATTTGCAGAAAAAGAAGACGACATGGGCTTCACAGCTTCTTCAATAGTCTTTTTGGTCGTGGGTTCGATCTCGGTAACGTTCACAGCTTCCTCTACGGCTTTAACCTCTTCTTCGGTTGCAATCAATTCAGCTGGCATGGTAGCAACCTGCACAAACAAAGAATCAAAAGAGATACAAAGCTCAACAGTCGCCATATTCTCAAAAAACGATTCGGTCTGCTAAATTCAATCGCTCGAAACAGAAGCTCGGTTGCTGGCGTTGTGTTGCTTTGCACGGCCGGATCTGGTGGTCCTGGGCCTCCCACTTGGCGCCCATCGGACGGCCGGGTCTGGTGGTCCTGGGTCTGCCACTTGGCGCCCATCGGACGACCGGATCTAGTGGCCGTAAACCTGCCACTTGGTGCCCATCGGACGGCCGGATCTTGTGGTCCCGGGCCTGCCACTTGGCGTCCATCGGACAAGTGGATCTGGTGGTCCTGGGCATACCACATGGCGCCCATCGAACGGCCGGATCTGGTGTTCCTGGGCCTGCCACTTGGCGCCCATCGGACGGCCAAATCTCATGGCCCTAAACTTGCCACTTGACGCCCATCCCACGGCCGGATCTAGTGGCCATAAACCTGCCACTTGGCGCCCATCAGACGGCCATATCTAGTGGCCCTGGGCCTGCCACTTTGCACCCATTGGACGGTCAGATCTCACGGCTCTAAACTTGCCACTTGGCGCCCATCGGACGGCCAGATCTGAAGGCCTTGGGCCTGCCACTTGGCGCCCATCGGACGGCTAGATCTGAAGGCCTTGGGCCTGCCACTTGGAATCCATCGGACGGCCAGATCTCACAGCTCTAAACATGCCACTTGGCGCCCATCGGACGGCGAGATCTGAAGGTCCTGGGCCTACCACTTGGCATCCATCCGGCGGCTAGATCGGAAGGCCCTGGGACTGCCACTTGGCGTCCATAAGACGGCCAAATCCAAAGGCCCTAAAGCTGCCACTTGGCGCCCATCGGACGGCTAGATCTGAAGGCCCTAAACCTGCCACTTGGCGCCCATCGGACGGCCAGATCTGAAGGCCCTAAACCGGCCACATGGCGCCCATCGAACGGCCAGATCTGAAGGCCCTAAACCTGCCACTTGGGGCCCATCGGATGGCCAGATCTGAAGGCCCTAAACCGGCCACTTGGCGCCCATCGGACGGCCAGATCGAAGGACCTAAACCTGCCACTTGGCGCTCATCGGATGGCTAGATCTAAAGGCCCTGAACCTGCCACTTGGTGCCCATTGGATGGCCAGATCTGAAGGCCCTAAACTTGCCACATGGCGCCCATCGGACGGCCAGATCTGAAGGCCCTAAACCGGCCACATGGCGCTCATCGAACGGCCAGATCTGAAGGCCCTAAACCTGCCACTTGGGGCCCATCGGATGGCCAGATCTAAAGGCCCTAAACCGGCCACTTGGCGCCCATCGGACGGCCAGATCTGAAGGCCCTAAACCTGCCACTTGGCGCCCATCGGATGGCCAGATCTGAAGGCTCTAAACCTGCCACATGGCGCCCATCGGACGGCGAGATCTGAAGGCCCTAAACCGGCCACATGGCACCCATCGAACGGCCAGATCTGAAGGCCCTAAACCGGCCACTTGGCGCCCATCGGATGGCCAGATCTGAAGGCCCTAAACCTGCCACTTGGCGCTCATCGGATGGCTAGATCTGAAGGCCCTGAACCTGCCACTTGGCACCCATCGGATGGCCAGATCGGAAGACCCTAAACCTGCCACTTGGCGCCCATCGGCCAACCAGATCTCATGGCCCTGGGCCTGCCACTTGGTGCCCATCGGACGGCCAGATCTGGTAGCTAAGATCAGACATACATACGAAGCAGTTACTGTGCGCACCGAATCATCTCGTGGGGGTTTAATTTTCTTGCTTACGAGCCTGAAATGAAAATCCTTCACCTGCCCAGCGATACAAAGAAAACGAAATCGAACATCTGCGCCGAAGCTCAAGGCGTAAAACCCACCTAAATTTGGATCCAATATGAGTTCTGTTATCCGCCATTGTTCCCACAGGTCCATATGCTCAAATCGATGATTATGGATTTTGATTTACAAATGTTCTGAAATGCTAGAACTACAGATCAACATTTGTTATTTTGATAATAATGTTGTGATGCAGCCAACATCTTACAAGACTCTGTGACCAGCATAGCGGATAACATATTTAACAGCTTAACAGAAGATGAAGGAATTAAGACGAGTTTAACAGAAGGTGAAGGAATTAAGACGAAAACTATAAATTATGAACAGCTGCGGGAAGCAATACCTGCAGTTTTCGAGTAAGATTCCATAGGGAAACACAAATACTGAAATTGTTTTTCTGTAAATCTGACTCTTTGGAATTGATGTCATGAATATGGGGATAGGAAACAAAATTAGTGATAAATTGAGGGAATTGATGTCTAAGTTTGCATCTGCAATTCTTTTTTGTTTTTGAGTTCTTTTTAAGATCCTTTCTTTCGTTATTCTTATTATTTTGTTTTGTTTTGTTTTGATAAGGAAAATTAATGAGACTATGTCAGGCGCCAAGCGTGTTCCTCCATCAAAGGATATGGTGGACAAAATGCTCAAGGTGTGTATTAATCCATTTTCAAAGTTGGTTTCTACGTAATCACATCAATCATTTTCAAGGTTTTTTTATTATAAAAGGGATTTGTGTTTGATAAATTTTTGAAATTTATAATTTAGATATTAAATTGTAAAATATATCTCTATATAAGCTATTTAATGCGGTAGCAGCAGGTCTGTGGGTAGTTGGATCTCAAGTTGTTTGAGATCCAACAACCCACAGGCAGCAACGAATATTATTCATCCTGCTACAAAACATTTAATGCGACCACAGCAAGCCTATGAATAGTTGGCAGTTGAGATCCAACCACCCACAAACCTACTGCCACCACATTAAATAGCAGCCTCCAACCATTACTAACAAAGGGCCTCCCTGTAGGATTCCAAAGTAGACCCAGAAAAGCTATTTGACCGCCAGGAATTTGGCGAGTTTGTTCAAAAGGCATGGATGCAAGGTTCCAATGTTCCAAAGAAATTTGATCGCCAGGAATTGGGCAACTTTGTTGGAAAGTTCTCTGAGCAGACAGGACTTCAAAATTGCTTCACCTGTTGTGGCCATCATAAAGAAGCACAGGAAACGTGAGATGTATGTCAAAATATGTTGCCTTCTTAAACTGATACATGATTCATGCATTTTTCTATATCTTAGAAATATTATATCAGGAATTGTCTCTATTCTGAGTTGTTGCCCTCCCAAGTTGTACTACTAGTAATTTCTTCAAAATGTGTCAGTATATGTTGGGCCAATAGCATAATATTATTATTTTTTTAATAAATTTTAATTTAAAAAAAAATCAATAATAATAACATCCTAAAATTTTTAATTTAAAATAAGAGAGAAAATTCAATAACTATAGCATTGGTGGTAGTTATTAATATTTGATGAGACTCATTTTGTTTTTTTATTTTTATTTTAAGAAAGATAAAGAATTACTTTGTTTTATAATTATTATTTTTAAATTTTAAGAGAAATATTGTTTTATAATTAGCATAGATCCATCTTAAATCCAGATCTATCAAGTACGGAGAGGGATCCAATTTCTTGAGGTGTAATTTTTTAATTACTTTTCATAATATTTTATTTTATGAGCCAACATGGATTTTTTTAAATACTTTTCATAATTTTTTATTTGATGAGCCGACATTAATTTTTTTAATTATTTTGTTAGACATGAACGTTACAACATGTCACCCATACTGGACTGTATGAGCACCTCACTCCTCTCCATACAATTATTATTTTTAAGTTTTAAGATAAACATTCATAAATTACCATAATTTAAATGACTTAAAAAATTAAGAAAATTGATATTATAACAAATATTTTCAACCAAATCAACAAGCTACAAACATAGAAAGTTGATATTATAACAAATATTTTCAACCAAATCAACAAGCTAAAAACATAGCTACCACTTCTATTTTATACAAGTCTAGATCCAACCTCGTATGTATTTAGATATCTAAACTAAGTGAAAAAATACACCCAATATATCTCTTAACATTATAATATGTATTTTTAAATTGATGCGCACTATGCTACTGTTAAAGTCATTTGACTTGATAATTTACATTGGAATTATGTTATATACCTTGTGAATTATCCAATTAATATGGTTGTTTCAATTTTTCTTTTGGTTTCGGAATAGAGAAATTAGTTACATTCTCAATTTGGAGGTAGGAGGTTAAGATGCAAGAAACAAAGAGAGTCTTTGGAGGGAATTGCAGGTTTGAACGGAATACATGGCCCTTAACCCCTTGTGGCTTCAAACCATGAACCTCTGCACTATCTTGGTGTTGGAAAAAACACATCATATTCATTTTTTCAAGCAATGCATTAGATCATTTATCATTGTATTATTATTGAAAAGATTAATGTACTCTATGGTATTTCATTATATCATTATTGAAATCAATGTTGACTATGCTAAATCATTTTAGTATATCATTTTTAATTAATGCAACTAAATTCTCTAAATTATTTTCTATTGTGGTGTCCTCAAAATCAATGCATCGTATTGTTTTGTATTATTATTCTCAATATGTTTTTAACTATATCACTTAAATCAATGCAACTTATTATTTTGCATTGTATCATTATTGAAATCAATGCATATGCATTATATCATTAACAAAATCAATGTAGTTGTAGCAGCTTTACTAATCTTTCAATGCATTACGACATTAAGAGCAAGCCTTGACTCATTGTTGTTCCACTCAAGTAAATGAAGATAAATTAAAATGGATCATTTAACTGCAATATATTTATAGTGCACTCATATAAAGACGAATGGATAGATTTAAAATTTGAGGAAAATTGAAGTGTTTTCTAGTCTTGCAAAACTTCAAATGCTAGAGATTAGAGATTGTATAGAAGTGGAGGACCTTTCTGGTATTTGAACATTGAAATGTTTAGAGATATTGAAGTTTATGAATGGCAGTTGCATCTGCTATGAACTCTAGTTTTTGGTAGACTATAATGTTTTCATCCTTTATATATATTGACCACTTCATTATTGGGTGATCATGTGTAGAGTCATTGCACTAGAAGATATATTATTTATTTTCAATTTGAAAGGATTGGCTACCTTAAAGATGTTGGATGCCCAGAGCATTATTTTTCAAGTCCAATAAATTAAAGTTTATCTTAGTAACAATTAATAACCACCACCACCATAATCATCATATAGTGTTACTACTAGATTATATTATCAATAAAGAGTTAAATAAATGAATTTGAAATTTGAAATAACCTAAATGTATAACATATATATATTATTAATAAATAATAGTTTTAACTAATAGATAAAATAATAAGTAATAGTTAATTAAGGGACACATCCCTTCAATGAACATTTTCCATAAGTTCCTTTAGGATTTGTATTTATATGGCACTATCATTACACAGATAGGTGTTTATATTTTAGAATTTGGGGTGGACTACCATCTATGATTTTACTATAAAGAAATATAAAATATCACTAGTACTATGCATGGATAACTCGTAGATTATGCATGGATAACAAGTAGTGATAGACGGATTGATCCTCGATGAATCTCTGTCTTTTCCTCTGTAAACTCTACTCTTCGTCTGCCCCACTCTGCACCACTGACGCTCACCCCAATCAGTCACATTGATCTCATTTCCCTGGAGATCCTGATCCACCCCTCGATGGCCCCGCCAGGAGGTCAGTAGCCTGACCCTCCGCTAAATGTCAAAACTCCTAGTAATGTTGTCGTAGAAAAACCCTCTTGCGACCTGAAGGATGGTGAGGGCCCCTCGAACACCAATGCAAATAAAGTCAACCAGAATGATGGAGACACCACAGACTCTCTGGCCCATGGATCCAGGAAAAACCACGAGTAGAAATGATCAAGCACATGCTTCCCAAAAGTAGCTACGGTTCCAAGGTACGTAATAGCCTCCAATAAGGTTTCAGAGTACATTCAATATATACATGATCACGCAATCATTTGCAATTTTATGGGTTTTTGGCTTTCAGAAAAGGCGTTGATTGGGTAGATCAAGCACAAATGGAATCCAAAAGGAACCTGTGACCTTAAATTAGTGTCAAAAGGTTTTTCTATGATTATCTTCAATCATCCAGATGACTACATCACAGCCTTTGAAGGAGGCCCCTACTTTTTCAATGTTGTTGGACTATATATGAGACCCTGAAAGGAAAATTTCATCCCATACTGGGAGGACTTTAAAGAGGCTCCAGTATGGATCAGACTATTCTCTCTTCCACATGAATACTAGGACCCTGAAACCCTGGTTGACATAGGCAATACTCTGGGTCGATTTGTCAAAGTCTCAGAAGCAAACCTACAAGGACACTACACCTCCTTCGCTTGGATCTGTGTCTACATGAATATCTCACAACCCCTTCTGGAAGCCATCTTCATATACTACCATAATTCGGAATGGCTACAAACCCTCGATTATGAGCACATCCCCTTTCGTTGTTGTAAATGCCATGAACACGGGCATCTCTTTCGAGATTTCCCTCTTAACAAGGCTTCCTCTCCTATGAATTCCTCAGCAAATAAATATTATGAGGGTTTCACAAAAGTTACAAATAGAAGGAAAAACCACAAAAAACCTAACATTCCTCCAGTTGAAAAAACTATCCCTACCCACAACCAATATGACTGTCTCACAAACCTCTGAGATAACCTAGACTCACCTCTTGACTCTATCTTGAACCCCTCTCATCCCACTACCTCTGCAGATCCCAGTAATCCTAATGCAATTATGACAAATTCCCCGGAAGACATGGACGACTCACATTTGGGCGAGCTGGATTTACAAGGTCTAGAGGAAGCCTGTAAAAAAAACATTCCTATTCCAGAACCTCAAATCAAACTCTTGGGGAAAGCACTAATAAAAGATATAACCTCAAAAGGGGAAAATACCAAATCCAATGGAAAAGATCCCAGTATGGGCATCAAAGGAAATGGAAGGAAATACTTAAAAGGGAATCTCCAATTGGACAAAAAGAAGGGGAGAAGGTCCAACCGTCAAAGATTGGACGAGGTCGGTTCTTTCATGTAAGACTTGGGACAATATAACCAACTTACTGAATTCATCTCTACTATGCTCCTTTTTCATCAATGAAGATTATTTCTTAGAATTTAAGAGGAATAAATGGTCCCTCCAAATAATGTCTTCTTAAAAGCAAGGTTATGATTGAGAAGCCAACTATTATTATGATCCAAGAAACTAAGTGCACTTCCTAAACTCTCGTCAATATTGTCAAAAGAATATGGAACAATTCAATTTTTATGGCTATTTATGCCATGGGTTCCTCTGGAGGTCTAGCCCTATTTTGGAACCCTCAGGAAGTCCTCCTTTACAATTTTGTAGCTACCCCTAGAACTCTCTCTGCTAGATTCCACATGATTGGAACAAAAAAATGGGCTAGATCAGCAACATCTATGGGCCTCAAAACCTAGATAAAAAAACCCTCCTTCTCCATCATCTTCAATGGTTTTGGGATTCACGTCCGGAGGTCGACTAGATCCTGAGAGAGGATTTCAATATGATAATTGATCTTCTGGAAAAAAAGGAGTTAGAAAACTAGATAGAGACATCCAAGCTTTCTCCCAATTCATCAACCACAACCAACTCATTGATCTGGAAACGACCAATGGTACCTTTACTTGGAAAAACAAAAGGGGAGGTCAACATCATCTTGCCTCCATGATGGACTGCTTCCTTTTAATAAACAACCTTTATGTCAGAGGAGAGGATTGGACTGTCGCCATCCTTGCAGCCAATGGCTCTGATCACTAGCCCATCAATCTTCAATGGAATACAAGAGGGACTGGACACAACAAACCATTTCGATTTGAGAAATTATGGTTGGATCACACCAACTTGAAACTCAACATTCAAAACTGGTGGAAGGAAGCAGTCATCCCCTTGGGTTCTCTCATGTACAAATTCCAACAAAAATTGAAAAATCTCAAGTAGAGACTCAAAATCTGGAATGGGACCACTTTTGGAAACATCCATGAGGAAAAAAAGAAATTTGAAGAATAGGTGGTGGAACTACAACAAGAAATGATTCACTCTAGACGTTCGGAGGAGGCTTTCCAAAAGGAATAAATTCTCCTATCCAACTAGATGAACGTCTCAAACAAGAGGAGATCCTCTAGCAGCAGAAATCCAGAGTCAAATGGATAAAACAGGGAGAAAGAAACTCCAAATTATTCCACAACTCTACGCTACAACACAGGAAGCATAACAAGATTATCATGTTAAAATATGCCACTAGAAGAAGCCTCCATCAGCATGAGGACATATCAACTAAATTGAACTCCTTCTTCAACAACCTTCTTGAGGAACCTCAAAGGAACACAATGGATGCCATCAATGATATATCTAAAAACATACCTCTTCTGCCAACTGAGGAGCATAACAAGGGACTTCTAAGGGTCATCACTATGCAAGAGGTTGAATTGGCAGTCAAATCACTGCAGGATGGAAAATCCCCAAGTCTAGATGGGTTTACCACAAAAAATTTTCATGCCTTTTGGGACATAATTAAAGAATAGGTACTTGAGATTGTGGAAGATTCGCAACAAACCAAAGGTATCCTCTTTGCTTTCAACGCTACCTTCCTCACTCTTATTCCCAAAGGCCCCTGTCCCTCCTCTCTAGACAAGTTTAAACCCATCGCTCTCTGCAATGTTATATACAAAATCATAACCAAGGTCATCGCCAATAGAATCAAGCCCCTCCTACCCCTTCTGATCTCCAAAGAACAAACAGGGTACATTGAAGGCAGGCAAATTCTGGACGGTGTCATTTTAGCTCATGAGGTGATCCATTCTCTAAAAGTTACTAAGAATCCTATTATGCTGATCAAGATGGACATGTCGAAGGATTCTGAAAGACTCAGCTGGAGCTACATCTCCAAAATCCTTCAAGCATTTATATTTAACCAACTCTGGATATACTGGATTCTAAGCCTCGTCTCCTCTACTTTCTTCTCAATTATGGTCAATGGATCTACCACCACACCTTTCTCTCCCTCGATAGGTATTCCTCAGGGGGGGCCTATGTCTCCCTTCTTGTACATCCTCATGGTGGAAGGTCTCGGAAGATCCATTCAGGCTAATCTCCTCGCAGGAAATATCAAGGGTCTCGATCTTCATAGAGGGCCCCCCACTTGTTCACACTAGCAGTTTGTTGATGACACTCTCCTCATGGGCCATCCTTCTCTCAGAGAATCCAAAGCTCTCAAAAAAATCTTAAATCGCTTTGTAGAAGCCTCTGGAGCCTGTGTCAATCTTAACAAATCCCATCTCTTCTTCTTCAATACTGCTCCCCTGATCCAAAGTCGAATTTCCCACTGCCTCAACTTCACCATCATCAATTTTACCACTAAGTATCTAGGTGCCCCACTCATGGAAAAAACTCTCCGACAAGAAAACTGGGAAGATCTCCTGGCCCACCTCAACAAGCGTCTCTCAAGTTGGTCCTTCAGAGCCATCAACCTGGATGCTAGGATAACCTTGGTAAAATATGTGCTTCAAGCAATGCATCTCTATCTTTTCTCAGTCCTAGCTGCCCCTAAATCTATCCTCAAGAGAATCATAAACCTATAGAGAAACTTCCTTTGGGGAAGCAATAGGAACTGTAACAAGTGGGCCCTAGTTAGTTGGGAAGAGGTATGTAAACCCAAACTAAAAGGGGGCCTTGGCTTGAGAGACCTGGACCTAACCAATCAAGTTCTAGGGTCTAAATTATGGTGGAATTGGATTGCGCACAACCAAGAACCCTTGGGACTCTTCTAGAAAGCTAAATATTGCCCTGACTGGGATCAGGAGGAGCTCATCAGGTTCAATGATCAAATTCAAGGCTCTATCAGCTAGAATCTGGCTTGGGCCAATAGGCATTTAATGTAAATCCACAACTTCTAGGAAATAAAGAATGGTAAAAGAGCCCTTTTTTGGGAGGACTCTTGGAAACAAGCTCCAAATATGCAAGACATCCTCACCGATGATCTCCTTAAAGATGAGCTAAAAATAAGAGACCTCTACAACATCTCCCACTTTTGGAGCACGGAAGAAGACTGCTCATAGTCGAGACAATGGTTTCCTATCATCCGGTGGCATATCCAACCCTAGTCGTACATTGCATCAACAATATCAAAATATCTATAGAATAGAAGAATTAAAACCAAAGATGGAGATGACAAACTAAGATGGGGCTATTTACCAAAAGTAAGCTTCTCCATCAAAGAAGGCCTTATCATATATGCTAGCTACCGTGACCTGTAGGATGAACCCATTTGGTCCCTAGTCTGGGACATCAAGCTTTGGACAAAAGTCTTATCTTTCCTCTGGATTTTAGTCAGCAATCGAACACTCACTTGGGATAATCTAATAAAAAGAGGATTCATGGGGAAATTTTTTTGTCATCTCTATCGTCAAATGGGGGAAGACAAGGAGCACTTATTCAAATCTTGGCCCTATATAAATGAATTATGGGATAAAGGAGCAGCTATCTTCAGATTGACAAAAAGATATAGACACAATATTAATCTCACCCTCCTCCACTGGAACTGCAAGCCCTTCAACAACCCTATCCTCAACAGACTTTAGCAACTGTTTCCTGCATGCGTCCTTTGGGTTATCTGGAAAGAACGGAATATAAGAATCTCCAGGAATCAATATTCACCTCTAAATGTTGTTTGGACAAACCTAAAAGTTATGATAAAAGAGACTGTGGAGTTCCAACCCTGGTCAGAGGAAGACAAAAAGCTTGATGACAGGGAGGAACGAATATTAAAGGATTGGGATCTTAACCTCCAACTCAATGCTACAAACACCAAATCTTGTACTCCCCGCAGCTCCAGACCTTCTTTTTGGAGTCTCCCTTCAGATGGCTTCATTAAACTCAATTTTGATGGGGCCTCCAAGAACAACCTAGACCATGCTAGTTTTGGAGGTGCTTTCAGAGATGATACATGCATTATCCTTAGACTCTATGTTGGGTATATGGGAATCAATAGAAATAATGTTGCTGAATTGGAAGCTTTGACAAAAGGGCTCAAAATATCCAGGACACAACATTACAGGAAAATTATAGTGGAGGTATACTCCCAAATTCTGGTTGACAGCATGACTAAAATTTTGAATGGCATCCCTATCAGATTTCTTAGCCAAAATTGGATACTGGAGGAAGAAATGCAGACTATGGCTGACCTAATTCAAAGCATCCCTATGCTGGTACCCAACCATGTAAAAAGGGAAGGTAATAAAGTTATCTACCACATGGAAAATGTGGATACCTCTACAAGAGACAAAGTCATTAACGATACTCCTACTCGGTTGTCCAGAGATACTTTCATACCAACCTGTCATGCACTATCCACCAAAGACATGGACAATCAAACTCTTAACAACCACAATCCAAATGGCATAGGTGAGTGCAATCCACACATGCATCCTAAGATGGAAAGGATAGGTGGAGTGACCATGTGGAGCACGTGGCCCAAGGACAAGTTATCAATGAAGATTAAGCTTGCTTGAAGAAGTGGAATGAGGATCCTCTACAAAGGATTTAGGGGGAATTTCAAGCACAGGCCCAGGTACAATACAATCATGGATCGTAAAGGTAAGAGTACTGGAAAGTACAAGCCAATTAAGGAAAGATACTTCAAAAGCAGTAATGACCCAAAATGCAAAATTCATTCCACGTTCTGGATTACCTCAAGGAGAAATAATTTTCATTGCTCTGGTTTACTTTGGTGCAACACCATGGGTCTTCCAAAGTGTTATCACTCAAGATTCTCCTAGGTTGTAGCAGAAGGGATCCTGAGGTAACTATTTCAAACCAAGCTTTGGTGGATGGAAACTAGCCTTTCCAACCACAGAGAGGACTCTCTCTTTCACAATTCTTCGAGCACTCAGAAAATCATTTGCATAAGCTGGCTATATACAAAATGTGGTGGCTAGACCTTCAGATAAGGATTTTTAGGTATTTTTTCAGCTGGTTGGGGACGAGGTTAGGAGCACCATTGGGTATGGAGTCAAACTTCAGTGGTTTTTTAGTCACAAATGACTGATTTGGACCATAATTTCAAAGGCAGAGGTGAGATAGATGAGATTTTTTCAATTCAAAGGTATCAACAGATGATAGCAGAAAAGGAAACAAATTCCATCACAGAGTTAGAGCATTTAAGAATGAATTCTAACCTGTAACTTCAAGAAGAAATGGTGGAGTATCTACTCATATGCATCTGAATCATAAAATATGAATTTCAGACCATGTAATCTTGATCTAGATACTGCAGAAAAGAAGAATCAATGGAAAATACTAATGAAGAACAGATACACAGGAATAACAGACATCAAAACACTCATCACAAGAATCTCTACTCCAGAATTAGGTCTTCACATTAATTGAAAAGTCCAAGTTCAATACATACTCAGAGCTTTAATCTCTCAGAATCCCAACATCCAACCCTTGGGTCTAATTCAGAATCTTCCTTTATAGGCTTACAAAATATCAAAAAACTTCTAACTAATTCAACCATAAGTGGCCGTTACTCAAAACAATCTTGAACTAGAAAGGTTGAGGCCGTTCAAGCCGAGCTTCTCTAACTAGCTACTTCTGATTCTGTTAGTTGCATCGATGGGAAACTTTTGTGAGCGGTCAGTGAAGATTTAGACTATGGAATGTTGGAATTTGTGCAACTTCGGAAGATATTATTATTGTATTTGTTTGTACCTCCTAAGGGAGTTGAACTTGATGTAATTAATTATGTAAACCCTTGAAAGAATCAATGTAAACCTTAGGGTGAAAAGAAAGAAAAATAAAAGGTTAAAATTAAATTATTAATTGCCCCCCAAGTGAAGTCGGCCCATTCAACTAGACAAGTCGGCTTAGTTAGGGTAAAAGCCATTTTTGGCACTTGTATAAATAGAGGGAAAGTTCACCTCATTATTCATTCACTCACTTCACACAAGTTCGCATCACCCAAAGAGAAAAGTTCAAACTACATAAGGAGAATACTATTTTGGGGTTTCTATATTTGGGAAGTGTTTCCATCTTTGCTCTTTCATTATTGTACTATGTTCTTGGAATTATTCAAGGTTGTTGGGTTTCCCAAGTTAAACTCTTTTGTTATTGTTTTGTGCTCTGTCTTTCTTCTAGAGATCCTATTTATGCATTTGAATTATTATATATGAATGTATGAAAAACTAACATGGTATCAGAGCGGTACTAGAAGAAGCCATTGCTGAAACATTGTTGGAACCCTGTGAGAACTAGGGTTTCATCTTTTGAAGTCTTCACTCAACTTTTTGCAAGAAAAAGAGCATTGGGAATTTTTCTCTAAGGAGGGCGCATCTTTTGGTGGAGACAGAATTCAATTCTGAGAATTTTCATTTTTTGACCTAATTCTGCAGCTGGAGCAGAAATTAGGGCTTCAGTCTTTAACCTAATTTCTCCATAGTTTTGGCTCGGTACTACCTCTACTCAACTCTACTTGCTAGGGAGCATCTACCTATAGAGTCATTTTTCCAAAATTCCAACTTTCATTTTTGACGTAGCTCCTACTAGGGTTTCTGGTCCAAATCTGCAGTCAAGATGATTGGCATGAAGGTTGAAGATCGGCTGGAAGGGGCTTCCAACTTTATCTCCTAGAATTCTAGGGTTCTTCTTACACTAGAATAAAATGATCTCTTACAAGTTGTAAATGAGAAGGTTCCAGAACCAGAAGCTAAAGAAGATAAACCTCACTGGAGGAAGAATGATGTCAGAGCAAGAAGGATTCCAGTGGACTCAGTTAGAGACCATTTGGTTCCACAAATATCAAGTAAGAAGACTACTAGAAAGATGTTCAAAACCATAAAGAATCTGTTTGAACACAGTAGTATCAATGTATCCATTACATTGAGGAACCAACTATCAAACATGAATATATCCAAGTCAGAATCTATTGCCTCATATTTCATGAGGATTACAGAACTAAGGGACAAGCTTAGTACCAGTGGAGATCCTGTTGATGGTAAAGAGCTTGTCATCAATACTCTAAATGGTCTCCCACCATCTTAGGAATCCTTCATCCAGAGTATAATTGGTAGATCCAAACTACCCAAATTTGATAAGCTATGGGCAGATTGCACTCAGGAAGAGACAAGAATAGCATCATGACAATGACTTCATGGCACTCAACCTGAGGAGAATCAAGCACTTGTATCCCATGCCAAGAAAGGAAAGGGAAGGGGAAGTAATTTTTACAAAAACAAGCATCAAAGTAGGATATCAATTCCACTCCCAAACCAGAAGAATAATAAGAAGGACTTATATCAGATACAATGCTACCAGTGCAATAAATATGGTCATTACGCCAGTAATTTCCAAAACTCAAACAAAAGGAAGCATGAAGCTTCAACTGGTGATGTAGAAGAAGTTCATCATCACAAGAAGCAAAGGAATGAAGATCGTATAGAATTCCTCTTCATATCAGCTTTATCAGGTACTGTTCCCACCACTAGAGATACTTGGCTCAAAGATAGTGGTGCTTCTAGACACATGACAGGTTATAAAGAAAATATCTCAGAATTAGTTGAGAAAGATTCTCATCTTCGTGTTTTACTTGGAGATGATGCTAAATAGACTGTGAAGGGATCTAGGGTCACCTCCATTCATCTAGAATCAATTGATGCATTACGCTTGAGTGATGTGCTCTATGTACCTGGTATGAAATGAAACCTTGTCTCCATCTCAGCCTTAGAGGACAAGGCATATAAAGTAGCATTCTCAAAAGGGAAAGTACTTTCTTGGAACAAGAACTCAAGCATGGAGAAATCCAAGGTTATTGGTGTGAGAGAGAATAGCTTGTACCGACTGAGCACTCCACCTATCCAAGCCCTAGTCCATGATTCTACAAGCATGGGTGAACTATGGCATAGAAGACTCATCTAAACTATTGAGCTCTCCCAGCATTGAAAAATATAGTGACAAGTTTAGCAGTACTTCGGGTAGACCATTATGGAACATGTAGATGATGTGCACTTGGAAAGAATACCAAGAGATATTTTCTAGATAGTGAGAGCAGATCTAAAGAAATTTTGGATCTAGTACACTCTGACTTGTGTGGACCCATGACAGTTGCTTCATTGGGCGGATATCATTACTACATGAAATTTATTGATGACTACTCATGGAAGACTTGGATATACTTTCTCAAGTCGAAGGAATTCGAGGAAGTACTCAGCAAATTCAAATAATTCAAAGCACAAGTCGAGAATTTTTCAGGAAAGAGGATCAAGGTCCTGAGATCAGATAATGGTGGAGAATACACCTCTATATAATTCAATGATTTCTCCAAGGAAGCAGGAATTAAGAGGGATCTCACGGTTCCCTACAAACCTCAACAAAATGGGGTTTCTGAAAGGAAGAATAGAACTATTGTGGAGGCAGCCAAAGCCATGATACATGACTAGAGTCTACCTATGTTCTTATGGGTAGAAGCAACCAGAACAGTTGTATTTGTACAAAAAAAATGCCCACATAAGATAGTGAAGAACATGACTCCGGAAAAATATTTCACGGGAGTGAAACCAAAAGTGGGCTACCTTCGGATCTTTAGTTTTCCAGTCTATGTACATGTCCCCAAGGAGAAAAGAACGAATTTAGAACCTTCAGGCAAGAAGGGAAATTTTGTGGGATACAATGAGTCTTCAAAGGCTTATAGAATCTACATCCCAGGATCCAGACATATTGAAGTCAATAGGGATGTGACCTTTGAAGAAGAGATGGTTTTCAGGAAAGGCAGAGGATCAGATATGGAGATCGATGATGAAGAAATGCTAGAACCAAAGGAGATGAGATCGTCTCCCCCTTCAATTCAGAGGGAGTTAGAAAAAAAGGATGAAACCATTGATCCTATTTATATTCCTAGAGATATTGAAATAGGCCGGAAAATTCCTAGATGGGAAAAACAGATCTTGCAAGATGCAAAGGGGAATGAAGCTCCACATGGTGCTTCCAGAGAAATCAAAAGACCTCAGAGGTTCTCTAGTTATGTAGCATTGAAGAGTAACATCATTGACTCAGAACCAACCACTTATGAAGAAGCATCCAGACACCAAGTATGGGCGGATTCCATGGTGGAAGAATATCAATCCATCATGAAGAATGATGTATGGGAGGTTGTGCCGATACTTGAGGAGAAGTCAGTAGTAAATTCCAAGTGGTTATACAAAATCAAGCATGGAGAAGATGGGAGTGTTGAAAAATACAAGGCTAGATTTGTTTCTAGAGGATTCTCCCAGAAAGAGGGAGTTGATTATGATGAAACATTTTCTCATGTGGCTCGATATACTTCCATCGGATCGATCATTGCTATTTCTTTAGCTATGGGATTGAAGTTGCATCAGATGGATTTTAAGACAACTTTTCTCAATGGTGTTATTGAGGAAGAAGTATACATTGAGTAGCCATAAGAGTTTATTGTCCATGGAAAGGAGTCTCACCTATGCAGATTGAAAAAGTCAATGTATGGACTCAAGCAAGCACCCCATGCTTGGTATGGATGGATAGACGGATTCCTGGTGAGCTTGGGATTCACCAAGAGTGATGCAGACCCCAACCTTTACTACAAGGTTGTGGATGATGAGCCACTGCTTTTGGTACTATATGCTGATGACTTGTTTCTCACTGGAAATGAGAAACTTATTGTATGGTGTAAGAAGAAACATGCCTCTGAGTTTGAAATGAAAGATCTTGGATCAATACATTACTTCTTGGGATTAGAAGTATGGCAGAGGAAGAAGGATATTTTCCTAGGTCAAGGAAAATACACCATCGATATTCTGAAGAGATTCGGAATGTTGGACTGCAAGTACATGGCCACTCCGATGGATGGACATTTGAAGAAGATGAGAGGTTCTGCTTCAGATTTAGATTTGATTGATCCTACTATGTATCGCTAGTTGATTGAGTCCTTGATGTATATGACAAACACCAGACCAGATATATGTTTTGATGTGAATGCTCTCGGCCAGTTCATGTGCGAGCCGAGACAAATTCACTGGATTACTGCAAATCATGTGCTCAGATACTTGCGCGGAACTATGGGATATGGGCTGATATATGCTTCACAATGTGACCTGAGATTGCAAGGGTTTACAGAATCAGATTGGGCCGGATGTGTTGCATATAGGAAGAGTACTTCCGAATGTTGCTTCAGTTTGGGTTCTGCAGTGATTTCCTCGTGCAGCAGGAAGCAGAACTCGGTAGCACTCAGTACTGCAAAGGCCAAGTATATGGAAGCTAGTACAACAACTCGAGAAGCAGTATGGCTTCATAAATTCCTTTCAAGACTGTTTGTCCATATTCCAGAGCCAACCGTGATTCACTGTGATAACCAGAGCTATGTGCAAATTTCAGTGAATCATGTATTTCATGATAGGATGAAGCATATAGATATTAGATATCACTTCATTCATGATATGGTGCAAAAAGGTGCGGTCGAATTATAGTAAATTCTGACAGATGACCAGACTGTAGATGTTCTCACCAAGCCTCTTTCCTGGATGAAGTTCAAATACTTTCACGAAAGACTTGGAGTAGAAGAGAACGTGTCCCTCCTTGAGAGGGAGAGATGATGTAGAGATGTTTTACCCTGCATTCACCCAGGTGACTCTACTCGTCCATGTGCTCAACAAGGTATGGGAGAAACCCCATCGACAGATGAGTTGGACAGGAAGTAGATGGTCGGGTTTACCCAGGTGCCTCTACTCGTCCAGGTTCTTAGCCAGGTATGGGAGAAATCCCATCGTTAAATGAGTCGAACAAGAAGTAGATGGTCGAGTTCACATAGGTGCCTCTGCTCATCCAGGTTCTCAGCCAGGTATGGGATAAATACCATCGGCAAATGAGACATATAGGTATTAGATGGTCGTGTGATGATTGCACAGGTACCTCTACTTGTTCAGGTTCTCATCCTGGTATGGGATTACCCCATTGGAATATGAGACGAACAGGTAGTATATGGTCATGCACATATGCTCGTTCAGGTTCTCAGCAAGGTATCAATAGATCCCATCAGCAGATGAGATGGACAGGTAGCAGATGGTATAGCGGTTAGTAAATCCTATCTCTCGGACATCTAGGTAGGATGGAGAGACTCTCTTGGACTCGCCGAAGGACTGGTGGAGTTGATGCATGAAGAAACTTCTCGAAGGACTGATACTGTGCTGAAAACCTTCAGTATGTATAGAGATGAAGGATACAACATAGATGTACAGATGAAACCCAGATGATTGTGATGTTGATGAAGACCGAAGAATACCTTCCTCGTTGAGAGGGAGTGTTGGAATTTGAGCAACTTCAGAAGATATTATTATTGTATTTGTTTGTACCTCCTAAGGGAGTTGAACTTGATGTAATTAATTATGTAAACCCTGGAAATAATCAATGTAAACCTTGGGGTGAAAAGAAATCAAAAGAAAAGATTAAAATTAAATTATTAATTTCCCCCCAAGTGAAGTTAGCCCAGTCAACTAGACAAGTCGGCCCAGTTAGGGTAAAAGCCAGTTTTGGCACTTGAATAAATAAGGGAAAGTTCACCTCATTATTCACTCACTCACTTCACACATGTTCACATCAACTAGAGAGAGAAGTTCGCAATGCCGAAGGAGAATACTATTTTGGGGCTTCTATATTTGGGAAGTATTTCCATCTTTTCTCTTTCATTATTGCACTTTGTTCTCAGAATTATTATCTCTATACGAAAGTTGTTGGGTTTTCTCCCATTTGGGTTTCCCAGTTTAAACTCTTGTGTTATTGTTTTGTTCTTTGTCTTTCTTCTAGAGATCCTATTTATGCATTTCAATTATAATGCTATGAATGTATGAAAAAATAACAAAAACCCCCTTCTATCCTTTGGATCGAGCTGTTGCGGGATAATTTGTAGGGCTAATCAAGTCATGGCTTCATCCTACCTTAAGATCGACTCTCAAACGTGGAAAAACTGGATTATTTCCCTGTGAAATTCTGCATTTCTCTTGGCCACAATTTGCTCTGCAAAACCATCTTCGGTCCGCAATCTGCAGTGTGGAAGTCAGAATTTGGAACTGCGAAATGGACTTTGTTAACTTTCACCTCCGCAATTCGAAATCTGTAATGAGGGTTTCGGAAAGTCGGAACACTACTACACAAATTCGTAGAAATTATCCTTCCGCAATGCGGAACTCGAAAATCAGGAGCTCAATATTTTAGAGTTTTGCATAAATACCTTCCACAATCCGCAATCCACAATGTGGGATTCAGAAAGCGGAAACTCAGTTTTGCATCCCCGGAAAAATAGCACTTTCGTAATCCGCAATCCGCAATTTGGGATGTGGAAATCAGAAACTCATGTATTTAGAGTTTTGCGGAAATCAATTCCGCAATCCATAATCCACAATGCAGAACTCGAAAGTCGGAAAGCCAAATTTGTGCCATTGGAGAAATTTTTCCTCCACAATCCGCAATGCGGGATGCAGAAATCGGAAACTCATGTATTCGGAGTTTCACAGAAATCCCTTCTGCAATCCGCAATGAGAGATTCGGAAAGCAGAAACTCAAATGTGCATTCTAGGAATAAATAACCTCCTCAATCCGCAATACGCAATGTGGGTTTGGAAAGTCAGAAAGTCGGAAATATTCTCATTTGATGTATTGTGGATTGCTTCCCAGCCGTTGATCTGGATATATTCTTCAATCCCAACTTTTCAACCTTTTTTATTGCAAAAGAACTCCATCTTTCTGATTTTTCTCATTTTTCTCACTAAGGCTTGATCATTTTGGTTTGGAATTCCTTGATACTTAGACATTTTTTGGGTTCTCTGCTTCTTCTCTTGGTGTGAAAGGTCAATGGGAAAGTTTGTGGTTTCGGTAGGGGGGTTCCCTTTCCTTCCCTCACAGGAACATTGATAGGGGTGATAACACAAATAAATGTGGTCTGCTCAATAAAGAGCATTGTAATGTCACGACCAATCATCTCAGAGCAGTAGAGGTCACCACAGCTTACAAAAAATCCATCAAGCAGGAGATCAGAATCATAGTGGACAGGAAGGAAAGGGAGTTGTGGGACAATTTTAGGGATATTCAGCATAAGCAGCCTATAGACAACCTCAACTTTTGGGATCCTGATCATGGCTCTACGTGCTCAAGGAAATCCCTCTTCGAAAAAACTCTAATTTCCTTCTGGAATGGGAAGCTTTCTCTCGGTCAAATCCTAGCAAACAAAGAGCAAAGGAAAGACACTGGAAATAATCTCAGGACTATCATTAGGGGCCTCCACCATGAATCCACCATCCTGAATGACAATGTTACGAGGTTAGAAAGAAAATTAAACATTGTGTTGATACCTAGGTGAACCTCTCAGACTCAAGGAAAGGATAATAAGGCGGGATCGATCAAGGCGAATGACAGTGGAGACCAGGAGCCTCCCCGAGACGTTATGATGGAAGACCAAGGAAACCACCTCGCGGCTTGGATACAAAACCCAAGAGGAGTCAAATACTTCACCATGCACTATGAAATTTCAGATGCACTAAAATGGGTCTTGCGCACTCTCACTGACAATCGGTTTTCCCTAGATAGCTCTAATGGAAGTTTGGGAGAGGATATTCTCAATCTAGTGGAAGACCATAAGCGCATCAACTGCTTGATGGCCTCCAAGATGCGCATCACTATTTCCGATATTGCAGCTGGCATCACTCATTCTGCAGAACACCTTGGAACCTCTAGAAATGCTCCCATTGACATTCCAGATGATGTTGCTCCCAATCAAAGATAACCAAGTTCTTTGTCTTCTTAACATGAATAGCACCGGTTTTTCTCTTTACTTAAGTTCCACTCCGAAAAATAGTAGTTTGCATAACATGAATATTTTTTCTAGCCATAAAGGCTAGTATGATAGTTGCTTTAATAGATATCTTACAGGTAGGATTAGAACCGAACATCTTATTTTAAATATTGTTAAAATTTTGGACTATCAAGACCTCTTTTTTTTTTAGTTTGGTATCTCCAAGGGGGAGGATAACCACTACTTGTATCATAAATCTCTGTACTTTTGGCTCTACGATATAATATAAAGGTTCTCTACTTATTTATAAAAAAAAAAGTAGTGATAGACAACCCATTTAACGAAAGAAGGTAACAGGTAGATGATGCATAGACAACAAGTGATTACATTTAAGAATGGAGAACAAGTAACAGATAACTTGATCACCGCACTAAACTTGTGACATATCGGTGTTCACCGACCACAAGTTAAGTGGTTGTGCTAGTTGTATTTCATATCATATCTTATTCGTCATTAAAATATATTCCTATATTTATTCTTTTATACTTGCATATCTATTTTGGATATTCCTTTAGTAAGTGAACGGTGTTCACCGCATTGGTATTAGAGCATTTTTCTTGTTTATCAAGTTTTGGTTCAACAAAACAATTTCAAGGTTTCTTTGAAGAGGTATTTGACCATATTTAGGCCTTTAGCCATTAAAAAAAATAAAGCTGTGGTTGAGAACTTTTGTTGAACAAAAAATATATCTATTGCACTAAAGAAGCTGACTCAAAGACCATTTTGCTCGTGCCAAAAGATTCCATGTAGAACTAGAAAGAAGAAGGGAAAAGAAGAATTAGAAGGAAAAATAAAAGAGAGAAAAAAGATAGTTACAAGGTAAGAAAGAAAATAAAAGAGAGAGAAAAAAAGAGTTACTTAGTAAGAAGATTACATAAAAATCCTTCCAATTGTAAAAAGTGAAAAGAATAAGTAACTAAAAAGTTAAAAAGAAGTAACTAAAAGTAAATCCACTTAAATGTAAAAGTATTAAAATTATTAAACTTTGCATGAATGAATTCAAGTAAAAAGAGAAGATTCAAGCTCATGACTTTTTAATTGAAACCTTTTATATAAAAGTGCTAATTTATTGTTATATACAAATAGATTATAAGTAGTGACCCTTATTCTTTAAAGTGACTTTTCCATCATTTAGTTATACCTTAACATATGGTAAGATTATATCTTATATTTTAAAAGGGAAGAGTAATGTTAAAGTTAATGATTTTAAATTAAATTGGTGTTTAATATAAAAGGTTAAAGAGACCATTTAAAAAGAAAAAGACATAATTCACGACATTCAAATTTAATAAAAAAGATACATTAAACAAGGAAAAGGTAAACTTTTTAAGGATTACAAAAGATTATTATACTAGCACAGCCACTTAATTTGTGTCTAGTAAACACCGATAGGTCACAAGTTAAGTGCCATAATTAACACAAACATTAAACTAATTAATATAAACATAAAAAAATACTATTTAATGAACATGTCCATTTTTTTAACCACCACTTAACTTAAGCTTATAATCTTAATCACGATGCATTTGAGCATAACAAGATACGACGACCATGGAATTAATCCGGATTGTACATTTGTTACACTCTCATTAATCTTGTTGACCCGCTCAAGGAAGTCCAAAATCTCAGATAATATCTAAACACCTATCGATGTAAATATTCAAAATTATATATATATATATATATATATATATATATAATGCACCTCTCACAAATATATATTAGTGAAGAAAATTATCATAAGAATACAAAATGTGTAGAAGATTATCATAACCATATATAAATTATAAGTTTCAAGTTTCTAAAGTAAGTGAAAAAAATTATCAATATATTATCCAAAGATAATATTTGATAATATAAAGTGACGTATATTTTTATTGACAGAAATTTTATAGTTTATATATTTTTTGGAAAATGGACATATAAAAAGGAATATTGTATCTTTATAAAAATGAATTTTGGGAATTCAAGTTATTTTATGTTAATTATTGAGAATAATATGGAATAAGAAGCCATAGACTATGGACTCCATATATAAGTCCAAATTTTGGACTAAATGTTCTTTTTGTGAAATGGAGTTTGAGTATATGGAGATCTTTAAAAATTACAATAGTTTTTGTCCAATGTGCGGAAAATTCTTTATTATGGAAGAATATCAAGGTAATCTAGAAATACAAATACAAGAATTAAATGGAAAACTGGGACATTATAAAGCAAACATTAAACAATTACAGTTTGAGATTAAGAAGGGGAATTATTTTTATGAGTTAACACAAGAAGAGAATCATCACCTAAAAAATCAAAATCGTATGGTAGATCACGCTAATCAAGACTTTGAGAAAAAATTATCAGAGAAGGATGAAGAAATATCATGCTTAAAACATCATAGTCAAAATTTACTAGCAAAAATCAGGAAGTCAAAAGACAAAAAGCAAGACGATAAAAATTTAGAATAATGAGAGATTGTTTTATCAAATTAAAATATTAAAGGACAACAAAATGGAGAATCTGAATAAAAAAATAAAGATGAAAAGTCAGATAATAAGGAAGAACTCTTACGTTATAAGTGACATAATCCTGATTTACTTGCACAAATCAAGAAGATGAAGAATGAGAAGAAATCACAAAAAGAAAAGTTAGAACAACTTACCAAGAAAGAATCAATGATTAATAAAGAAACATTGACTAAGCCAGTTGAAATAGAGAAGCTTCCAGTTAAAAAATCCAACCCCTAGAGAAAGAAACAAACACATATCTAGTTGAATAATCGGAAATATCAAAAGTTGAAGAGAGTTCCAACAATCAAGATTCATAATAGATTAAGAGACAATACTGTCATCCCAATTATAAGAAATTTGTCGGCATATCGTGCTATAAAAAATTGAATTAGGGTGGTTTCTCCTTTAATATTCATTAATTTTATTCAACACTTAGAAGAACATATTGTCACGTGTTGTCAAGTGTCGCAACTACAAGCACAAAAGATCATGAGAAGACGTTACGATCTAGAACAAGGGATAAGTTTTCCAAATTATGTTGTGAGGACAAAGCAATCTTAAGGGGAAGGCAATGTAACAAACATAATAATAATTCCCCACAACATGTGTTGCCCAATCCAAAGCCCCATGGCATGATAATGACTAGGACACGGGGTGCCTTAAGAGGAAGGACACCTGGAAGGCACTTGTCTGCACATTTCTTAGTTTGAAAAGTTCATCCTCTGCGACCATTATGGCAAGCACTAGAAAATCTGTTTCACTCGCGTGACCTAACAACTCTTTGCCTGGTGTTCTCTCACATAGATCCTCCATCATCGTGAGATTCATGGTGTTTTCTCTCCATCCATGCTCCCTATTGTGGCCACAACAACCCCCCTAATTTTCTTTACTTCAGAATAGAAAAGCAAGGGCCCCCCAAGCTAAATTTTGGCTTCTTGAGTGCAACCTAAATTGATTTGTGAATAATGACTAAGCTAAATGAAGTATGATTGCTAGAACATCCTTTGATACCCTTACGATGACCTTTGTCAAATGTCACCAACATCCTTGAATGAATAACCCGAAGTATTGAATCTAGTTGTTTTACCCTTTATTGACAGCTTTCTCTGGTGCGATCTGTTGGAGTCTCAATTTCATAATATTGTGTGGTGTTCCCGAGCCTCCTGTGCGTAATTCCTAGCTATCACCTCCCAATCTTTGCTTGCGACTGTGCCGAACAAATTGCATGGAAACAATCTAGCTAAGACAAGCTGCTCTACCTTGATCTATGTCGTGATTTGTCGATTGCCATCATGTACCAATCACGTATTTGGAAAGGTTGTTTTACAGACGCCCAAGGACTTGCATGAGTAAATCCACACGCACCATAGCTTCATCTGAGTTGCAACTAGCAGGCCCCATGAACCATAGGATTCATACTCGCACCTCAATTGTAAGTGGTTTTTTATTTGATTAAGATTCAATCTTAGCTCAAACTATCTCTATACAACGTCTAGTGCTCAGCAGTGGACTTAGAGCCATTTTCGAGAAGGACTCAATCCTTCGACCATTGTCAAGTGTTAGGTTTTCCAAGTGATTAATTGGCCTACTTTGAGGGTTAAAATCTTTTAATTGGTGATATATGGTGTTAATCCCTGCTAACGAACTCGAATGATATATAACGTAAAAAGTGGGGAAGTTGACAGAATGAGTTTTGAGCAATCCATTTAAAAAAACAAGGCCTCCACTTTCATTAAAAAAGGCCTTTATATGCAATTTTGGAAATCAACGAAAATGATAATTTTATCGACGAACCTGGCCATTTTTTTATGATCTCACAATTATGATTCCAATGCAACTCACGGAATTCAATTTCAAAACTCGAAAGTGCCAAAACAGCTCATACAATTTATGAACAAACTGAGCTATCCACCGACGTCACGTGAAAGCTTTTCCCTTCGTGAAAAAATTCACCTTGACATTACCTTCTAAGTCTTTGTATGAAAGTCACTCCCCTCGCACTATAAACCTTCGAAGGGTTTGGAATAAAAAATTAAAAGGACAAAAACGATAAAAATAAATAAAAATGATATAAAAGAAATAAGAAAGAAAACGGACAAAACTTATACATTATTCAAAGTGATGTCTTTAACATGTATATGGCCTTCCTTTTTATAATAATAAGAAGTTTAAAGAGGCCTAATCCTTGATTCAACTTTTATATAATGAATAAGGATTTTAATGATAATATTGATGCTTAGCCATTATAGAAGTGTAGGAAATCGAGCTTACCAAATGGGGTGAGCCTATGTATGGGTTTGACTCGAATTTTGAGCGCGCAAGTTTAAGTTTTTAGGCGACCAAGATAGGAGGTCCACGCCGCAACGTGGCGTCAGTGGTGAGTTTCACTTTATAAATAGGGAGGGATCAGCCTCCCTATCCAGTATAAAATGAAATTCACAGCTAGTTGTAGGGATGGAATTTGATGGATAAATTGATCGTTATGAAGCAATTTTTTCGTCAAATACGACCAAAATTTGTCAATTTTGATGAGCAGGTTGGATCCTGGAGAGCCTCATTCGAATACACACGAGCTTTGAAGTACCGTTGCCATATGTTAAAAGTCAATGATGCAAAAACTAAATGAAAATTGGGTTGGAGCACCTTTCATTCTCAACTCTTAAAGGAATTAAAAAATAATAAATAATAATTACATATGGATCCCGCTAGCTTCCAACTTCCAACTTTGGAAAAGCAATGAGGCTTGTATAGAATTGTTTGTAGTCATGTTATGTTGAAAGGGGATAGGAAATGCTTGCATGGCATCCATGGCCCCTCGCATGCTTTATTAAAAATAATAAAAAGAAAGATTTCACGGAAACATGTTATGGGTTTATTCAAAGCGGCCTCACTTTATTGGCGCCTCAAATGGAGAAACGTCTCAACATTTAGGAATTGAACTCGACTTCTAGTTTGCAGTGACTAGTTACATGGAACCCAACTAACTAAGCTACCTGTTAAGACTAAAAAAAATTTACTTAAAATGAAGTAATGTAATGTAATAAAGGTAGGGAGAATACTATATTGATTATGACTGAATGAAATTTACTTGAAATGTGGAGTAATGTAATAATGGTGGGGAGAATATTATATTAGTTAAGGTGCACGACAGCTTAGAGTTGGGGTGCGATAGTATTTTATTTGGTTATTTTTATTATTTTATTATTTTATTATTTTATTTATCTTTTGTTTTTAATTATTTTTAAAAATGAAATAAAAATATTTATTCTTAGGAGTGAGATTTGGTATTTGTTTATTAAATTTTATTTTTCCATTTTTAATTAATTTTAAATTAATGTTATTTTCTCGAAATTGTTTAATTAATTTTATCATTATGTTCAATATGTAGGTTTTAGAATAAGATAAGTAAGATTAATAATGGACAAGGGGATTTTAAGTGTGGAGGATAAAGTACGAGGATTTCATGGCAAAGATCATAAGGAGATTCTAAGACATTCTTGGCAAAATTGATCCTTAATCATGAAGCAAAAGAAAGCACTGAAGACATGGTAACTGGCATGACTACAGAAATTGTTGCAGATACTGGTAGCGTCAAGAAGGAGAATGAAACACTATTGGAAGAGACACATTTTCATCTTGTCACAGTTGATGGCGACACATCATTCCGTGAAATCATGCTACATGAAGATCGACTCATGCAACAAAGTGCTCTCAAGATCATGAATGGAGTCAAAAGAAGCATTATTATACAAAGCACCACGCCCCATTCAAGAATGACGAAGAACAACCGAGAAGGGAATGGATCGAGGAATGGATATGACAACTGCAAATGAGCAATTTACCATATCTGATTTCGTGTATTGAAAGCTTATCTTTCATATCTATGGAAAAAATTTCCTTAGTAAGAAATCAATAAAGTCAGCATTGCCACATGAAGGAAAATCAATAAAAGACAAATCAATGGAATATCAAAGGTCACTCCAAGCTAAATTAAATCAATTGTAATTGTAATAAATTTATTGAGAGAATTCTAAAAGTATGAATAGGATATGGAAGGTCGAGTGTCACTTAGCCTTGGCCTATATATTGTCATCGCATTTAATAAGAAAGGGATTTTCGCGCAGGACCCTTTGATGCGTATTCTATTGTAGGAACTATTTCTGAGGGTCAATACAAAGGTTGTTGGACTTAAGTTTTGGCATGGAGACTATCACTGTGATGAAGATGGATGTTGTGAAACTACTCTCTCCCTCATTTTCGCTAATATGCAGTAAGATTGCTTTAATTTATGTTTGACTATTCTTATAGCCATCTCTTTTATGTTGTGTATGCACTCTCATGGTGCCTTTGCTTTCTATGAGCTGTAAATCCAGAGCTTTTTAATGCTCTGCCTACTTCTATGGTTTATTTCATTATGCAATTGTTGTATATTTATAGTATCACAGTTGTATATTCTCTAGATGTGTACTTCAATTTCATTTGCAGTTCATTCCCTTTAATTCGCTCCTATCTAAGATAGCGTAGAGTAGTTTAGGATTGCATCATAGGTTTAGGTATACTGCATTTCATCCTCTTAAACAAAAACCCTAAACAGTGTACTGGGCTACAACTGGTGAAACCCAATAAGGAATGGTTGTCGTGCCAGAATCTGGATGGGATCCCTACTCCAAATGGTTTGAGGTCTGGTTGGGACTTCTTACCGAGGAGAACCCCTATTGTTTACCCCTGATCATTTCGACCCTTGAACACTCTCGTACTATTCCTGATCAAGTAATGAATTGCCTACATGTCATGCTCTAAAAAAAAATGTTTTCAAGGCCCTCGATCTCAAAGCTTCTATTGTTGGATCTATGTTCGTATCCTCATTCTTGAGTCACTTCTTTCTCATTCGTTCAGCTCTTGTGTTCTTTCTATTTTTCATCTCCATGCTTTTGTTTTAGTAATGGTCCGCACCAAATTTACAGAGTGGCAAACTATTACTAGCCCTTGCCACTCGCATATGCCTTGAGTGGTTCAAGATCAAGAGAAGGCTCGTGCTTGTTTTGACAGTATGGTTCCTTTGTCATCCAAGGGCCATATCCTAAACATGGAATCATTTATTTAGGACCATCGCCATAAGCTTGCTCCAGATAAATTTATAGAAGAATTGAGCCAAATGGTAGATGATTCTGGCTCCACCCATATAAGGGAGACACAATATACCAAGACTCTTGGCCTTTTCTGGTATATCAAATCACTGTTAGGTCAAGAAATGTCATATTATGCCAAGGGAAAATATCAATATGATTCTCAGAGGTCAAGTTTGGATGCACATTTATCACGCCTGGAAGGATGGCAACGATGCCTCACTCAAGACCAGTTGGATTCAAATGTGTGTCTCAGTGCTTATATTAATGCACTTGCCAGGGAATTAATTCATGAGACCTTCAGTTAGGCCCCTCCATCAAACACCTCTACTTCTCAGTTGGTCTTTCGATGATCCCCACAGCTATTTCAACCAAGTGATACCTTGATGGCCAAGCAAGAACTCAGGTGTTGATTAGTTCGCCTCTCCTCCTATCTTAATCTTTGATGATGAGTAGCTTAATCCTGGGCTTTGTGCTCTTTAAGTTTAGTTTTTTCTTTTTGCAAGTAATTTTGTTTTTCATTAGATTTGGTTTTAGTAACCATAACCCCCGACTTGTGGGGAAACTATCAAGATCAAAACTCTCTATTGTCTTATGTTTGTCTAGATATTTGACATATGTCTTAGCCTATCCAAAACTATGGGGTAATTCTTCTCTTAGTATACATTTGGTCTCTCTTTTAGTTTCCATCTTACACTCTTCAACTCTGTAAATTTTCCTTTATTTTTAATAGAATTCCAAACTTATAATAATAATAATAATAATAATAGTTAACTAAAGCACACATCTCTTCATGAAAGTTGCTATAAGTTCCCTTAAGATTTGTATTTATACAGCATATCTAAGATAATCTATTATTCATTATTCAAATATATTCCTATATAGATTCTTTTATACTTGCATATCTATTTTGGATATTCTTTTAGTAAACAAAAAGTATTTCGCTACAAAATCAAATTTAAAATGGAAAAAATTAATCATATTGGATTTAGGTGATTTCAAATTACACATTCATCCATCTTACATATTTACTGAGAATGCATCCAGGAACATCAACGCTATCTAGAATAATCTTATATCCACAACACTATGTAGAACCATATTATATCCACGAGGTGTCTATGCATAATTTGGTAATTCAAAAAAGTAGATATGATGGATTAATGAATCCAAGAGAGATTAGGGTAAGGAAATATATTAAAAAAATAATGAAAAAAAAATTATTTGGAAAATAATGCTCTCAGCATCGAGCATTTTTAATATAGACAATTGCGTTAGATTGAGAATAATCCAGTGTAGTGCGTGCATATAATTATTAAACATGATCAATTTTGCATCAACGTTATACTAAGAGGGCATGAGCTCAAGCAAATTTGGAGATTAGTGCTGGTAGACAGAGAAGCTTGAAAACGTCTCTTAGACCAAGCAAACCCGGGAAGAGGTTACCTTAATGATAGTTCTCTCCATCAACGTCTGAGGATTGGGGATACCCTCCAAAAAATTAGCTCTACGTAAGCTGGTGGAAGTCTACTGGCCTCAGATTCTCTTGATTCAGGAAATTCTGGCATCTGGTGAACTTATTTTGGATGAAGTTAAAAGGATTTTTCTGGTCTGGTCCTTCTTATGCACTGATGCTTAAGGTTTTTCAGGTGGTCTGATCATAGGTTGGTTAACTTCACCATTTCTATTAATTAACAGCTGGGCCATTCAATCTGTCCTAGGAGCAACTCTTTTTTCCCATGAAATGGGGCTGGCATATACCTTTGTTAATGTTTACAACCCATTTCAATAACGAGAAGCATTTTGGGAACGATTTCTTGCAGTTAGTCTTCTTGAGGTGGATCGTCTTATTATTGGTGGTGATCTGAATTTTACCATGGGGGATGCTGATATTTGGGGCCTACAAGACCACAGAGACCCACTTTCAGAAATTTTCAGCAACATTCTTGCTACTCATTCATTGTTGGATATCCCCCTATCCCATTGAGGCGGACTTGGAGAAATATGAGAATTGGGGATGCATATATTGCAAAGCGCCTCGATCGCTTCCTTATCAACGAGGGCACTCTTCAGTCGACAACCTCCATTCAAAAATGGGTCGGGGTCGGCGATGACTCTGATCATCACCTCATTTTACTAGAATTAAATTATAATATCAGGAAACCTCTGAGTCCCTTCAAGTTCGGCATGCCATGGTTAAAGGATATGGAATTCACATATATGGTTGTTAAAGAATGGTCCCCTATCAACATGAACAAGGGTATCTCTGTTGTAGTCCAATTCAACAATAATATTAAAAATATCAAGGGGATGGCTATACCTTGGATTGCAAATTAATGATTAGCTATCACAAAGGAGATGAGGGACATTGAAGACAAATCGGAAGCCTTTCATGCCCAATTTTCGGCGATGTTTATTTCAGCAGCACAGAAACAACATATGAACCTATTGGAAAACCGAAAGAAGAATATTCTATTGGATGAAGAGGCTACTGCTAGACTACAAAGCAGAGCTATATGGTTGCATAAGGGTGATGACAATACCAAATTCTTCCATAAGCACATCCAACACTGGAAGAACACTAATTCCATTTGGGAACTTGAGGATGACTATGGCTCTACTCACTCGGGATACCAAGATCTCTCTGCTTTGCGGATAAAACATTTCAAGAAGATCTACGCTCAATACCAACAAATCCTACTCCTCTAGATGATGATTTTAGCTGAGGATTATCCAGTCAAGGTCAATGAAGAAGAGGCTCAGCGCTTACAACTTCCCGTGACTATAGAGGAACTCAAGGATTCTATTAAAGCTTCGCAACCTGATAAAATCCCAAGTCCCAATGGGTGGCGCATTGAATTTTTTGAAGCATTTATGGATTTGTTTGAAAATGAAATTTTGTCTATCATTGAGGAATCGAGACAGAAGGGGAAGATTTGAGCAGCGTTCAATTTGACCCTCATTGCTTTGATACCAAAAAAAGACAAAGGGGTGACTTTTGGTGATTATCGACCAATCTCGCTTTGTAATAGCATCTACAAGTTGACAGCTAAGGTGATGGCTAACAGGATCCATGGTATCCTCTCGAATGGTATCTCACAGGAACAACACGCCTTCCTCAAGGGCAAGCTCATTCATGATTCTATTGGAATGGCCCAAGAAGTTCTACACTCTGCCAAGCTCAAAAAATCCCCAACTAGTATCCTCAAAATCAATCTGCAGTGGGATTATGACCAAGTTAATTAGACTTATTTGAGATTGATTCTTCTATAGACAGGGTTTCCATTGGAGAAAATCAATTGGATCATGTCTTCTGTCCAATCTATTTCATTTGCAGTTCTTGTCAATGCATCGGATTCGACTTTTTTCAAGCCAGAGCGGGGACTCCGTCAAGGGTTCCCTCTAGCCCCCTTATTGCTCCTTCTAGTCGTGGAAGGTTTGAGTCATGCAATACACTGTGCCAAGATATTAGGTATGTTCTATGGTTTCAAGTTTGCACCTAACCTTAGTGTGACTCACCTATTGTTTGTCGACGACATCATGATCTTTGCAGAAGGAACTAGAAGGGATATCATCTCTATAAAAAGGATCCTAGACAGTTTTGAGCGGGCTACTAGTATGACAATCAACATACACAAATCCTCTCTTACTATGATGAACATGGAAGAAGATATATCTATATGGATTTAACAACTAATTCCTTATCTGATGGTTATTGTCGAATTGGGTCTTTCCTATTTGGCATTCTCTCTTAAACCAAATGACTATGGTATCAAGGACTGCAATTGGATGGTGGGAAGAGTAGAAAGAAAAACACATCTATGGTGCAACATTTGGTTATCAAAATGCAATAGGATAATACTGATCAACTCTATTCTCGAGGATCTTCCTATCTATTGGATAACCATTCCACACATTCTGTTCAGCGTTATTAACACCATTCGAAAAATTTGCAGCAATCTTCTATGGAAGAAATATAGCAACTCACGTTCCTTCCATTGGATAGCCTAGGACCGACTTACCCTTCCTAAATTGTGGGGGGGTTGGGGAATTAAACATTTGAAACACTTTGCGACTGCTTTAGCTTCCAAAATCATTTGGCGCATCCTCAAGTGTAATAACATATGGACTTCGATGATATACAATAAGTATATAAGCCCCCTATCCATCGAAGGCTGGTTCAGGTGTCGGATTATAAGTTATAGGAACATTTCAACAATGTGGCGAGATGCACTTGATGCCTTTGACTTAGTGGCAGATGGGATATGATGAAAAATAGGAAATGGTGCTTTGGTCCCCTTGGGCATTGATCCATGGATTGGTTGCGATGATGAATACATGCTTCCTCACCACATGATCGACCATCTACAGTACTGGGGATTCTATTTTATGGCTCATGTTAAGGATCTGGAAAAAACCACCTTTCATAAATAGGGATGGCTCGATGCAGAGCACATAGGATTTAGAGACAGGGATCAACAACTATGGGAATCATATTTAAAGAGTGTTCATACAAATTCTATTTGGCTCATTAATAGAGCCAATGACATTATTTGGTATCCGAACAAGGATGGAGGTACATATATTCATAAGAAAGGTTATGAGGTTTTATGCTCCGATCGTGATATTCCTGCATAGGAATGGTGATACTCAGTCATATGGAAGACTATTTTCCCATTGAATATTCACGTATTTCCATGGTTAGATTTATCGAATAGAATGCTTGTATGGTCATCTTAACAGGGTAAAATATATCAAGGTCTAGGCCAATGTGCTCTATGCAAATGTTATGAAGAGTCCATAGAACATTGCTTATATCTTGCTCTTATATCCAACGGATCAGGCACTCCATGTTCCTGATTAAAGGGATCAATCATTCCTAGGATGGAGAGAACCTCTCGGCGACCCTGCGAACATGGTATGAGGATCCATATGCACAAGATTATCAAGCTTTGCCATATGCTATTATATGGTTTGCATGGAACGCTCGTAACTTGGCTATTTTTTAGAAAAAACATATTCCACCTCTGATTTATGCATACAAGTGCCTTGCTATCATTGAGTGCATGCAATAGAAAGCTACTGTTCATATTCCAAGGGTTATTTTGATTTAAGAGGTTGATTATTCCATTCGATGGTGCTTCTTCGATGGTGCCGCTCAAGGTGACCCATGAAATGGTGGCACGGGTGGGATCATCTACCAATCATCTCATTGATGGACTAAGTTTGCAGATTCTATAGGACCAAGCTCCAATAACTAGGTAGAACTGATGGCACTCAAGTTTTCTTTACTATTGGAAAACACGATGGGCATCCAACGTATTCAGGTTATAGGAGACTCCAACTTAGTTATTACTTGGATGAAACACATTTGGAGACCTAGGAACATCCTCCTTTTTTCTCTATTTGAGGATGTTGACAATATCGCAAAATTATTCCATCATATATCCTTTCAGCATGTGTATAGAGAGAGGAATCCCTTGGCGGACCAATTATCCAAAATTGGGCTTCTATTTGGGAATGACATGTGGAAAAAATGGGAATGCACCAATGAAAATATCATCGAAGATGATCCGGGACCAAATCCTTTTTGATGTTGGGATACAATCTTCCTTTCTTTTCAGATTGTAGCATATAATGGTATAGAGGGCACTGAATGACCATTCCAAAAAGTATTAATGTTTTTTATTGTGAACAGATAGTAATGAAGGAAAAACAAATATTTTTTACTTAATATGGGATATGCCCAAGGAACATAATCTATGAATAGGTTCATATATGGGCCATATAAAATGTGTTTTCTTAATACAAAGGAAATGCGATATTTTTTCCGTGGAAAGAAAAAGAGGGGATGGATTCAAAATCCACATGTGTATGCAATAAAAATCTTTTGAATAGTTTAGAAGTTAACCAAGACAAGCAACAACCGTGAATAATATTTCAATAGGATCGTTCTAGGTGGGCAAGTTATTAATTTGAATAGGTAACAACTAATGTAGAGGACGTATTGTGTGTCTATCTAGAGGACATTTGTCTTTCCTTCCTCTATAACGGCACCATCCATAATTTCAACCACAAGACGAGGTATTTACGAATTTCAAGTTTCTAAATTTCACACTATGGGCCATAATACAAATTCAAAAATAAGAAATGTATGTACAAATGCACAAATGTAAAACAAAACAACAACAAAACTCTATCCACACATACAGCATGCTTAAAAAACCATATTCATCACAAGAAGTAAATAAAAATCATTCCACATTTATATACAAGAGAATACTTATCTTTTAACAAAGAAGATCCAAGAAATTGGTTGTGTAAGAGAGATTTTCCACCCAGCAATAGGTATCAGATGTAGACACCCCCCCACGCTAGGATATGAGGACACTAGGGTGAAGGAAATGCCTACATGTTTCTCTCTCTCAACCCACAACCCATTTTCTCTCATGCTTAGCCAAACTTCTCACCTCTAAGCATTTACTATTGGTATAATCGGTTATACTAAGAGGGGGCGTGAATTAGTATAGGACATGTTTTTAACTTTCAAATTTTATTTACTATACATGTCATCTTTCAAAAAAATCTATTATTACATTAATACATAGAAGTCATAAATATTTAACACGGAAATATGTTCTTGCAATAAACAATGATTACAATGATTTGCAGACACCCATTTATTGGAGACACCAATATCCCAAGTTTACAAGCAACAAATCATAGGAGGCACTAACCCCTAAGATTATGTAGCACCAACTAGAAGGAAGCACCAACTCCCTAGTTTCTCCAACACGAACTAGAAGGAAGCACCAACTCCTTGAATTCTCCAGCATCAACTGGAAGGAAGCACCAACTCCCTCAATTCTATATAGATGTATAGCATGACACCTCACCTATCACGCCAAACAAGACAATATTTACTATAGTTTCACTCTACTCCGCGCAAGACAATATTTACTATTGTCGCACTCTACTCTATCACACTCTACTATGTGCACTCTGCTTTGTCGCACTCTACTCTGCGCACTCTGATTTTTCACACTATGCTCTTCATACTCTGATCAACACAAGAAAATATTTACTATCATTGCACTCTTCTTTGTCACAAGACAACTCTAACTACTACGTAGTCTTTAACTTCTATGTTGCTGCTGCGCAACTTCAACAGTCATCAAATTCTTCTCTACTTCATCCCATGCAAGAAAAAATATGCACTTTCAAACATCTGTAGGTTTTTTTAAGCTTCTTCTGCAAGAAAAAATCTCTTCCTCTTTACAAGGTGCGCCTCCTTCCCTTGACCACCTAAGTAAAACCTTCAAGATAATTTCATCAAGAATATATTCGAAACCCAGAAAACATCTTTAGATCCATTTTCAAGCCCTAAAAGGCCTTCCACATCCACAAGTGCACAAATTATTTAGAGCTCCATCATTTCTTCAATGTATAAACAAATAAGGGAGTGCTCCATTTAATTATAGTGTTCTTAAATCACTTTCTAGGCCGACATAACATTGTACAATATCCTTATAGTGCAGACCTAACAGTCTGGCTGGGTTGACTACAAAGTCTTTCATATCTCCTTATTCCTATGGAGTTAGAGGGACTTCCATATATCATTAAAAAGTTCATGAAATAGGTTTTCCAACCATGTAACCTATACTCTAATTCTAGTCAGGTATCTAGAGTAAAACTTTCTTCAAATATAGGGGTATCCAAACTTGGCATCCAAAAACAATATTTCCAATAATCTTCAACTTGCAATCTCTATCTGTAGTTTTATTTCCTTTCACATAATGAAAAAAATATTCTCAACATTTATAGGGATCTCACTCATCCATCCCAGCCATGGAAATCTCTTTTAATGCCATGCACATCACAAGGAAGGAATTTCCCTTCGTTGCTCCATAGTTCCCTCAAGAAATTTGACCCTTATAGTGATTGCCAATGTGTGGAGAAAGAGTCTAACATGTTGTATGTTGTTGGAGAACCTCCTATAACATTAATCCATGGCTTCTCAACCATTCAAAAGTAAAAACACTCAATGGATAATGGTTCCTATCTTTCCCAACCTCTATTCTCACCTGCAACTATTCTCTTCCCTCTAATGTTTGCAATTCCCCTTCACAATTTGAATTTTTGGTTATTTTCACAATTTGTGTTGGAATATGTAATGGTATTGTTGGTGAAATATCAATTATAAGGATTAAATATATCTAATATTATGCAATAGACTTATCCCACATGTATCATGTAATAAAATCTCTTATAACCATTCTTTATATAAGAAAAGTGAAAATCTATTTATCTCACATGTGTTATGGGATGTAAAAATACCATACCTCTAGTTATATAATAGAGGTGAAGGAGACAATTTTGGGTATGCTAGAGAAACATCATTGTGACACGATGTGAAAATAGAGTGTCATGTGATGCATATGTGAGGATTCCACGTATTGTAAGTGATCCAGGTCGTGTCCAGGAAGCACGAGGGGGACAACAGTTTGACTGGATGAGTCGGCTCTGTTATGGTGGAAGCAATAAGAAACAAAACGAGCAAAAGCAGGACTACACTACATAAATAAACACAAATATGCATAGACAATATGCAGGTATGCGAACTGTTATTCTCTATTACTTGCAAAACAGATAGCTTGATGTATGTTACAATATTATACATGTTTATATAGAATTCTGATATGCTTGGGTGCATGCCCGTTCTGTTCAGTTACAAAGAATAAGTTAGAACAGTTCAATAGTTCAATCGTTATAGTCGACTGGAAGACGGTGAGACAGTCTATCGAAGTTCGACAGTCACTGGACGCATGTCGATGTCGCGAAACTGTGAGGTTATTGAACATGTCGAAGGTGTGGAGTGAGTCGCAATATGTCGAAGTCGGAACTTGTCGGAGTTACTGAGTTTGTTGAATTCATGTCGAGGAGAAATTTGTCGAAGTTGTATCGACATCGATGACTTGTCTCAGTCGATGTTAGCATTCGACAAGAATGCCAACTGTGATGTGGATCAGACCTCCTTCCTTAAGAAATAATAATCCCCATTGTTTTCTCGCGAAGGTGAGGAAACTTGTCGGTTATTTCAGTAATAGAGTACCACTTTCCTTGAGATGGGAGCTGGCCAACTTTGGCAACCCGAAACAAGGCAATTTTGTTCATCCTTGTAAGGCGTACTGGCTGTCCCACAATGGTATCGCAAGGAAGAGGCTCCTGAACATATGGATGGATGTCTTCGGGTTTTGCTGTCGGTAAGTCATTATGTTCCAACAATGGTACATGGTATGGTCTAAGTAGATCCACATTAAAGACTGGATGCAGACCCAGGCATGCAGGAATGTCGAGCTGGAAAGCGTTTTTTCCAATCTGCCGAAGAATATTGTACGAACCATATCACAAAGGTTTTACCTTATTGAAAGGACCTATGAAGTGCTCCTTCTTGAGATGTAACCAGACCTTATCCCTAATTTGGAATGAATGAGGAATATGATGCTTGTCGTGTCGGGCCTTAGATTTCTCGCTTTCTCTTTACAACATTTCATGTGCTTGCTTATGGATGTCGCATATCTAATCTCTGAACTTGACTACTTTATCAACTTCTCACTGGCTGTAGTTGGTCTTGGAGTTCGGCTGTGTCGAGGAGATGGTCAATTCGATAGGCGCTAAGAGTTGAAATCCATAATAGATATCAAATGGAATCTTTCCTGTAGAGCTATGCTGAGCACGATTGTAGTTTTGGTGTACGTATGGAAGACTTTCATCCCATGTGCATCGATGCTTGTGGTTGTACATGCAAAGCAATTGTACGAACAAGTGATTAACAACTTCCATTTTTCCATCGGTCTGAGGATGAAAAGCTGTCGACAATGAGAGTCGTGTGTCCAGCTATTGCCAGAGATTCTTCCAAAATATGCTGACGAATCTAGCATCTCAATCAGAAATAATGATTGTTGGTAAACCAAAGTGTTTCCAAACATGTGTAAAGAAGAGATGAGCGGTCTGCTGCGCTATCGTGGTCTTCTTACATGGTATGAGAAAAGCCATCTTGGAAATTCGGTCGACTACTAATAATATTGTGTCATGCTGATGTTTGGTAGTAGGATAACTCGTCAAGTAGTCCATAGAAACAGATTCCCATGGTTGACTAGGAACTGGCATAGGTGTGTACAATCCCTTTCGTCGATTAGGAGGTTTAGCAATGGCACAAACCACACATGATCGAATGTACTTGTTGACGTTGGATTTAAGTGTAGGCCAAAAGAAATACTTCTGCAGAATAGCAAGTTTCTTTTCTACTCCAAAGTGTCCTGCAGTCTTGCTGTAGTGCGCGTCCCAAATGAGTTGCTGTCGATGCTCACTGGTCGGTACACAAAGTTGTCCAAGCTTGTATAGCAATGTTTCTTTCAGGAATTAGTTGGAGGTCGACAACTTGTTAGTTTGTAATTGTTGGTAGACTTTTGAGAATTTTCTTTCATCCTCATACAACTATGGCCAAGTGGTCATGTCGTAACCCTGCATACTCATCATTGTTAAAAGGAGAGTAATGGGTGGTCGACTGAGGCAATCGGCGGTGGCGTTAGCTTTACCTTTTCGATACTTAATCACCAACTGGAATTGATGTAGGTAATTAATCCACTTGATTTTTCAGTTTTTATGCAACTTTGATTGTGTCAGAGTGAACTATAGAGGCTTATGATCAGTGAGAATGACCGTTTCCATGCCAAGGATGTAATGCCTCCATTGCTTAAGAGCTTGCACAATGGCGTATAGTTATTTTTCGTATGTCGAGTGTCTTCTAACTGTGTTGTTAAAAGTCTTAGAATGAAAAGCGACTGGGTGACCAAACTGAGTGATCACTGCACCCAAGGCATAGTCCGATGCGTCTGTCTCAATCTCAAAGGGATGATGCAAATCAGGTAACACAACTAGTGGTGCAGTGCAGAGCTTGTGCTAGAGTTGTTCAAAATCTTCGTGATGTGTCATTTTCCATTGGAAGACAATTTTCCCACTTCCCTTCGTCAACTAATTCAATGGCCAAGCTATGTGATTGAAGCCGAGTATGAATCGTCGATAGAAATTCTCCAAACCAAGAAAACTTCTTAGTTCTTGAAAGCTTCTAGGAATGGGCCAGTCTTCGAGGATCTGTACTTTGTCTGGATCGACATGAATGCCTGTAGAGTCAATTACATACCCCAAATATTTGATGTTGGCCATCGCAAAAGAGCACTTGTCCATGTTCAGATAGATCCGATGTTGTTGGATAGTGTCGAGGACTTTTCAAAGATGTCCGACATGTTCTTCCCATGATCGAATGAAAATCAATATGTCGTTGAGATAGACCATGACCCATTTTCCGATGAAAGGTCAAAGAAGGTTATCCATATGTTGCATGAAGGTCGCAAGTGCATTGGTTAAGCTAAAAGGCATGACTAACCATTCAAACAATCCTTCCTTAGTCTTGAAAGCAGGTTTCCACACATATGAGGGATCGATTGGAATCTGATGATATCCTGACTTGAGGTCGAGCTTAGTAAATAATTTAGCACCATTCATACAATCGATGAGCTCGTCTATCCGTGACAGAGGGTAGCGATTCTTTACCGAAATTTTGTTGAGGGCTCTGTAGTCGATGCACATGCGCCAAGTATTGTCTTTCTTTGGAACTAGGATGAATGGACTTCCATAAGGAGAGGAGCTGGGGAGAATATGACCTTTGTCGATTAATTATTGGATTTGTCTACCAATATCTTCATTTTCGAGAATGGATCTTCTGTAAACAGATGTGTTAGGAAAAGAAGAACCAAGAACAAGTTCAATGGAGTTTTTTACCTGACAATGTTGAGGTACTCCGTCGGGAGCTTGAAAGAGGTTCTAGTACTCATCGAGAATATGATCGATTTGCTACTTTTATCGGGAGTTGCATTGGTCGGTGACTCAACTCGTCACTGCAGTCTTCTTAGAATGTTGAGGCTTGATCATGATTAATGCGAACTTCTGAGCATGATTGATGAGCTTCTTTGTCTGTTTGGAAGATATTAGTGCAATCGTTGGTGTAGGTTGACGCTCTGGTATGCTAAACCATCAATTTCAGATTCTGACAATCACCTTTTGAGGCCATGACTGATAACTTCCATGTCTATCCCAAAGGTAAGGTTTCCCAAACAGGGCGTCAACTACGCAGAGTGGTGCCACATCGCAGAGTACTTCATCTTCAAAATTCTTTATGAAGTAGGTGAGCTTGCATTGTCGAGTGATCCATAGTTCTTGTCCATCCTTCATCCAACAGATGTTGTAAGACCGAGGATGCGGAGTGGTAACAAGACCTAGTTTCTTTATGATATCTTCAGAAACAAATTTTTTCTGGCTACCATTTTCCACAATCAGATGCAATGGGTTTCTTTGGACCCATATCCGTGTATGGAACAAGCGTCTATTCCTCCTTGTCGATGATATTCGAGGCTACTGGAGTGGTCGATGTAAAAATGGTCGTTGCATCTGGATCAGATTCTTCCACTATCTTGTCAAATGCGTCGAAGGTCGACACTTGTGCCAAAAATGTCTTCCGAGCTTTGCATTCAGACACATCATACCAAGATGAGTGGTGGTAATTGCGCCATTTTTTGATAGGTGGTTGTTTGCTACGTTCCCCCTTGTGAAAATTTTTCTTGCTGTGATATGGATTTGGCGGAGTCGACTAAGAAGATTTCGACTTGTCGAAGTCGGCTGGTACCTTCTTGTTGGGTGGTCGTCTTGATGTCGGCTTTGTCGTGAAGTGTGCTTTCCCTTTCTACTTGGTTTCTAGTTTGCTGGTGTAGTGGAATGCATCTACAAGTGTATTGACAGTCAGAAATTCCATCTCCTACTGAATGTACTGGGACAATCCACTGATGTACTTCATAACAAGCAGTTTCTCTTCTTCTTGGACGCCAAGTCTAGCCATGAGTCGGTAGAACTCGTCAGTGTAACTCTGTACTAATTGGTCTTTCCATTTCCTTAGCTGCTGCCACTTCTTATACTGCTGCTCGAGGTACTTCAGCGGGTAAAACTCATTTCAGAAGTGTTCGATGAATTTATCCCATGTGTCAATGGGGTCTCCGCTTTTCTCCATCTTTTTCGAGAGGTTCTACCACCAGCAGTGCATAGATGTTAACATCTTTAAGGATGCAATGGTGATCTTTTCAGCTTCTAAGAGTTGATTCATAGCGTAATAGGATTCCAATTGTTGTACCCAATTATCAGTAGATTCTGCGTCAATCTTTCCTTCAAGATTTGGTATGTCCAAATTCATTTGCACTTTGAAGGGGCTAATTTTATTGGAGTGAGTTCTCGTCGAAGATCCTCCAGATGTCGAAGCAAATCACATGAGAATTTCATTGAACTAGGCAAACATTTTAGTCTGTTGTTGGGCTAGAGCTTGCTCAATAAGCTGTGTTGTCTTGTTGGCTGCATGTCTATCGTCTGTTTCTTCTGTCATTTATGGAGGTAGTGTCTTCTTGGAATGCTTATATTGCGAGCGAGTTTGAACCGACATAACTCGGTAACTTCGAGAGAAGTTTATATGCAGAACTTAAGCACGAACAAAACTGAGTGATCTGATACCAATCCAGGTTGTGTGTAGGAAGCATGAGGGGGACAAGATTTTGACTGGATGAGTCGGCTCTGTTATGGAGGAAGAAATAAGAAACAAAACGAGCAAAAGCGGGATTACACTACACAGATAAACACAAATACACACAGACAATATGCAGGTATGCGAACTTTTCTTCTCTATTACTTGCAAAAAAGATAGCTTGATGTATGTTACAATATTATACATGATTATATAGAATTTTGAGATGCTTGGGTGCCTTCTTGTTACGTTCAGTTACAAAGAACAAGTTAGAACGATTCAACAGTTCAACCATTATAGTTGACTGTAAGACAGAGAGACAGTCTTTCGAAGTTCGATAGTCGTTGGTCGCATGTCGACGTTGCATGTCGATGTCACGAAACTATGAGGTTTCTAAACATGTCAAAGGTGTGGAGTGAGTCGCATCATGTCGAAGTCAGAACCTATCGGAGTTGTTGAGTTTGTCGAAGTCATGTCGAGTTGAAACTTGTCGAATTTGTATCGACATTGATGACTTGTCGTGGTCGATGTTAGCATTCAAAAACAATTCCAACTGCAATGTGGATCAATAAGATGGATATTTCTAATGAATAAAGAAGACAAAAGTTCTGTCCTGTGGATTTTTCCCCATTTGGGGTTTTACCACGTATATATGATGTATTCTTCTCTTTTTCTCTTGTCTCTTATTTATGATATGAAACGCTACATCAAAACCATGAGGTGTTAGTGAAGGCCTCCCACTAGGATCTTGACATCCCACCATGCTCCATAGTTCAGACTCTGGGCTAGATGTGTGCCCATACGGTGGTGTCCCCTTTGAGCTATATGACCCCTAGACGACTCGAACTTGGGTGGAGGCTTTGATACAATATGTTATGCAACAAATTCCCTAAAAGAGCATGAAAAGAGAATAAATAGAATAGAAATAGTAACCCATTCCTTAATAATGAAGAAAATAGATTAATAAAAAGCCTCTTAGAGGGGGAAACCTCCTTATACAATGTACTAAGTACACAAGACAAGACAAGATAAGATGATTCAACTGAAAAGGTCTATTTCCTATATATAGAAGACAAAGAGGTACAATTACAACTAATGGACCCAAACTGACATCAATAACATAATAATACAAATGACAATTACCACTAATGGACCCAAGCCGACATCAATAATATGACAATACTAATGTAATGTGGCACAATATAGGGGGTAATGCGCCACCATTTAAGGATGAATAATTTCTTACATGATTTTTGTTACTTTTATGGATAGAAGGCTAGACTAGTAGGTCTTTTCTATTGATTTACATGTTAGTGTAAATGTATTGTTGTATGTTATGCATATTCTCAATATTCTAACATGGTATTAGAGCTAGTTTCTATGCTCTACCTTCTTCAGTAATTCTTTGAATTTATTTACAAGCAACAATTCTTCAAATTTTGAGTTGGGTCCACCATATTCTGTAGATTTGGCATCTGATATATCCAACCTAAGTAGTATTTTTTTAGATCTAGTCATTTTGCTACATGTTTGAGATTATTTTTTCAAACCCTAACCCTCAGCATTGATTTAAAAAAAATTCAAAATTGTTTCAAGTTTCTCTTGACATTTTCTATAGATATAGGTGAAAATCAATTGTATACTAAATTGCTATTACGGATCTGTTTGTTTACAACATATAGGTTTTTTTTTTATTTGGTTGTGTTTTGTTGCAGGTTTTTGTAAGGGACGTCAATTGTTTCACAATTTTCTGAATTTTTGATAGGTTTTGGGCAGTTTGTGGCTAATTCACACCTTTTGTTTTGAGAAATCATGAATACCCCTACAATTTGCATCTTTCCTTCAACAAAATCATGAATTGTTGCCTTCACTTGCACCCGTTGTGTTAAAAAAGAGAGAATACCCATGTTTTGACATTTGTTTCGCTGAATACGATTATCAGCTCTCGATTTTCTGTTGTAGTGTTACAGATTTGTTTGTTAGATACTGTTAGGATTTGGTTTCAGTGATAAATTTATGGTTTATTCTCTCTTATCTTGAAAATATTGTCATTAACTTCTTGTGTTTTTTCCTTAGGGTTCATGTTCTTAGTTTAATCATCATGTTTCTAGAGGTTGTTTTGTTCCTATTTTAATTGTCTCTAACCTTCTTGTGTATAAGATGATTTGACATTTTCAGGGGCATGTATCTCTAGCATTTTATCATGGTAACTACAAGAAATAGACATATTCTTAAGGCTTAGTTGCTTAATGGATATATTTTTCCATATATAAGTGATATCATTGTTTTATTTTATCAAAATTTTGCTCAATATTCTAACATGGTCTCACTCTTATAATAATGATGATGCTTCTAACATGTGTCATAGTTTTTCTCACTATCTATTTTTGTGATCTTTCTACCCCTTGTTGTGTAAAAGCAATTTCATATTTCATATTCTCTATCATTTCATATCTCCTGTCATGTATTTTCCTTTATGGGATTATCATCTTGAATATATTCTTTACTCTTGGAAAATGTTTTATGCAAATTAGCACTCTATTTATCACTTTCTCCATAGGAGTATTTTGTGAAGAGTTGTGGGACAACTTGGTTCTAGCGTTCCTTCCTATCATGAGCATATGGTTGTGGTTACCTTTGGTTCTTCAACATTGTTCCTCTTTTTCATCTTATTCTTAACAACATCAAAGTTGAAACCTTTTGTTATTCGAGATGGTTGAAGGTTTAATTAAGTAGGAATGTATTGTAATCAATTACTATCATATCACCATATTCCAGTAATAATGTATGAAATGAACATCCATATTCTATTGTAAGTTATGATGATTATAAGCGGGGCACATATTTTGATGGATAGGAATTTGGGTCTTGTATTTGTGATGAGTATACTACAGAGTTCTTGCATATTTTAGCTTAGTTGTGAAGACCTACGGCTTGGGAAACATTTCAATGGATATACCATTTGGGTCTTGTATTCTAAATGTAATATTCAATAGAGTTCTTTGGTTATGAAGATTATATGATGAAAATTTTTTTATGTATAGATGTAGGGTTCTTGTATTAATGATGAGGTATGTTTCAAGGTTATTTCAACTATTAGTTGAGTTATGGTTGTGATGACTATTTACTAGCCATGCTTCTTATTGTATTGGCCATTTGAGTTTTTTGTACACTGGTGTGGTGTTCTTTAAGAGTTCATTGTACAACTTGATTTGGGTCTAGTTTCATGATTCAGTAAGAAGTGGTTGTTATCTTCATAAATTCCATGAGGAAAACTGTGTTCTTATTTGCATATTATGGGGTATTCTAGAAGTTGTCATCAAGGGGGATGTTAAAATGATACCACCTTCCTCAATTTGTATCCTTCTCTCATTCGTCATTAAGGGGGAGTGTTAGAATATGTAATTATGAATTTTGTGGTATTGTTAGTGAAATATCAATTATAAGGAATAAATAACTCTAATATTCTAAAATAGAGTTATCCCACATGCATCATGTAATAAAATCTCTTATAACCATTCTTTATATAAGAGAGGTTGAAAGCTATTTATCCTACATGTATTATGGGATGTAAATATTCCATAACCCTAGATATATAATAGAGGTGGAGGAGACGCTAAATTTGGGTATGCTAGAGAAACATCATTGTGACTTGATGTGAATATGGAGTGTGATGTCATGTATATGTGAGGATGTCAAGTATTATAAGATTGATATTTATGAGGAATAAAGAAGATCAAACCCTCAAGTGGATGTTTCTCCATTTAGGGTTTTATCGCATATATATGGTGTAATGTTCTCTTTTTCTTTTGTCTCTTATTTCTTACATGATTATTGTTGCTTGTATGGATAGAAGGATAGACTAGTAGATCATTGCTATTGATTTACATATTAGTTTAATGTATTGTTATGTGTTATGCATATTCTCAATATTCTAATAGTTTGGTATGGTAATGGAAATGGAGATAACAACATGTGAAAAACTCTACACAGTGTACAAATCTTCATGAGAAAAATGGGTGATAGAGTCCAAAGAAGATGAGAGTATGGTGAAAATACAGTTGACATAACTTTTGACTATAGAAGAAATTACTCTTACAAATGTAATAGAAGTATATTTATCTCATGCTTTCATAACTACACGATGAAACTTATGTGTTATGCATATTCTCAATATTCTAATAGTTTGGTATGGTAATGGAAATGGAGATAACAACATGTGAAAAACTCTACACAGTGTACAAATCTTCATGAGAAAAATGGGTGATAGAGTCCAAAGAAGATGAGAGTATGGTGAAAATACAGTTGACATAACTTTTGACTATAGAAGAAATTACTCTTACAAATGTAATAGAAGTATATTTATCTCATGCTTTCATAACTACACGATGAAACTTTTCCCATGATGAAAATTTGGCTCTTCAACATTGTTCCTATTTTTCATCTTATTCTTAAGAACATCAAAGTTGAAACCTTTTGTTATTCGAGATGGTTGAAGGTTTAATTAAGTAGGAATGTCCTGTAATCAATTACTATCATATCACTGTATTCCAGTAATAATGTATGAAATGAACATCCATATTCTATTGTAAGTCATGGTGATTATAAGCGGGGCACATATTTTGATGGATAGGAATTTGGGTCTTGTATTTGTGATGAGTATACTACAGATTTCTTTCATATTTTAGCTTAGTTGTGAAGACCTATGTCTTGGGAAATATTTCAAAGGATAGACCATTTGGGTCTTGTATTTGAAATGTAATATTCAATAGAGTTCTTTGGTTATGAAGGTTATATGATGAAAACATTTTGATGTATAGATATAGGGTTCTTGTATTAATGATGAGGTATGTTTCAAAGTTCTTTAAACTATTAGTTGAGTTATGTTTGTGATGACTATTTCCTAGCCATGCTTCTTGTTGTATTGGCCATTTGAGGTTTTTGTACACTGTTGTGGTGTTCTTTAAGAGTTCATTGTACAACTTGATTTGGGTGTAATTTCATGATTCAGTGAGAAGTGGTTGTTATCTTCATAAATTCCATGAGGAAAACTATGTTCTTATTCGCATATTATGGGGTATTCTGGAAGTTGTCATCAAGGGGGATGTTAAAATGATACCACCTTCCTCAATTTGTATTATTCTCTCATTCATCAGTAAGGGGGAGTGTTAGAATATGTAATGATGACTTCTGTGGTATTGTTGGTGAAATATCAATTATAAGGAATAAATAACTCTAATATTCTAAAATAGAGTTATCCCACATGCATCATATAATAAAATCTCTTATAACAATTCTTTATATAAGAGAGGTTGAAAGCTATGTATCCTACATGTATTATGGGATGTAAATATTCCATACCTCTAGATATATAATAGAGGTGAAGGAGATGCTAAATTTGGGTATGCTAGAGAAACATCATTGTGACTTGATGTGAATATGGAGTGTGATGTCATGTATATGTGAGGATGTAAAGTATTATAAGATTGATATTTATGAGGAATAAAGAAGATCAAACCTTCAAGTGGATGTTTCTCCATTTAGGGTTTTATGAAGAAATTGTGCAATATTTTTTAATATCATTTGAATTTGTATTTTGCATTTTTATTATAACAAAAGTAAATATTAAAATTATATTTTTTTATTTATAAAGAAATTGTGCAATACTTTTTAATATCATTTGAATTAAATTGTTTATGTAGATATGTATTTTTTTAAGTAAAAAAAATGTAATTTGTTATTTATAGACTTAAAGTTACGTCATCACTTAACAGAAAGAGAAACATTTCTAAAGTCTTTCTCAAAACAATCTAAACAAAGACTATGTTGTCATGATAATCACCAATCCTTGATGAAAAAGCATATCTAACTGACCATCAAAACCAGACTATCAGCTAACAAAGGATAAAAGGATAACCTTCGACAAGAAGATTGATGGATGATTTATACAAAACATAAAAACACATGCAGACTAAAAAAGAGGAATTGATCCTATATCTATGACTATCCCCTCAACTAATTCCTCAAAATAGATACAATAAACCATATTCCCAAAAGCTTCTTTTGAGAAACGATCAGCTTAAGAATTATATTCCCGAAATATGTGATCAAAGGAGATACCTGGGAAAGACTTTATCAACTCCTTAATTATGCTTTTCCAATGAGACAACCGCGGAACACAAAGGATGAAAGATCCTTTTTCCCAATCTATAACAGATTTTGAATCACCAATAATTTTTATATATCGAACCCCTCTTCCTTAAATAGCAAACCAGAAAATTCCCCATAAAGCTAGAAGCTCAACTTTAGTGTTAGTACCAAAACCAACTCCAAATTTAAGTATAATAATGTGATCCTTTTTATTTGAAGAATCATACGTGTTGATGTATATGTAACTTCAGAATGTATTTCACATATATGTATATTGTATTCCTATAGAGATGGTATTATTCCTCTATACGGAAGTGTCGTCATTTATATTGTAAATGTCGTAACTTATACTTGACGGGTTATTAGACCACCTTGTTGGGGTCGGCCCTGTATAAGTCATGTGGGTCAAAGGGTTATTAGAACACCCTATTGGGGGTCGGCCATGTGGGTCAAAGGGTTATTAGACCACCCTATTGGGGGTCGGCCTAGTCAGCATTATGTCATGTGGTTAAGTTCGAGCCTACATGATTTATGTAAAAGTCAAGTCAAGTCAAGTATAAATAGAGTGCGGGAGGCACTCTATTTGATCACTCACTTCTCACTCATGCACTCAAGGAGGAGTGGCGCAATTATGGAGGAGGAGGATATGCTGCTAGGATATGTCTATCTCTCATGTTTGGGTTGTATCATTTCTCTATCTATCTCTGAGGAAGTTATTGGGGTTTTTCACCTTTATGGTTTTCCCCAAGTAAATCTTTGTGTCTCTTGTGTGCTTGCATTATTGTCTCCATGAATGATATGCTGTAGATTTGCTGTACATGTTGTTCTCTTAGTTAAGATCCTAGATCAGATTGAAGTAAATTCTGAAAATTTAACATGGTATCAGAGCTAGCCTGAAAGAAGGCATGATATGGCATGTATGACACTTCTTGCACGTACGATGCTAGGGCTTGATATAGCAAAAACTAGTCATTGTAGCACTTTCGCTATAAATTCATTTTGGAGAAGTTTTCGGATCTGAAACTTTTACAGGTCGAAGATCAGATCCCCATGTACCTTGTGTCCAAAGGAAAACCTCTAATTCGTTGTACTTTGGGATTTATGATCTGTACAATATAGGGTTTCTGCCTCCTCCAGATCTAAGTCAAAATCAGGTGACCTTGGGAAAAAGGTCATAACCTGGGCTAGGAAGCTCAAATGCAATTTCATAAAAAGAAACAGGTAGTACACAGACTGTAATATCTCAAGAAAATTGTTCAGAGGCCGAAGTTGAACTAGTGACACATGGCACGCCGTACAAGTTCGCTCTCCTGTATTATCCCATAAACAGGTCACGTTGCGACAGTTGGCATAACTCTCTCTCAGAGAATCCAATTGAGGTTAGACCTATCGGGATGGAAATATAATAGGTTGAGCTGTCTCAAGAAAAGTTTTCAGAGGCCGAAGTTGAACCAGTGACACATGGCACGCCGTACAAGTTCACTCTCCTATATTATCCCATAAACAAGTCACGTTGCGACACTTGGAATAACTCTCTCTCAGAGAATCCAATTGAGGTCAGACTTGTCAGGATGGAAAGATAGCAGGTCGGGATATCTCAAGAAACTTTTTCAGACCCTGTGGATCGAAAAGTTCGGAGGTACACCATAAACAATTAGGTACATATTTCTGTCAAAACAGAATTATTTTTGAGTACCTTCATTCATGGCTTTCGGAATTTAGGGCTTCGGAAAAAGTTGGAATTTTTGTAATCAGAGACCACGACTGGATGCTACTCATCAAAATTGAAGTTTAGAGACCAAGATCATAATTTTTGGTTGGGCAGAAGGACGGGCTTAATCAGACCCTAGTTTGGGACTTTGATCAGAAAAGTGGAAAATTAGGGCTTCTGCAAAAATGGGAATTTTTTGAAATCTGTGACCACAGCTGGAAGCTCCTCATAAAAATAGAAGCTTAGAGCTTTGGATCAAACCTTTTAATGGGGAAGAAGAGTGGGCTTCATCAAACCCCAGTTCGGAGTCACGTCCAGTGAATCCGGAAGTTGCAAAGGAAAAATTGAGGAGTGAAACGTTGCAGTTTTCAAATTCCGAGCATACCAGCATGATCAGCTCATCAAGGCACATATTTCTATCATTTCGGAAGTTTGAAATTCAAAGTTTGAATTTTTGGGGTTTCTCTGACAAACCCTAATCCAGCTCCAGATCTAGTTCTTGCAAATCAAGTGGATTGGGTTAATCCTAGAAGAAGATGGATTGGTCACCTGCATGAGTGAAGAAGTTCCTGTTTCAGAGGGAGATGAGGCTAAGGCCTTACATAAGAAAATTACAAGTGATCTCAACAGGTATGACTCATCAAGGTATGTTTTGAGATTTGTTCATGATTAAGTTTATGGTATGTTTGTCTTCATGTTATTATGGTTAGTACAATCTTGATTTTAGACTTGTCATATCACCTTAATAAAATTATGAATGCACGATAGAAAATATTCATTGATTAGGGTGTTGACACTTATGATTGTACTAATGCATTATGGTGTTGTATGAGGTTTATGTTGTCTACTAACATGAAAGGTACACCAAGAAAGACAAATCATGTTCCGGTTCAAGAACATATGATCATGATGACATGAGGACAAAGATTCATCCATTGTCATGGATCTCATAGAAGATCCATTTACGAGGTGTGTATAACTTGGTTTTATAATGGTTAACCTATGAGATATACAGGTTACTAGCACAAGTCATTGAAGAAGAACAAGAAGACATCATGTGAGTATGTTAGACATAACTAGCTAGCATGCTAATCCAGGTATGTTTTTCCTATATCAAGATAGAATCCTACCTTGTGTTAGGATCTTATACTGTTGTGTTGTTGATAATGATTATTCATGAAGTCATAGGTTTGAATAGTCATGGTTGTATGCATATTGTGTTTCTTACCATAATTGATGATATGACTAACCAGAAGAATCATGAAGGTATAGGTTTGAGTAATCACAGGTTTTATGCATATTATATCTCTTATCTTGATTGATGATTTAACTAACCAAAAGAGTCCTATGATCAAATTAGAATATGCATGAGTAAAAGAAGACTTCCCTGAAACCTTGAATACTAATGTTTATTATCTGTGTTTGAAATGATCCTGACTATACATGCTTGAGATTATTGTGTTTTGATAATATTAAGATTATACTAATGAATGTTTGATTACGTATGAGACCTAAAGGATAACACAATGATGATACTAACAAGCATGCATAGGGATCGAGAATGAATATAAGTTCAAGGACAAGTAATACAGGAAGCAAATATCAAGAGGGAGTACACTCCAGTGGTTTCTGCAAGGATGCAGATATTCAGAGGGAGTTGACCATCTCTCTACATTCCACAACAAAAAGGTGTAGAAAAATCTACTTCAGATTAGGACTCCAGTAGCTCCTGCAAGGAAGCGAAGACTCAGAGGGAGTTCACCCAACTAACAAACAAAGATAAGTATTTGAATTGTCATTTCTTAAATAATACTGTTCAATAATGTATATACTGATGTTCCTAGAATTAGGTTGTGTATTATGCATATTAGAATAGTTGCATTGATGAACAGTATACTACTAATATGCATGGGTAAGTGGCCTATGGCACTGTACAACATTCCATTGATACTTATCTAGAATGAAACCTCTTTGCTGACATGTTGGGAGTTGTGCACACTCTTAACAATGTTCTGGTAGAGATTGGAAGGCATCTAGAAAGTTACGGGATATGGATAAATGTTGTATTGAAGCATTGGCTAAGATAATTGCATGACTATATGACATATTTCTTTATGTGTAAGAATTTGTTCTGAAAATTATGAGATGTCTCTAATCATGCAATTTAACCTGTTTTGTAGGAAAGACCATATATCTTCACCTATAAAAGGACTACAACATTTGTTCCAACAACAAAGATATATATTGAAGATATTGAAGTTCCCAGGATCTGGGATGAAGAAATGGAATGCCATGATCCGTCGATCATGAAGAATGATGTTTGGGATGTAGTCCCAAGACCTGAAGGGAAGTTTGTTATGACTTCCATATGGATCTATCAAGATCAAGCATGCTGCAGATGGCAGCATAGAGAAATATAAAAGTGATGAAATAGAAGATACACCAGATGGATTCAAGACAGCTTTCTTGAATGGTGTAGTTGAAGAAGAAGTGTATGTAGAGCAGCCACTTGGTTTTGAGACACATGACAGGAAATCATATATGTGCAGAACTTGGTATGGTAGGATAGGTAGCTTCCTATCTAGTTTGGGATTTACCAAGAGTAAAGCGGATTCCAACCTTTACTACAAGGTTGAGGAAGGCAATCCAGTGTTACTACTATGTGGATGACGTGGTTGTAACAGGTGAGGATAGATTGATTGCTGACATGCAGCGGAAGCTTGCTACCGAGTTCGAGTTGAAGAACTTGGGGATGATGCACTATTTTTTTTTTGGCATGGAGGTGTGGCAGAGTGATGGAATCTTCCTTGGACAAGGGAAGTATGCAGTAGATATCCTGAAGAGATTTGGGATGATGGATTGCAAGGCCATGGCCACACCTATGGCATCAAATCTGAAGCTTCTATGTGATGCTTCATCTAAGCTATTTGATGTCTCTATGTATCGTCAAATGATTGGGTCCTTGATGTACCTGACGAACACGAGACCAGATATTTGCTTTGCGGTGAACACATTGAGTCAGTTCGTGACAGATCCGAGCAGTGTTCATCTGGTTGCTGTAAAGCATGTTCTAAGGTACCTGAAGGGTACAGTGGATTATGGGCTCAAGTATGAGGCAAATCAAAAGTTTAACCTGCAGGGTTATGTTGATTCAGATTGAGCTGGCAGTGCTGCAGATAGGAAGAGCACATTTGAGTGCTACTTCAGTATGGGATCAGGTGTGATCTCTTGGTTTAGCAGGAAGCAGTCCTGCGTAGCACTGAGTAGAGCTGAGGCAGAGTATGTTGCAACCTGTTCAACTAGTTGTGAGGCAGTATGGCTACGGAAGCTACTGTCTGAGTTATTTGATCTCCCGTTGGATGCTACTGGTATCTTTTGTGATAACCAGAGTTGTGTGAAGCTGTCCGAGAAACCAGTGTTTCATGACAGGTCGAAACACATAGAGATCAAATATCACTATATCAGGGATATGGTGTAGAGAGGAGCTATGAAGCTCTTGTATGTTGCGACGGACGAGCAGATTGCAGATGTGCTGATGAAGCCACTAGCCAAAGTGAAGTTCGAGTACTTCAGAGAGAGGCTTGGCGTTCTTCAGATTGAGGACACTTCGAGGAAGAAGTGATGGACACATTTGCTGAAGCCATTCCAAGCATGTTGGTAGGAGGATCCTTCACATGGCTGTGGATGTAAGCGCTGGATGATGAACATCAGGATGATGTTCTGGTTTATGCTTTGATATGATCAGTTGGATCATTTATATGTATGTATGCATCATGTTGGATGCTGGATATGATCAGTTGGATCATTTTTATGTATGTATGTATGCATCATTTTGGATGCTGGATATGATCAGTTGGATCATTTATATGTATGTACGCATCATGTTGGATGCTGGATATGATCGGTTGGATCATGTGTATGTATTTTTGTATATGCATCATGTTGGATGCTTGGACCATGTATTTGTATTTGTATCAGGTGGATACATTGTATGAGTAGGTGGATCATGTATGATGATATGTATCAGGTAGATACTTGGTATGCATCAGGTAGATGCATTGTATGATCAGGATGATCATGGATGACGAGCTTTAGGATGTTGCTCCAGATGACATGCAGCAGGATGTTGCAGTGATGATGATCAGGATGATCATGTGTACATCAGGATGATGTATGGTGAGTATCAGGTTGATACTCTATGGCCGTGGATCAGGTTGTGCAGATGAGCATATAATTTGGCCCTGGTAGATTTGCAGATAGTCTTTCGAGGTTTTGCCTATGGCATGTAATTCGTGCCCTGGGATATCTGGTAAATGCTCTTTCGAGGTTTTGCTCTGGGAGGACATATAATTTGGCCCTAGGAGATCTGCAGATAGTCTTTCGAGGTTTTTCCTATGGCATGTAATTCGTTTCCCTGGGATATCTGGCAGATGCTCTTTCAAGGTTTTGTCCTATGGCATATAATCTGTCCCTGGGAGATCTGATAGGTTGGGCTGTGTGCCCGTAATCAGTCCTGGGATGCTCTTGCGAGGTTTTGCCATGACCACATGTAATTCGTGCCCTGGGAGATCCTATAGGTAGAGCTGTGTGCTTGTAACAGCCTGGGATGCTCTTGCAAGGTTTTGTGGTGACCACATGTAATTCGTGCCCTGGGAGATCCTTTAGGTAGAGCTGTGTGCTCGTAACAGCCTGGGATTCTCTTGTGAGGTTTTGTGGTGAGGTCACATATAATATGGCCTCGGGAGATCTGCAAATAGTCTTTCGAGGTTTTTCCTATGACATGTAATTCGTGCCCTGGGATATCTAGCAGATGGTCTTTCGAGGTTTTGTGACGGACATAATAAATCCTAAGAATTCCACAGTATGGCCAGTGATGACGAAGACCTGCAGGTGGTGGGCCTACATCTAGTATGAAAAAGGACTGGCTCTGTAGAACTTCCTCTGACGAGTAGATTTAGAGATTGATTGAGATAGCAGCAGCAGTGACGATGATGATGACTCAATGACGATTATCCAGTGACGATGATCCAGAGAAGATGACTTGTGCTAGAAGACCTGTGTCGAGAAATACCTTCCTAGTTAAGAGGGAGTGTTGATGTATATGTAACTTCGGAATGTATTTCACATATATGTATATTGTATTCCTATAGAGTTGGTATTATTCCTCTATACGGAAGTGTTGTCATTTATATTGTAAATGTCGTAACTTATACTTGATGGGTTATTAGACCACCTTGTTGGGGTCGGCCCTGTATAAGTCATGTGGGTCAAAGGGTTATTATACCACCCTATTGGGGGTCGGCCATGTGGGTCAAAGGGTTATTAGACCACCCTATTGGGGGTCGGCCCAGTCAGCATTATGTTATGTGGTTAAGTTCGAGCCTACATGATTTATGTAAAAGGCAAGTCAAGTCAAGTATAAATAGAGTGCGGGAGGCACTCTATTTAATCACTCACTTCTCACTCATGCACTCAAGGAGGAGTGGCGCACTTATGGAGGAGGAGGATCTGCTGCTAGGATATGTCTATCTCTCATGTTTGGGTTGTATCATTGTTCTATCTATCTCTGAGGAAGTTATTGGGGTTTTTCACCTTTATGGTTTTCCCCAAGTAAATCTTTGTGTCTCTTGTGTGCTTGCATTATTGTCTCCATGAATGATATGCTATAGATTTTCTATACATGTTGTTCTCTCAGTTAAGATCCTAGATCAGATTGAAGTAAATTCTAAAAATTTAACAATACGTGCCCCATATAAGCCTTCATTTTGTGCCCCATTAAAAAAACCCACAGAATTAGAATCATCCAACTGAGGGGAAGAAATGTTTCAGTTTCTACAATGTATCTTCTCCTTGTGATATTCAAGAAAAAAACTAATGGATATGTAGCTTACCAAACCAACTGAGGGATTTTTTCCTTCAAAGATACACCTGTTTCTTGCCTTCCATTCTTCCTAGATGAGAAAAAGAGGAAGTTCTTTGAATTTTACCTTTTTTTAAAACCAAGCCTGCATACTATCTTGAAAGCAACCCGGCTGCCATATTTCACAAAAAATAAGTAAACCACAACAACTATCCCAAATACAATTGAAGAAAGAACAAGAACCAAAGAGCTAGGAAACTGATTATTCACTAGCTTTACAAAGAGAGCAAAAAGCTAGCCCACTAAAGCCTCTTTTAAGAAGGTTATCCCATGTTAGAATTTTTTTAACCAAGCATAATCAAATGAAACATTTCATTTTAGTTGGGATCCTCCAATTCCATAACCTTCCTACCCACCAATTATAAGAAATCTGCACATTCTCTTCAATAATGAAATCGTAAGTTTTTTTAGCAGTAATTATACCAGAGGATTCAAACTGATCCCAAACTAGCACATCCTTCTGATCATTCATTCTAATACTGACAGAATTAAGAGAGAAAACATAATCATTCCATTTAGCTGCTAAAATGTCATTAAGCCCCAGATCTAAAGAAAGAAGCCAATATGATAAACATGATTTCACTTCATCCCATCTTCTTGCTTGGGAGAGAACCTGGATGTTCATAGAATGAAGACAAGAGACTAACTATTGTGATAATTTGAAACCATCACCTAAAACCACAATAGGGTCTATGCTAATATAAATGTTTGTTCCTCTTCCAACTAATCGGTTAATTCTCTTTTTCAAAATTGGAAGAGATCTAAAGAGACCTCTCCAAATAATTAAGGAATTAGATCCAGTAACCTTGGGATTCTGGATCCACGCAGACATAGAATAGCATTTGATGTATTTTCACTTTACTACATCACTCCAAAGACCATCTCCAAATAGCACTCTCCAATGGATTTTAACACTTAGAGCTTCCCCAAACCAAAAAAGCTCTTTAAGTCCCCATCTGCCCATGTTCTTCGGAAGAGATATGCTTTGACAAGAGGACAAATGAAACTTAGAAGAACCACTACCAGACTAAAGAAACTATAAAAAAAACACTTACTCTAACCTCCAATAACATAATTCGGGATCATTTCCAAGGAAATCCAGTACACGGGTATACTCTGCAACATTGAATTGACTAGAACTCATCTTCCGTTAAGAGATAAAAGCATGTAAGTCCAATTACAGATCCTTTTCTCAATTTTTTTAAAATCTAGTACCAATCATATTTTTTATAACAATTGGGTTTCAGAAAGTACCCAAGGTATTTAAATCCTTCATCTAATTTATTCATCTGATAAGGAAAAATATTTGAAATCTGGTCACATAACCCATTATCCGAAAAATTAAAAAGGAACATAGATTTATCAACACTTACTACCATGTATGTAGGTACATAGAAGGATCTAATTAAGGCTAAATATTCTTCCCATTCCCAAATTGATCCCCTTCCAAAGATGAGGACATTGTCCACAAAAAGCAGGTGAGTAACATGAAGGCTAGGAAAAAAACTGATACCTTGGATCTTATTTCCCAGTTTTGCAGAATTAATGATCAAGCTTATCCCTTCGATGATTAAAAGGAACAACAAAGGTGAAAGAGAAACCCTTTCCACAACCCTCTAAATCCTTTGAAAAAAGGATTAGGATGTCCATTTACCAGCACTCCATAATTTTCACTCGAGATGGAAGCCATTATCCAATTTACAACTTCGATAGGAAGCCCAATCCGAATAAGAACAAAGTGGAGAAAAGACCAATAAACTTGACCATAAGCCTTAATCAGATCCATTTTCAGTATAAAATCTTGGGAGTTTTTAGATTTAATTGAATGAAGGCATTCATGTGCTACCCCAACCGTATCCAAGATTTGTCTACTGGATAAAAATCCAAATTGCTCTTTAGAAATATTCAGCTCCAGAATAGGTTTGATCTTGTTAGATATAATCTTGGAAATAACCTTATAGACCTAGTTGCATAAGGAAATGGGCCTATAATCGCTGAAAGTCCCATCCTTATCCATTTTGGGTATAAGAGCAATGTAGGTTAAGTTCAAATTATCAGAAATATAACCACTCCTTTGGGACTCCTACATTGAATCTACTAGATCTTTCCCAACTAACTAAAAAAGGTGGAGAAAAAATTCTACAGTCCAACCATCCAGGCCTGGAATTTTAGCCTTAGCCAACTAACTTAAAACTTTCTTTACCGCCTCTTTAGAAACAACTGAACTAATTTAATCACCATCTTCAGCACTGAACATCCTGGGGAACTATTTAATGATATTAAATTGCTCAACCAAATTAGTACGAGATTTTTGGATATAAATGTCTTTGAAGTATGATAAAGCTCCCTTTTCAAGAGAAGAATGATCGAAAAGAATACCACATTCTGATCCTGAAGGTCCCAAATGGATTTGATGATGCACCTCAGATTAGAAAAATTACGAAAGAATTTCCTTTTTTTATCTCCACTGTAAAGCCAAACAACTCTACTTTTGAGTCTCCATCTTTCTTCCTCTTCCTCTTCCTTCAAAATTCTTTGTTTGTTTGATTAAAAAAAATCATTTTTTCTCTCCTATCTTTTGAAAAGAGATCATCATCAATTGACTTGGATAAAGAATCCAAAGCCAATTCAAGCTGATTCAAGTCTCGTCGATTGGATTCCTTTTTCTTTTTTTCCCAATGGATGACATCATATTTCAAGTTTTTTATCTTATACATAAGTTCCTAAGTCGGAGAATCAAAATCCTTCTGAGAGTACTCCAACCACTTAGAAGTAACCATTTCACAGAACTCCTTGTATTCAAGCCAAGAATGATTGAATTTGAAAGGAAAGATCAAATTTCTTTGCTCTAGATCCAACTAGAGAGCAACAAGTTTATGATCAGAAACACTTGTTGATAAGGACCAAGATCTAAATCTTCCAATTTCCTTACATAAATTATCAACCATTAAAAAATGGTCTAGTGTTTTTTCCAAACATGCTTTCCCAACTCTACGATTATTCTAAGTGGGGATCAAGACACTAGGAACAACATCAATTAAGTTTTCCTCCTCAAATGTATTCCTGAAAAATTCAGGTAGACGATCATTAATATTCTCGTCTCCCCAAAATTTTGCTGAAGACAAGGTTAAGTTCAGACCCCCAACGACTATAAGGGAGGGGTCGTTAAGGACACTGTTTGAAATCACTTTGTCCTAGAAATATTTGCGATGATGATAAAGACCATACATATTAAGAATTCTGACAACTCTATTAAGGCCTCTAATTTTTCCTTCCACCAATATACCTGCCAAAGATGAAAAAGGAATCAAATCTTCCTTTAAAGCATTCCAAGTTGTCAGCAAACCACCGGAATGCCCTGAAGCATCCTTACCACTACATTTCCAAGAGAGAAATAAATGAAGAAAAAACTCACAAGCTTTATCACTTGATGACATATTTTCTTGGAGAAGAACAACATCAAGATTAGGAATCTCTACCAATCTCCTAAAAGTAGTTCTTTTGGTAGAACCACCTGCTAATTTTTTAAGTAGCACAATGGAGACACTTGCTCAATTACTTGGAATAATAGTCAACCAAGCCAAATGATAGCTATGCATAGTATTTCAACAAGATCATGGAAGGTCAACAAGTTGTTATTATGCATAGGTAAAACTAATGTAAAGGACATAACACAGGCCCAGGGAGATGCATGTTGCTTCTGCTTGCACCACAACATTTTTTACAAATAATAAGAGTGTGATAGATAGAAATTCCCTACACATCAAGCTATTGAATTAGATAAAGAAAGTTGAGTAAGCATGCCAAAAATATGTGAAAAATGGTTATCAAATGCATGCAAGGTGTTGGTTTGCTTCGTGACTTTCTGGGTAGACCCGGGCTTGCGGTACCCTTTTAGACCAACAGAACCCTTAGCTCACCGGCCCTTTCGGCAACAGGTCGCAGAAGCAACCTGAAGTCTCACCCGAAGTGATTCTAATGGGTGGCAGAAGACTCAAGTGTCTTCAACCGGGTTCCGAGGCATCCAGGGTGTTTAAACCCACCTTAACCCTTTTCTCCTTATTCTAATTTATCTCATTCTATTACTCCGGCTACGCCTCTGTCTTATCGCGTTACGCAGGGAATGCGATAAGTCTTCCCCCTATTGAGCCCGTCTAGCGATACCTAAGATATCGTAGGTGCGATATCTTCCCCTTCTTGTCCCTGCGGTACGCGATTCTTGACCGCTTCCTGGATTTCTATGTGGTCTCAGCCGTTCTTATCCTATTACTGCAGTAGTAATAACATTTAATCTCCAAGCATAACCCTTGCTAATGAACTTGACCCTTGATATCTCGCTACAATGTAACTGAGTAGAGTATTACTTTGAGCACTGTCTAAGTGAACCATTCATGCATTATATTCAGTCCATACTCGCACCTTATCCTCTGCTTAACAATTATCTAGTTCGCTAGAATTTTAGCTATGATTATCACAATTGTTATACATCAATCAGAACTTAAACTGATGACCATATACATTACTTATAATTAGAATGAGGCATTCGTGTATAATAAATGCAAGTGAATGAGAGCAACGGCTACACAAATACAATAGTGCTACTTAGTTAAGCACGTCGTTACTCCCAGGGCGGGAACTACGTCCAAGGGAACTGTGGTTCTTGTTAACAATTCTGAAGAATAAACACAGTTCCTTTCCAACTCTTTACAACAAGGGTCTTCTGGGAAACTCCACCTTAGTGGGAGCCCTTCTCTATAGACCTCTTTTCTCTTCCTGCCTTTTACAATGCACTCTCTTCCTCTCTCAATCCCTGCGGATTGCACAATCTCTCAACAGGTCGGCCCTTGTTCTCTAAGGGATGTTCAGACTCTGCATCAACAAAGACTTGACTACCCTCTACCTAATGGCTCTATCACTATGTGGCCAACCCCTTATCATATAAAAAGACTCCTATATATAGATGGCCCGAAGGTCTCATCGCAGTTACAAAACTGTGGGCCTTATCCCAACAGTGACCCAACCCTAACCACTTACAGTCAACTGGCTGTACTTTCATAGCCGCCTCCTGTCTCGTCGCCGCTTCCTGCAGTCCTTAGTCTTTAATGCATCGGCCTGTCGCTTCTTCTTGGTTCAAGCAACGCTGACTGTAGTCCTTCTTCTTAATGAGGGTAGCTGAACCCTCTCTTCATCTTCGGCGCCTTTATTACGGTGGTTGAGCTCTCCCTTCGGCCTCTTCTTTGTACCACATGCTTTGACTTTTCTGTACCTATCGCCGTGATTCCCATCGGAATTTGCGCTACGGCGATATCTTTGTCTTACCGCCAAAATTGGTACTTTCTCTCCAAAATTAGTTATCCTTCCCAAAATTAGCAGCTTCCTAAATGCTGCGGAAGTTCTCTCCAACACAAGGAGAAGACTTAACCAATAAGTAGTTTTCAATTATTTTTTCCATATGCATTAATGTGTGTGATCTGTACTTCTATAATTACCAACTTGGCCATCTATTTTTCATATCATTTAAAAATGAGACAAGGAGAGATGTCTCACTTTACACTTGCATCTAGGTTATGTAGAGAGTAGCATGTTGTTGTCATTCAAAGTGCTCACATCCAAGAGAACCTCTACATCAACAACTATTTCACTATCTCAATTATTTAGATAGGTATTTGCTACCGCCTAACCTTTTCTTGCCATTATGAAAAAGACACTTAAATAAAGAAATTGTTGTTGGTGTGACTCCTTTCTTATTATTTTGGTTCTTGAATCTTTTTAAAATACTCATTCATTTGATTTTGTTAATTAAATATAACATAAAGAACATTTTTTTTATAATTTAGTACTAAATTAAATTGTGAATTTGTAGTTTTTAATATACAATGGATATTTTATGACTCATTTCATGTTGATAATTAGAAATGTCACAAATAAAGATAAAACAACTTTAAAATTTGTGATTAATATGATTAACATGTATATGTAATTAATTAATGTGATCCTTCCAGTTTTATGGTTGGCGGGTTGTTAAACAACCATGAAGAAGGAATTTGATCAGATTTAACTTATTATAACTTTTAGTGTCCTTATTAATAAAGTGCCTTAAATATACAATTTAATTGATATAGCTAACCCTTTTTATATATATATAGACATATATATATATATATATATATATATATATATATATATAAAATTAATGTGATCCTTCCACTTGTATGGTTGGTGGCTTGTTAAACAACCACAAAGAAGGAATTTGATCAGATTTAACTTATTATAACTTTTAGTGTCCTTATTAATAAGGCGCCTTAAATATACAATTTAATTGTATGGTAACCCTTAAAAATAAATACAAACCATTAGATCACATCTAAAGACCTCGATTTCATTACCCACAGGAGATCTAAGTTATCAAGTTAGCTTGTTTAAAAAAATCAAATTATGAAGTAATTCATCTTTATTATCTTGATAGTGAAAAATAACATAAATATTTTCCATTACTTGAAAGAATTTTGCCATATATGAAGAGCCTCCATTAAAGGTGTTGTGTCCTTTCTTTATACTATTTGTAGTTGATATTATGTGAATGACTTGTAGACAATTTTTTTTTTTTTCAAACCGTGGTAACTTCTCTAAACTGCCCAGTGAGCGCCGTCACTGAGCCACCCGGATATCAAACCCACGAGCCGGGGCCAGCCTTAATATTGAATAGGGGTATTCATCGAGAGTACGGCTACCATCGCAGTCGTACGAGCTTTTTCTGGGGTGCAGTTTTCTGAAGGAGCATATGCCCGCCGCACCTCCCCCGCAGGAATTGAAACTGGACTTCTGTCGAGACATCCATCAGACCTCACCGTTGCTCCCTACCCTCATCCCCAAATGACTTGTAGACAATTACTTTTGTCTTGAATTTGTAATGAGATTGAAAGGCACGGATAGTGTGAATTTGTATTTTGAATTTATTATAATAAAAGTAAAAATTAAAAGAATCTTTTTTATTTATAAAGAAATTGTGCAATACTTTTTAATATCATTTGAGTTAAAATGTTTATGTAGATATGTATTTTTTTAAGTAAAAAAAATGTAACTTGTTATTCATAAAATCAAAGTTACATCATCACTTAAGGGAAAGGGAAACATTTCTAAACTTTTTCCCAAAATAGTCTAAACAAAGACTCTATTGTCATGATAACCACCAATCTTTGATGAAAAAGCATATCTAACAGACCATCAAAACCAAACTATCAGCTAACAAAGGATAAAAGGATAACCTTCGACAAGGGGACTAATGGATGATTTATACAAAACATAAAAACATATGCAGAGTAAAGACGAGGAATTGATCCTATGTCTATGACTATCCCCTCAACTAATTCCTCAAAATAGATACGATCAACCATATTCCCAATAGCTTCTTTTGACAAACGATCATCTTAAGAAATATATTCCCAAAATATGTGATTAAAGGAGATACCTGGGAAATACTTTATCAACTCCTTAATTATGCTTTTTGTAGCTAGGGTTTTACCCCTAGCTTGTGCCAATGAGCACCTACTAAGGAGAATGGACTCCTTAGTAGCAGTTCAGTATATTAAACTAATTAAGCTAAAACAACAATTAAATTACTTCTAAAATATTGCATGAAACATAAACATCAAATGAAAAGAATGACTTTTTCTATTAATGTTACCTTGAGTGTCAAGGTTTGATGAAGCCCTTTGCAGTTTCCAAGAGGATGCTCCAAGCTTCAAGATGCTCCTTCTCCTTCTCCAATGATGGGAATGGGCCAAAGGTGGCTCTCAAGGTGAAAATAGTTCAAAGGTGAACTAGGGTTTCGAGAGAGATTTTGGCAGAGTAAGGGTGCTTGTGATTGTGGATGTGGAATAAGGGATCTCCATCACCTATTTATAGTTTTTTGGTGGTGGAGTGCTGACCCATGGTTTTAGGAAACACATGGTTTTGTGCAGCTGTATAGGGTTTTTTCCTCCTTTTCCTCATTATTTTATATTTTTTATTCCCTTTTTAGGGGATTTTTGCTATTTTTGGAGGAAAAGGGGGTTTTTTAGCCTTTTTTAGGCTATTTTGATGGTTTTGTGGCCTTTTGGAGGCATTTTAGGCCTTTTGGAGGCTTTTTAATGGGATTTTTTGGAATTTTTAATGGAAATATGGTAGGAAAATGGACAAATGGGCCATATAATGTGGTAAATGAGCTAGTGAGCACTTTTTGGGTGTTAACAGATTGCCCCCTGATGTGCGAGGGCAGGAGCTCATCGTATGGCCGATGGACATCATAAGTCATGAATGGTTTTCCTGGGTGTGGAGAGGAGAGAAGAAACAAACTGAAGCCCGGAACAACGATCCCGAACAACTGCAAGAACTAAAAGTACATAACCTCAATAATGGATGAGGAATCATCTGATCATATGGACGAGGCGGGCATTCCCATGCTCGTATCAGGATATAACATAATAACAATGGGGTCCAAAAAATGGGGACCTGAAATATACATGACCTCAAATACTGACTGAGGAATAATCTCAATATATGGACGAGGCGGGCATACCCATGCTCGTATCAAGATACATAAATATAACTGTAAGGCCCGAAAGAGGGGGACCTGTAAGATACATGACCACTGTGTACATCATAAGAGTCCAGAGGAGACACAAATCTGGGACATACTGCTGAGCGTATCATGTGTGAACTGCAGAACTGGTGCACTGGAACAATCAACAGTGCTACTGAGTGTGGTACCAAAGGAACTGATGAGCTGCTGGATCATAGTGACTGGGGCATACTCTCCATGGTACACTGGACTGGAACTGAAATGGGTACTCGAGGAAGCATATAACTGGATGGCTTCCGAATACAATCGCCAACGCAGCCCGGACATCCACGGGAACATACAACTGGGCGTTCCAAAGTGACTCACCAATGTGCTAGAGTCGGGGGAAATCCGGGGTCTTCAACTAAAAACTGATGGAATATAATCCTACGCGATCCTCAACGATGCGATCAAGGTGCTGAAGTCGAGCATGTGAGGAACAAACACTCGGAGAGGCAATGATGTCTCCTCTCGGAATGATCCGTAGGCACCTACCACAGATGGTGATAAGTCCAAGGCGTAGGGACCTCTGGGCCTATCCTCTGGAATAGAGGAGCTGTTGTCGACAGAGGGAGACCTGCAACTATCAAGGCAATGATGTTTCCTTGACAGGAGCGCGAGGTAAACAACCGAAATGTGATAGTACTGATGGTAGGACTGACAAACTGTGGAGGGATAACTGGGCAAGTAGAGTGGGTGGACTCAAACTTCCTTTGTTCAGAGTATGATAATGGGAATGATCTGGCAGCATATGAAACTGACTGAGGGGAAAGGGATCATAGCTGTATTGGCTCTGGGGAGGTGACTAGGCTAAGGGAGACTCAAGCTGGTATAAAATGGCAGGAGACTGCAGAATACTCTGAACAAAGGCGACCTGATTGGGGGTGCTGCCGAGATGATCGATCACGGTGCCATGAGGCACGGGAGGATACTTCTTCATGGGTTAAGGAACTAGAAGAAGTGTGTGGATAAAATGATACTGTCGTGTGGATTTTACGAGCCCAGGGCAGTTCATGCTCGTGGTTGCTTTCAATTTTAAGGAGTCTGAAAGCGATAAGAAGACTCTGAAGTTATGGAATGGTACTGTCGTGTGGATTTAACGAGCCCAAGACAGCGGATGCTCGTGGTTGCTTTCAATTTTAGAGAGTCTGAAAGCAAATAAGAAGACTCCAGGGGGTTGCTTTTTCGTAGATTTAGTCTCCAAGGCCCAAAGAAGCATAAAAGGATGCAATGAAGAACTCTTCTAGTCGGTGTGACTAGAGTATTCCTTTTTCGTAATTAGTCTACCAGGTCCGGAAAAGGGTTAAACTTATACCAGATAGACGCCCTTTCAGGTACTTTAACGAGCATGAAAGGAAGCAAGATTGCTCGGCGATCTTTTCATTCTTTTAGGAGTCAGAAAAGAGCTTAACGGAAACTCCCTAAGTGCCTTTTTCGTAAAGGAGTTGTCCGGCCCGAAAAAGGGATAAAATTATACCGAACAAAAGGAATGGCCAGGCAAGGAGGAAGTGTTCAATCAAGGTTGAGTAATGATGACCAAGAACGAGGGTAGGTGGGAACACTGATGGACCTCCTTGCGGGGTAGAGGAAATGGTGGCAAAATAACGAAACATTTGCAGTATGACAGGAGTGAATGGCTCATGTAAAAATGTGGAACAATCCGATGGCGGCCGATGTGGCACGCAAACCGAGGCAGCAAGGTGTTGGGACACAATGTTGAAATTGTACCAAGTGAGAGCGAGAAATGATCTCAAGCATCATCACGAGCTCGGAAAAATGAATCCGGCGATATAAAGTATATAAAAAATGGGCTACGGCCGATGTGGCACGCAAACCGGGGTGACAAGGTGTCGGGACACAATGGTGATATTGGTCTTAGTGAGAGCGAGAAATGATCTCAAGCATCATCACGGGCACGGAAATATGAATCCGACAGTGCAAATGGTGCGAAAAACGGAGGTCATAAGGACTCCGGAATGGTCAAAGGAAAAAACTAGGTGTATAAAATCAAATATACAAGTGATATGTGACCTCAAAAATGGTTGAGATCACAAGTGTGAAAAAGTGAGCAGGGTTAATGACTTGCCCCCATGCTATGTGCATGGGGTTTGTGATTATGGATCACGTATGTGTGGGTTTGAACAATGGGTTCATTGACGTGCTGAGATAGATGTGATGGGGAAGGTTCAAAATGATTGATCATGCCCCCTATCTCAGGGTCGAGGGAATCTATTATGCCTCTTGACTCAGAGGTGTCAAGGTGGTGCTCTATAATGGCGGGGTCAAGCCCGGGCATTTCGGTATAGGACCAGGCAAAGACATCACGGTACTCTTGGAAGAGTTGGTGGTAGTTCTCGATCTCCTGCGCGCTGCAGGAGGCTCCTAAAGTGATGACTTCAGGGGCACGTCCTGGGGCAGCGATATCAACTTGGATGACAGGTGAGATGTTGGCCATGTTACCTTCCTCGAAGGCATCCGGAGCAGGAATAGGGTCCTTGAACCAGTCAACCTTGGTGGGGAGGAAGTCTTTGGATTCAACCGCGTATTGGGTAGCGGTGCTAGAGGAGGATTCTTCGGGAATGAAATAGGAACGGTGATGCATATCATCCCAAGGATAATCCGGGGCAGTAAGGGCCTCAAGAATCTCCTCATCGGTACGGAAAGTTTGCGTCGTCAAATCGGTTGACGAGGGGGTAGTGGTGGAAGAGATCATATAGATGGTATTAACCTCTTCAGAAGGGGGAGAGACCGGGGGGTAAATCTCCTCAATGGTAGGTGGTGTCGTCTTAAGATCCAGATTGTTCATCTCATAGAGAGCCGCTCTGTAATCCGGGAGATCGGGACAATGATGTGAATAGTGCCCGTAAATACCGCATATGGCACAGGAGTGGTTGGTACGTAGGGACTTATCTTTAGGCTTGGGAATGGGGTTTAGGTCGACTGTTGGGATGTTGGGGTCATCATCGAGCATTTGCATGTGCTTCTGCAATGCGGGTAACTGTGGGCACTGATGGGTCGCATGGCCCAACTCGTCACACAGCGAGCATTTGGGAGGAGCACGAAACACTAGAGGGTTTTTGACTGTCTTGGGAGGTGGTAAAACAGTGTAAGGTTGTGGACCTCTGCCCCCAGTGGGTTTGGGATTAGGAGGAGGTGTCGTAGAGGACGAAGGGGTAGAGACACCGGGAGGTGGGTGGGTGGTAGTAGCCATGGGTTGCACCGGCTGGAGGACGACATCAGGTGTCGGCGGGCGAACGGGAGGCGAAAGATACCATACAGGTAATCCCAAGGTTAACCCAGGGAGGTTAAGGGTAGCCATGACCGGGGCGCTTACTACTCCCGAGGGAGGAACTAGGAAGGGGATCGTATGGATCGGTGTAACACCAATGTGACTAGGTACCAATGGTGGTTTAGGCAACAAGGATGGTTGATTGTTAGGTGGTAGGATGTCATGGGACAAGGTACATAAGTCAGACATTTCGGGCATAGATGACGGCGGAGGAATGGAGTGAAAGGTGGAAGTCATCGGCGCGTCTGAGTAGACTCCAGGACCCGTAGAGGAAACAAACGAGGTGGAGGCAGGAGAAACGGGTTGTTCCACCATGGGGAGAACATTTTCTGGTGCCGCTGGAGCATTGGGATCATAGTAGGTGAGCTGGTCAATCTTAACCACGCGTCCTTCATGGGGGAACATCATGGTGCGAAAGACAGAAGAGGCAACCGCCCGCATGGCATACATGTAGCTGCGGCCAAGTAGAAGGTTGTAATCCAATTGGGCATTGATTACCTCTATGTCAATAAGGACGGTTTTACCACCTAACTGGACTGGAACGTTGGGTAGAAGGCCTTGGGGCTGGGCCGAACGACCGTCGTAGGCACATAACGCAGTGGTGGACTGCTGGAGAGGGGGGGATCCTAACTTCTGCCATACAAATGTAGACATAACGCATGTGGAGGCACCCTCATCGATGATGCACCGATGGATAACAAGGTTCCTAACGGAGACAGTAACTTGGAAGGCTAAGCTGGAAGGTAGGCGTGGTTCAGACTGGTCTAAATCAAATGCCATCAAATGCGAATCGGTTGGGTCAATCCCCCCAATGGCGGAGAGTAAAGTCTTGCGCTGGGAAGGGCAGTTCTTCAAGACTTCTAACGCAGACATGGCTGCGGGAGATTGGGCTAGGTCGTCTACGATGTTGTAGTTTGACGCAGCGCGCGCATTAGGGTTATTGTTGATTCGGCGAAGTGGGAAACGAGGTGCTTTCGCGGCGCCGTCTATGGGAGGCGGAGGTATACGTAACGCCTGATCGGTGGGATGAGCATTAGTAGTTTTGTCCGTGGGATTGGCTTCAGAGGTGGAGCCATATTGGTTCCGACGGGTCTGTAGGTTGACGTCAGCAGATGACATCATCAGCAAGTGGTGGGTACCTGAGTCAAACATGGGTTGATCAGGAGCAGCGTAAGTGATCTGTTGTTGTTGGGGTGCATTGGCTTGCTGGGGAGCCAACGGCTGAGTGTTCACTACGCCTTGGGTCGGTAATGGGTTTTGCAGCACCAAAGGGGGTTGTTGAGGTTGGGGGGGGTTGGGTGGCGCTTGGGGATCCGCATGCCCTTGGCGATGGGCCTCGTCAAGCGAGAGCTGCCGAGCTCGCTCCAAGTGTGGGAAAGCATGGGTGTAATGTCCATAGACTCCGCAAATAGAACAAGGGTGGTTTGTTCGCAGATTGGGGTTTTTGGCCTGCTTGGGCGGGCGATCAGGGTTTTGATTAGCGGGGGCCGCATTGTTGTTGTCAGGGGGATTAGCCGGTTGACCAGCTTGGTCTGCAGGTTGGTTGTTTCCCCGATTACGGCCCTTGCCGCGGTTCTGTTGGCCCTGGTTACGTTGGTTGTTCTGGTTTTGCTGCGGGTTCTGTTGGGCGTAAACTTGCCCTTGGGCAGCAGGTGGATTCTGAGGCTGCGCAGGTGCAGGAGCAGGCTGCGGAGGATGATATGCAGGTTGAGGCTGAGCAGGTGCAGCAACTTGAGGGGGTTGCTGATAGGACTGCGGAGCAGGTTGTGGATGTGCCGCAGGGGCTGCCTGGGGCGGATAATAAGCTGGTGGGGCTTGTGAAGGCGCAGGAGCCGGGGCAGTCTGCTGATGGTAGTAAGGCTGAGGGGCGACTGGAGGAGCATAAGCAGGAGTCGCATACCCAAAGCACTGAGGTGGACACGAAGGTCCATGGGAATGGTGATGTGTCATGGGAGCATATGAGTTGGTTGCTCCAGACTGGGAGGTAGCCCTCGACAGGTCGGGGCCAGGGGTAGGACGTGCTATAGAAAATGGTTGGGGATGCGAAGAAACACGGCCAATGATACCATCTGCAGCGTGGGATGCCCCCGGTGCATCATGATGGGAGGACTCGCCGCGAGGGGCGTCAGGTATAATGGTATAAAGGTAACCCGACTGGGCGTAAATGAGGTCGAACTGCTGTGCCTTAAGGATGGCCTCTTCTTCAGACTGGGGTCTTTCTGAAGCTACATCCTTAGCAATAACAGGAAGCAGGGACTTGAGGAACCAATCGAGGAAGATACGGTCGTCTAGTTTGATCTTGCATAAGCTACGGCGTCTACGCCACTCATGGATGTGGTCCGTGATATGGGTAGCCGTGTTTTGTCTACAAGAGAGAAGGATCTCAACGCCCGCGTCATAGCGGACAGGCAACTGGAAGAACTGCAGGAAGGTCGAGGCCAGGGAAGAAAAGGTGGCGTGGGTCCCATGAGGCTGCTCAATATACCACTTGGCTGCAGAGCCAGTGAAGGTGCGCTGTAAGAGACGGAGGCGAACAGAGTCGTCCACTATGGAGTTAGAGGAACACCATAGGTGGAAAGACATGATGTGGTTTTGTGGGTCCTCACCGGCCTTGCCCTCGAACTTAGGGATGTCCGAGGGTAGTTTGGTAGGCATATGAGGCCATGTAGGGTCGTGTCGAATGGGATCGTTGGTCAATCTGGCCAAGTCAGGTAGGTTAAGGCTAGCCATGAATGGCAGACTGGAAGAAGGCTGTGACACAGTAGCGCTATGGACCAAGTTGGGGCCAGTGCCCCCAAGTGGAGGGACAAGATTTAGGGTGGTGCCCCCAAGTGGGGGAACTGAGGTAGTGGAGGATGGTCCAGCACCACCATGGGTAGTGTGAGCCACTGATGTAGTGGGGATGGGTATTCCCGCTGTGGGTACAGGTACTGTGAGGGGAACGGTAGATGGTTGCCCCATGGAGGGCATACCAAAAACAGGTGTAGTAACTGGTGTAGTGGTGGATGTGCCACCAATGGTCCCTATGACAAATGGGGTGGAAGTCGTGCCAGCCATGGGGCTAGTAGGGGCAGTATAAATAGGGTTCTCAGACTCTTCGTCAGAATCAGAGGTAAAGTAAGGTGCGTCACTATCTGGTGACGGAGGCCTACGTCGCTGACGAGTGGAGTCAAGTGACAAGGCTCTAGATCTGTGATGAGTGGTATCAACGGACAATGATCGGAATCTACGACGAGTGGTGTCGAGAGAACCGTGCTGTGGGGGCTCGCCCCTGAGGCGCCGAGAATGTCTCGGGGACTCAATGGTGACAGATGGTGTCTAGTCTCTGTGGGTTGAGGTGAGTATAAAAACAGCTCAAAAATCCTAATGCAACCGAGTGTGCAGAAGGAGAGCTAAAAAGCAAGGCACTCAGGCCAACAACCAACTCAAAACACCCACTGCAACAGCTGTGCTACAATAGGTGGAGTAACAACAAAGATGGTCAGAATACCAACAAGCAGCAGGTTTCCTAAAAAAGAAAAATGGTGGACTCACTAGACCAAAGGGAGGTAAAGGAGCATGCAAACACCTAACTAAAAGTATTCTGACTTAACTAAACATATCCTCTGCAAGGTGATGAAATCCAAGTCAGACAATATGAGTAGGAAAGCCAAGTGGCTATGATATCCCCCTACCGGGAGGGACACCGGGTAGTCAATCCTAGAAGAATGGCAACTAAGATACCCCGTTCATGACACGTCCAGAAAGGTGAATCTGCCGTTTAGTTCGTTGACCGCAATACCCCTATACAGGGATATCCCGCGAACCGCGAAAGGTAGCCCTTCGGTTACTGAATGGAATGCGGTATTCCACTCAGGCCTCCGGAACCAGTCTCCCGACTTCAACCCTCCTAAGGGAGAGGCCCTCTGACAAACTGGTCGTGACCGTGCCAAAAAGTACTAGGGGATTTTGGTTCCCTATTTGGACAACAACTATGTCTCAAGTGAAATAACCAAGGGGTGTTATTGGAAGCCTATCCCCCTGATCCTACCTAACTACAATGATTCTTTTGTGTTCCCCAAGTGGGGTTAGAATGTTGGTTTAATTAGGTACTTTTTAAGGCTCACTTGATTTTATGTGACAGAGTGTGTGCTCGTGAGGTAATGATCCCAAAAATAGAAGTGCCACAAGGGAGGGCAACTTCCAATCTATCAATAATGCTGAAATTGATTCTTTTAACTTGCAAAATTTTCTGAAATAAAAATACTGAAATTTTAAAAAGATTCTGTAAAAGGAACAGAAATTATGTTGCAGAAAGGCTGTAAGGAAGTGGGCTGCAGGTGGGACAGAGGGCTGTTCAAATGCAGAAAATATTGCAGCAAGAGGGGCTGGGCTCAAAACGGGAAAAGAGCAGAAATCAGACCGCGGGTCTGTGGCGATTTGGAACAGGCCGACCGCGGGTTTGAGGGAAACAGCGGCGGTCAGGTCGCGGCTATCGGGCCAACAGCGGCAGTCGGGACGCAGGAAACAGGGAAAAAGTCACAGTCAGGTCGCGGCTATCGGGCCAACAGACGCAGTCGGGACGCAGGAAAATAGGGAAAAAGACGCAGTCGGGTCGCGGCAGAATGGCTAACAGGCGCAGTCGGGACGCGCGAAAGAGGCAGAAAGCCGCAGTCGCGACGCAGGAAAAAGGCCGACAGGCGCAGTCAGATCGCGGCAAATAGGCTGATTAGCCACGGTCGGATCGCAGGTAACAGACTTGAATCCGCCGGCAGGGCGTCGGAAGCAGTCTGAGAGCCGCGGTCGGATCGCAGGTAAAGGCCCGAAAGGCGCGGTCGGGACGCGACTGCAGAGGGAAAAAACGCGGTATGCGGCGGCCGAAAGGGACAGCCGAAAGGAAAAATTTAAAAAACGGAAACCAAAAATTCGAAAACTAGGGGAGTCGCCAAAACTGTAGCTAGGGTTTTACCCCTAGCTTGTGCCAATGAGCACCTACTAAGGAGAATGGACTCCTTAGTAGCAGTTCAGTATATTAAACTAATTAAGCTAAAACAACAATTAAATTACTTCTAAAATATTGCATGAAACATAAACATCAAATGAAAAGAATGACTTTTTCTATTAATGTTACCTTGAGTGTCAAGGTTTGATGAAGCCCTTTGCAGTGTCCAAGAGGATGCTCCAAGCTTCAAGATGCTCCTTCTCCTTCTCCAATGATGGGAATGGGCCAAAGGTGGCTCTCAAGGTGAAAATAGTTCAAAGGTGAACTAGGGTTTCGAGAGAGATTTTGGCAGAGTAAGGGTGCTTGTGATTGTGGATGTGGAATAAGGGATCTCCATCACCTATTTATAGTTTTTTGGTGGTGGAGTGCTGACCCATGGTTTTAGGAAACACATGGTTTTGTGCAGCTGTATAGGGTTTTTTCCTCCTTTTCCTCATTATTTTATATTTTTTATTCCCTTTTTAGGGGATTTTTGCTATTTTTGGAGGAAAAGGGGGTTTTTTTAGCCTTTTTTAGGCTATTTTGATGGTTTTGTGGCCTTTTGGAGGCATTTTAGGCCTTTTGGAGGCTTTTTAATGGGATTTTTTGGGATTTTTAATGGAAATATGGTAGGAAAATGGACAAATGGGCCATATAATGTGGTAAATGAGCTAGTGAGCACTTTTTGGGTGTTAACACTTTTCCAGTGAGACAACTGTAGAACACAAAGGTTGAAAGATCCTTTTTCCCAATCTATAACAGATTTTGAATCACCAACAATATTTATATATTGAACCCCTCTTCTTTAAATAGAAAACCATAAAAGTCCCCATAAAGTTAGAAGCGAAGCTTTAATGTTAATACCAAAATCAACTCCAAATTTAAGTCTAATAATGTGATCCTTTTTTATTTGAAGAATCATACATGCCCCACATAAGCCTCCATTTTTTGCCCCATTAAAAATCCCACATAATTGGAATCATCCAACTGAGGGGAAGAAATGTTTTAGTTTATATGATGTATCTTCTCCTTGTGATATTCAAGAAAAAAACTAATGGATATGTAGCTTACCAAAGAAACCGAGGGCTTTTTTCCTTCAAAGATACACCTGTTTCTTGCCTTCCATACTTCCCAGACGAGAAAAAGAGGAAGTTCTTTGAATTTTACCTTTTTTGTAAATCAAGCCTGCATATTATCCAGAATGCAACCCAACTTCCATATTTCGCAAAAATTAAGTAAACCACAATAGCTATCCCAAATACAATTGAAGAAAGAAGAACCAAAGAGCTGGGAAACTGATTATTCACTAGATTTACAAAGAGAGAAAAAAGATGGCCCACTAAAGCCTCTTTTAAGAAGGTTATCCCATGTTAGAATTTTTTTAACCAAGCATAACCAAATGAAACATTTCATTTTAGTTGGGATCCTCCAATTCCATAACCTTCCTACCCACCAATTATAAGAAATCTACACATTCTCTTCAATAATGAAATTGTAATCTTTTTTAGCAGTAATTATACCAGAGGATTCAGACTGATCCCAAACCAACACATCCTTATGATCCTGGAAGAATTAAGAGAGAAAACATAATCATTCCATTTAGCTACTAAAATGTCATTAAACCTCAGATCTGAAGACAGAATCCAATAGGATAAGTAGGATTTCACTTCATCTCATCTTCTTGCTTGGGTGAGAACCTGGATGTTCATAGAATGAAGACGAGAGACTAAATATTGTGATAATTTGAAACCATAACCTAAACCCACAATAGGATCGACACTAGTATAAATGTTTGTTCATCTTCCAACTAACCAGTTAATTCTTTTTTTTTCAGAATTGGAAGAGATCTGGAGAGACCTCTCCAAATAATCGAGGAATTAGATCCAGTAAACTCAAGATTCCGGATCCACTCAGACATAGAATAGCATTTGGTGTATTTTCACTTTACTACATCACTCCAAACACCATCTCCAAATAGCACTCTCCAAAGGATTTTAACACTTAGAGTTTCCCCAAACCAAAAAAGTTGTTTAAGCCCACATCCGCGCATGTTCTTTGGAAAATATATGATTTGCCAAGAGGACAAATTAAACTTAGAAGAACCCCTACCAAACCAAAGAAACTGGAAAAAAAAACAGTTTCTCTGACCATCAATAACATAATTCAAGATCATTTCCAGGGAAATCCAATACATAGGTATACTCTGCAACATTGAATTGACTAGCCCCGTCTTCAGAAGAACCCCTACCAGACCAAAGAAACTGAAAAAATAAAATAAAATAAAACACTTTCTTTAACCATCAATAATAGAATTCAGGATCATTTCCAGGGAAATCCAGTACACAGGTATACTTTGCAACACTGAATTGACTAGCACCCATCTTCAGAAGAACCCCTACCAGACCAAAGAAACTAGAAAAAAAAAAACACTTTCTCTAACCATCAATAACAGAATTCAAGATCATTTCCAGGGAAATCCAGTACACAAGTATACTCTGCAACACTGAATTGACTAGCACCCGTATTCAGAAGAACCCCTACCAGACCAAAGAAACTAGAAAAAAAAAACACTTTCTCTAACCATCAATAACAGAATTCAGGATCATTTCCAGGGAAATCCAGTACACAGGTATACTCTGCAACACTGAATTGACTAGCACCCGTCTTCAGAAGAACCCCTACCAGACCAAATAAACTGGAAAAAAAAAACACTTTCTCTAACCATCAATAACAGAATTCAGGATCATTTCCAGGGAAATCCAGTACACAGGTATACTTTGCAACACTGAATTGACTAGCACCCGTCTTCAGAAGAACCCCTACTAGACCAAAGAAATTGAAAAAAAAAAACTTTCTCTAACCATCAATAACAGAATTCAGGATCATTTCCAGGGAAATCCAGTACAAAGGTATATTCTGCAACACTGAATTGACTAGCACCCATCTTTAGAAGAACCCCTACCAGACCCAAAAAAAAAAAAAACCAACAACAACAACAACTTTCTCTAACCATCAATAACAGAATTCAGGATCATTTCCAGGGAAATCCAGTACACAGGTATACTCTGCAACACTGAATTGACTAGCACCCGTCTTCCGCTAAGAGATAAAAGCTTGTAAGTCTAGTTACTAGTCATTTTCTCAATTTATTTTAAAATCCAATTCCAATCATCTTTTTTATAACAATTGGGTTTTAGAAAGTACCCAAGGTATTTAAATCTTTCATCGAATTTATTCACCTGATAAGGAAAAATATATGAAATCTGGTCGCATAACCTCTGATCCGAACAATTAAAAAGGAACATAGATTTATCAACACTTAATATCATTCCTGTAGATGCACATAAGGACCTAATTAAGGCTGAATATTCTTCCCATTCCCAAATTGGTCCCCTTCCAAAGATGAGGACATTGTCCACAAAATGCAGGTGAGTAACATGAAGGCTAGGAGAAAAAATGATACCTTGGATCTTCCTTGCCAGTTTTGCAGAATTAATGATCAACATTATCCCTTTGATGATTAAAAGGAACAACAAAGGTGAAATAGGACACCCTTGCCACAATCCTCTAGATCCTTTGAAAAAAGGAGTAGAACGTCCATTTACCGGCACTGCATAATTTGCACTCGAGATGCAGGCCATTATCCAATTTACAACTTCGATAGGAAGCCCAATTTGAATAAGAACAAAGTGGATAAAAGACCAATCAACTTGGTCATAAGCCTTACTCAGATCCATTTTTAGTATAAAATCCTGGGAGTTTCTAGATTTAATTGAATGAAGGAATTCATGTGCTACCCCAACCGCAACCAAGATTTGTCTGATGGATAAAAATACAAATTTGTCTTTAGAAATATTCAACTCCATAATAGGTTTGATCTTGTTAGATATAATCTTGGAAATCACCTTATAGACCAAGTTGCATAAGGAAATGGGCCTATAATGATTGAAATTCCCAGGCTTATCCCTTTTGGGTATAAGAGCAATGTAGGTCGAGTTCAAATTATCAGGAATATAACCACTCCTTTGGGACTCCTTTACTGAATCTACTAGATATTTCCTGACTAACTCAAAAAAGAGGAGAAAAAATTCTACACTCCATCCATCCAGGCCTGGACTTTTAGCCTTAGCCAACTAACTTAAAACTTTCTTTACCTCCTCTTTAGAAACAACTAAACTAATATAATCACCATATTCAAAACTGAACATCTTGGGGAACTGTTTAATGATATTAAAGCGCTCAACCAGATTAGTACGAGCTTTTTGGATATAAATGTATTTGAAGTATGATAAAGCTCCCTTTTCAAGAGAAGAATGATTGGAAAGAATACCACCGTTCTGATCCTGAAGGTACCAAATGGAGTTGATGTTGCACCTCTGATTAGCAAAATTATGTTTTTTTTTTTGTATTTTTATCTCCACTGGAAAGCCAAACAACTCTACTTTTGAGTCTCCATATTTCTTCCTCTTGTTTCCAAATTCTTTGTTTGTTTGATTAAAAAAAATCATTTTTTCTCTCTTAGCTTCTGAAAAGAGATCATCATCAATTGACTTGAATAAAGAATCCAAAGCCAATTCAAACTGATTCAAATCTTGTCGATTGGATTCCTTTTTCTTTTTTACCCAATGGATCACATCACATTTCAAGTTTTCTTGTCTTATACATAAGTTCCTAAGTTGGACACTCAAAATCCTTCTCAGAGTACTCCAACCATTTAGAAGTAACCATTTCATAGAACTCCTTTTCTTCAAGCGAGGAATGATTGAATTTGAAAGGAAAGATCATCTTTCTTTTCTCTAGATCTAGCTGGAGAACAACAAGTTTATGATCGGAAACACCTGTCGATAAGGACCAAGATCTAAATATGTTAGTTTCCTTACATAAATTATGAGCCATTAAAAAACGGTCCAACGTTTTTTCCAAACCTACTTTCCCAACTCTACCATTATTCCATGTGGGGACCAAGAAACTGGGAACAACATCAATTAATTTTGCCTCCTCAAATTTATTCCTGAAAAATTCAGTCAGAGGATCATTAATATTCCCGGCTCCCAAAAATTATGCTAAGGACAAGGTTAAGTTCATACCCCAATGATTATAAGGGAGGGATCGTTAAGGACACTATTTGAAATCACTTTGTCCTATAAATCCTTGCACTAATTATAAGGCCCATACATATTAAGAATTCTTCTAACTCTGTTAAGGCCTCTAATTTTTCCTTCCAACAATATACCCTCCAAAGATGAAAAAAAATAAAATATGCCTTTAAAGGATTCCAAATTGTTAGCAAACCACCATAATTCCAGAAGAATCCTGACCACTACATTTCTAGGAGAGAAATAAATGAAGAAAAAACTCACAAGCTTTATCACTTGATGGCATAGTTTCTTGGAGAAGAACAACATCAATATTAGTAATCTCTACCAATCTCCTAAAAGAAGTTCTTTTGGTATAACTACCTATTAATTTTTTAAGCAACATCTAGAGCCATTCTCTAGGAGAATGGAGGCACTTGGTCAATTACTAGGAATTTGATTCTAGTCAAGGGTTGAAACTCGGCCTGGGGATGAGAGCCATTCTTTGGGATAAATGAGGCACTTGGCCAGTAGCCATGAATTTGATTCCATGTAGGGACTGAAGCTCAGCCTGGGGCTGAGAGCCATTCTTTGGGATAATGCAGGCACTTGGTCAGTTAGCAAGTAGTTGACATTGGTCAACTTGAAGCAGCCCGTGGCTGAGGCACCTGGTTAGTTACTAGGTCATCACTAGAATCCCTAAACTGGGTCTAGGAAAGTGTTGTACTTATCTCTTTGGTTAGTGGGCTATGGGACCTTCTCAAGGGACTACCCACCCCTTGTTTATGTACCTAGCACATGACCTTGGTGAAAACAAAGAGAACAAGAATAATATTCTTTATTTATGATGATGTACTTTGATTTGGAACGTGTGGACCATATATACCACGAGAAAGGTATTAGATGACTTGCTTAAGGAGCTAGGGCCATGGAACCCTGATGAAGGACCAAGAGCCCACTATTGAAGGACCATGAAATCCTAATGAAAGACCAAGATAAAAGTCAAAGGGTTAAAAGTAAAAAGTAAAATATTATAACCCTAATTAAATTGGATTTTATCATCTATTTAATCCTAAATCTAAAGAAGTGACCCTCACTAATGATTTATAAATAAAGAAGCACTCACATTTGATAAACACAAAAGATCTTCATCTCTAATCCAAAATCAAATTCTTGGGGCATTGTCTTTTTCATTGAGGACTGAATCAGCTTGAAGGAAAACACGAGATCTATATTTTTGTTGGTATCTCCATTGTTGAGGTCTGAATTAATTTGTAAAGGTAGCCGCAGGAGTTATGCTCTCAGTAAAGAAGCCATAGGCTCTCTCTAGACAGCCGAACTTTGTTCCAAGTGTTACCATCCCTGTTAGGGCTTGATATCAGCTTCCTCCAAGCTTAGGCAGCCATGCTAGATTTCTATGCACTCAATTGAGCCTTCTACTAGGGCTCTCTTAGGAATCCGAACTCTTTTGAAGTGTGCCCCTGTCAATGGAAAATATATTAGGGTTTAAACACAACAGTTGAGGGTCTATTCCAAGCATCCAAGATCACTTACAGGCACCAGAGATATCTTCCAGGACACCGCAAGTTTGAAAAGTCAATAGGAAGCCTCAGATCAATCAACTATAGCCTTATATCAGTCATATCATTCAATGACAACCCTCTATTGGTCAATTCCATCCTTCCTTTAGTCAATACAATCACTCTTTAATTGTTTGTAGAAGTTAGGTTTTTCAATCAGTTTGACTGGAAGCAACAGTTATTGAATTCAACATCAACATGCAATTTTTCATTGGTCTTATCTTGGTATGTTCCATAGATGAAACTTGGTATGTGCCCTAGAGGTATGTGCTCTATATCTTCTTATGTAAAAGCTCAGTCATCTCATACATAAAGAATATTATTCTTGCTGGAGTTCTTATACCTTGAAAGGTTTTCCCCAGGGTAAATTTTTTGTCTCTCTTGTGGATGGTTGACTCTACTTTATTGTTAGTTATCTACTATTCATTTACTCCTGCTATATAATCTCAAATTTGCAAATTTTAAAGTCTACTAAAAGTTAAAAAGAATGCTACTTCTATCAAATTCATATCTATGTTAAAAATTTAACATGGTATCAGAGCAGAGGACGTGAAGAGCACAATTTTGGAGCAGGTTACTATTTCCTACATGGTCTTGGTTCAAATATGAGAAGGTTAAAATCTTGTAGACTTGTTTCAGCAGACTACTCTAATGGATTCAGTCTCTTTAAGGCAAAAAGACAAACTTTAAGGGTCATCTAACTTCAACTCCTAGAAGGAAAGGATTTTAGCTACATTGGAGGAAAATGATCTTGATGACCTAGTCATCAATGTGGTAGAAGAACCTACCTCAAATGAAGGCAGGGACACATTCAAGAAAAAACAATCCAAGGAAAGAAGAATCATCTATGATTCTATCAAAGAAAATTTGATGCTAGTCATAATTCCGTTGAAGACTTCCAAAGAATGATTTGATACCTTGACCAAACTATATGAAAAGAAAGCTCCCAACTAGAAAAGAGTTATGAAGAAAAAGCTTTGTACTTTGAAGATGGAAAAGGATGAAATTGTGGCTTCATTCTTTTCAAATATTTCTCAGGTAGAGGATCAACTCCTAGCTATTGGTGTTATTGTAGACGATGACGATCTTGTTCAAACTATTGTTGATGATCTTCCTAGCTCTTGGACGGAAAATTTTCTATCTGCTGTAAATGCTCGTGAAGTCCAGCTATATTTTGAAAGATTATGGCACGATTTTTTGCAAGAAGAAGGAAGAATGCAAAGTAGAAATGGTGGCTCTAAGGAAGGAAATATTTCCCTTTCTGCCAAGACAAATAAAGGCAATAAGTTCCCTCATCAAAATAACAAGGGTAAGAAACCTCAAGGTAAGCACATTGATTTATCAAATATTGAATGTTTTAATTGTCACAAAATGGGACATTATGCTAGAAATTGTGAAACGACAAAGAGAAAGTTCAGAGGGAAATTTCAGGCATCTGTTGTAGAAGAAGAAGAACCAAAGAAGAAGAAAAAGAATAATCTTACAAAAGATCAAGAACCAAGAAGAGAGTACTATTTTATTTCAACACTCTCCGGATCCATCACCAATAGTGCTAAATCCTGGTTGGTGGACAATGGAGCTTCCAAGCATATGATAGGATTTTGAGAGGCTCTTACAAACTTCAGGAAGAAGAAGTTTACTTCTCAGGTGGAACGTGGGGATGATACCACCTATGACATTGAAGGAATTGGTTTATCATCCTTTTAGCTTGACTCAGGGACTACCTTGCATATCGAAGAGATATTGTATGTTCCTGGACTAAAGAAGAATCTCCTCTCGGTTGCAATTTTAGAATATAAGGGCTACTAAGTTATCTTCATGGATATAAAGGCTCTGTTGTGGCCAAAGAATGAAGAGATGAATTCAACAATGATGATTGCAGTTCGAACAACAAAGGTTTGGAATCAAAGGTTTGGACACCTTCATCACAGAGCTCTTCTTGGTCTACAAAATATGGTAACATGTATGCTTAAGTTTTCTTATGAGCATGATGGTGTTTGTAAAGATTGTGCTCTTGGAAATAATGCTAAGAAATCCTTTACTAACAATAGTAATAGGTCGAAACGTATCTTGGACTTAATTCATTCAAATATATGTGGACCTATTACTTCACCTTCTATGAGTGGTTGTTTATATTATGTGATTTTCATAGATGAGTGCTCCCACAAATCTTGGATATATTTTCTAAAGACTAAGAATGAAAATTTTGACAAGTTCAAATAATTCAAGGCACTAGTTGAAAATCAGTCCAGAAGGCACATCTGTATCTTGAGTTTAGATAATGGGGGTAGTTTGAATATCACCACTTTGATGATATTTTCCGAGAAACATGGATCAAGAGGGAGCTAACCATGCCTTACAACTCTCAACAAAATGAGGTTGCAAAAAGATAGAACAAGACAATATGTGAAGCTTCCAAATCCATATTATGTGATCTAGATCTTCCTCTATCCCTATGGGCTGAGGCTACCAGTACTGTTGTATACATTTAGAACAAAATCTCTCATGCTATTTTTGGGGAAAAGACTCCAGAGGAAATATTTATAGGTAAGAAACCAACAGTTGATCACATGAGGATTTTTTGCACTCCATTCTATATCCATGTGCCAAAAGAAAAGAGAACAAAATTGAAGCCTTCCAGAAATAAAGTTATGTTTGTTGGTTATAGTGAAAGCTCAAAATATTATCGTATCTATGTTCCAGGTTAGAGATACATTGAGGTCAGTAGAGATGTGATATTTTATGAAGAAGCTGATTTTCGCCAATCTAGAGAGATTCCAAATGATTTAGAGTCTCCTCCTTCAGATGTTCCAGATTCACCTCATTCAAATGATTAGAGGGAGGCGGAAGATGATCCTTCGGTTCAAGATGTTTCTATAGAACTAGAGAATTATACCGAAGAATTGCTTAAGGCTCCTCCTTCCAAAAGAATACCTGCTTGGTTTCATGAAACTCTGCATGAAGCAAAAAAGCATAAAGCTCCTTCTGAAATTTCAGAGAAAGAAAAAAGCCTTAGAAGTACTCTGGTGTTATTATTGAGTTGGGCCACCTCATTGATGCAGAACCTTCCAGTTATGAGGAAGAAACCAAGCAACAAGTATGAAAAGATGCAATGACAGAAGAGTACAATTCTATCATGAAAAATGATGTAATATGGGAAGTGGTCCCAAGACCAAAATGGAAGTATGTAGTGACTTCTATGTGGATTTACAAAATCAAACATGTCACTGATCGAAGTATTCAAAAAATATAAAGAAAGGTATGTAGCTCATGGTTTCTCTCAAAAGGAAGGTATAGATTATGATGAAACCTTTGCTCCAGTTTCCAGATACGCAACCATCATAACAATTATCTCCCTCACTGCAGTTTTTGGATGGAAAATTCACCAGATGGATGTGAAGACAACTTTTCTTAATGGAAAAATTGAAGAATAAGTCTACTTAGAGAATCCAGAAGGTTTTGTGATCCATGGGAAGGAATCCCATGTTTGCAAGCTGAAGAAAGCCTTGTATGGGATAAAACAACCTCCAAGGGTCTAGTATGCAAGAATTATTAGTTACCTTCCTAACTTGGGTTTCTCCAAGAGTGTTGTTGACTCCAACCTATATTTCAAGGTTGTACAAAAACATCCCTTGATCTTGGTTTCATATGTTGATGATTTGTTCCTTACTAGAGTGGAACAACTGATAGCTCAGTGTAAGAGGGAGCTACTTTCAGAATTTGAGATGAAGGATCTAGGTCTTATGCATTATTTTATTGATCGAGGTCTGGAAAAAGCCAGATGAGATATTCCTTTCACAAGGGAAGTATGCAATTGATGTATTGCGAAGATTTTGGATGCAAGATTGCAAGCCCATGAACACACCTATGGTCTCAAACTTGAAGAAGATACATGAGAACCTCTTTTTCAAAGTCAGTGGATCCTACCTTGTACTGTCAGCTTATTGGATCATTGATGTACTTGGTACATACTAGACCAAATATTTGTTATGCAGTGAGTGCAATGAGTCAATTTATGTCTAAACCTAAGCACATACATTAGTTAGTTGTGGAGCATGTGCTTAGATACTTGCAGGGCACTGTTTCTTATGGGCTCAGATACACTTCTAATAGTGGAGTGATGTTACTTGGTTATGTTGACTTTGTTTGGGAAGGCATTACAATAGACAAGAAAAGAACATCCGGGTATTGCTTCAGTATGGGATCTACCATGATCTCTTGGTCCAGCAGGAAACATGGTTCCATAGCTCTAAGCACAACATAAGCTGAATATATTGCTTCCAGTGATGCCTGGAGAGAAGTAGTGTGGCTTAGGAAGCTACTATCTGATTTGTTTGGTGGAAATATTGAGCTTATTGTTATCCATTGTGATAACCAGAGTTGAATGAAGCTTTCATAGAATCCAGTGTTTTATGATAGATCAAAACACATTTAGATGAAGTATCACTTCATCAAAGATATGGTCCAGAGAGGTGCCATGAGACTTCAATACATTCATAAAAATGAGCAGATTATCGATATGTTGACCAAGCCTCTATCATTGACGAAGTTTGTATACTTCTGAGATAAGCTTGGTATTGCAGAGAATGCCTCGCTCGCTGAGAGGGATTGTTAATTTTTTAAGTAGCATCGAGAGTGATTCTCTAAGAGAATGGAGGAACCTGGTTAGTTACCAAGAATTTGATTCCAATGAGGGACTGACGCTCATCCTGGGGCTTAGATCCATTCTCTGGGACAATGGATGCACATGGTTAGTTACTAGGAATTTGATTCCAGTCAGGACTAAATCTCAACCTGGGGATGAGAGCCAATCTTTGGGAGAATGAAGGCACTTGGTCACTTACCAAGTAGTTGAAATTGGTCAACTTGATGTAGCCTAGGGCTGAGGCACCTGGTTAGTTACTAGGTCATCACTAGAATCCCTATACTGGGTATATGCAAGTGATGTACTTATCTCCTTGGTCAGTTGGCTATGGAACCTTTTCAAGGGACTGGACACTCATTGTTGGTGTACCTAGCACATGACCTTGGTGACAGCAAGGAGAACACAAATAATCTTTTTTATTTATGGTGATGCACTTTGATTTGGCACGTGTGGACCATAGAGACCAAGAGAAAGGTCTTAGATTACTTGCTTAAGGAGATATGGTCATGGAACCCTAATGAAGGACCAAGAGCCCACTATTGAAGGGCCATGAAATCCTAATGAAGGAACAAGATCCCACTAGTAAAGGACCAAAGGACCAAGATAAAATTCTAAGGGTTAAAAGTAAAAAATAAAATATTATAATCCTAAATAAATTGGATTTTATCATTTGCTTGATCCTAAATCTAAGGAAGTAACCCTCCCTGATGATTTATAAATAAAGAAGCACTCACATTTGAGAAACACACAATATCTTCATCTTTGATCCAAAATCGAATTCTTCGGGCAATTTATTTTTCGTTGAGGACTGAATTAGCTTGAACGAAAACACATGGTCTATATTTATGTTGGTATCTCCATTATTGAGGTTTGAATTAATTTGTAAAGATAGTTAGATGGGTTATTCTTTGGAGAAAGCAATCGTAGGCTCTCTCTAGACAATAGAAATATGTTCCAAGTGTTACCATCCCTGTTAGGGATTGATCTCAGCTTCCTCCAAGATTCGGTAACCCTGCTAGGGCTCTCTACAGTCAACCGAGCCCTCTACTAGGGCTCTCTCAAGAATTCGAACCTTGTTGAAGTGTGCCCCAGTGAGTGGAAACTTTGTTAGGGTTTAAACACAACAATTGAGGGTCTATTCCAGGAATCTGAGATCACTTACAAGCACAAGAGATCTCTTTCAAGCCACCGCAGGTTTGAACAGACAACATGCAACCTCATATTAGTCAAATGTAGCCTTATATCAATCATAGCAGTCAACAACAGGACTCTCTTGGTTAACGTCGACCTTCCTTTGGTCAATACAATCATTATTTAATTGTTTGTAGAAGTTAGGGTTTTGAATCAATTTGACTGGAAGGAATATTTATTGACTTCAACATCAACATGCAGTTTTTCATTGGTCTTATCTGATGGATGCAATGGCTCACTAAGAGGGGGGGGTGAATCAATGGGCCAACACTTAAGACCAATTTCAACTTCTTCATGACTCAAGCATATATCACTTCAACACTTTCATTATTCACTAAGCTAAACATCGATAATCATTAAACATGTCATTCATATAATCAATCTCATCACTGTCACTAACTAGAGACACAAGATAATCTTTGTAATATTTTTATATTTAATTCAATTAGCTACAACCGTTAGGCATTATCAGCTACAACTAATTCAGAATCAACACCTTCTATTCCAAGTCACAGCTTGGTCTTTTATTAGATCCAACTAAGAAAATATGTACAAGACCCAGCTTGTATTTACATACAAATTCTTGTCACGTTACATTTCATCAATCATATGTCATCATTGTCATAAACTAAACACATCATCATTCTATCTATGAGCACATCATCATTCTGTCCACAGTCATGTCATCAATTTGTCATATCATTTTCATGCCCACCAACACCACAATCTGTCCACCAACACCTCATTCTGTCCACCAGCACCTCATTCTATCAATCAACACATCATTTTTTCCTCAAGCACATCCTCATATCATCAATCATAAATATGTCCACAATCATGTCTTTAATCTGTCCATATATTCATAAATCACTGAAATTTAGAGCTTCATTATGTCTTCACCAAAGAGAGAGAAATTAGAGAATAAAATTCATTTGTTGCTCCTTGGATCTGTTGTTGCCTCTGTACCAAAAGAAAAACTCAGACCCCCGAAAATCAGATCTCCTCTACCCCACCAAATATAACTTCATCTTAATCCACACTTAGAATGAGGCGGATTTCCCTTTTTATACAACTTATCCATAACTCTTGCTAGGCCACCATGTCATTTTATCTTTTATTTTTATCATTAAAAAGAATAAATAAAATAGAATTTAATTTAGGTGGATGAATTCATTATTTCCATATTATCCTCTTCAAATATATATATATATATATATATATATATTGATTGCCACATCATCAAAGGAGGTTTTCAAGAAATGATCAATAAGTGGCTTCAATTCCCACACTACCATGATCTTCTTTCCATGTCATGGATTTCCCTTCAAATATTCCTGCAAGGGCTCTTATATGATTCCCACAATGGCTCCAAGATAATTCCCACAAAGACCTTAAAAGATGCCCGCAAGGGATTTTTTTACTTTCCCTCATAGCTACCATAAAATTCCCTCAAGGGCCTTCAAACATGCATGCAAGGGCTCTTATAGGATTCCCACAAGGGCTCCTATAGGATGATCACATATTCTCCGAGGAAATGACCGCATATGCTTCTATGAAATGCCCGCAAGGGCCTTACTGTAATGCCCGCAAGGGCCTTTGGAAATTCCTGCAAGGATCCATTGAAATTCCAACTGTGATGCCCATATAGTCTCCTTAGGATGCCCGTACAACCTTCAAACATGCCCACATTACTCCTTATAATATTCCTGCAACACTCCATAGAAATGTCCGCAGGGGGCTCTTAATAGATTCCCGCACAAACCCTTAGGGATACCCACAAGGACTTCTTAGGGATGCCCACAAAATCCAATGAAATTCCCTTCTTTGATGCTCGCAAGGCCTTCTCCATATTCCTGCTGGATGTCCTTCCATTGCCTTGTCATCAACCTTATGCTTTCCATGTCATCGACCTTTCGCCATATGCCCGTATGATTTCCTTCCACTGCCTTGCCATTAATTGTCCTTGTCCTTTTCCATGTCTTTGTCCTTTGTCATTAACCTTTGTCTTGTCTTGGTCCTCCATGTCATTTGTATTTTTCCATGCCATCAACCTCTTTGTCATGTCATTGTCCTTTGATGTCTTTGTACTTTTCCATGTCTTTTTCCTTTGTCATTACTCTTTGTCTTGTCTTGGTTCTCCATGTCATTTGTCTTTTTCTAGGTCATCAACCTCTTTGTCATGTCATTGTCCGTTGATGTCTTTGTCATTTCCATGTCTTCAACTTTTGTCATTAATGCATTGTCATCAATGCAACTATACTAATCAATATCCCCTTTTTTCATTGATGGAAACCTCCTCAAATGGAAATCGCCTCAAAATTTCTCTCCCCCTTTGACATTAATGACAAAGGGCCAATCACCTAGCCATCAAAAGCTTCACAATTTCCAATATATATATATATATATATTGATATAATCAATTTTGCATCTACACCTTGTCATCTTACTTGTTGTCTGCTCCCCCTATCAAGTGTACTGCTATATTTGCTTTGAATTAGCTCTCCCTTTCAAGATCATTGAGATCATTTCTACTGTAGATGCTTCAAAATATCTTTACATCTGGAGGCCTTATTGTTGCTGAGTGTACACAACTTTAACTATGTTGTAGTTGCCTTCACCAATTGCTACTCAAGTAGATTTCTTCATTACATGCTTCCTTTGAGATCTTGCTCACTGCTATGGCTGTCACTAATCACTATTCTCTTCAAACTTCAAACTACTACACTCCTTCAAGTATGCTCCTATATCTATTTTAATCATTTCAAGCTCCCCTTGTCAAGTAGACTTCTTGATTTGCCGAGCTAATATCTTCCTTTCAAATCTACTCCTTCATTAGTTGATCTATTTTCTCTTTGCTTCTTCTTACTGTGGACATAAAGTGTGGCTAGACATTTTTGTTTAGTCCTTGGAATGCATCAATCAATCAACTAGTAAATTCATAAAAGATAAGCATGTATCAATTTATCAACATGTTGATTCACTTCAATTATGTCTTTCATCCTTCCCTTGCATTAGCTTTCCTTTTGTCAAATTTTGCAAACACGATTCTAGGACCTGTTTCTTTGTTTGGAGCAGTCATCAACTTCGTTGATTTCATCCTCCAATTTGTCCAACTTGTCTTGACATGTATATAGTTGTTGAAAAGATTCACTTGTATCTGTACTGTTGCCTTGTATACCCAGAATTGTCTTCTTTATTATCTACGCATTCTTTAAGATATTATAGACTTAAACAAGTCTTCCTTGTACCCTTGGCCTTGAGGATTGTACATGGATAGTCTTCTGCTGCTGCCAACCTGTTGTCCTCAAAATACCTTCTTGCTTGGATTCATCAATATACTCATGCATGGATTCAAACTCATGTAAGGAAATCTCTTTTAGCAATACCTTGGGCATTAACTGTCTTTGCTTCATGTCTATCATCTGCCTCATATTTCCCATATCATCTACTTCCTTCTCATTTTGATAACCTCATGTTACACAATCCTCTACCAAAATCATTCTTAAGCAAAGTAGCAACATCTATAGTCATGTTAGTGCAAATAATATCCTCGTGTTTGGCCTCTTCAATTTCTCGGGTCTCCTTTTGGGCACTTACTGCTCCCCATATCAGTATGCATATTTATCTTCCATTGTAATCAAGATCCTTGGACCTGTTTATTCGCTTGGAGCACCAACATCTACCCTTGATTCCATCCTCCATATTAATGAACTCAAGATATTCCAAGGTCTCTGAAGGACCTCAAACATGGCTTGCCATATGGATACCATCTACTCTTCTATGATCGGCTTCATTTACATTCAAAAAAATATTCTTTCTCATCCATACCTAAGAATGGCCTTGGCTATGATCATTTGTCCTTTGGTCTTCAAATATTTTTGCATTATTCTTATTCCAAGAGTCATCTACTTTCCTTATTGATGGATATGAAAATATTCTCATGGATTGTCTTCTTGGCCTTGAACATGCTTGGGATTTATGACCAACACCACCACAAGTGTAGCATATTAATGTATGACAGTTTGCAGTAACATGTCCAATTCGGTCACATGTCCAACATATCATTTGGTCACTTCGAATTCTATCACTTCTTCCATGGAACATACAATCCAAATCCTTGTGACCAAAACCATTACAAGAATAGCAATAACCATTAAAACTACTATCATACCTAAGTTCTTGATTCCATCTTGGATTTGTCTCTCTTTTGAAGAATTTTCTCTGAGGAGTGGGACCAACTTCTTAATGCATTCTTGATCTTCTAAAATTTTCCTTATGTTGTGCAGGTTCTTGCAGAGGAGATTTGATTTCACCTTTGATGGATGCGGATCCTACTTCAGGAGTCTTGGGGGACCATACATCACCTTCATATTTGTCTTCATCCTTCTTGTACCCAAGACCATATTTTTCAAAGGGAGATCTTTGAAAATCCAAAATTTCTTCCAAGATGACTGAACTTTTGTTGAACTTCACATGAGCTTTTGAATTTTGAATTTTCTTTCTAATATCAAAAACTTCCATCTCGAGCTTTTGTTTTGCCTTCTCTTTTTCTTCTAACTGAAGCTTCATGATTTCTTCTATTCTTTTGGCTTCTTTCAGCCGAGTCTTCAAATTGATGTTTTCCCTTCTTGTCTCTTCAAGATCTTTAGGGTCTTTACAAATCTTTTCTTGTTCTTTTGCTAATTCAGTCCTCAATCTTCTAACTTCATATTTAATATTCTAGCTCATCTTGTAAATCTTTGTTCTTGAGTTTTAATCTCATGAGCAATTCCTTTGTCTCTTTTTTGTATATTTCAAATGACCCCAAATTCTTCTTCTTAAGCCTCATATTGAATTTGAGATCAATATCCAATAGGGTACATGCAAATGCATGATTGACTTTCAACAAATATTCCTTATCATCTTCTGTAAATAGAATTTCACTATCATCACATTCAGAATTATCACCAACAGAAGAGTCCTTACCTTCATTGACATCTAAAGCTTGTCCCTCCTTTTATTCTTGCTCCTTATCTTTAGAAGCCTTGATTTCTATTTCCTTTTCTGTGTCTTGATTTCTCCTTTGGTACTCAGCTTCCAGATTGAACCAAAGATCTTTAGCAGAGGTGTATTCTCTTACACTTTCTTTGATAGGGCTTGAGAGTCCATCCATTAGAAAATTCAAGGAAATATTATTGTCTTTCTCATTTGTTGTCTTTGTCTTCTTGTTGGGATGGATGGGTGGGTTAACCACAATTTCCAAAACACCGAATTTCTTCAAGTAAGCTTTCATTCTACTTCTCCAACCAAAGTAATCTGATATTTCAAAAGCTGGAACCTCATTGTTGAACTCTGCTGGTCCTTCCATCTTGTGTACACAGATCCCTTCAAGCTTGATAGGATTGTGATGAAGGCCTACTCTGATACCAATTGATGGACGCAATGGCTCACTGAGAGAGGGGGGTGAATCAGTGGGACAATACTTAAGACCAATTTCAGCTTCTTCATGACTCAAGCATATATCACTTCAATACTTTCATCATTCACTAAGATAAACATTGATAATCATTAAACATGTCATTCATATCTTCAATCTCATCACTTCCATTAACTAGAGACACAAGATAATATTTGTAATCTTTTCATATTTAATTCAATCGGCTGCAACCGTTAGGTATTATCATCTACAATTGATTGAGAAGAAACAACTTCTATTCCAAGACATAGCTTTGGGTTTTCAAAGATCCAACTAAGAAAATATGTACAAGACATGGCTTGTATTTACATACAAATTCTTGTCACATTACATTTCATCAATCACATGTCATCACTGTCATCAACTGAACACATCATCATTCTTCCCATGAGCACATCATTATTCTATCCACAGTCATGTCATCAATCTATCATATCATTTTCCTGTCCACCAGCACCTTATTCTATCCACCAACACCTCATTCTTTCCACCAACACCTCATTCTGTCCTCAAGCACATCCTCATATCATCAATCATAAATATATCCACAATCATATCTTCAATCTGTCCATATCTTCATAAATCACCGAAATTTAGAGCTTCATTATGTCTTCACCAATGAGAGAGAAATTAGAGAATAATAGTCATTTGCTGCTCCTTGGATCTGTTGCTGCCTCTGTACCCACAAAAAAACTCAGACCCCCGAAAATCATATTTCCTCTACTCCACCGAATATAACTTCCTCTTAATCCACACTTAGAATGAGGCGGATTTCCCTTTTTATACAACTTCTCCATAACTCTTGCTAGGCCGACATGTCATTTTATCTTTTATTTTTATCATTAAAAAGAATAAATCAAATAGGATTTAATTTAGGTGGATGAATTCATTATTTCCATATTATCCTCTTCAAATATATATATTTTTCCACATCATCAAAGGGGGTTTTCAAGACATGATCAATAAGTGGCTTCAATGCCCACACTCCCATGATCTTCTTGCCATGTCATGGACTTCGCTTTAGATATGCCCGCAAGGGCTCCAAGATAATATCTGCAAAGACCTTAAAAGATGCTCGCAAGGGCTCTTTTTACTTGCCCTCATAGATCCCACAAAATTCCCTCAAGGGAATTCAAACATGCCCGCAAGGACTCTTATTTGATTCCCGCAAGGCCTTCTCCATATTCCCACAGGATGTCCTTCCACTGCCTTGTCAACAACCTTATGCTTTCCATGTCATCAACCTTTCTCCATATGCCCACAAGATGTCCTTCCACCGCCTTGTCATTCATTGTCCTTGTCCTTCATGTCATTGTCCTTTGCCATGTCTTTGACTTTTGCCATGTCTTTGTCCTTTGTCATTAACCTTTGTCTTGTCTTGGTCCTCCATGTCATTTGTATTTTGCCATGTCATCAACCTCTTTGTCATGTAATTTTCCTTTGATGTCTTTGTACTTTTCCATGTCTTTGTCCTTTGTCATTAACCTTTGTCTTGTCTTGGTTCTCCATGTCATTTGTCTTTTTCCATGTCATCAACCTCTTTGTCATGTCAGTGTCCTTTGATGTATTTTTCCTTAGCCATGTCTTCAACCTTTGTCATTAATGTGTTGTCATCAATGACAACGATACTCATCATTATATTGGTATGTGCCCTAGAGGCAACTTGATTTTGATGCAAAAGTCTGCTCTATATCTGCTCATATAAAAAGTCAATCATCTCATATTTAAAGAAGATTATTCTTGTTGGGGTTTTTATACCTTGAAAGGTTTTTCCCATGGTAAATTTTTTGTGTCTCTTGTGGATGGTTGACTCTACTTTATTTTTGGTTATCTACTATTCATTTACTACTGCTATATAATCTCAGATTTGCCAATTTTAAAGTTTGCTAAAAGTTAAAAATACTGTTACTTCTATCAAATTCATATCTATGTTAAAAATTTAAGACTACCAAGCCCTCTGATATTAAAGGACAGTAAAATATTGAGGAACACTCACCGGGGGTTGATATGCTCTAAGGTCCCCAAAGAAATTTTCAGAAGGAGAATGAGAAGTTATAGATTTCCCAATTGAAGTGGACTTAGACAACTTTAGATTGATAAATTTGTGTTGAAGGACAAACTGTTGAATTTCAGATAAAGGACATGCTAATCCTTTATTACCATGTTTTTCCTAGTGGTAACATTCTGAAATTGGATGGATGACATAGGCAAAGCATCAGATTCCTGTGGTCTCCTAGAAAAAACAAGAAGAGGATTTTTCAGCAAAGAACCCTCTTCCCAAAAAGATTCCTTAGGAGAACAAGCAGTAGGGGACGAGGGAGAAACAAAGTAAGGTGTAGGAAAAGGAGTAGCAGGGAAAGGAATGGGCTTCTTTGGAGGAGTAATAGGCTCCAGGTCCAAAACGGAAGGACTAATAGTCATATCTGAAAGTGGTAAAAAACATCTCCAACCATCCTAGCAGATGTTACAGGATCAGAAGATAAACCGACTTCAAGTAAGGAAGTGGAAAGAGTTTCCAAATTAGTCAACAACATGAGACAAGGAGAATGAGACTCTGTAGGGATGTCTAACTAAGCATATGGGTTTTATCCAAATATTCAAATATATTACTTAACTTCATGTTGCAGCTACAACCCTTTCCCCAAATTTTGAAAATTTAGTGCCCCTCCTTCCATCTTGAACTTATTTTTTATCTTATTTTGTTGCCTTGTTACCAAAATTTTTTCTTGAAGTTTGAGTCTCCATTGAAGATTCAACACTTCGAAAATTTTCTAAATTTTTCTGTTTCAAAAACTTGCTAGATTTTCCTCAAAACAATTGGACCAAAAGCCGATTTGGCACCGAAATAGTCAATGAAATCAAAATTCATTTTTATGCCTAAATGGTCGCATCCAAATATGAATTTGTACCGAAACGGTCAGAGCATAATTCATTTTTGTACCGATGTGATCAAATCCAAATCCAATTTCTCTTCGATCCGGTCGAGACTAATTTGGAAATTCCACCGAAGCAGACGAAATTGATTTCAATTGAACCCCAAAGCACTTCAACACTTACTTTGTTTTTTAAAAGAAAAACAGTTCGCTGCTATATTAAGTTTATTCCCGAAACATATCAGAGTCCCTTTCATTTTCAACCTGAGACGGTCGCATTCAAAGCTAGTTTTGGCTAGACATATGTCAGACACTTATCTCATTTTGCTTCGAAAAGGGTAGCCTAAAGTAAAATATTGTCCCAATTTCTTTCCGCATCAGCATAAAATAGATTTCATTGCCGAGTTAATCAGCATAGGATTGGTTTTAGTACCGAAATGAGTCAAGTATAGACTAGTTATGACAACGAAGCTATCGATCAATAATTCTTTTCCGATTTAATTTTCTATATAAATATTATCAACTCATCATTTTGAGACTTATACTATTTCACAATGCCCCTTGACATGATTACGTGTTGACCAAGTAATAAGAACCTGGGGTTTAAAATCATATTTAAAAAGAGGGAAACCATGTCATTTCACCATTAGTCTCTTGAATACCCTTTGATTCCTCGAGCCACATGGACGAGTGAATCTGCCAACTTAAACGCTAACTTGCAAGCACATTCATCATTTCTTCGAGTTAAGTTTTTTGTTTTATCTGGTAAATTTGTCACTTGGTTGAACTTGATTGGGCATTACAAGATTAGGTAGAAACCATTATTTTTCCCTAGTTTTTTTGCTTCCATATATTACGATAGAATGAATGCTTCAACTCTATCCCATAATGTCTTTTCATGCATTATGAGCGCTATGCCATCGAAACTTAGAAACAATTAGTGAAACAGTCTCAAACCCTAATAATTTTGATAATGGTTGAATGATGTATGTGGCCCTGTCAAGACCATTTATGCTGTATTAATCATGGTTTTAATTGTTCATCACGGTTAATCCAAATACTGGCGCAAAACCCATCCCAATTTCCTTAAGCGAAGTTTAGGGATTAGTTCTAATGAGAACCATAATATGTTATGTTGCTTTTCTTGCTCACATTTTAACCCAAAGGGATCAGTTGTATATGTTTCAATTTAAACCTGAGATTCCTTATTTCAAACCCTGAGCAACACAACTATGAAAATATTGGATACTAGAACCAGATTGAGGTCATGAGCTTGATAGAACTATGTAGTAGCAATGATTGAAGTGTGGTGCTTAACCCTAAAACTATCACCAAAGGAGGTGACTGCTCAAATGATTCTCTTCCAGTATTCAATATGGTTATTTGCTTGATAAGAAATGATGAATCTAAGTTCTTGTTTTCAAAATGTTTTCATAATAGAAGATTGTTCAAATTTACATTTGTTTGAGAAGTAGTTTTCATTAAGAACAATTTTATGAATAGGTTGATAGCATATACATTTAATCTCATATGTAGTGTCATTTGATGAATCTGAGTAAAAAATAAAAATGTCCTATGAATAAATATGGTACTCAGTATCTTGTTTGAAGAACTTATGTTATCATTATTTTAAATCTATTTGGTTGTATTATAAATGGATTCAATGTCACTCTTTCATTATTCTATTATGATACAAGATTCAAATATATCTAGAAGGATCTCTAAGAACAACATCAAAGTGGTGGAACCAGATTCAGATATACAGAAAGGATGCCATAGGAATAGTCCCTAAGTATAAATGGGGAGAGTTCTATCACCTTATAAGACATTAGAATGTACCAGATGCAACCATAGAAGATAATGTGATATACCAAAATATCAATAATTCTGGTCTCCATAAGGATGCTACACGAACATAGTTGTTCCCATGTTCTGAAGTAATCGACTGGATTTTTCCGCATGTAGATGCAAAATTTAGGATCATTTCAGGAGCTAAAGGGAATGGATTCGCTTCATTTCAACCCACACATATAAGCAAAGCATATAAATTACCATCTCCCAAGGTTTTCCTGAAAGACGATTGGGTTAAGAGTGTAAACATAGATCACTCGGAATATGCAAAGAAAATGCTACTCCCAGGAAAACAGTTGCGACAAAGGTCTAATGGAGAGCATGAAACCAAGAATTTGAGGACTCCATGCCTCTATATCAATTGGTTTTCGACAAAGAACCAAATTGTATGTCTTATGCAACATTATAATTTATTAGTGAATAAGAGATTATTATTTCACACCAGAAGACACCTATCTCCGCATGTATGGAGGTACGAGGATTCCTTCATTACTTCACAGATATGTTACAAAGTACATAATTTTAAAGGAGGCAGTGAGGCATGTATTTATAAATGGTATAGGAAATTTTTCGATTGAGAATAATAAAGATTCCTATCCACCACTCCCATTTGTGGTTGGAGCTTATAATTTACCAAGATCAAAGGAGCTGAGGGATTTGTCAAGGAATTATAAGCTTACCATTTTCGAGAGAAAATATTTGCTAGAAATGATAGTTAGCAAAATGTTGCTAAGAATTTCCTGTTATGCAAGATCAATTTTGAGTATACTGACCATTTCTTAAAAGATGAAGAAGTATACCAAATAGAAAAGAACATTGTGGATTTGAAAAAGAGGTTCGGTTAAAAGATGGAAGCAAGCTCCAATAAGACGAAGGAATGCCTAGAGGATGCAACACGAAAGAAAGATAAAGCAAAATATCTGGCAGGCGAAAAGGCCAAGAAGTTGCAAGAGGAGGAGCTAGCTAGGTAGAAAGAAGAAATAAGAAAGAGGGAAGAATAAGTTGCAGAGGAAAAGAGGAAAGAAGGACAATAAAAAGCAGAGAAAATAGCACATGAACAAGAAGAAAAGCGTTGGGAAGCGGAAGCATTATAGAATGGAAGAAGAAGAAAAATTCAAGAAATCTGTGGAATAAAAGCAATTGCAGGAGGAGAGTGGGAAGCAAGATATGGAGATAGATAATCCCACTAGTCTTGCTACTAAAATTCCTCTCATGGTAGGTCATCTCCCATTGGTTGAGCTTGGACTCACACCCTTCACACTGTCAAAGAAACAATCCATGGCTAAATTGGATACTATATTTTTTGATCCCAAAAGGAAAACCATTCTCAGAAGAATAGAAAAAAGATTGAAGATTGCAGCGCAACCGGACATTGTACTCCATACAAGAAAGTGCGATAATGGAAGGAACCGATAAAGACCCTAAATTCAAGGCTTCCATTAATGATTCTACTGCTCAAGCAAATGCCTATAATATTGAAAATTTAACTAAATATTTGGGAAGGAGAAAGGCCAAGATGATCAAGCTAAAGGAAAACTTGGTACAAGCTCGTGGTGAAGGATTAGAGATGAGAAGACAACGAGATGCCCTAGAATCAGAAAAGGAAAAGGTCTTGTAGGATCTTCAAAGTATTGAGGATGAAAAGGATTCATTGAATGTACAACTAACCATCATGGAAGGTGAAAAGGATGATTTCAAGACCCAGATAAGCGAGCTAGAAGACAAGGAAACTCAGCTAGATCAATGAGTTGAATCACTCATAATAGAAAATGGAGATGCACAAGCTCAGATAGCTGAGTTAACTAAAGAAAATGAATCATTGGCAGAACAACTTAAATCTTCTCAAGCACATAAACAAGATATGACGCCATTTTATGAGCATGTTTGTGTATTGCAAGAACAATTCTTTCACTATCAGGGATTGCTTACTGAGCAAACTTATGAGTTAAAAGAAATGGTCACTAGATTGAAGCAGATCTCCGCAGAAGCTTCAACTGTAAAACATAAATTAGTAGGGACCTATGATAAAATGAAGAAGCTAATTACCTAGAAGGAAAGAGCCAAGGAGATCCCTTCACATTATCCAAAGAGGACCACTACTGAGTTGAAATTGGACACAACACTCTTAGAGAGTTGTCGAAAGACAGAAAAGAAGATACAGAATGAAGTACAAAATTCAATCACAAAGTGTGAAGATATTTATCAGATCATCTACAAAGCATTTGAGAGATGTCATCTTCCACCTCCTAAGGCCATTGATGAGATGACCCCAAAAGGAGAACGTATAACAAAATTAAGGAATAGTCTAGACGAAAATATTGCTTACATAAAAAAATTGGACTCACTCACTGCAGAGGATCTTCATAAACATATTAGACAAGCTAGTTTGAATGCCTATTTTTTAGGAGAAGGTCACAAAGCTGTAGCAAAGGGGTTGATAGATATGGTCAAAGAATTATCTATGTGTGAAATAGATTTGAAATTATTAGAGTCCCAACAACTGAACATGATATCTTATGAAAGTGATATTTGGGATAATTATATCCAAAGTGAAGAGAATATACAATCTAACTGATGTAATATTGTAATTCTAATTTTATTTTAGTTATTTTTTAGTGCAACCACAAAAGGAAAAAATTGTGGGAGACCAAAGGTCTGGGATGGAATATGAAATGATAAGTCACATCAGGACAAATTTTGTAAAGATAACTAAGAGAGAATAGAATAGAAAGGGGCTTTTGGCTGGTGTAATATTGAACTAGTACCATCTTGTACGAAAATTATTTTTCTACTAATGAGAAAGGACTATTTTGCTGGGTGAATGCATATATAGATTGTTGCATGGGATTACATTAATGAATGTGCATAATTATTTCTTCATTTTTTTCATCTATATATTGTAAGATATTTCATGTTCTATTGGATTACTTTAATGGTATGTGAATTATTTTACTGTTTGTGATTATAAAATGCAATTTTCTGTGTGATTTTGAGTGATGAATGAATTGATGCTATGCCAAAGCTATCTTTGTGTACATTGTTATATCGTGATTGTGAATACAACCATTACTCTAACTGTAATTTTGCTTCTTGGAAGGATATGATAAACTAGATAGGTTAAAGTTAGGTATTTTGGTAGTATAGTTTTAGCTGATTGGTAAGGTAAAGGTGGTAAGATGAGAGGTAAGAACCTGCGCATCACTTCGTGAGGCCTCTGTCTGCCAGTCAAACTTAGTTTAGATAGGATCATGCACAGTTAGAATTAGGACATTTACATTCGCATTTCCTAATAATAAAAATTTGAACGGTGGATTGGGCCGCAACCGATAAAATCAACTAAAAGCATATCCTATGGTATTCAGACCATAAACCGGATGGATTTCCCATCTCAAATAGTGAATAGTCTAATTGGGACTTTTCATTGGGGAGAATCCCTACTGTTGATGAAAGGATTTTTCCAAGCATCAACACTTCATTACCAGATCTTCTTTAGAAATAAATTTATGAAGGATAGGAAGAGAGCTTTGAAACTTACTCAGTAGGGAAAGAGCCGATGATCAAGGATAATTTTAGCGGCAAAATTTAGCCCATGGGCTATTTTTCCATATTTTTTTTCCAAAAAACGATTCACCAATTTGCATTTTTTGAAGCCCCATTTCGCCCAATTTTGATGGGGTAAACTTTTTTCACTCTAAAAATCACCAAATTATTATATAAAATATATAAAATCCTTACAAATTGAAATAATTTTAGAAAAATATCGACAAATATTTTATAGTTCACATTTTAAGAATTGGTAAGATTCGCCAAGGTTTATAGACTTTTAAATAATTATGGTTCCTTAAAATTATCCCTGCCAACGATTGATCCATAGGTAAATTGAATTAAATATTGGTGTCTGAGTCCTCAGAGACCCCCAATGAGGAAGACTTCTTCGATAAATATTTTTGATCGTCCCGAGCTAAACGAGGACAATTGTCATGCATATGCCCTACTTCATGACATCTGAAACACCGAAAGGGGATGCACCAATAATCAATCCTCTGAATAAAAGAACCCCCATTCAATATAACTTTCACTTCAGCCGGAAGACCCTCAGAAGGGTCAATCTCTACCAAAACTGTAGGAAACCGCCTATCGAATGCCAAAAGAATCTCTTCCTCAACAAGGATGAAATGACCAATAGAGTTTTCCACCAATAAAAATCTCCCAAAAGACAAACATTGAAGCGAAAACCCAGGAAGAAGAACCCATAGATGACGCCTCAATAGCTTCTCTTTCCAAGGGTTGAAACCCGCATGCCATTTTCTAAAGACCAAATGACCAAAGCCAATAACCCAAAACCAATCTGAGATGATTTTTAAACTTTCTTAAGATAGGAAGTGAAAACTAACCTATCCATTCATAAGGATATTAAACCTTGGAGTATAATTAATTAGAGGCTTCTAGAATGTCATCATCTAGTCGATGATCTCCAATCTAGACATTTTGATATATTCAAACTTCCACAATAAGGTTCTTTTTTATAACCCTAAAACCATGTCAAAAGTTACATCCTTACCCAAAACACAGAATGACATACTTTTCTTTGCTTTCTCATGTTTCAACTTTCTGCATCTTCTCGTAGATACACCTTTAAAGAACTGAGACTTGTGATGAGGACCAGTTTGAAAAGTCACAACCTAAGGCGAAGGATTAGGGTTTAGTGATTTGGAGAGAAAACCTTGTGAATCAGACTGTTGAACAGAGGAAGTCTCTAAAAACGTCTCGATGCCAATCTTGGGAGAAAAACTCAGCGACCCAAGCTCCAAATCTCGCTTTGGATTCGAAAACTTAACTCTTGCTTTCTCCAAATTAGAAAAAACCACCGGTGCAAAAGGGTTAGGTCTAAACTTCAAATAATAAGGAGAAGGGATGCCATTAACCATGACTCCAGTCGGCAAAGGGGAACTATTCCCCAAGCTATCATTGCCACTAATAGCACCCATGACTTTGGTTGAAGAGGGACCAAAGGGAACGTCATTCAAAGAAAAACCCTTGTCATATTCACTGCCCTTTTGACAACATTTGGCCTTAGTAGGATCGACAGTATGACCTCCCTTAGCCATCAAATTGAAAGACGAAAACCTATACCCAACTACTTACAATCTACTGGATATGTTCGTGATCTAGTGTAGTTCGGTTAATAGGAAAGACAAAACTGCCCCATATATCACCACAAAAAATCCAAAAAACAAAACCACATACTTAGCATTTTTGAAAAAAAGCACGAAAACGCAGCACTAGGACACCCAAAGAAGAGTATACTGCAGAGATGCAAAAAACAAATTACTTCCCACCTTTTCTTATCTTCTTCTGAATCCTAAGCTAGGTTTTTTAGTAAAACTTTCCCCATTTTAATTGCTAAACAAAATTGTTTCAATCCTTCCTTCATTCATTAGTGCATTTAACAAAATGCTTTGATCACAATATTTTATCGAAAATCGAACAGATTTTATTACTACAACTATAGTCTACCATTTATGTAAATATGTATAGGATTATTAGATTAAATATTAAAAATTATGTAAATTTAATAAAAATTAAAATATATATATATACTTTTAAATATTTTCAAATTCTATAAAATTAATTAATTGAATTTTTAATTTATTATAACTTTTTGTGTTATTAAAATTTTACAATTAAGAAATAGTTTGTTTGTTAGATGATGAGGCAGCTTCCATGCTTAAATCCATTTAAATCTATTTTAATGAACCACACAAATAACCCCATATTGATTTTTGACTGAATATTCAAATTCCCTTTGACTCATTGTTAAAGTCATGATTACTCATTTTAAGATAAATTTCAATAAGAGAATTACTTTACTAATGAATAAATTGAGTTTATTTTTGTTAAATTTTTTCCTAAATTTAATAATTAAATTTCGTTGAGGATATCCATGTCCCATGATTTCTGTCTAGTCACAACCTTAGTTATTAATATTTTTATTTATTTATATAGAGGCCGATACCTTTCGTCCAATGAAAGGTATTTTCAGCATTCAATTGCGTTCTGTTCTTTCCTTCCGTATTGACCTGCCTTTCTCGAAATACAATTCTTGAAATTACCAGACAACAGTAATACATTATACGTTCATTCATTCAGCGAAGAATATTACTAAAAATCGTTCCGCTTTTCAGGTGATTTGTTTTCTAGATTTGGTTATAAAAATTGGTGGAATCTTAGTTCCACTTTATTTAGTACCGAACTATGCCATGGAACTGTGTACTTAGGGGTTTTGGTCCATTTTAAGATTATCCAGATCGACAAAATTTTCGGTTTTGAGTGCCAGTTATCACACGTCAAATCTACGGATGTGGGATAACTGACACTCAAATCGCCCCGCCCTTTGGCCATTAATTCCAAAAATATAACGAGAAGTGGAACTGTGCCTCGCCGGGAAATTTTCCATCACCGGACCAGATGTACTTAATCCATGAAAAAATAAATATCACGGTGGAGGAGGCCCACGTGAACTGGGAATTCGAATAATGGTGGCTAAACGTTTGGAATCTCAATACAGCCGGGTATTCTTCAGGCTTCCTTACATTGGTAGAACTCAATTATTCTGCGTTAAGTAATCTTTAACAGGATTTTCAACATGACATCATTCCTGCATTAAATAAGCTTCCTAATTAGCATTCTGTACTGGAGTTGGTTGTTCACGATATATTTTTGTGGCTGCAAGCACCAGGATTTCTCACAAGCAAGTACACCATGGGCCAAGTCTGGTGTAGTTTGCGAAACACGTTCAAATGTATTGATCTCAATGGAATTTTAAAGTTTTTTTCTTTTATGTTGAGATGCAACTGTCTGATTTTGTTGAAATCCGTGCTGTGATCGATCATTTAGTATTTGTATTATGGTGCAGTCCTCATCTCAGATGAAGACCTGAGAAAGATAACGGACAGCGTATTTGACAATTTAAGAGCGACTGAGAGTTCAACAAATAGCGCAGAGAAAAGCCCAGTCGGCAGTATTGAAGATCCAATAAAAGCTAAACTGAAGAAGAAAACTCTGAATTATGGCCAATTGCATGAAGGAATAGCTGCGGTCTTCCAGTAAGATTTTATAAGTGATTAGTCCGAGGAGCTAGTTTAGTGCAATTTATTGTCGTTAATGTTGTATTGGGTATTTGGATTTCCTCTTTTTCTAGCAAGATTTTTCTTAAGAAACCTAATCTTTGAGAATGGATGTTGTGAATAATGGGATAAGATTGGAACTAATTTTGTTGGGTAGTTTTGAAGATCCTTTCATTGTTGTTGTTGCTTTGGATTACTCAGAATCCAGATACAAGGAATTTTCATTAAAAACCTAGCTTTGAGAATGGAGGGTATGAATACTGGGATTCGATTGCAACTCCAAATTTTATTGGGTAGTTTTGAAGATCCTTTCATTGTTGTTGCTGTTGTTTTGGATTACTCAATTACAAAGAAAAAACTCTGAATTAAGCCAATAGCATGAAGCAATCTGCATTTGTTTTGGATTACTTAGATACAAAGAAAAAACTCTGAATTAAGCCAATTGCATGAAGCAATCTGCATTTGTTTTGGATTACTTAGATACAAAGAAAAAACTCTGAATTATGCCAATTGCATGAAGCATGCGTTTGTTTTGGATTATTTACATACGGAGGAAAAACTCTGAATTAAGCCCAATTGCATGCAGCAATCTGCTGTTGTTTTGGATTACTCAATTACAAAGAAAAAATTTGAAGATCTTTTGATTGTTGTTGCTGTTGTTTTGGATTACTCAATTACAAAGACAAAACTCTGAATTAAGCCAATCGCATGAAGCAATCTGCATTTGTTTTGGATTACTTAGATACAAAGAAAAAACTCTGAATTAAGCCAATTGCATGAAGCAATCTGCATTTGTTTTGGATTACTTAGATACAAAGAAAAAACTCTGAATTATGCCAATTGCATGAAGCATGCATTTGTTTTGGATTATTTAAATACAGAGGAAAAACTCTGAATTAAGCCCAATTGCATGCTTCAATCTGCTGTTGTTTTGGATTACTCAATTACAAAGAAAAAACTCTGAATTAAGCCAATTGCATGAAGCAATCTGCATTTGTTTTGGATTACTTAGATACGAAGAAAAAACTCTGAATTAAGCCAATTGCATGAAGCAATCTGAATTTGTTTTGGATTACTTAGAAGCAATCTGCATTTGTTTTGGTTTATTTAGATACAGAGGAAAAACTCTGAATTAAGCCCAATTGCATGCAGCAATATGCATTCTGACTGATTGAAGTTAGTTCAACCGACTGTCATCAATGTTGCATTGGACATTTGGATTTCCTTCTTGTAAATCCAAAATAACTCATTACTAAAACTAACCTTTGAGAATTGATATTATCAATATGGGATAAGTTTGCCACTCCAAATTCCCAAATTTATTTCGTATTTTTGAAGATCCTTTTCATTATTATTGTTGTTGTTTGGATTACTCAAAAGCAAAGAAGAAAATTCTGAATTATAGCCAGCTGCATCAGCAATAGCTGTGGTCTTTCAGTAAGGATTTTATAAGTGATTAGTCCAAATAATTAGGTTAACCGATTATGCTCAATATTACTATGAGCATTTAAATTTTCAGACAGATTCTGTTCGGGAAACAAAATTAGGGTCATCAATGTTCTTCACACTAACCTTTGAAAGTAAGATTTTATAAGTGATTAATGCAAAAAGTTAGATTAACCGGTTGTACTCATTAGATTGAGTATTTGGATTTCCATGGAGATTTCTGCTCCTGTCTAGTGAGGATATTGATGTTCTGAACACTAACCTTAGGGAATTGATGTTATGAATATGGGATAAGTTTGCAACTCAATTTTTTTTTTCTCTGTAATTTGAATTTACTTTCATTATGTTACTGTTGTTGTTTTGGGTTTAGGAAAATCAATGAGGCTATCCCTGGGGCCAATTGGGTTCCTCCATCACAGGATTTACTGAACAAAATGGTTGAGGTATGTAATCAATCCCTTTCCAAATATGAATTCTCAGAAAAAACTGATGCTGATGAGCCATATCAGTGCGCCCTCTAATATTTATGCTATCATAATTTTATAGTGTTAGAGGAGTAAACATGGATGGATACCAATTGCATGCAGGAATATGGTAATGATAAATATCTGCACATCGATCGCCAGGAATTCGGCGAGTTTGTTCGAAAGTACTCCGGGCATTTAGCCGCAACATACAGAAGAAATGTGTTGATTGCTGCAGTAGCTGTCCCTGCTGTGGCTACGTTGACAAAGGAGATTATTGTTACAGTGGGAAATTTGCTTGGCAAAGTACCAACTTTACTCTTTTTTGCAACACTTGCTTTCAAGTGTTTTATTATAATACTGCAAGCAAGCCAATCGTGACATCCAATAGGTAGAAAGTAGATGAAGGTAGACTTGAACTATCCATTGTCATGACGCTATATGTGATATTTCCTTCATTCAATATGTAATAGTAACATGAATGCAGCTCATTTTATCACAACTGTATCAGTCAAGCAAGGATTGAGATTTACCTATTTCAAGCAAGGATGAGTGATGGTTTTTTTTTTCAAATTTCAGTTGCAATTTGGTATGAGAGGATCACGTTTAAATTGTTTTGATTCAAAGTAAATATGACATCTCAAAAACCCATTAATTTGGAAAATTGGGAAATCCACAATGAAGTTAATAAAATTAACAATCATAAGAAAAAAAGTTATCTTATATTTTAAATGGAACATAAAGGAATATTTCAACACCATATATCTAAGAATCATGGCTGTCTCAAAGTAATTATCAAAGTAATGAAGGGGGTTTAAAGTACTTCTGCCCATCTTGTTACCTAAAGTAACACCACCTCCACATAAGAGAAGGAAATGGGTCATTCTAATGTGCTACCCTTCCTCTCCCACCTTAACACTTGTATGTGGCACCATAGGTGTCCTTAACTAAAGTTGGGCAGGTTTACACTCTCTTGGTTTCCACCACACAAGTTGAATAGAGTTGCACCTCCCACAAAATTGGGTCTTGGGTCTCTATCTTTATCCCTCTCTCTTAGTTTTTGAACACCCTTCTCACATAACTTATCTATAATATCTTAGTTTGTACCCCTAAAATACATTATGTAATAATCATGTACTTATCTATAATATCTTAGTTTGTACCCCTAAAATACATTATGTAATAATCATGTATGATGGTGTGAAGTCCTTTATGTGATAAGGATCAAGTCATGTCGACTGAGATATGATTATCTCATGTTTTAAATAAGTGGAAAATATTGGAAATATTCCTAGTGTGGAACCAAGGCCAAGGCCCAACTCATGTATGCATAGGAGTCCCAATGGTGGGTTAGGTTTACAATGTGGTGGGCATATTTTCTATGACATTCTCGTATATATATATAAAGGCATGTATAAAAAGGAAAAAATTACATAATAAACAATATCCACCAACATTGTTGCTTGAGGGAGCAACAAGGGGACTATGATACCACAAGATAGGAAGGAAAAATGGGGTTGTTCTGTGATTTGACCTTGCCATTGTCCTTTGGAAGTATTTCCCTATCTTACCCATGTTTTCTTACAAGTTGTACCATCAACCTTTGACTTGTGGGGTAAGTACAAGTTTCATATCCTTGGGAAGAGTTTATATATCATGTAAGAAAATGTCTCACTTGTCTTTTATATGCATTATGTGACTGTTCTACTATTATTATTAGGAAACTATTGGTAGAGAGGTAGATGAGACAAGATCCCATGTTGTGGGAATGTTTTCCTTTGGATGTTATGGTTGTTATGGCAAGAGTTTCCCATGTTATTGTGATTGTTAGGAGCCCATATAAGTTCAAATTATTTCTATTGAAACTGTGGAGAAAAGTGGGATGGATAGAGGGAGATACAATGTCTAGAATCATGGTATATTTGGAAACACCTTTAGACCTACAATCACATTATTATTGCTCATTAATTTCTTGAGGTCATATGTCTTATATTCTAGGTTATTACTAGTAGATAGACAACAAATTGGGCTATTTTTACACACACTAAAGAACATTGGAATGAACGAGTACTTAAGGGGGGAGAAAAAAAGTAGGTCTTCCTCATGTTTTGTGGGTAGGGGAAGAGAGTATCATGGTTGACTTGATGGCTTACAGAGTACTTCAAGAGATCTAAAGTGAGGCTATGGTTTGTCATGAGAGTAGTGGACCTGGCTAGATGAGCTTAGAGCTTGTAGGAGATTCCTACACCCTAGTGGTATCATGGGCTAGCTTGGGGGTGGAATTCATAGTTGATTCTTATGGTTTGCTGGAAAATTACTCCTTAACAACCAATTTAGTGGACATGGATTTATTTAAAAATGAGTATTTATGGTTGGGTTCTTGTGGAATGATTATTTATTGTGATAACACATTGAATTAAATGGGTAAAGCAAGAATTTACAATGTGCATTGTTTTTTTCCACTTCTATTTATATTTACATATGAATTCGATAATTCATTGTTGTTAGACGTTAAATTTTACCTCATGAATGTTTTAAAATTGCATAAATAAATCTTGTGGGTAGTGTTGGATGGCGAAGGAACGCATGTAAATATGATACAAAGTGGTTGGCGATTTTATGCATTGAAAATGTCCCATTTTGAAATTTTCCTATAGTGGGTCATGAGGTCAAAGGATAAATTATAAGTGAGTAGAGTTGGGAAAAATGTAATTTACATATCATGTATTTACAAAATATCTCAATGAGAATGTGTATGTGTGTATTGCAAGCCATGTATTTGACATAGTTTCAATGAGAATTTGGGTAAATGTCATATTCACCCAAGATGTGGAGTTGATGGTTCCCATATATATGTTGGGATAGTGTTCAAGACTATGAATAGGTTATGGAAGTGCAATGAATGAAAACTTAGGAGGTTCTCGGTTTATGAGTAGGCCGAATTTGGCGTAGTCATTGAGGCATTTGTGACATCCTTTGCTATTTTTTATGGTTATAATGAAAATATCAACATTTTAGAGAAGGCCTAGGTGAATGGGGTGTGCTTATTTTTAGATCAAGATGAAAACAATTTCCATGGTTCTTTATTTTCATGAACGACTTAGTGGAAATAAATAAAAAATAAATGGTTGGCATATATTCGACATGACAAGAAATCAATGGACACAATTGATGGAGATAAATGGTAGAGAAGATTTGCAATGTTCCACTTGTACATATCTTATCAATGTGTGCTTTGTTGCGAATGGTCAATATTGGATGCACAAATTTAGCTCAATGACCTAGTGATGCAGGAATTTCCGTGGGCTAGAATTAAAAGAGAGAGAGAGAGAGAGAGAGAGAGAGAGAGAGAGAGAGAAATAATGTAGGGTTTTTCGAGGGTTATAACTTTTGAATCATTTATCCGTTTGGGCTCAAATTTAACAGGAAGTTGTGTTTCAAAGAGTTCAATGCAGTGACCAATCATATGCTTCTGATTGGACCATTTTTAGACACTTTTACAGGGCCAAATTCCTTCATATAGTGCCTCAAATTAGGGTTTTAGTGTTTTTGCGAGATTTTTTAAATTTGTAATTATCAGTTATCTGTTAGTTTATGCATCTAATCATAAAAGCAAGTTGACATATAGCTTCTCTCTAGTTAGCTTTAAGTTAGTGGTCAATTTTAGAGTCATGCGAGAATTTTCTAAAATTAACAATTTTTGGAAATCTCAGATAGTAGTTATAAGGGGTTGAACCTTCATTGTAATAGTTAGGATGGAGAAGGAATCATATATTGTTATTTTTCCACTCTCATATGTTTGCATGGTTTTTAGATCTTGTGAATGAAATGAATTTTGTTGGCTACATCATCTGGTATTAGAGCAGGAAGATGGTTGGGAGAGGAAGGGGAAGAGAAAGCCTTGCTTATATGCGTAGAGATATGAAAAACCTCCAAAGCAAGTATGGGATCTTACAAACGTGTTGGATAATCAGAGAATAATATGAAGAGAAGTGTCTTATGAGGAGACAAATCAAGGAGATTTAAATCGGCATATAGAACATGAATAAGAACAATTAGAGCGAATTCCTTTTGAAGAAAGGATGCTTAGGGCTCTAGAAGGGAGAAATGATGGGATCAAAATGGAAGCTTCAGAATATACAGGGAGTCTTATACCAGAGGAGTTAATAGATTAGCTGAACACCATGGATGTTTTTTTGAATGGAAGCTTATGACTGAGGAAAAGAAGGTGAAATTCGCATGCACCAAGTTGAAGGATCACACCATGATCTTGTGGGATCATGTGTAGAAGCATAGAAAAAAAAGGAAAAGACAAAATTAAGACCTAGAATAAGATGGAGAAAAAATTGCAAGAATTTTTTTTTCCTTTAGACTATGCATAAACCCTTTTTCGCAGATTTTAGAATTTGAAGCAAAACCTGTCCACCGTGGAGGAACTCACACATGATTTTTATCAGTTGTCCATTTGTGTGGATTAGCATGAAACTGATGAGAAGCTAGATGTAAGGTATGTGAATTTTTTGAAATTTTATATTCAAGATGAATTGAGCATGCATAGGGTTCGTAGCGTGGAACATGCATACTAATTAGCCTGAAAGGAAGAGGAAAAAAATTGGCAATTTGATCAAAGGAATAGAGGAGTAAGGAGGGGTACATCGTCTACCTCACGTAGTGGTTTTAACTATGGAAAAGGTAAATCATCTCAAGGAGATGAGAAAGCAGAAGATCCTCGACAAGATAACCTGAATCGACTACGCAGAAGAGTATTTCATATGGGTAGAGGTTATGCTGGTGCTAGAGCAAGACCTTATATGTGTTTTAGGTGTGGTGTAGAGGGTCATCGAGCATTTGAGTGCTCAAGTTATAACATGCAAGAGCCAAAGCAAGGACAAAATCCTAGTTTAAACTTGGTCCATGTTGAGAATGAATAAGGAGTTGAATCTAAAGTCTCTCCCAATATGGGGGAGAATCTCATGATATAGAGGTCAATGGTGATTCTAGAAAAAGAGCAAAGAAAGTGTGGTGGCAATGATGATTCGTGGCTTTGAACACATATTTTTCAAACCAGGTGCACTTCCAGGGGAAAGGTATGCCAAGTTATTTTTTATAGTGGCAGTTGTGAGAATATGGTTTCCAAAGAGATGGTAGATAAGTTGAAATTACGCTATGAAATACATCCCCATTCTTACCAAATTGAATAGTTCAAAAAAGGGAATGAAGTTACCATTAATAAAACATGTTTGATCAAGTTTTCCATCAGTAAGACTTATAAAGTTGAAGTATGGTGTGATGTCATTCTGATGGATGCATGTCATCTGTTATTTCGGAGGCCTTAGCAATATGACAGAAAATTCATGCATGATGGAGAAAAGAATACCTATACCTTTTGGAAGGATGGATCAAAAGTTGTCTTATTGACCCTTAAGGATGAAGGGAAAGTTGAGAATATGTTGTCAAAAAGAGAGCTTGTTAAGGAAATGAAAGCAATGGGATTCTTCCATGCATTAATAGTGCAAAAAGGAGCCGAGGAAGACATATCAATACCTACTGAAGTGGCCAAGGTAATAGAAGAATATTTTGATGTTGTCCCTAATGAACTACCTGATGGTCTTCCACCAAAGAGGGATATTCAACATCACATTGATCTAATCCTAGGATCATCTTTTCCTAATTAGGAAACTTATAGGATGAGTCTTACACAACATGAAGAGGTCAACTGATAAGTAATAGAGATTATAAAGAAAGGTATGGTAAGAAAAAGCATGAGTCCATGAATCCAAAAAAAGATAATACGTGGAGGATGTGCACGGATAACAGAGCAATCAATAAAATTACCATCAAATATTAGTTTCTTATATTGTGCTTGGAAGACATGATGGATGTGACATCCATAGCTAAGTATTGTAGTAAACTTGATTTGTAAAGTGGACACCACCTGATCCGGATTCGCGAAGGGGATGAATAGAAAAATTCCTTCAAGACCAGGCATGGACTATATGAATGGATGGTGATGCCATTTGGGCTATTGAATTCACCTAGTACCTTCACGTGGTTGATGAATACTGTGCTTTGACCTTATATTTGTAATTTTATTGTCATTTATTTTGATTCCATTCGAATTTTTCAGTAACAACAAAGAAGATCACTTGCAACATTTAAATATTATATTGGATACATTGAAGAAACATCAGGTTTATGCAAACCTGAAGAAATGTAGATTCCTGCAAGAAAATTTGGTATTTATAGGTTTTTTCATCTCAATAGAAGGAGTTAAGATGGATTTAGAGAATGTTAGAGCAATTTTGGAGTGGCCTAGTCCTAGGAGCATAACATAGGTAAGAATTTTTCATGGGATGGCCACCTTTTACCAAAAGTTTATTTGAAATTTTAGCAGTATTGTAGCACCCATAATAGATTGCACCAAAGGCAGGACATTTAAGTGGACCAATGAAGATAAGGAAACTTTTAAGTTTCCAAAGAAGAAGGTAATTGAGGAACCTATATTAGCCTTACCAAATTTTGATAAAGTGTTTGAGGTAGATTGTGATGCCTCACATGTAGGAATTGGAGTTGTACTTATCCAAGCAGGTAGATCAATTGCATTTTTTAGTGAAAAGTTGAATGAGGTAAGAAATAACTACTCCAAATATGATGTAGAATTTTATGCAATTGTGCAGGCATTGTGACATTGGAGGCATTATTTAGTGTCGAAAGTGTTTGTGTTATTTACCAATCACATTGCATCGAAAGAAATTGAACAATAGACATGCAAAATGGGTCTCTTTCTTACAAGGCTACACCTTTGTTCTGAAGCACAAATCAGGAAGGAAGAATCAGGTTGCAGATGCTTTGAGTCTGCGTACTATTGTTTTAACAACCATGGAAAATAAAGTAAATGGGTTTGTTGCATTGACGGATCTCTATGCATCTGATAATGATTTTTCGGAGATTGTAGAATAGTTGAAGAATCCAGTCGCCAAGAACATGGATCTTGTTCAGGGTAAATATTGTATGCAATATGGCCATCTCTTCAATGGAAAACAACTTTTCATTCCAATTGGTTCTATGAGAGAAAATATTATCAGAGAACTTCACAGTAGTGTCTTAGCAAGACATTTTGGAAAGGATAAGACACTATCCTTAATCGAAGATAAGTATTATTGGTCGAAGATGAAAAATGATATAACTAGGTATGTGACATGATGTGGGATTTTTCAAATGACTAAAAGACATTCACAGAATACAAGGTTGTACATGCCACTACCAGTTCCCACAAACCTAAGGACAAATAAGAGCATGGACTTTGTGTTGGGGATCCCAAACACACAGTGAGGTAGTGATTCTATTTTTTTGGTTGTTGATAGGTTCTCTAAAATGGCTCATTTCATTGCTTGCAAGAAAACTAGTGATGCATCAAAGGTGGTAGAATTGTTTTTTTAAGAAATTGTTAGAATGCATGGTCTTCCAAAAACTATTGCCTCTGATAGAGATACTTGGTTCTTGGGTAATTTTTGGAGGTCTTTATGGAAGAAAATGGGGACTAAATTACAATTCAATAGTGCCTATCACTCCCAAACAGATGGAAAAAATAAGGTAGTACATCAGAGTTTGGGAAACCTATTACGAAGCATTACTGGAGAGAAGCCAAAACAATGGGATTTGGATTTATCTCAAGTAGAATTTTCCTACAATATCTCAATGAATAGATCTACAAGTAAACCTCCATTTCAGGTTGTTTATGATAGAAATCCTATGGGTGTCCTAGATTTGGTGCAACTACAACTTGTGGTTAGAATCAATCATGACGGGGAACCATTTGTAGAACACATTCAATAGTTGCAACAACAAGTGAGATAAATGCTACAGGCTAGTAATGAGCATAACAAAATTATAAAAGATGCTCATCGATGACATCATGTATTATGTGAAGGTGATTTGGTGATGGTTTATTTACAGAAAGAGTGGTTTCCTCTAGGAACCTACAACAAATTGAAGTATAAGAAAATTGGTCCTTGCAAGATTCTCAAGAAAATTAATGAAAATGCTTATAAGGTCAATTTACTAGTTGATCTTGATATTTGCCCTGTGTTTAACATTTCTGATTTGTATATCTTCCATGGGGATGACTTGGGTGATGACAGTGAGGAGGAGGTGGATTGGCAACATGCCATTCTGAACAAGAAAAACGAAAATATTGCACATCTTTTAGATAAGAAGACCCTTCATACTCAACAAGGCCAACAAAACCAATATTTGCTCCAGTGGAAAGGCTTAGCACCAATAGAGAGTACATGGATTACAGAGGGGGATTTGCTGAATCTAGATCTTGTTACGTGGAAGTAGTTTGAAGATGGTATGTTGCAAGAGTTGTGTTCTTTTCAATAAAAGGAGAATGATGTAGGGATTTCCATGAGCTGAAATTTGTGTGTGTGTGTGTGTGTGAGAGAGAGAGAGAGAGAGAGAGAGAGAGAGCAAGGATTTCCGAGGGTCATAACTTTTGACTCATTTATCCGTTTGGGATTAAATTTAACAGGAAGTTGCATTTTGAAGAGTTCACCACAATTATAGAATATAAGATCCTTCTAATATTCGACACTTTTTGAGGGACAAATTCCTTCATTTAGTACCTCAAATTGGGGTTTTAGTGTTTTTGCTGGATTTTTTTAAATTTGTAATTATCAGTTATATGTTAGTTTATGCACCTAATCAGAAAAACGAGTTGACAACTAGTGTTTCTCTAGTTAGCTTTAAGTTAGTGGTAAGTTTTAGAGTCATGTGAAAATTTTCTAAAATTAGCAATTTTTGAAAATCTCAGATAGTAGTTATAAGGAGTTGAACCTTCATTGTAATAGTCAGGATGGAGACGGAATACAAGATTGTTATTTTTCCACTCTCATATTTTTGCATGGTTTTTATATCTCATGAGTGAATTCAAGTTTGTCAACTACATCACTTGGATTTAATTGAAATGTTATGGAAGAAGGAAGAGTAATGAGGTTATGATGTATCATAGATGACTAATATTTAGTCATACAACTGATATCAATGGTTAGTAGGATCTTGTAAGGTTAAAGTTCAACAAGGGGAGAATTTTTTTGGAAAAAACACAAAAGACCAAGAATACATCCATTTGTTTTTATAAATAGTCAACAAGATCCTATGGGGAATATAGAAGAGAGGAGACCCAAAGGGATAAGTTGTCACAAGTGATGGATGATCAGAGGAGACCCAAAGGGATAAGTTGTCACAAGTGATGGATGATCATCCCATGGAAATAGATTGATCAATGCTTGAGAGTCGTTTATGGAAGATCAAGTGAAAAGTGGGTTGAAATCTCCAAAGTAATATGAATAGTTTAAATCATGTCATCAAAATAGATCAATAATGGAGATCTTCTTGTGAGGGATGAAGATGTTAGATGGAGGAGACCAAGGCTAGCATGAATGACCCAAATTTCATTGGAAAAACATATTGACAAATGACAAAATCTTATGGGAAGAGGATATTTCAGATGGAGAGAGAAGGGAATGTTGTGAATGGATCATATTTAATTGATGGATCATGACCAACAAATCATATTCCATCATGGAAATTGGGGATTCCTTTTGCCACAAATGGTCTTTGCTCGAAGGTTTAAGATCAACCATAACGAGTCATGCCAACAATTGTGTAACTAAAACACATGCGAAAATTAGAATATGACCTAAAAGGTCCACTAAAAGACACGTAGAATTCATATCCACTTCATGTACCACATATGGACGTGGCAAGTTTCGTGTCATGCAATCCAAAAAAAGTTTGTTGCCAAAATATTATTTTGGCCATATCTTGGGCATAAAAATATCATTAAGTAAAATTGTAGATTCATCTATGGAATCCTAAAATAATAGTTTTCAAAGACTCGAATGGTATTTCTTAACGGTAGCTAGGTTTATGATGAATTTTGGTAATAAGGAATATGAGTAGGCACCATAAACTAATAAGAGTGTTTTTTAGATTTAAATGGATTGGAGAGCACTTAAATAAATAGGGCTAAATATACTATTTATTGAGATTTATTTTTATTTTTTGAAACAATAAAAAACAAAAAGCTACCCAAGGCTATAAAAACGGAAAACATTTCCTAGTCAACATTTGATATATTCAATAATTTGGACAACTTTTTCCTAGTGAAGGTTTTGTGAATCTTTACTATTTGAAAGATATTGATTTTCCCCAAATTCTCCAAGTTTGAAAAAAATGCAAAAAGTAAAAATTTGACCATTCTAGAATTATGAAGAAAATGATTCGTGTATTAAATCATCAAAGTGAAAGTTGTCAAATGCCTATAACCATAATTATTATCAATGCCTAACATAAAATATTTTTTAGTTTGCTTTCACCTTTGAATTCCTTTCCCCAAAATCCTAACCTCTTACTCCCTCTAAATCTCTTACTCAGTGCCCCTTTCCCTTGAAAGAACCCTTTTGAAGCTAAGAAATGCCCATTGTATGACCCGAAGTGTAATGCCTCATTCTAAGTTACTATTAGCATGTGTACGAGGTATGCGTATGCTAGCTACATGCTCGTACTTCACAGACATTGCTCTAGTATACATATTAAATAATCATGCATTTTAGAATTTTGATTGTGTGGATTGGAAAACTAAGTACATTAGTGAGAGGATTATATACCTAAATAATATGATTAATCTAGTAGTTAAGTATGAATGTTGATTATATTAATTAAATGCAGTTAATTAATTATAACTTGACAATTTAAAGTGTTTTAATTTGTAGTATTATTGTCAGTAAACGAAAGGTAAAATTCCGATGGTTGAAGGGTTATTATGGTTAATTTCATTGTTAACTAGGTGTTGTGAAAACTATTATGTTTAGCAAATTCATAAGAGATTTGGATAAGATTTGATTTGATTTACCTTGAAGTGTGTGGAAAGATATTTTGGGTTAATAATATTTTAAGTTAAATTAGATAGGCATAGGGGGTGACTTGGGAAAAAAGTCACTTAGATTATATAAAGGGAAAGGATGGATGATATAGGGATTCCCGCTATGCGGAGGCTGGGGAAGATGGGAAGACTGATGTTGGAAATGAAAGTTGAACTCTTGGGAAAACTTGTGCTCATGGTGAATAAACATCTGTGTAATTTGGAGGCTTCCACTACTATTATTGGGGTTTTGGGGTTGGGGGCCAGAAAGACTCTAAGTTTTTCTGGACCGGGGAGCTAGATCTTCATTATGGTTATGATGCTGTCATGATTGTTCTACAAATAAATTTGAGCCTATTTATTTATTGTGAAATATTGAATGACAAATTATGATATATATATATATATATATATAAACTTAATAATTGTATTAAATGTCCAAATTATACAAGAGAGGAGAAGTTTAAAACCCTTGAGTAGGGTCCTTACACATGGTATGGAGGGATGGATAAAAAACTAAGACCTTAAAGGCCTTTTACATGCTTAAGACTATGTACATATTAACAAATTGAAATGAACAAAGAGGGACATTTTCATGCTTAGGCATGAAAACATTGTTCCAAAACTGAGCTAAGATACCTGCAAGAAAATAAAGAAAATAAAGACTAAGTTAGATTTGGATAAAAGAATTAAACAACAAAAAATAAAATATCTATACTACAATTTAATTTAAACAATAAAATTTATTTAGAAATTAAAATCAGGCAGCCTCCAAATGACCTAAATTTAAAATCTAAGTATAGTTCCCTATTATAATAAATTGATTTAAAAACAATATAGGGAAATATTTAAGTTACATAAACAAGAGAAATAAAACTTTCTAATTCTGTTGTGGGGTTTTTGTAAAAGCCCTAAACTATTTATTTCTGTGTATAAGATTGTGGTTTCTCTCTTAAGATAATGTATAAAATAAAAATAAAAAATTTGAGGGTTTTCGTTAAAACCGCAAGACAACATATTTATATTCATGCTTAAGGAAATAAAATTAAAAATTTCTATTTTAAAAGAAAATAAGGGGGTTTTATTAAAATTAGACTATATATATATAATAATAATAATAATAATAATAATAATAATTCTTGTTTTATTTTGAATGGTTTAAAAACATAGGATATATATATATATAATAAACTTTTGTTTTATTTTGGAATAGAAAATTTCAAAATAGCTTGTTTTGTTGCTCTTATATATATATATATATATATAAACTCCACAAAAGCTACAAAATTAAAGCCATACCATGAAACAATTAGTAATCAAGCTGGAAAACAAAGAACTAAATGGCAGAGTTGAAGTACAATAACATTGAAAGAGGAATGGAGCTTGCTTTCCACTCTTGCTCCATGGCATGACTCTAAAACTCTAGACGAAGACCAAGATGAAGAGCAAGTGAGAAAGAAGAAAAAATGGCCAAGCTGTAATTAACTAATTGCATTTAATTACTATAATTAACATTAATACTTAACAAATAAATAAAATATAGTATTTAGATACAAAATGCTTTAGTATAAACATACCTTGTACACATGCTCATAGTAACCTAGAATGAAGCATTACACAAAATATGAACCAAGCTATCATTCATCCCACATGATTGATGACTCACATTGCCTTACGACGTCCTCTAGATTGGGGATTACTTCCGAGGAGAAAAGCCGCTAATCACCAAGATCTAACATGCTCATCAAACCAATGGTCAAAGATAGCTCATGAGATCGATAAAAAGGGAAAAAAATCAATGGAGAAAATATCACCAACAGTCTTCGTCCATCTTGCTCTATTAATTTATAGCCTAGATTGCATTGCAGGAGTGTTGGTAAAAGGAGAAGCAGCATGGATAAAATCCACAACAAACAAAATCTGACTAGGTATAGGTACTTAGATCAATGATAAAAAGATGTTCTATGAAATGGATAAGATTTTTCCCACCCTACATGGATCAACTAGTACAAAGAGTCCATGCCATTTGGAAAAGAAAAGGAATCACTAGAAGGGAAAAGTCAATAATGGCCTATATCATTTTGAACCTTATGATAGATGGTATACATTTACTCACGGGGTTCATTAAAATAAGAAACACAGCCATATCTCATCTTATGACTTATGAAAGGATGCAAATAGACAAGCATTCATCGCTTCAAATATCCATATAAGACACATGTGAAATGATACCAAGGGAAAATATTTGTTTAATCACTAAATATACTTATATATGGTTCAAAATTTTTCTAGCCTATTCATAAATAATTGAAATATCATCCCGGGTCAAGGAAAAAAAATCAAAGGGATGAGTTAGCCAAACAAAATAAGGAAGAGATAAAAAAGCAAGTAGCGATTGCCAATTGAAAGATAAAAGTGTAGTATTTGAATTAGGCATATTAGTGCACCTAGAAATTTCATAAAATACCATGAACATGCAAAATCTCATATAAACCATGGAGCATAGTAGTGAACAAAATCATAATACTCAGAAGGGAGCATTGCAACTTCATGAAATTGATGTAGTATTTCATCTACACATAAATTGATGCAATTATATTATATTCATCAAGAAATCAAATACAAAACTAAAATTCCCAACTAGATAAGCAATGTAGACACTTCTTAAATATCTCCCTTGATTAAATTCATAATGGGATTTGACAAAGTTGTTGAAATCACTCGATGAAGATAAAAAATTCACCACGTGACTTAAGAGTGAAGATAGAAAGACGTTAAAAAATGACATATTGACGAAAATATGCATATAAAAAGAATCAAAGGTGAAAGGAGGTCATAATATAACTGTAATATCCCCAATATGAAAATTAGAGATACTAACTCCCCTTCCAAGATCTAATTTCAAAATTTGGAGACTAGGTGCAATTCCTAGCTTTTGCAAGCCAAAAACTGCCTGTTTCCAAATGGATTCAAATGGAACCAAACCCTTTCTATTTTAATATATGATGCATGGAATGAGTCCTACTACATCCCTACTGACATGTATGACCCTCAAACAGACACTCACGATCCCCTTGGATGTTAAACTGACATAAAATCTCGACAGGGGACTTGGCCAAATACAATAGAATACTAATGGGAAAGATGGTTTCTGAAACACAACCAATGACTCACGAATTGGGAAACAGAGGTTCTGATGATCATATACAGACTTAGTATAGATCAACAAGACATGTGGAAGATAGACATCAAGGTTCTACTTCGACAGTTTCACATTCTCTGAGTACATCACGCATGGGATGGTAACTAGGACCACATGGTTGTCATACCCCAGGACTTCTGTGGAAAATCAATGGATTTTGGTGAAATAATAGAAGTATCTTGACATATGAAATCCCCAACCTACTATGGAAACACTTGAATTGACAATAGGATTTATTCCAACAATATTTGGAAAATAGGAAGAAAAGTTCAATTGCAAGACAACTCAACTCGGTAGTTTCAAAGTGATTCCAAACGACCTCTAAGCCTCACAAATTCCTCATATGATGTTGGGGATGGGATTCATACTATCCCACCTACCTGCAACAACTTACAGAGATTCATTTAGTTTTGTATAATTCAATATATTGCAATTTTATTGAAGACCGGTCAAATAATAAATTTACAAGGTGTTTGAGCATAGGTATGAAAAAGAATAGAAAAGAGACATAGAATTTGCATAATACAATTACGGTACTGTTATTATTTGATCTATAAGGCATAAACATGTACGGGATGTTACAATAGAATCACAGCTCATGGAATTCCAAGTATCAAACCAACAACTTTATTATTGTACTTCTCGACAAGATTGCTAGGAAACTAGTACATCAAGACATTGGCATAATCACTGGAAATGGAAGGACCTTCTAATAGTAGTAGAAGTCTTCAATATATTCAATGAGAATGGATGATTTCCTTACTCCTCAATATCTAGCTGAATACATAAATAGTGAAGTGGAAATGAGGGGCCTATCACCCTCTTGGTATGCAAGGGGAACATCACCCAAGCAAAGAGAAGCCTAAGAAACTCCAATACAATATCAAATCATCCATAAGAAAACCTATGCTAGTGTGCCTTACTACTCCTTTTAATCTTGAGAAGTCTCTAATAACATGGTCTAGAGAAAACAATGGACAATACTAGTTCTCCCACTTTAGCCAATAGTAGGGACAATTACCATGGAACATTCCAAAACCATGAAACTGGTAGTTAGTGGTTCATAATTTCTCCACTATCTTCATGAATGCACCCTCTAACCACCTTGACCACTTCTTCCGCTTTTTGAGGAGCATTGGTTAGGTTTGTCCACTTCCTTCATGGTTTTTCCACATGCTTTTCCTAACAACTTCCTTGGGCACCACCATTGGTCAAATTTTCTCACATTATCATAAATAAAATATTAATAATTCATTATTTATGAGAGAATGGGTTTTTTAATATTTAATTACTTATTTTACGCCTTTGACCCAACATTACTTTCCTTGCAAACCAATTCAAACTGGATTACCATTACCATGGACAATTACTATGGAACATTCCAAAACCACGAAACTGGTAGTTAGTGGTTCATAATTTCTCCACTATCTTCATGAATGCACCCTCTAACCACCTTGACCACTTCTTCCGCTTTTTGAGGAGCATTGGTTAGGTTTGTCCACTTCCTTCATGGTTTTTCCACATGCTTTTCCTAACAACTTCCTTGGGCACCACCATTGGTCAAATTTTCTCACATTATCATAAATAAAATATTAATAATTCATTATTTATGAGAGAATGGGTTTTTTAATATTTAATTACTTATTTTAGGCCTTTGAACCAACATTACTTTCCTTGCAAACCAATTCAAAATGGATGTGCCAAATATTAATTTTGGGGTAAATAATTAATTTTGTGGCCCATCTACACTTACTTAACTCATAATGAACTTGCAACATGGATTTTCCCTTTCATAATGGTTTGGAGTTGTTCTTCCTTGGACTCTTCAACACCAATAATTACTTCCAACCTTAGGATGCAAAACTTAGGATATTTTCAACCACATAGGGGACTTAGCTTAATTTATGAATAAACTAAGGTTCACCATCTCCTTTATGCAATTTCCCGAGTCCAATATATTTTAATGTGGTGTTATTCCTAACTTTGGACCATAGGATTAGCAAATAATAAACCCAAATCACCACCCAGGTGAATAAACATGAACAAGTCTAGGTGACTTAGGAAAATGTGGTCCATGGAAAAATTTGGTAACATTACGAGTCCTCCACTCACAATATTACCCGTCCTCAATCAATGACATCAAATCCACAAAGAACATGAAACCAATCAAATACTTATCACCATAAAGATTATGTTGAACTGACATAGCATTGGAATTCAATTCCATGCTAAACTCAATAGGTCCATCATTCTTCCACTGTGCTACTTTGAATGTAACGATCTCCCCAATGAATGACTCCCCTACCTCTACAACTTAAAATTTATGTTCCACCTAGTTTAAACAACTGATACCCAAATTATCCCAAGGTCCCAAATGAGCTTGAGAAATGCAAGGTGTTTGTTGCACCCACCTATGCACTACATAGTGTTAGTAAAAGGAGCCTCATGAAGAATCCAAGTATGAGAATATTGAGTCCAACTCTCAAATGGTTTCACATATAGGAAACTAAAACATTGCTCTACATAGATATACTCATGCACATGTGGGTTGGCTTGCTCTCTCAAGCCAACACCGTAACTGCTACTCCAACTGAGCTTGAACCAAGCAATGCTTGGATCCCATTGCTTCTACTACACTCCAACATACAACAATGTTATCCAAGACAATACATCATTCCAAAGGATTCTTGGATCCCACTATCTCAGCTGCAACCCATACAATGGCACAGTCATATAGAAGGATCTACCATCATTAAAGATACTAGGATCCCAGCATCATATTGGAAGTGCATCACTCCTAACCAAGTGAATCATCTCAATAAAACAATCCATCAAAGTATGATACTCCTCATATGCCATGTGCATGATAGCACCAAGTGTTTCACCCGAATGACATAGGTGAGAGTCCCATGTCCTGTAATGAGAATTGAAGGCATCATCTAGAAAGCATTGAAGCCCATGTTGCTCACAAAAGATGAAATATGTGTCAAATGACTCTCCATTGATGCAAGCAAGCGAATTACCCCCTTGGGTACTCCTCTCATACATGTATCTATCCACCCAATCCTTGGATGAATAAACACTCCAACTAACTGATCCAAATGGAAATCATTTATCTTCCTATGTGCAAGTTGTGCCCTATTACAATGGTACAAATCTTTGGCACTTCTTCCACTCAACTGGATCAAGTGTAACTCCCATGCATAACTATGCATGATAAGGAATCAAAGAGTGAAGGTAGATGCCTCTGATTTTGTTAGGAAGGGACAAGTGTGCTTGTCAAACCCCATGGCTTGACCATCAAATCATCAAGAGTGAATGTGGGAGCTTCTTGCTCCTCACGTGGCACCAAAAGAAAGAATCCCTTCACCCAATTTTCATCCCCATGTGTCATGGATGTAAGATATGTGTGAGATGAATGATAATGAACCAACTCTCTACAAAATCCATCCGTCAAACTTGAGGATGCATATTCTCTTCTAATGGATGGCCCAACAAGAATGTGGTCAAATTCCTCCTTCATGACTGTGTGACTTGCTCCTAGAGGCAAAAAAAGTTCTTGATCCTCCTCAAGCATGTGAAAATAAGAATGTACCTCATGTTCCACCATCACATGAGGATCCTCCATTTATCCATGAATGCAATCATCCATATGGAGTTGGCCGTCTAAAATGTAGGAGGTAGAGTCTGATCTCACTAGCTTCTCATAAAGCTGCTCAATCTGGATCTCATATTTTTGAAGTGCACTTTGAGTATTCTTCAAAGAATATTGGGTGGTCTCCAACTCATGAGTAAGCTTGTCAATCTCCTTTTCATATTCTAATGAGGCACTATGATACATCTCCATATGCTCAAGAATATGATCTCTGTCAAAAAGTGAATGCAAAATGTTACCTTTTATGTCTATCATTTCCTTCTGAATCTTTTCCAAGTCTTCAATGGAATATTTCTCTTCCATTCTCCAAAACAAATGTGACACCAATGTAGTAGTGTCATGCATGATGAATAGGGCCTCTTCAATCTTCCTTTCACTCATCTTCAATGGCCCTGCAAGAAAGTGTGTCTCTTGAGGACAAACACACTCTTCTTTATTCTTTGGATCAACTTCATGGTGAAGCTCAAGTTGCGACTGAGAATCTGATCCTTGTTCATCTTCTTCTACTACAAGGTCTTCATCTTCATGGGAACTATCTCTTGTAGCAACCACTTCAATATTGATCTCCATGTCACCAATGTAGAATCTTGAGCATCCATCAGTAGATGCTTTATTGAAGATGTCCATGCTTGTGCATCCTTCATTGGATGCTCTCCAATCCATGTCCATAGTTTCATCTATATCCATTCCCAATGGCTAAAATGACAAATCAGATTGCTTCCGGCATAGATCCACAACATATGGTTCACATAGATCATAATTAGAAGCATTTTCAATATCACTTTCATCGTATGAAGTGGAAGGTACTTCAAGGGGTTGCAATGAAAAGTGACTCTTGCAAAAATAAGAATTTTGATCATACCTTCATGGATATTTTTCATCCTCTTGAAGTGGCTGATTTGTATTGGTATGCTCTTCCTCTTTGATATCCACAAGAAGACTCATCTACAACCTGTGATTTTCTCTGCTTCACTTTATTTGATTGGAGTGAATCAATGCGCATGGCTTCATTCTTGTCTTTAAGTTCTTATTCTTCTTTTTTATCCTTCTCCAAGTGACTCGTGACTTCTTCATAATCTTGGATTCCACAAATAGGCTGATTTATACTCTCTTCATGCTCGTCTAAAGGATGGTCTTGAATTCTAGATTCATCATTGCTTGTACCACTTCCTTCACAATTTTTTTTTGAGAATTTCTTGGTAGACAAACCAAAGACGAGTCTTTCCATGCTTCACATTCCTGATGGTGGTTATAAAATTCCCAACATATGTTGCACACTCCTCTAAATATTCTGTAGTGAATTGTCCAGTGGAATCTCCTTTTTTTCCCATACATGATCTTCAACATCAGGTACTAGTCTCATTTTCAAATCTTTTCTTATTCAAGTGAATGGTCGAACTTTAATATTGAAGCTCACAAGTGAAGAGGGCCATGCTGTGATACCACTATAATATCCCCAATCTAAAAATAAAATATACTAACTCCCCTTCCAAGATCTAATTTCAAAATCTAGAGACTAGGTGCAATTCCTAGCTTTTGCAAGCCAAATACTGCCAGTTTCCAAATGGATTCAAATGGCACCAAAAAATTTCTATTTTCAGATATGATGCATGGGATGAGTCCTAATACATACATTCTAACATGTATGACCCTCATACAGACACTCACGATCCCCTAGGATCTTAAACTGAAAGAAACTCGCGACAGGGGACTTAGCCAAATACACTAGAACACTTATGGGAAAGATGGTTTCCCAAACACAACCAATGAGTCACGAATTGGGAAACAGATTTTATGGTGATAATATATAGAATTATCAAAGATAAGAAATACACATGGAAGGAATATATCAAGGTTCTAGATTTATAGTTGCACATTCTCTAAGTACGCCACACCTGAGATGGTCACAAGGACCACATGGTTGTTAGTCCCCAGGAATTCTGTGGAAACTCAATGGATTCTGGTGCAATACTCGAATTATATAAACATATGAAATCCCCAACCTTCTATGGAAAAAATTGAATTTAAAATAGGCTTTATGACAACAAGATTTGGAAACTAGCAAGAAAAGTTCAATTGCGTGACAACTCAACTAGGAAGTTTCCAATTGATTCCAAATGACCTCTAATCCTCACTAATTTTTGGTCTGATTCTTGGGATGGGATATATACTATCCCACCTACCTGCATCAACTTCCAAAACTTGATTTGGTTGTGTAGAAGTTAATATATTTCAATTTTATTGAAGACTAGTCAAATTTACAAGGTGTTTGAGCATAGGTATGAAAGAGCATAGAAAAGAGACACATAATTTACAGAAGAAAATTATAGAACCATTATTATATGATATAGAAGTATGCATATACATGTAGAGGTTGTTACAAAAGTAGCATGGCTCATGGAATTCCAAGCATCAAGCCAACAACTTTATTATTGTCCATCTCGGCAAGATTGCTAGGAAACTAGTACATCAAGACATAGGCATAATCACTAGAAATGGAAGGACTTGCTAATAGCAGTAGAAATATACAATATTCTCAGTGATAAAGGATGATTTCCTTCCTCCTCAATAGCTATCTGAATACAAAACTAGTGAAGTGGAAATGAGGGGCCCATCCCCCTCTTGGTATGCAAGGGGAGCATCAACCAAGCAAACAGAACCCTAAGAAACTCCAATACAATATCAAATAATCCATATCAAATAATCCATAAGCTAACCTCTGGTAATGCACCTTGCTGCTCCTTTTAACCTTGAGAAGTCTCCAATACCATGGGTTAGAGAAAACAATGGACAAGACTAGTTCATCCACTTTAGCCAATACTAGGGACAATTACAATGGAACATTCCAAAACCATGCACCGGGTAGTTATTGGTTCATAATTGCTCCACTATATTCATGAATGCGCCCTCTAACCACCTTGACTTTCCCCTTTTTGTGGAGCATTGGTTAGGTTTGTCCACTTCCTGGTTTGTCCACATGCTTTTCCTACCAACTTCCTTGGGCACCACCAATTGGTCAACTTCTTTCACATTATCATAAATAAAATATTAATAATTCATTATTTATAAGAGAGTGGGTCATTTAATATTTAATTACTTCTTTTAGTGCCTTTGACCCAACAGTACTTGCCTTGTAAACCAATTCAAACTGGATGTGCCAAATATTAATTTTAGGGAAAATAATTTGTTTTGTGGCCCATCTCCACTTACATAACTCATAATGAACATGCAACATGGATTTTCCTTTTCACACTAGTTTGGATTTTTTCGTACTTGGACTCTTCTCCACCAATAATTACTTCCAACCTTAGCATGGACAACTTAGGATATTTTCAATATTTTCAACCACATGGGGACTTAGCTTAATTTATGAATAGTGTAAGGTTCACATTCTCCTTTATGCATTCTCCCAAGTCCAATATTTTTAATGTGGCATTATTCCTAGATTTGGACCTTAGGATTAGCAAATAAAAAACCCAAATCACCACCTAAGTGAATAAACATGAAAAAGTCTAGGTGACTTAGGCAATAGTGGTCCATGGCCAAATTTGGGAACATTACAATCAATTTTGACTTGGACGAGTCATCCTTGTAATGCCCGCCTCGATACTTTAACTGATTAGACTAATGAGGGTACTAGTTTTGAAATGAACCGGATAAGTAAAACACGAACCATTTGAATTTACTTTGAGAATGCTTTGAAATGAAAACGAATAATTTGTATGCTCGACTGGTTGAGATATTAGAATGCATGATGTAAATATTTTATATAGTGTAGCGCTACTAATGTGTGCTTGAGTGTGTGTAGTGGTAGGTAAGACGATATACCGACTGACCCACAATGGAATTTTAGGGGTCGTAAGAATGGAAAGAACACATAGGGGTACGACAACTGACTGTCGACCCTGGATTAGCAATCCATGCACGGGTGAAGCCGTTTCAGCTCACCTAGGGAAGCGTATGCCGTACGGGCAAGGCCATAATGATTTGGTCGCATACGATGAGTTGAGGGGCGCGCAATAAGGAGAGCCTTATCTCTCAACATCCCTTAGTCTCCAAGGAGCATAGTTGAGAGATCGCGGTAACGGTTCCCGGTCGCTACGCAGTACTCCCCATAAGAAGGAAGAAATGAAACTGTCTGTAGGGCCCGCCGAAGAGGTACCTAGACAAGAATGAGAGGAAGAAAATTAATCAATGGTTTAAATGAAAATTTCACATAAGATTTAAGAAATACTTTATTTCATTTTGTTCTATTTTATTAATTTGAATAATTCTATTCAAGATTTTATTTTTAATCTTATTATTCATTTAAATTATTTTATAAAGAGGAAATTTAAAATAGATTATACTTTTAGTAAAATAAATCATCTTTTAATTCAATCTTAATTTTAGGAAAAGAAAGAAAAGTAGAAAGCAATAAGCCTAACTAAAAGATTGTTAAGTAAACTAAATGAGAACCAAAAGAGAAGTAGAACTCTTCTACACCTAACTCCCACTGATCTAAGGATTTAGGTGCACATTAAAGACATTAAGAAGACATATGTATTTGAGAATATTGGAAATTAAAATATTAAATTAAATTAAATATCTGCATGGACAGATACATGGCACAGAGACTTTTGCTATATAATGAGGGAGGAGAAAGAGAGAAGGACATCTCTTGCTCCCTGATGCTGGATGGTCATCATAATCTCGGATTATGTTATGATCCTTGGAGTTGGGATTAGCCGGAACGGGGATTGGGAGATCCTTTCAGGAGGCTATCTTGTGTGTGTTCTTATGACCCCATGAGCTTGAGGGTTCAAGGTGAAGAAGAGAACCTTGATACGGTAGGGTGGTCAACCAAGGGGTCACTCAGTACTTCGTCAGGAAATGTGATTGGATCATGCAGAAACCACTTCGAGGACTCCATCGATTCGCTGGATCAATCGTCGAAAACAGGTTTGAAGTATTTTTATTTTATTTATTTTGCTAAATCTTTTTGAGAATGAATAAATTTGAGTATATAGTTTTATATATTGACATCATGTACTACAATAGATAAGACGAGATCTGTGGCTTCTATATCTTCTTCTGAAAAATCGTACAGGAAGTTATAAACTTAATTATACTTATATTTTCCAATTCTGTGGAATTTTTTTTTTTTGGGACCCTAAAATGGGAGTCCCTACATTTGGTATCAGAGCCGGTCAAGCCTTGAGGACACCGGACTCATATTTCTATCAGAGGTCTACGGTAAAATTGTAAAGATTTGGAGGAGACCGACAACAACGACTGGATCAACAAACATTCAACGGCAGCTGGATCGACCATCGAGACAGGTTACATTTCTGTATTTGCTGTTATGTTTGTATGATGATTACATTGCATATTTATCAATGTTAAAGCTTTAAGAAGTTTTATTTGTTTAAAAGGAGAGATAGTAATCTGTTCTCCGTCAAATACGAAATGCAAGTATTGTATAAAGTTCTTATGGTTCAGACTTATACAAAATTTATATTACTGAACAAAAAACAAAAAAAATTCTGAACTGTTGCCCCATTCTTTTAGACCTTTGTAAAAATTGAACGGATCGTTTATAATTTGATCTCTGTCAAATTGATTTTTTTGATTTTTTTTTATAGTCTCTGTAAAAATTGGATCGGCCTATTTTCTTTTAGATCTCTGTCATAAAACGGATCGCTTATATTTTCTTGATCTCTGTCAAATCGAATTACATTTTGATCTCTGTAAAAATTGAAATGGAGCATTTATATTTCGATCTCTGCAAATTGAATTATATTTTTAAGTCTCTGTAAAACTTGAAATGGATAGCTTATATCTTTGATCTCAATCAAATTAAAATGGAACGCCCTATATCTTTGATCTCAATCAAATTAAAATGGATCGCCCTACTTTTCTTTAAAGCTCTGTCTTGTTATTTATTCATACTACATCCACCAGATTGTCAAATCTTACGAATGCCTCGATGCCATACCCTGAGATGGACAATATCTCTGTGTCTTATGTTTTGATCTCCAGACTTATTAAGGAAGAGAAATTCTAACCTTACTGTTTATCACCGCCAACGTTTTGTGTCTAAGATACCTCTGTTGTGCATATTTCAAATCTCCGGATTAATTCTGATCCTTGAGCGCATCACTCCATCGATGTGACTCTTTCTTATTAATTGGTGGAAGAAAAAGATGATCTGATCTAAGTCATAATATCCCCAGCACCCTGTGTTTTCTCGCTATCACTGAATATTAACTCTTTCGAATTTCAGATCCAAACGGAAGATCCAAGATTTAATTACGGTTAAATAATTTAATTCTTATGATCGATTTTTCTTTTATCTGCTTGTTTAATTCTTCTAATCGATTTCTCTTTGTTTAAGTTAAAGTATCTAAACGCTGAGATTCGAGTTTATTAAACCCACTAGGTATGTGAGATTCCCTCTTGAGGTATACGTTTCCAAATCTCCTATCAGAAATCAAAGGGGCATAAATTATTTCAACCTGTGTCATTTTCCATTTAGTGATCCAGAATTACCTTCGATTGGAGTTTAATTGTATTCTAAATTTCATTCCCAATCTATTTGACGTTTCCAGATCCATGATCGTTATTTAGGTCTCTGTATTGATTTCATGTTTTTCAAATTCATTATGCCAAAGCGCCCGGCGTTATCACTCAGGATTACGGATATTGTTATTTAAAAAGATTCTAAATTGTCCATTTGAATTTGGTTATCTTGAAACCTCTGTAAAAATTTTTAATGGGTCGCTATTGACCTTTATCCATTGGTACTCACTATGCATCCATTCAAATTTGATTGACCTATTCTCCAAATCCGTAATCCGAATTGTTTTTGGCCATGAAAATCTCTATTATTCACTGGCGTCTTCCGGAGTTCATAATTTTAATTGAATTCAAATCTTTAAAATTTGCTGTGTGTATACTTTTAGATTTCATTTACAAATGCCCTGTAACAAATAGATCTACAGATTATTGGGAAGCAATTAAATAATGCCCTGTAACAAATGGATTACACCTTCAAATCCATCTGATCTTGTGCTAGAATTATTTACATTCCACCACGTGCTAGGGATAAGGAATCATTTGGAATGTACTTGAATAAATTACTTTAAAGAAGCGCAGGAAAGGAGGCAAGTGCCCTTTTAGAGCTTTTTCTCAGTGCATTGTTATTGTCCTAAGGGGCTCAGAGTACTTGGAATTTCTGTGTAGCCATTTAGGTTTCTATCACACAAAATAAACATAATCTTCTATGATTTTCTCAAACTACTTGGAAATCCTGTGTAGCCATTTAGACTTTTATAACACAAAATAAACACAATCCTTCATGATTTCAATTTTAACATGAAAAGATAAGAATTTTGACACTATTTTTACAATAAAATAAATTCTTATTTTTTTAGGAAATTAATGACATTCATTATTGAAAATGGCTCTTTACATACTTATTGAGTTGTTAGAAGGTTGCATAGTTATTGAGTTGTTAGAGGTGGTTCCAAAGACATTGCATATTCAAAGATCTTTTGTTGTCAAAAATATGTAACATATTACAAAATAGATCAATACACAGATTAAGATCTTTAATATATTCAAATATCTTTTGTTGTTAGAGTCTTTAGTTGGGTTTTTCATGTATTGGGTTATCCAGTTTACACACACAAATTAAAAATTAAAAATTGTTTTATTATGTAAGGCCCTCAAACCTTGCATTAATACTTGTGAGAAAAAAGTTGTCCACAAGTATAAAATGGTCTCTAAAATGTACAAATTTGTTTCAAGAAACTTTTTTATATTTTGTATAAAAAATTGCATTTTTATTAATTATAAAAAACATTGTTAAATAAAAGTTATATATTGCAAAAACTAATTTGATTTTGTTATGTCATATTCAAATTAATTGTGCAAGTACCTCAAATTATCCTTTCAAGTGAAGATAACATTGTTTTTTTATATTTCATTTATCATAAGAGACCATCATTAACTTGCATTCACCCTTAAAAACATTGAGCTCTAGGAATTGGATAATAAAACAATACTTTTCAACAATAAAGTTTTGACCTGTACATCTTATTAGATTTGGAATAAAATCGAGCATGTCTAAAAGCACTCAATAACATATAATACTAAAATTAAATGCAATGTTCAAGTTTACCCATTCTCTTCATGGAAAATTTTATTACATTTGTGGAATTTAAAGTCATGATTATATATTTACATTGTAGGTACAATTGTTCAAATTGAGAAAAAAAAAAAGATCCATGTTATCATTTTAGTATGATAGCAAGGATCAACTTAAATAAGATCATGTTAGAGATTTTGAACATTGGCTTAATTACTAGAATTTAAAGAAAATCAAATTAATAATATTGACAATACTAAATAAATCCCGAAATGACAAAAAAAATCATTAATAAAAAAACTTTTATAACTCTGATTTTCATTGTTCAAAACTATTTTCCAATATTTTGAGCTTAATTAAAACAAATGAAATGAAGACCAATGTTTATAACATCCACATTGAAATTAAAATTAGTTGTTGGACTTAACAAAAAAATGGAATTAACTTATTTATAAAATTTAGGTTATAAAGGAAATTGAAAATTTAAGATATAAAGAATATTGAAAATGAATACCATTTTCATTTAACTTTCCTAAATTTTAAAAAATTTATAAGTATATAATTTTTTTTTAAATTATGTTACTTGGAATAAACAAAATAATTTTTTCAATTACAATAAATTTTATAAAATATGTTCATTAATATATAACATAATTTAGATCCTTTAAATTTTATAAAACATCGTCATCAATATAAAACATAGTTTTGTCCAATTTAAAAAATATTTACCATCTACATAAGATTTTTTTGAGAAGAGTAAACATTCTCATCATCATTTATTTCTTGGAAAACATCATTGTACATCAATGATGTTTTCATATAAGTTTGATTATTTCTTGGAAAACATCATTGTACATGAATGCAGTTGATATCAATTTAGTTTTCATATAAGTTTGATTAACTATCTCCAAGTTACCTCTTTTATCAATGATGTTTTCATATAAGTTTGATTATTTCTTGGAAAACATCATTGTACATGAATGCAGTTGATATCAATTTAGTTTTCATATAAGTTTGATTAACTATCTCCAAGTTACCTCTTTTGTACATGAATGCAGTTGTAAGCCACATCTTTCACTGTATCTTAGAAAATATCATTATATATACACGTGGCTCCATTAATAAATTGTATCTTTCACTGTATCTTGGAAAATATCATTATATGTACATGTGGCTCCATTAATAAATTGTATCTTTCATTATATCTTGGAAAATATCATTATATATACTGGCTCCATTAATAAATTGTATCTTTCACTGTATCTTGGAAAATATCATTATATATACATGTGGCTCCATTAATAAATTGTATCTTTCACTGTATTTTGGAAAATATCATTATATGTACAGATGGCTCCTTTAATAAATTGTAAAGGAACATAAATTTAGTTTTCATATAAGGTAGATTAGCTAGTTTCCATATAAGGTAGATTAGCTATCTCCACATTACCTCTTTATTTATTTTTCTTTTTATCTTATCCAATCAGTGAAATCATTAATTGACATAGAAAGAACATTGACGTGGCAAATACCATTTCCCAATTCTTCTGAGACTTAAAGCAAAGAAATTTTGTGAATAGTATTTCAATCCAAATTTTTTATAAACTGAAATACAAAAAGAGTATTGCCAATAAGAATAGATATTTTATTAACTAACTGGTTAAAAGTAGATATTTTAATTTTCGCCAAACCATATTCCAGCCGTCATGGTCAAAAGCATTTGCAAAAAGGTTATTTCCAAAAGATTGGAAATTCAAGCAAAGTTTTCATCGCATGCTACTTAAACATAGCAATCTGCCTCCAATAAGAATAGATATTTTATTAACTAACTGGTTAAAAATAGATATTTTATTTTTCGCCAAACCATATTCCAGCCGTCATGGTCAAAAGCATTTGCAAAAAGGTTATTTCCAAAAGATTGGAAATTCAAGCAAAGTTTTCATCGCATGCTACTTAAACATAGCAATCTGCCTCCAATCAGAGAGTGAAATACCGTAATCCCTCTTTGGGAGACATCCTTAGTGTATTGCATTGCCAGATAAACACTTTGCGAAATAGAATACCATGGCATCTTGAATTTCTTCATGAAAACGAGTGGTAGGAAGAGAAATGGATGAATAATACTGAAATTGGGATATGCAACTCGATTGGTAGACATGGCAGCATTGGAGTTGGCGTGCTTCCTCACAATATTCAAATTCTTGCAATTCTTACAGACAAATGGGGCAGCATAAGCAGAAATGCTACCGTTATTATCGTTATTATTATTGATTTGGTCATCCGCAGCTGAGAAGCAACTGCTGAAAATCTTGGAATGGAATGGAGGAAGAAGATCAGAACTGGGAATTATAATAGTTGTTGCCATTTTGTTGTTTAGTATTGACATCTTCATCAGTGAGGTCGGCGTCTGTGACAAAACTTTTCCAAAACCAATGCTTTTTCCACACTTTGTCCATCATTTCTTCGATCGGCACATTCTTCGTCTCCGGAATCAGAAACACCACAAAGAGGGACATAATTAACACCCAGCCAGCAAAGAAGAAGAAGATCCCGTATTTGAAATGGCAAAGCATTGTCAGGAATGCCTGTGCAACACCAAAAGTGAAGAGGAGATTCACGCATACAGTCACGCTCTGTCCAGCAGATCTTGTTTCCAGGGGAAAGGTTTCGCTGGGAATCAACCATCCTAGAGGTCCCCACGACCATGCAAAGGCTGACACGTAAACGCAGACCAGCAACACTACCACAATGGCCGTGGCTTGAGAAAGCTGCTGGCCCTCCTGCAACCCCGTAGCCAAAAGGATTCCAATAATCACCTGCAATTCCACACAATAATCAAACCCTGTGACAATTATGTTCTGGCATGGAAATGATTATCTAAGTAGGTATAAACAGAGCATTGAAATGGAAATGAGGATGAAGAAATTGGGCTAAAACCTGTGAAATGGACATCTGTACTCCTGCTTCGAGAAGAAGCACTCTTCGACCAAGTTTATCGACCGAGTAGATGGAAATAAGAGTGGATACGACATTGACTGCACCAGTAATAACCGCAGAGTAAAGTGAAGCATTGTTCTTGAATCCCAAGGTCTGGAAGAGCACAGGAGCATAGAACATAATGGCATTGATACCAGTCAACTGCTGGAATATCTGCATAAATATTGTTATAATAATCTGAGGTCTATTCCTGCGCTTCAGGAGGTTTCGAAATGGATGCTTAACTTCAGCGGCTATTCTACTAGCCTGAACTAGTTCATTGAACTCTGCATCCACATTATTGGTTCCCCTGATTTTTCTCAATACTTGCCTTCCGTCTTCCAGGTGTCCTCTTTCAATCAGACTGTTGGGTGTCTCTACCAAAAATATAGACCCCAGAGTTAGCAGAATTGCAGGGGCCCCTGCCAAGCCCAACGAAATCCTCCATCCCCATGGCGTGATCTTAGCTGTAAAATAGTTCACTATATTTGCACACAGAATGCCTATTGTAATGTTCAACTGGAAGAGGATGTTTAGAGCCCCTCGAATTCTAGTTGGTGCTATCTCTGAAAGGAAAAGAGGGACCGCCTGCAGTTACATAAAAGCAAAGACCCTTTCATCAAATCCGTGTTCCGATAGATGACTGATGGAGGAAAACAAACGCTAAAGTCTATAATTTCCCTGAAAATGAAGGCATACAGAGCATAATGCGGCTAAGAGATTTACAGGACAGTTAGTGTCAATTGTGTATATCACGGATTAGTTTTAAGGCAAACGAGCTTCATAAGTTTTTACAGAAAATTTTAAGAATTCAACTATAAGCAAAGTTTGTCGTATGAAAGGCGTGTCAAAATTTACAGAGCTGTATTCCGGTTATCTAAAAACAAATCCATTAAGATTTGTCAAGATTTACAGAGCTGTATTCTGGTTTTATAAAAACAAATCTATTAAATGCAAGCATATCATTAAAATTTGTGATTATATCAAAGCAAATCCATTAAATGCAAGCATATCATGAAAATTTGTGATTATATAAAAACAAATCCATTAAATGCAAACAAATCACGAAAATTTGTGAGCTACTAAAGCCGATTTTTGCCTGGAACGAATGAACGAATAAGCAGAGGCATTTTGTCTCTCCATTATTGAAAACGCAGTATCAAGTTAAAGATTATATATTATCAGGAATATTTACAAAGATTATATATTATGAGGAATATTTACAGACCTGATTAGCGAATCCGACTCCACATCCGAGAAGTATTCTTCCGATGATGAGCATGAGGAGATCCTGCGCTACCGTATTCAAGATGACTCCGGCAAGAAAGAATAGGCCGGCAATAAGCATGGTCGGTCTCCGGCCAAATGTTCTGGTAGTATATGAGGCAAAAAATGTAGCTACAAGACCTGCTAGATACAGAGATGAAGTAAATAGTTGTAATCCTTGATTGTCGTACTTGCAGTATGTATTTTGCTGCGCCATATTCTTCTTGCGCGCGACTGCAGGGAAGAATTTCTCGAGAAAATCGTCCATACCGGTTACCCCGCCTGTGAATTACGATAATCAGTTGTTGGATTTTGAATAAAAATATAAATTATTAATCCTGAAAATTCTATTTACGGCAGTGATAAATACAAGTGTGTGTGTCTTCAACTATTAAGAAGCTAAATATAGCACGGCTAGATATATATTTTTATGATCAGAGGAAAAGCATTCCAATAAACATTAACATTAAATCTTAGCCAAACAATATCAGATCGCATCTAAGAGCAACGTGGACTTGTGGAGTTCTTAAAATGCTGTAAAAGAATCAAGATATCCAATTCATAGCACAGTATATTGCTCTCTGACGCCTAAAATGCTGCAAATTCAGACTAGAAATATAGAAATTGTTCTGTACAAATTATACAGAACATTCACCGAACGTGCTTGAATAAAAATCTAAAAGATCAACGTTAGAGCAAACCCTGCCCTTCAAAGCACTAAATAATGATGAAATAAAGTAACAAAAAGTAAATATCATATCTTCGTTTGACAATTTCCGAGCAGAACTTAATGCTGAACTTAATTCTGAGTACAAAAATCTTTTGACAATTTCCGAGCAGAACTTAATTCTGAGTACAAAAATCTTTTGACAATTTCCGAGCAGAACTTAATTCTGAGTACAAAAATCTTTTGACAATTTCCGAGCAGAACTTAATTCTGAGTATACAAATCTTTAAAATGCACACATTTCTCAGAAAAATCTGTTATAAAAAAAAAAAAATTCAGATTTCTGCACATAACAGTCAAAATTTTGACCACAAGTAACAAAAAGTAAATATCAGATCTTCTTTTGACAATTTCCGAGCAAAACTTAATGCTGAACTTAATTCTGAGTACAAAAATCTTTTGACAATTTCCGAGCAGAACTTAATGCTGAACTTAATCCTGAGTACAAAAATCTTTAAAATGCACAAATTAGAAAACTCTGTAGAAAACAGTCAAAATTTGTGCACATAACAGTCAAAATTTTGACCACAAAACAGCAGAAAAATTAAGCAAATACGCATGAGTCAACCAGCTAACATTAAAACCTCCAAAGCTTACCAGATATTCCTATATCGTAGCCAAACATCAACCCGCCGCTGGCAGCCATGATACAAGTTAGGATAACATAAGTCGTAATGAGCGCCTCGAACTCTACAGCCGCAGACCCCACTGGGGCTACAATTCCTCCGGGCATTTTTGAAAACACTGGAAAAATCGTGATCTGAGCAAAGAGTTGAGCAAGAGGTGAAAGGGACAGATAGTCGTTCCAACCCTCACAATGCAATTAGGAGTTATAGTAACGTAAAGATTGACTTAGACTTCATTAAAGATGGACAGAAAGGCAGATTTTATCCGTTGATTAAAGATTGACAGAAAGGCAGATTTTATCTATTGATTAAAGATTGACAGAAAGGCAGATTTTATTCTTGATTACTATGTGCAATAAGTATGGACAAGTGGAGAATATATATTATTGCATTAAATTTTATCCACAACTTTTTATTGACACCTGGTATTATATGTTTGTCATGGTGGTTATTTTACTTGAATTAAAACCAAAAAAAATTAAGAAAAAAAATATAACATCCATGTCAGATTACAACTCATCTAAATTCATATTCCCTTATGATTTGAGCCTGTATATGTGAGGTGTGAATGTATTGTTTGTGTATGGAAGTGTAAGAAGATGTTGTCTCCAGTTGTATTTGGTTGATATCTGGTTGATATCTGCTTCCATATTTAATGTTGCTATAAATTAGCACAAACATAGTTTAGATAAAACATTTATAGAAACTTAAAATTAGAAAAGATGTTTTGTACTACTCATTCGATGTAAAAAAAATCAATTATAATATTATTTTGGTTAGTTGGTTATATGTTTGGCTATTCTTAAGGTATGCGTGAGTTAAGTGGATAAACATGGTTTTTTTTATAGTTCATATTTTATGGTTAAGTAAAATTTCATTTTGATGTACTTATTTTTTTGTGACATTTCAAAGATTTAGGTCATCTTATAATGTATCAAAATCTCCAAAGAAAAGTTTCATTCATGATTAAAGTTCCATCAATGAAGTGTAACTATAACTTTTGACAAAATTCTTACCAAATCTTAGAAGAATTTATAGTATATATGAATGAAGTTTATCCACTTATTTACCCACTCCATTATGATGATACAGTTTGTGGTTGTGTAGGCGTTATATATTATTCATGATTCTTAAACAATGTTTGCAAAATTGGTTACTTGAAAGGCAAGTAAGATTTCCATCCATTGTAAGTAGGGGATAGCTCTCTAAGGCTGCCACGTTAGGAGAGAGTGGCATTAGTCATGGGAATTAGCTTAACACAAAGATGGTGTTGGGTCTTACACTCTAATATGTAGTCTAGAATTTTAAGCTCATTAATACATTCCATGATTTCCATCCAGTGTAAGTAGGGGATAGCTCTCTAAGGCTGCCACGTTAGGAGAGAGTGGCATTGATCATGGGAATTAGCCTAACACAAATATGGTGTTGGGTCTTACACTCTAATATGTAGTCTAGAATTTTAAGCTCATTAATACATTCCATGGTAGCGTAATATGCTACCAGTGTTACGCTGATATGAACACACAGTGTTGAGATCAAATTAGTGGATTGTAATGTGTCTCCTCCATGTTTCTAATTAAATCAAATTCTTTACAATAGTTTGAGACCAATCCTAAGTAGATCGTATCTTTAATACACCAATGGCCTAAACTCCAATGCCCACTACTAATTTACCTACTAATTTGATCTAGATTATTTGGAGAACGAAATGAAGGAAGTGAAATAAAACAAAAATATACACGAATATTTTGCAGAAAACACGGGTAGTACAATAAAACCCAAATTCTATTAATGTATGGAATGGAAAAACATTGTAAACTGCAAAGCAATACAAACTAGCTCTAGATGGTGGTAGCTTATCTCTGAAAAGAGATGTGTCGGCTATGCTCATCCGCAAGAACTGAGTTACAATGAGGTTAGAAAGGCCTTTTTAACATAAATCATCAATGAGGGAACCCAAAACATCAAAAACCTAACCCTGAGAGATGAAACACCAAAAGGCTTGTGGACCCCAATGTGGTTAGTTGATACGTCAATTTCCCCAGGGCACAACTTTTGCACACGATCTCCATTTTGGGTGCTCGATATCCCGTTGGAAAGTTCTGACCGACAAGGAATCCGTGTTGTTATCCTAGACTATTCCTTCAAAAATCATCTGAGCGTTGTCATACCAAAAAAAATTCGTTTAGGGCCTCAAAACAACCCTGAAAACCTGTAAAAAAATTACCAAGTTGGAAAATTGTGTCTTTGAGCCTGTGGACTAGGTAAGTGGCCACCGATGTCCATCTGGATCATAATTCATGATAATGTGTAGTTCTTTAAGTGAAGTTCCTATGTTTAGTCTAATATTATTGTGAAACCACCATAAAATAGATCTGCATGTTATTGAATGTTGAGTGAGTTGTCTAGCATGCCTAAAGCACATTATCTCCTCCCTATTTGGGTAGAAAGTGTTCTTACATTTTCACAAAGTTGAGGAAACTAGTTGTCAAATTTGGACTACAAGATGCATTTGGCCATTGTTATTAACTGTCCTTGTTTGTCAATCAAGTATGTGGCAATGTTGGCATTGTGTGTTCTCTAAGTGCACACTTTGCACAAGGTGTCCTCATCTAATGGTAGCTAAAAATATGAAATGTTATTGTGTGGATGAAATGGTGATGCTTCTTCTTCTAACTTGCATGGTTCATATAATTTGATTTGGTTTACATTAATTACTACATGAATGCCAAGAAGTGGAGGAAGGTCTAACTTGAAGGAGTTATTCCCAAATTGTTGAAAAATTGTGTATGGACCATATAAAATCAACGTTAGCTTGTGGTATATGGACCATATGTAATCAAATTGAGCTTGTGGTGTTGTTGTACCTTAAAATGTTATTTTATAAATATAATTATACACTGTCACCCACCTATAACATTGAAGGAAGCTTGTGTTGGTCTTGGATTTGCTTGTACTTTTTTCCTGAGAATGTTGGAGAGTCGTTATAATTATATCTTGTCATCCACCTATAACATTGAAGGAAGCTTGTGTTGGTCTTGGATCTGCTTGTACTTTTTTCCTGAGAATGTTGGAGAGTTGATTTCACTTATGCATGAATTTTAGCAATGTTCTGAACAAATGTAAATGCTTTTACCTAATGATTATATTACCTTGGTGAATTTGCAAGTGTTAAAGCCATGAGAAGTTCATGCATGATTTGAATGTTGATATCTTTGTTGATGAGTGGATGGCTTTGTTATAACTATGTTGTACAATATGTACATATGAATCTTGTTGTTTGGCATACTAGATATAGAGTGTTATTGCTTATACCAAAGTGGGATTCACTAACTTGGTTTGTCCAATGTTCATTTGTGGATGAAAGGCTATATAATACTACAACTTAACATCCCAAGAGATGCCATAGGGATTTCCAAAATTGACTTAAAACCCTGGAATCGGGTTAGAGACAATTATAAGAAGAAAAATGAAAAGAGACCATAACTATTTGAAGAATGCTTTTGTTGTTATGTATTGGAGTAAGCTAAATGTGTAGCAATCAAACCCCATTTTCAATGCTAAATTTAAGCTTAATTCTAGTAATATTTCTTGGTATGGTTGGATTTCCACCATGATCCAAGTTCCATGCATGCTGGAACTTTTCCCCTAGGGGTTTTGCCCCATTCTAAATCGATCCAGATGCTTGAACAATCAATCAAAACTCTAGATGAATTTGAAATTTGACTTCTTGGGTCATTGAATTCTAACAAGATTGCTATATGTTTAGTCAAATCCCAAATTGGGCCCCTCTCTTCATATCTCAAATGTACAGGATGCCACTAGGCCTAAGAAATCCTTCAAAGATGCTCTAAAATCCTTTGGTCCAGTTTCCAACGTTAATTTTTAATCTTAAGAGAGTTCCTCATAGTCATTTTAAAATTGAAAAGGTTAGTAAAATCCCTATTATCCCAATGGAGAGTAGAGAACTTTTTACTTGGAGCATGCCCTAATATGCATTTTAATGGATTTTGGCCATGATTAATGGACCACCAGAAGTGGGTTTATCTGATTTGGAAACCCTTTCTAAAGCAAGAAGCATACATCTACCCCTATACAAGTGTTTAATTCATAGTAAAATGATTGAATGATTAACACACATCATATTCTTCACTTGGGATTTTGGTTCTAGGTTGTGTCAACATTTGCATGAAGCCATGGTCCCCCTCCTTTGATCCTTCCTCAAACTCTCTTTCCTTTGTTCCCAATATGGATTATGATTCCCAACCTACCCCTTCAATTCTAGTGATTGGATTATATGAGTGAAATCAAGGGCAACCTAGGTAAGTTTAATTTCCTTTACTCAAAAAAATAAGAAAAGCATGTATTACTACATATGTGAGTGGACATTAATATTTCTAGAGGACTACCATAAGGGACTTGGGCATAAACTACAAAATATGCATGGAAGAAAAAGCTAGATTCAAAACATACACTTTTCAATGCATATCATGTTTTGGAGTTGGGCACGGGACAATCTCCTACCATATGTATGGCTACTTCACATAATGAGAATGCCACCATTGAGCATCACCACCTAGTATTATGACTTCCACATAGGAGGCTCTGTTTGCAAAAGAAGAGAATGATATCACTTATCCCTCCTCTTTGGGGGAGGCTTGAATCTTAGAGAAGGGGTGATCTAGGGACACATTAAAGCCAATTGAAATTAAGGGTCAGAAGGCAACAACCAAAAATGATATCAATATATATACGGAGATTTTGGAATTGTTCAACAGAAAGTAACAGCTGAAGAAGAAGCAACAACTTTCTCTATGACAAATTCTATGAAATATCCTTGTTATCTTGTGAGGGGGAATCTAAAGATGATATTCCGATATGAAACTTTTGGTACTAGTGAGGATAAAGTAGCAGAATGGGGGATAAAGTAGCATGGATGAAGGAGAAACTACACCTACCCACGTGGTTGATATTGTGTTCCAAGAAACATCCATGAATGGACTTGGCTAATGAAGAAGAAAACTAAAAAGAATCGCAAGCTCAATTCCAAATATATGACTAAATCTCAAAGGAGGGTTAATACAAAGACATCCAAATTCACAATTTAAATGTATTTGTTTTTCTCTTTGTTATACAATCAATTTGCAAGGTTATGCATTTCTCATTAGGGTAAGAAAGAAACATTATAATTTAAATGTATTTGTTTTCTCTTTGTTATGCAATCAATTTGCAAGGTTATGCATTTCTCTTTAGGGTAAAGAAAGAAACATTATAGGAGAGATGGAAAAACTTATTCTACATTATCCCTCTTGTGGATGGGGACATATATTGAGTTTAAAGGTATTTTGAATGCTAATTTTTGCTAGTATAGAGCAAACAAGTAATACACATGTTAATTTGTAACAATTGTTATTAACTCTATAGAGAAAACAAGTAATACACATGTTGTTCATTTTGATTTGTAACATTTTGTTATCAATTCCAAAATATATTCCAAAATATATTGCCATTTTTTTGTGAGATATAAACCCCATTAGCATTTGAAAAGTTTATTTTTAAATAGATTATTTATTAAATTTTTTTTTTGGTGTATTTTTAAATTTTTATTTATTCTTTAAATTTAAATTAATTTTCTATTTTTATTATACCTGCCTCCAACAGTTATATAGCAATCTTTTTGTAGTCAAATTGCTTTGACTTAATATTAATTTTTATTTCTACACCGATGTTTTGTAATGTTTTGACTTAAATGAAATGTACAAAAAGTATTATTTTATTTTTAAATTTTCTAAAATTAAATATTTTGACTTTTTCTCAATTTTATGAATTGCTTTGACTTAATATTAATTTTTATTTCTGCACCGATGTTTTGTAATGTTTTGACTTAAATGAAATGTACAAAAAGTATTATTTTATTTTTAAATTTTCTAAAATTAAATATTTTGACTTTTTCTCAATTTTATGATTTGTGATTTGACAAATATTATATGGTTTGAGCCATATTTGTCAGAAAATTAAATTAAATTAAAAAATAAAAGATTCAAAAACGCCACATACTCCTAAAAAGCATTGTACATTGATGAGTGCAATCATTTTCATTAATGATAATACAATTAAATAAAAACTAAAAAAAAGCTAAATTGCCACTTAGTCATTCACATTAAAAGATGGGTCATTTAAAATTCCAAAAAAAAGGGATCACATTTTTTATCTCATAATTCATACTAGGGAGAGATTTGCTTAGGTGAATGGGGACCACAAGTAGACATAAAAGTTGTCACATCACACCCATAAGTGGGGTAGACAGAAATATATAAATATTCTTATATTAACCAAAAACTACACAAAATTTACCCTTATGACTACTGGGCCCACCATAGTTCATAAATAACCTACTTAAGTAAGTATGTTCATATATAAATATTTTTATATTAACCAAAAACTACACAATTTACCCTTATGACTACTGGGCCCACCATAGTTCATAAATAACCTACTTAAGTAAGTATGTTCATAACTGACAAAAGAACTTTACAAGCAATCATGTCCTTCACAAATCCCACAATATTCTGACATTAAAGTAGATCTCAATCCTTAAAACATCCTACAATGACCTGACCACATGTACATGCACTCCATCAACTCAACCCCAACGAATGGCCTCTACAGCAGAATCACACAACTAACAATCCTCACATATCCCAACAAACATCCTCAGTTGAGCATTCTTCACATCCCCGCCTGCACAATAAAGGGTGATTTGAATATCAGTTTCACCTATAGTGAGTTTTAACTACTAAGCCCACCCAATGCAATTAATGGCAACCAAACAATTAAATTAACCAAATTTCCCATTAAACTCATCAAAGGCAACCATTAAACACATCAAATCATCCACTAAATTGTATGAAAGCACAAGGATCAATCAAGATAGTTTCCCAACCATTGGATCACACCCAAACCAATCTAGTGCACTCATTTAGAAATTCAAATTTGCAATCCATGCTAATGCCACAACCCAATCAAATCAACCAAAACTATCTAAAAGGAGCATGAATCATCTTGCAGCTTGCTTGTTGTTTTTCAAAGATTTCGAGTTGCTCAACAACACTGTCAACAATGCTCCAACCAGCTAATATCTCTATCAACCACCCGAGGTAAGTCACTATGTTGTTTTATGGCTACTTCAGGTATTGTTCAATTTGCTAATATGGGTGGTGTGCATTTCAGGTTACATCTAAATCTATGCCTGCAAATAAGATATGCATGCTAAATCCACATGTTTTGTTTCGATGTATCTCTCTAACAAATGTTTAAATCACTGGATAGAATGAATTACGCAGGGAAGAAAGAACAATATCTATCCTTATTCAAGCTCTCCTCTCTACTTAATAGGCCCTTAACTTGTTCATGTTTCATGTTCTAAGGAAGAAGGAACAATGTCATAATTTGTCCATGTTTCAATATATGTTTCCCCTGGATGTTAGCTACATAGTTTACTTGTCCATGTTTACCTGTGATTGTTCAGACTTCATTTTTCACCTGTGATTGTTCAGACTTCATTTTTCAATATATGTTACCCTTGTTATATAACTATGTCACTTGTTCATGTAGTGTTCTAAATCTATAGAAGACAATGGTGCCAAGACCAATGCCTCTACGCATCTAGTATGCCAGACTAAATTATGCACTCGACATATGTTTCAGAACATGCCATGACTCCACCCAATCTTGTTTTGCCAATGGTGTGAAGTACTATAGCATGCAATGGAAACAAGTCCACTTCCATATCTATGGCTCTAATGTCCCAAAATTGAAAAACGCACACACAGCCAAAATCCACAATGCCAAGGTGAATATAATACAATGGAAAGAAGCCCAGTTCTACATGTCTGTCTCCATTATGCCAAAATCATAAAACTATGCAAATAATCAGAACATGCCATGACTCCACCCAGTCTAGAAGTGGTTGTTATGCCAATGGTGCCAAGGCCTATAGCAAACAATGGAAACAAGACTAATTCTATCTCTATGGCTATGTTATTCCAAAATATAAAATGCACTATGTATTCTTTTTGTACAGACAAAAAAGAATCAATCAATCCAAAACATCTTAGAAAATGCACTTTGTAATTTTTATTGTAGTGTGCAAGTTTATTGCAGTCATGTTGAGAGTGAGTGCATCTTCCTATACTAGACGTTCAAGGAGGCGTGTTACCAGAGGTGCACAATTACAACTCAATTTATCGGATGAAGACTCACAGTAGGTAGATGGTAACATCATTACTTGCAGTGGAAATGAACAACATAATGACTTACCCCAAGGGGTTGATAACAATAACCCTTCCTGTGTGCCTGGACAACCCAATGAAATTGAGGTTGTTCTTGCTGCTCCAAAACCAACCAGGTTGCAAGCTAACAGTGCAACCAAGAAGATTAGTGCCAATAGAGGGCAGAAAGAACAAGATATTCTCATCGCAATTGATGATGTATAATTCCATGGATATTTTGTTTGAGCAGTCCCCAAAAAACATGGTATTGCCACCACATCACTACACTACTAGATAAATGGCCCGACTCATACAAAGTGAAAAGGGCCCCTTATAGTGATGACTGCAAAAGAGGAGGAGGTGGTGGTTGTTTGGTGCAAGGAGATGGCTCAATTAGGCCATGTGCTAGAATTGATACAACTAAAACCCACTGTTGCTCAAATCTGTCAAGGTAGGCTAAATCCATTCAGAGATGGATTTCTGGGAAAATCATGGTGGGCAGGGTCTAAGAAGAGGCATCCAGAGCTTGTGTTGCAAACGACATAAGGCCTCGATAGGACAAGGCTATAAATATAGGTCTCATAGTTGTGTCTAGGTTCTATGGCACATTATCCATTGTATATGAGAAACATGCCTACAGTCTAGACCATGTATGGAATTGTGACAAAACTGCTTTACAAGTAGGCATGAACTGTGGCATGCGGGGAATTGCCAAGAGAGGGAGTAGAAATGTGCCAAAAATCCTTCCTAAGAGAAGGGAGTGGATAACCATTATGTGTTGCGTAAATGCAATTGGTGTATCAATTCCAGGGTTCTATTTGTTCAAGGGTAAGACTCAATTGAAAAACTATCTCCATAATTGTGAACCAGGGGCATGCATGGCTGCACATCCCCATACATGGATGACCAAAGAGTTGTTTCTGAATTGGAATTTTCACTTTGTAGCATTTGTTCCTAGTGGCATATCACTTGAAAACAAACACCTATTGATTTTTTATGGTAATAACAACCACATACCCATACAAACCATCGAGGAGGAAAATAGACTAGGCATTGACTTGTTAACTTTGTCTGCAAATACTACTCACATGCTGCAACCTCTTGATGTAAGTGTGTTTGGGCCTTTCAAGAATTACTTCAGATCTGAGAGAGCAACATGTATGGAAAAGAAAAAGAACCCTATAGAGGTGAAAACGTTTGAATTAGCCGAACTTGGAAGCAAAGCTTTTAAAAACTCTCTCACCCCATCGAATATCAAGGTAAGATTTAGGCAAACTAGAATCTAGCCACTAAATTATGATGCTTTTATTCATGATACTAGGTGTAGCGAAGCATTTGATTTAAATGCCCAGGAAGCTTTAGATGTTGCAGACAACATGCTATCACTATCTCAAAGACATATTGTTCAATTGGGTGACAACAATGAGCAGGTCAATGCCACTCAACATGATCATGAACTAGATGAAGAGAAGATGGAAGTTGTTGGGTCATCAAATGAAGCTCATACAACATCTGCAGAGCATATTCCTAATGACCATGTTGAGGAGAATGTGGCTTTAGGTGGTCAAGAAACATGAAGCAATGAGGAACAATTTACAATGGCAAGCCAAGTTGAATGACCTGAGTGGTTCGCAAAAGCCATGATGAATATGAACATAAATATTCTGTCCAACACCAATGGTCAAAGCCTCAACATGCCTTCGCAACCAACAATCATAAACAACGACCATGTCCATTACTATGTGGATGATGGAGGTGTAAAGGAACACCTTGTGGATACCAAAGGACAAAAGGGAGAAGACAATGCCAATGAAACACCAATCCCAATTGATCCTCTAGGTACCACACCAGTATTGTGCCAATTACTAAAGATATCAATAGAGAGACTGCAAACACGTGGATCAACAAGAACACCTGATTATCTTTGATTAGGCAAGAGTTCACAACTGATCACTTCAGAGGACTACATCAACCTATTGGTGGAGGCAGAACAAAAGAAGAGGGATATGCGGGATGTAAAACAAAAGAAGAGGGACCGAGCAAAGGAGAAGAAAGAAGCAAGGATTGTTGTAGTGGAACAATGAAGGAGGAGAAGCGAGAAAAAGAGCAAGCAAGGAAAGGGCACAACTAAAAGCACAGTAGGGTCTTCAAAGTGATGGAGGGAGGATCATGTCCAACTCATTGGATCCACTTGCAGACAATCCACGACTCTTCTGAGACCTCATAAACATCCATTTCCCTCAATATCATCTATTTGGTGTACCTCTTCCACTAATTCCTACCAATGCAAGAGCCTATGCTCCAAATGCTACTGCAACACCTCCAACCAATACATGGGTATTTAGCACAAGTCCGAACTATGGTTTTTCAGTTCTCCCTTTGCTACAAGGTGCAAACTCGCCTCAAGTAAGTATGGGGAACTCAAACTAATCCGGTCAAGCCATCTTTGGCAGCTCAACCTACTTGGATGAGGCAAATGCAACAAAATCAACAGGTTTATGCAATGCAAACACTCCTTCTCATTGGAAATAGAGATATCATATACTTAGCCTAACCACATGGAGTGTGGATTTTGTTATAGAGGCATTTTGTGGATGTTCTTCTAATCGTGTATTTAATTAGTTTTTTATATAATTGAAGGCCATGTATTTATGTATTGCTAATGTAAATGCAACACTGCTTACCTAAGATTGGTTATCCAATACTTTTTGAATGTTCAAGGAACTATTATTTTGGCAAGCAAATAAACAGTACAACAATCTGTTGCAATAGTTGGTTTGTTTGGGAACTTGTTTGTCTTTGCAAAAATCTCTTGCACGTCTCATGTAAAAATCCTCTCACGTAAGTTCTAGTAAGCTCAAATTTTGTTTAATCAGTTTTCTCTATCATTGAAGGCAATGTATCTATGTAGTGCTAATGTAAATGCAACACTGGATACCTAAGAATGGTTATCCAATACTTTTTGGAATGTTCAAGGAATATTACTTTGGAAAGCAAACAAACAATACAACAAATTGTTGCAACAATTGGTATGTTTGGGAACTTGTTTGTCTTTGCAAAAATATGTTGCAACTTGCAAATCTTATGTCAAAATCCTCTCACCTAAGTTCTAGAGAGCTCAAATTTTGTTTATATTATTCCCTTTCACCTATGGATGAAGATCACTACTTGAACTTGTGACAAATGGATTAGTAAGCAATCACAAGAACTCATATATCTTCCATAGGGCTTCCTTAAATCCATGCCACTTGCCATAAATATTGACACTAAGCTGCTATCGGGACTTTCCCTTTGTGATTTCTTGCTGACATTCAAAAATGTCAAAGAGGTTTACAATGCTAATGAACTTACCATGTTTTTAAAACCACTCAAAAAACTACAATTGATAGAAAGAGAGCAGGGATACGGTTGCCTTCATTACAATTGATGGAAAGGACATCATATATTGTAATTTAAGCATGCCTTTGCTTTTGTCCTATTGCACAATCTCACTACTTGAACTTTGCAAGCTCGATCTATCATTGTAAATTGGTTATCAGGGTTGCAAAAGCTCAACCTATGGTACAGGATAATTGTGCATGCCTCTGATCCTGGCCTTTGTCACAAGTTTGTTGCAACTTTCACCTACGGCAGAATATCACTACTTCCTTAAACCTATGCACTATCAACCTCTATCCCAAATATATATTCCTAAACCACAACCAAAAACAATTGGTCACCAATAATACAGAATAATACCCAGTCACAAGGTTTGGAAGAACCATGTCGTCTAGAGCTTCTACCTCTGGTTCTTTTATCCCTACAGTGCCAAAAATCCAACAGTTCAAAACTACCCACAAGGGAACTCATCTGAATTGCAAGTACCAGGAATCCATTACCATGCCAGTTATGCCTAGATTCTCTAAAGACCAAATATGAGAATTAATCTCGCCACATATTAAAATCCCTGAAGGACATAATCTCCAAGGCAATTCGTTGCAGTAGTGCAAAGGTTTCTAAATGTTGCAAAACACCCAACAAACTTATCAAAATACCATGCTAGTTGTCTAGCCTATAACATTGTCTACCAAATCTCATGTGGTAGAATTATCCGATTTAACAAAACAAAAAAAAATAGTTCGATATAATATTAGTATATTACTAATAAGAGTGAGGAATTCATACAAATTAAAGAAGATATTTTTAATCATGAGAAAAATTATTTGTGGTCTATTAACACAAAACATATAGAAATAGCAATAAATTGCACACCTATGTCTTGCATTTTATATGCCTAGGTATCAAGTTATATTTGGAACAAAAATTAGATTTCAAATTCCAATCTATAACTTATCTGGCTCACCACCTTCTTATAATACAAATTCTATCTATATATAAATATATAAGGAAAGGCTCGATCAATCCTGCAACTGAAAGGAACTTATAGAGCTTAAGACATAGTTTAGGGTGACTTATTTTCTACACATGATTTTTTGCAAACCCTTAAGAACCATTGTTATTTACGTATTTTTGGGTACAAGCCTTTGGCACTATGGTACTACCATAAAATAGTGTACAAAACTCATGACCTGTCTTTGTCATTGGTTGCTATACCTAGAAGAACTCATAACCTTGTTTACAATATGTTTACAATGCTTATATATGGCTTAATCTAACTCATATATTTGGTTTACTAAAATGAAACAGTTTTACAAGGCAAGTTCCCTTGCCATGTTTTCACCACCAAAATGGTTTTTCAAAAGATCGTTGATGAGTTCAAAATATTTCTAGAAAACCTAGCATATCACTTGAGGAACTTGCCAAAGAGAGAGTCGAGGGAGAACCTTATTTTAAAAAACATCATCGATGAAATACCAAATTCGAGACAATAACCACATTAACAATATAATACCAAATTCCCTATTCTCAACAAGACCATGTGATGAAATGGATGATGTAAAAACCAACCTAAGAGCCATTAAAAAATATAACTAACAACTTTTGCAACAAGGAAAACACTAACCAATATGCTAGTATAAAACAAAGCCACCAACTTAGGTGATAAGGAAAAACTAACATTTCCATGGAATAGGACAATGTTCAACAAGTTCACATGTAAGGGTTCTCACAGTGTTACAAGTCGCATGTAAGGGTTCTCACAGTATTACAATGGTAAACATCCTGGAGAGAACCATAAACAAAAAGAATGCATGCAAATTAAATTTTTTTTTTCATTTAACCATTGAATAGTCTCGAAGGAAGGCCAAATCAAATGCATATGCACAGATAATCAAATTACTTTTCCGTTTAACCATTATATACTGTATGAGGAGAGCCATAAAACAAAAATTAACCAAATTAACCACATTAACCATTCGCCACATGAGAACTGAACCGGAGAGCAAATTAACACCATTAACAATGTAATACAACACCATTTTTACCAAAGCATTAACACTATTAACAACAATAACACCATTTTCAAGGGATACTTTTTACAAAACCATTAACACCATTAACAACAGTAGCACCATTTTCGGGTGATACAAATCCATTATTACAAACGAAGAAGAACCCACAACCCAATAATTTACAAACAGAGCAAAACCCCTTAGCCACTTACTACATGTAAAACCCTAACCCTAAACGAAGTCCCCAAAGCATAGAGCAACCTAGGCCATCCGCAAAAATCCATCGGGAGAGTGAGTGTGTTGAAAAACGCAGAGGAGAAGCTGGTAGGAGTCGAGGTCCTACTAGGAAAAACCACGAACAGTGTTGCAACTATGTCGGTCTCCATCCACACAACTCCATGCACCTCCAAAGTGACATGCACACACACAGGAGAAGTTAAAACCCATTTCGTGGTGGAATAAATCAGCAAGAACGCAAGAGAACCAGAGCTTACCTCGCAACGAGTGGTCACTCGCCGAAGCCCCGCGGTAGAATTAGTCTCGAGCAGTTGAACCAGAAACGGTGTCACAACGAACTAGATAAACACAACTTCCAACTAGTCAAGGCACCCACACTGCCAGGCAAAGCACCCACACAGTGTCGCGAAGAACCAACAAAGGACCATCGTCGAAACAACACAAAGCAACAGAACCACAGTTGAACCAACACAAAACAACGAATGGTTATGGGTCGGGTGAGTTACAAGGACCAGGTGCACCACCACCCGAGTGGGCAAAGGTTCACCCACCAACCCCACACAAGAATGAGCGTGGAGTTAGACTGACAACGGGAGACAAATCAAGAAGTACGGTAGAAAAGGACATTGAAAGCGCATTAAAGTTTATTTCCGTAGGGCACTTGTGGCACTACCATGTGGTAGTCTTTGGAGTGCCAACGTGCCCTCCACATGGCTCTTACATGTGTAAAAGGGGAGGGCACAACACTATTGGCGTCCCTCCCCTACATCTTATCATGATTGCAATCTAAATTTCATATCTATACGACATGATCGATCTTGATTTCACATGTGTACTACATTTGGGTCCCATATCTGTAAATTCTGTACTATATCTATACTTAGATATGAGTGATCTCAAACATATACTTACAATCTCTGTAAGATTATGGTTGATAAAGTAAGATGGTTAATAATAAAAGTATAGAATTGATTATGGTTAGTAAATGAGATAGAAAAATGAATAAGTACCTCTATATTAAAACCTAATTTCAAAACTCTATATTAAAAGCTAATCTCGTACTGTATGGCTAATAAAACACAGAATATTAAAACCTAATCTCAAAACTCTATATTCAAACCTTATCTCGTACTATATGGCTAATAAATGCATAAAAATGAAAAATAAGGCAAGGAAGAAAGAAGTAATCTCACAATACAATGGCAAAGAATATCACCACTTACCCGTTATGTGTTGTTATTCTCATGACATGAATTATACTGGTTGGCCCCAGTTAACAAGCCCTTCCCAGGTCAAAGGTCATGGGTTCAATTCCTGAGCCCATTGGGGAGCCAGTGGGGTCAGGCTCCTCAGCACAATCAGTAGCAACTTAAATTAAATCGTGAAAGCAACAAGCTTTCTGACTTACAAGTTACGGCCACCTACAATATATAGACAATAACAATTTTTTGTTAGAGTAGAAAAGGATGTCCTAAAATAATAAATTCAAGAACTTATCGTTTTGTCTCTTTGTCCAGACGAAAGTCCTGTTCCAAGTATGGGATATTTTATGCTAAGAATAGAATTCAAAATTTTACCTTCTTGTTGAAGATTGTTATATTTACTTACAGTTGCATTCTGTACAGCTAATAGAACACTCTATTTCTGATGGACATCTATGAGGCATTTTGCTTACCTAACCCAATGAACCACCTTTCTGAAACATTATTTTTAACAAGCTGCAATTTTTTTTATTAAAAAGCTTAAAACTTGTTGTGAAGATCCAATTCAATTATAAATTTAATTCTACCAGGAGCCAAAATAGAGAGAAGAGCAATGGCAATCAGCTATAGCATTTCCATAGCATATTGTGAGAGAGATTAACAGGTACACACATGCTCTTGAACTCTGGTAAATTGATAATTGATTTTGAAGATTGTATCATCATTCCCATGGTTCTGCAAATGTAAAAATATAAAGATAAAGATTATAGAATGTAAACAGTCCTTACCTTGTCTTTCCTTGCAATAACTTGGCCTGTAGTAGGGTTTGGCATTTTCTCCAGAGACCGACCTTGTGCAAATGCTTTGGCATGCAGAAGGGTTTCGCATTTCTTCTCCCCAGAAAAGTAAAAAGAACGATCCTCTGCAAATGCTTTTTTCATATGGTAGAACTGTTGTTCTTCCGACAATTTGCAATTGGCTTTTTTTCGTCCCTTAACAGTTGATAATTTCCCCTGGATGCCCAGGTTTCCTTCATTCTGCCACTTACATGAGAAACCATGGATTTCAAATACATTAGAGAATGAGGCTTCATAATCCACTTCAAATTCAACAATGTAAACCCTCCATAAGCTTCAGACCCTGCCTCTGCTGGACAAAATGGATGAAATGAAACAACTTCTCCGCCAATAGCAAGATGAGAACACTTGCTACTGTGGAGATTTGAACATGGGTTGAACAAAGGATGGCTTGGGTTTCTTCACACTTTCATTCTGATCGAACCAATAGAGGCCTCCAGAGAATGGAATAGTGGGAAGCTTTTAAAACGGCCTCGAACCAGAAGATTGGCGAGATAAAGAGTTTGAGATTTTGCAGAAATCTGGATGAGGAGGGGTTTACTGAACAATGGAGAACCGACCGAGCTAGTAGACTGCAATAGGTAATTTACCCTCCCAGCAGCAAGAGTTTTCTTTAGGTTTTACAGATGTTATGGTGTTTCGTACAACTGTCCAAACAGTTATTGGAGTGTTTACAAGGATTATAAACAAGTGTTACGATGAAGTATGGTGGAGATGCACGGTGAGGTTTTTTTTTTATTAATTTATATAAAATAAAGTATAGTATACTATGAAGATTTTACAGTTGAAGACTGAAAAATGCAACACACGAAAAACGAAAAGATACGAATATCCATGACGATAAGTGAAGGTTACATAAAAACTTTAAAATTTGGTTAACTTTCATGGGACGGAAAAACTTGTATTCACTACTTTAAATTTCATAAGATCATTAAAAAAATAAATAAATAAAACCTTACCTTGAATCCTTGTTGCTAAGTAGCATTACTGGGCGTGGATGCTTGCCAGGTTGACCAAGTATTCTTTGACCTGTTCTGCGACTTTCTCAATTATTCATTGAGATAATGGACTGCGGTAGAATGAGCGTGTATGATAAAAGACAACCAAAAGGTTTCGGCGATTTTGGGATAAATAACGGTTCAAATTTTGGTTGGAAATTGTTATTTTTGCAATTTTGTAATTTTAATAATTGAGATGATTTGTTTAAGATTAATTATTCAATTTTAAAACTACTTAAATAGCAGAAATAATTAAAATAATAAAAAATTTACTAATTATATTAAAACCCTAGATTAGTTAAAAACCACTTTTAACCTAAAACTATGGAATAACCTCATTTTATTTTAATTAATTAAAATGTATTGTCAAATTCTGAGTTCTGATATTATGAATACTCAGAAGAATATTGAGGATTTTTTAATCCTGTCTCTTCATAATTTAGAAAATTAAAAATCATAAAACCCCAATCCACCTTCACATCTGAAATCTGAAATAATACACTTATCAACATAAATATTAAGTTTCCAACTCGCGAGACTACCCACAACATCAACCTTTTCAATGCAATTTGTGATATACCTCTATTTTTTTACATGCAAAAACATCATGCCATATATTTTACTGATTTGTTGGATTTTAAAATTTTTGACTAATTTTTTTTCTACTTTTGCCTCTTTACTAATTTGTTTTGAATATTGTAAATTTTATTTTTATTATTTTTCAGAATTGTTTTTCAATAATTTTGAATTGTATTTTTTTTTTTCAATTAATATAATTATTTCTAATCATCTTTAAGGGGAATTAAACTTTGGTGGTCTCGGTGGTCTTGGCAAGAAATGATTTAATTAATTAATTTTCATTAAAATTATATTGCATGAATTTATTTTGCACAAAGTTTTTTTTTATTTTTTTAGGACATAAAATGGTTTTGACTAAAGTGTTTTGTTTTAAACATTGTGTAAAAACGTTAAACAATCCATTAATAGAAGTCTAAAATTTATTAATTCTTTCTTACAAATTAATAGCTATTTTTTTTAATAACTCGATACATTGAAACATCTTTAAATTGTTAGATTAAAAAATGTTTAGAAGGTAGATATAAGCAGCTAATTTCACTTGTTTTATTTTCCTTTTCTTTATAAAAATTGTCATAGGAATAACTTCCGGAAATTGCTTATTGATAAGCATAAATGCTGTATTTATACAATCTTAGTGAGTGTTGGGTCTCACCTACCCACACGTCTCTTGGATTCCTCCAGAGACTATTCATCTTCTTATCTAAACTATTTATATGATTTATAATTCATTGTGGAATCGTAATCTCGAAGGATTAGATTTCCAACATTCCCCCCCTTAATCTGAAGGGGTGTTTGTAAGTCCGAGCATGTTTCTAAATATTTCAAAATTTTCATCCAAGCGCTTTGGTGAAGATGTCTGCAATTTGCTCGTTCGTGGAACAATGTCGTAGATAAATTCTCTTGGCCTTTACATGATGTCGAAACAAATGATACTTTGTGTTGATGTGCTTGGTTCGATCATGGAATCTTGGATTCTTGGGCAATTTGATTGCATAAGTGTTGTCGATAAATAAGGGAGTGGAGTTCTCTTGCTTCTCCTGCAAAGATTCAAGTATCTTCCCGAGCCACACAATCACTTTTGTTGCTTCTGCGGCAACCACATATTCTGCCTCTGTTGTTGAATCTGCTAGAACTGATTGTTTGTGTGATCTCCAGGAAATAGCTGCTAATCCAAAACTCATTGTGTATCCAAAAGTGGAAACTCCTGTCTCTTTTTCGCCATCAAATTCTTAATCAGAGTACACAATGATTTTGAATTCATCCACCTTAGAGTACTTGAGTCCAAAGTCTTGAGTCCCTGTCAAGTACCTTTAGTAGTAGACCAATGTCTTTCACAAGGTTTGTGTATGAACCTTGAAAGGATGCCAACAACATATGAAATATCTAGTCTCATGGTGGTAAGGTACAAAATGCTTCCTACAAGCTGTCGATACTTGGCTGCATCCTCGAATTCTTTTCCTTCAATTGATGTGAGCTTCAACTTTTGTTCCATTGGGGTTGAGAGAGGGTTGCATTATTTCATGCAAAATCTGTTCAATAATTCTCCAACATACTTCTTCTCGGGGATGGATATGTATTGAGGATGTTGAGTGACTTCAATTCCCAAGTAGTAGTGAAGGTGTCCCAGATTTGTCGGTTCAAAGCCCTTCTTAGATATTTCTTTATGGATGTAATGTGTCTTTCATTGTTCCCTGTCATCAAAAGGTCGTCTACATACACCACAAGAAACACAACAGATCTTCCAAATTTATTTACAAACAATGTTGTGTCATCAAGATTATAGTGTTTGAAATTTAACTTTAGAAGATGCTCGGTTAGCTTTTCATACCATGCTTGAGGTGCTTGTTTTAGGCCATACAAGGACTTGACAAGCTTACATACCTTTTCTTCTTGTCCCTTCACAACATAACCTTTTAGCTAAGACATGAAGACATTTTATTTCAAGTCTCCTTTCAAGAAAGTTGTTTTTACATCCATCTGGTGGAATTCCACCCATTTTGTGCAGCTAAAGAGAGTAAGGTGCAGATGGTAGCCAATTTTGATGTGGGGGAGAACGTCTCTTCATAGTTAATTCCTTTATTCTATGCATATCCTTTCACCATGAGCCTTGCTTTGTGCTTGTCAGGCAAGCCATCTGATCTGTATTTGTTTTTGTATACCCACTTGTAGCCAATTGGTTTGGTTCTGATTGGAGGATCAACCAGCTTCTAGGTGCCATTATTCATGAGTGCATCATACTCACTTTGCATGGCTTCTTTCCACTCATCACGAGTAGCATCCTCTTCAAAAGAAGTTGGTTCAAAGTTAGTAGATATATTCAATTCACAATCAAATGAGACATCCATGTCATCACTTGATTTATATGCTTCTCGTCCATCTTCTTGTTTGGTTGAACTTCTTGTTCCTGTCTTCCCAACTTCATCTGAGTGGACACTTTCAAGTGTCTTTGTGGCCCATTTAGGAACTTTCCATGATGGTCCTGGTTGATTAACTGGTGGTGCTTCATTTTATTCAAGGTTCAATCTTCCAATCCTCTCAATCACATCTTCTAGTTGAACCTCCTATTCAGGTGAAGTGGCAGGAACGTCTTCTTCATGAGGGGGTGTTGGTGCTTCAAAAGGAAATTCCAAAGATTGATTCAAGATAGGGACCCCCCCTTCAAGATTTGGAATTTCATTATCAACTTCATAATATGTTTTTAGATGGAAAAATTTCTCCATACGATCAAGTTGTCTTTCAATAGACTGGTCATTTTATTAGTTTCAAGAAAAATGACAATAGCAATTCAAAGATTTTTGAAATTATCTAGTGTTAGAAGTTGAGTTCTCAATTATCATTTCAAATTGTAATTCACAAAAATGTTTTAATACTACTTCAAATATACTTGAAGTTATATCATGTTAAAGGTTGAGTTATCTCATTGATTTTTCTTCTTTAAATGTTGTGAATACCTTCAAATATTTTACTAAAATGTCAACTGCTTTAGCTTAAATTGGTATGTAACAAAAATGAAATTACTTAATTGATGCCATGTAGTCTAAAACTGCAAACTATGGAAATTTCATTTAACAAAAAGTATCCATATATTCATTGCTATTAATACCTATCTAAGACCTCCAAATACTTTTGTTTCTTAATCTCGAAGAACATTTTCATACAACATTGATCATCAACCTTTGTAAAAGCCTAGGAGACAACGATCAACTTCATCCTCTTTTCATTGTCATATACTCAATTTGATTGGGGTTTGATGTGGGCATTTAGGTACCTACCCATGTCCTTTATCTCTTAAACACTCCATTCTATTAATGATGTGAGGTCACTAGAAACCAAATTTGATACGGGGCACTTAATTTTGATTAATGTGAGCAAGAGTTTTCCATTGGTAGAACTAGGAATATCATAAAATCATGATTTTTATCAATTTTTTATTAAATTAGACAAACAAATTTGAAAGGGAGGTTGCTTGAGTGTCTTTTATTTACATGGCTAAAAGCATTTGCATTTTTAGTTTTCAAAATTAAGATTGAATCATATCTTTTATAAGCATAACTTTATAAATTTCCAAATAATATGAAAGTTATGGAAATGTCCGATGCTTTAGAAATCTATAATTTTTTTAATGAAGGCAATTGTCTCCTTTTGGACATCTTCTTTTTGGCATATAGATATCTCTATGTTCCTTTTACAATATCCTTCATATCGACATGTCTTTGCAATTGCTAGTATTTATTAATTTACTTTTTACAATACTTTTCTTATCGACATGTCTTTGCACCTTAAGGGGAAATTACTAGTATTTATTTATTAATACATACTAGCATACCATAATATTAAGGATTTTGTAGACTCTTTATGTTGTAGATTTGAAAGAATGACCGTAAAATTAAATCTTGGGTATCCTACACTTGTTAGCCCGTCCTCATAGTTGTCACCAATGAAGATGAGGAATTGTACATATGGATCCTATCCTATCCCCCCATCTATTAATCTGTTTATAAAACAATCAACATAATGCATATATAGAATATATAATCATAGGTAATTAAAGCCAAAAAATTGATAAAAATGAAGTTCTTCATATCATGAGTGATATGCCAATTGAAACTTACTTAGTAAAGCCATTTTCTCCCCCAATCTCTCACTACTCAAGAAATTGAGAGACCCATCTACTTGTTTTGGAACTATAAATGAGAGACCCATCAACTTCCCACATTAAGAGAAGAAGCACCATAATAATTGTAGCAAGGTGATTATAGTGATATGGAACTGAAATTCCATTATTAATGTTGATGACATCTGCATAGTATGAGCCATAAAACATATTAACATATAAAAAGGCAATTGCTAGTATTTATTAATTCGTACATACCATCATACTGATGCCTTTGTAGACTCTTTACCTTGTATTTTTGACAAAATGACCTTAATAATATTGGGTCTCCTACACCTATTAGATGTCCTCATAGTTGTTTCCAGTGGAGATGATGAATTGAACATCTAGATCCTCTCTTATCCTCCCCATCTATTAATCCATTTATAAAACAAAAAAACATACAACCTATATAGAAGATAAAATCATAGGTAACTAAAGTCATAAATTAGATTAAAATGAAAGTCTTAAAATTGTGCTTGATATCACATTTGGGACTGGTTGTGCAACATTTTTCTCCCCCAATCTCCCACTACTAAGAGATTGAGAGACCAATCAATGTGTTTTGGTACAGTAAATGAGAGACCCATTAGTTTCCCACATGATAAAAAGCATGATAAGAGTTGTAGCAGGGTGATTACACTGATTTGGGACTGAATTTTTATTGTTAATCTTGATGACATTTGCATAGTATGAGCCATAAAACCTATTAACATCTTAATGGGAAATTTATAGCATTTATTAATTAATAAATACCAACATACCAAGGATTTTGTAGACTCTTTGCATTTTAGATTTAATAGAACCACTGTAAAAATCTTGGGTCTCCCACACCTTTCAACCCGTCCTCGTAGTTGTTTCTAATGAATATGATGAATTGCACTTCCAAATCCTCTCCTATCCTCCCCATCTACCAACCCATTTATAAAACAATGAACATAATGCATATATAGAATATAAAATCACAGGTAACAAAAGTCAGAAATTAGATAAAAATGGAGGTCTTAAAACCATGATTTATATTCCACTTGGGACTAGTTATAAAGACCTTTTTCTCCCCTGATATCCCACTACTAAGAAATTAAGAAATTGAGAGACCCAAAAAATTGTTTTGGTACTGTAAATGAGAGGCCCGTCAGTTGCTCACATGATAAAAGAAGCACGATAATAGTTGTAGCAAAAAAATACATTGATCTAGGATTGAAATTTCATTGTTAATGGTGATGACATCTACATAGTATGATCCATAAAACATATTAATATCAAGTCAACATATCTAATAATAACATATATTTTCCTGGAAAAAGAAATTATATATATATATATATATATATATATATATATATATATATATATATATATATATATATATATATATATAAACAAACATAGAGATGATCTGAGAAAGTAATTGGCTTCATTCATGTAGTTTTTTTTTTTGGTTTGGACTCTTGCAGAAGTGAAATTCCTTGGGAAAAATAGTCGGATGATTTTTTTTTCCTTTTGCATTGATATATTGCCTCAAGTAGTTGTTTGGAAAAGGTCATGGATGGTTTCCCTATTTGAGAGTTTTAACCACATAAAACATCGGTATGTCAATTTGTGATCTGTTTGTATGGACGATTGAAGATGTATGACCTGTGTGGAAATGAACTATTTTAATCAAAAACTTGGGACTATTTGTAGAGATTTTTTCTCCCCCAATCTCTCACTACTAAGAAATTGTGAGACCCATCAACTTGTTTTGGTATTGTAAATGAGAGACCCAACAACTACCCACACCATAATAAGAAGCACAATAACAATTGTAGCGAGGTGATTACATTGATATGTGATTGGAATTTCATTGTCAATATTGGTGACATATGCATAGTATGATCCATAAAACATATTAACATCCTAAGGGGTAAATTCTAGTATTTATTAATTCATACATACCATCATATCAAGGAAATTTTTATAGATTCTTTGTGTTGTAGATTTGAGAGAGATATTGTAATAATATTGGGTCTCCTACACTTGTCATTTCATTCTCATAGTTGTTTCCAATGGAGATCTTGAATTGTACACTCGTTTCCTCACCTATCCTCTCCATCTATTAATCCATTTATAAAACAATGAATATAATTCATATATAGAATATAAAATCGTAAGAAACTAAAGCCATAAATTAGATAAATATGAAGGTCTTAAAACTATGCATGATATGCCACTTGGGATGGGTTGTAGAGCCCTTTTCTTCTCCAATCTCCCGCAACTAAGAAATTGAGAGACTCATCATCTTGATTTGGAACTATAAATCATATACCCATCAACTGCCCAAATGATAAGAAGAAGCACAATAACCATTGTAGCATGGTGATTACACTAATATAGGACTTAAATTTCATTGTTAATGTGAAATCTACATAGCCATCTTCAACATATATTTGATAGTAACATTTATTGTGAAATCTACATAGCCATCTTCAACATATATTTGATAGTAACATTTATTTCCTAGAAAAAAAAATTATTTATATATATATAGAGAGAGAGAGTATACTTTCATTCACTCAATTTTGTTTTTGGTTTGGACTCTCTTAGAAGTGAAATCCCTTGGGTAACAAATAATTTGATGATTTAACTCTAGAAAAATCATGCCAAGAATTGTTTATTTACAGATGTTGGTATTTTATCTAAAGAATCCAATTATGATATACTAAAATATTTATTAAGATTTCTAAATTGTTTATTTATTATTGCATCCATATTTTGATAAGCCAATTTTTTTTATACCAAATTACCTTAATTAGTGAATGAAGTTGCAAAACTAAACTTGCATACAAACAAAGATTTAACACCCATTTCATTAAATCTGAATTTATTCTAGTCCAAGCCTCTTTGAAAATAGGCAAACAAATACCTTTCTAAAGTCCAAAAGCAGGGTTTCTAAAGTGTAAAATCAGGGTTTCTAAAGCACCAAAAGTGCCAAAACAGGGTAGGTATGGACCCAATATTAGCACTTTTGGAATGGGTTGTTGCACTTTTTGAAACAAATTTTGCACTTTTTGAACGAAAATTTGCAGTTTATAAAGGTTGCTTTTGGAATTTTTGAATCGATTGTGCACTTTTTGATGCAAATTTTACATTTTTTAAATATGATTTTAAACTTCTTAAATTCAATATTGAAACTTTTGGTTTCCTATTTTTCACTTTATAAACACCATTTTCATACTTAATTTTATATCACATTTCAAACAAAACAAAATATAAAAAATATGAAGACCTTCCCAATCATAAAACATCGTTAGACATATAAATATATTATCAATAAAAATAACTATATTCTTTAACAAACTAGTTCCATGAATTTTACATTAAACCTCACATCACTAACAATGTTGTGCTATAACAAGCAATGCCACGATTGATCTAACACAAATGTGTCATTTTTATCATCACAAGTATAACCTTTAATAATAATAGTTTATGTCATTGTTGCAGACGTGTTTTTTCCTTCAAATCATCTACACTAACGGCATTTGTAGCATCATAAGCACCAATTAAGACCTTCCAAACTTTATTTAGGGGTTTCAAATATATGTTTGTATTGCCAAATGCAACATAACCCTTTCTTGGTATAGTGTCATAGTCACCATGTGTTAGTATGACTTTAAATTTTTGGCTTTCAAATCCATTTTTTTCTAATAAAAAAATGACAAAAACTTATCCACATTTATTCGTTGCACAAATGTCCACAAGCCAACTTCAAAAACACCTAGGCACTTTTAAAAAAATTCAATAAAGTTGATCCATATAAATTATATCTTTGTTCTTGTAATGATATCTAGTTTCCTTGGCAATTTCTTGTTCTATAATGAACTTTTATGAAGTGCATGTAACAAGACTCCATTGATATCAAATATTACCAACCATTTATTTAATAATCTTGTATCAACAAGCAAAGAAATACAATACAAAAAGCTCATTAATACTTAAATTTGTACATATAATTATTTTTGTTTGTATATAACGAAATTAATAAGTATAAATGTTGCAAATATGATAACCAATTTTAGAAAAACACATGATCACTTGCATAGTTCTCTTCCTATTATTTATATCCAATAATTAATTATCAAAATATAGAAAATATTTTTCACGTATCTTTCATAAGAAACATTAAATGTTTGACTAGATTGCAATATAGATGAATCAATTAGAAGAGGATAGAAGGACATATAAGGTAGAAGTATCAAATATTCCAATAAAATATGGTGTCTAAAGACATCGTCCATAGGAATCATGCAGTAGTTGACCACTTAGTGGATCTAGATGGTTCATTGTTGAATCTTGAATGAATGTCTCCAGTGAGCTCCTATACAACATTTGTTCTTAATATTGTCTTTTGAATTTGAATGTTTTTAACCAATGCCTAATGTTTGGATGAGATCCTGGGTGATTCAATAATGAACACATCCATGTATTTATATTTCTGTATTTTCATATCAACCATCAAATGTACAACTTGATGTCATTTTAACACAATTCCCTTCTCCATTATCATCAGAATGGTATTGACCATCATCTACAAACAAAATATTTGATGTTTCATATATATCTGCATATTGAAGAAATACATCTTTCAACATTTTTTGTAAACATAATCCATAAGATGCGGAGGAATACGAAGTATACTATATTATACATTGATCGTGACCCCAAATAAATGCCAATTTTACATCATCCAACCATTTAAATTCACTAATGAAATTACTAACTTCTTTGCAATCTAAAAAAGCAAACCATAGAGCAATGCCAAAATAATCTCTTGCAACATTGATGAGCTCACACTAAAAATCCATGCATAATAATTATAGCATTGATGCACAAAATGAGGCTATTTGTAGTATGGTCCTTAAACACATGAACTCAAAACAACACTCTCTCTACTGTCACATACCTGGTAGCCTCTTTCAACCATGGAGACCATGGGGTACTCAAATTGTGTATATAATTCATCACTAACACCCAATTTCGTTTCCAATATTTTTCATTAACAATTTAACAACAGAGTTTAAACATTATGGTCCTCCAAAATTAAAATATGCAAACATTAATAATTTACAGGCAATGCCAAATAAGAAACACACATAAAGGATGCCAAACAATTCCATGCACGTAAAAAATCACATAATAGTTAATTAAGAAAAAGGTAAACACATACACACACACATTCATGGCATTCATACACAATTAGACACTCATCTTAATAAATTGTTCTCCAACAGGCTGCAAGTGAAGGATGTTCCTCCCAGCCATAGGCTCTGTCAAGATATACCTTTCTTAGATAGGCCACCCCCGAGCTGGGTTTATCAGTCCACAAGGGAAAATCTCTTTCCCAAACCTCCACACAACTCAATCTCTCATGCAACTCATTGGTGCATAAAACCCCTCCACAATTGTCTCAATCTTCAATTTTCCTTCCCCAACAACCTGTACAACACCAGGAAGAAGCCCCCTTCTTTGAGATAACAGTCACTCGGGAAATCTCCAGTTCGCTTCTATCACTCTAGCATAGGTTGGACAAGAAGTCTCCGAATTGGGATTCCAGGGCTCAAACTTCATGCTAGGTTTCTCTCACGCACTAGTTTACCAGGGTCAATGGCATGGAAAGTCTGAATTCTCCTACGGAATCTCTAGTCCTTTGTCATAGGTATCAGTCTCAAGTAATCTCGGGTGAAGGCCAGAACAAGGAAGAATGAAATTCCAGTGAGTGAAGAAAATGAACCCCTCATAATCTAAATTCTCCCTTTTTATATGCATGGATTTTCCCCTCTCAATCCCCTCTTAAGATAATTTAATATTTCTTAATCAAAGCATGACCCTTAGTTATAGTTTATGATATTTGGATAAATTGATAAGGCCAAGGCGATCATCTAAATTCCTCTAGGGCCATTTTCCCTTAGCCCAATATCACTTCCCCTATTATGGAATCATAGTCCCCCATCTCTTCTTCATCCATCTTCCTCTGCAGCCATGAGAGATTTTGTATTAATATTGAAAATGTACATATTTACGATAGCTTGGTCACCGTGAACTATTTGCTTATGGCTTTCTAGCCTTTTACATTAATATTTACAACATTACATTACAGGGTCAAAACTTGGGTATTGCATCTACCCCCAACACCAATAAATTCTTCTTAGTTGATTTTGAACCGCATACAAATACCATAACCAAATATATAATCACAACAATAATATACAAGTCATTACTTTAAGAATCATATGAAATAGAAGTCAAGGGTTTTTGGAGATCATAAATTCGTATCGAGAATATTAAAAAAATCATCAAAGTAAAAAGAATTATACATAATAAAATGACAAAAATGAACAAATAATTATTGTAAATATATTTTGCATTTGTAAGAAGTATATTACAATTTTTTTATTTTTATTTTTTTTATTTGAATCCTAAAAGATGAAATGAAAAAAAGGGTTTAATATCAAACATTACATCCAATTTAGAAAGAGATTGATTGTAAATATATTTTACATTTGTAAAAAGTATATTACAATATATATATATTTTTATCTGAATCCTAAAAGATAAAAGAAATGGTTTAATATCAAACATTACATCCAATTTAGAAAGAGATTGCTAGAGTTTTTTTGCCAAACACTTATATTTCTTATAAGATACATCATGAGGTTCAATGAAATGCAATTTTGAATAGGATTTCATTGTATATTAGGACCTTCCAATACGATCATTGTTGTACAATTAATTAAAATTTGATTTCCAAATTAAAATTTGACTTCCAAATTCAATAAACACAGTTTGCAAATATTTGATGATTTTTTTGAAATCAAGAAAAAAAAAAATAATTTGTTGGTCAATTTTTTTTTTCTTCTCTCCAAAAAATTTCAAAAACAAATCCCTCCCATCATATACACCTTTGGAAGACCAAATTTCAATATGAAATTTACATGTACACAATTGCAAACAATCTATTGTGTTTGATATTAATTATAAGTACGCAATTGCAAAAAATTCATTGTGTTTGATTGTGATTGATATAATTTTGATTCATATTCTATTCAAGACTATTAGACATTTCCACTCTTTTTTTTGGATGACCTTATATTTGAAAATAAACTAGCATAGATTCATCTTAAACCCGTATCTATTAAGCACCGAGAGGGATCCAATTTCTTGAGGTGTATTTTTTTTCAAATTTAAACTCAAGAAATTTGATCTCTCTTGATTGATAGATCCGGATTTAAGTTTTAAGTTTTTATTTTATAAACGAACATCGATTTTTTAATTACTTTTCATAATATTTTATTTTATGAGTCAACATAGGTTTTTCTTAAATACTTTCTATAATTTTTTTATTTTATGAGCCGACATGAATTTTTTTAATTATTTTGTTAGGAACAAGTGTTATAACATCTCCCCCATACTGAGTTGTAGAGTACCTAGCTTTTCTCGATACAAAAAACCTTCCATTTCTAAAACCAATAACTAGTTTTTATGAAAATATGCATGAAAGATATATGGCATAAATTGTATAATACTTTCTTTTACAAATAGATGAAGACATTTATATAATACCCTATCCCTCTTGTGGATGGGACAAAAATTGAGTTTATACTTAATTTGAATGTTAAATTTTGCTAATATAGAGCATACAAGTAATAAACATGTTGCACATGTTAATGTGTAACATTTTGTTATCAACTCCAAAGTAGTGTTCCTATTAAAAAAAATAAGACATATATATTGTGTTTGCTATTTGATATAAACTCAATAAGCATTTGAAAAGCCTTTTTTTAAATAAATTATTTATTGAAAACAAGTTTTATTATCTTTTTAAATTTTTATTTTTTTAATAATATAAAAAATTGTAAAATCTCAAAAATAAATAAATAAATAATTGTAAAAACAACTTATCAAGATTTGAATTTAAACCTTTACTAAAACCATTATCCTAAGTTTTCACTATACAATGAGAAACACATATAATTCTTTATAATATTTTTAACTACATAAATTAAATCAATTTTTTTTTTCAAATTTTTAATAATTATTTCCAAATTTAACTATTTTTAAATAAATTTATTTTTCTGTAAAATCATAACTTCAATTCAAACTTATAAAACATTTTATATATATATATATAATTCTATGTATCTACTTAAAAATACCTAATTCTCAATTTACAAATATGTTAATTACATGGGAACTCCCTTTTTATTTCCTTGTCCCAATAAAAAATCCTTCATGCATAAGCGTTTCAAAAGGAACTTCACACCTTAAAGCATGTAAAATTGAAAGACAATACATAATTGAATAATAATTTTAAACAGAAAAGTGCATGAATTAAAAGAACTTCACATCTTAAAGTGTGTAAAAACGAAAAATTAAACATAATTAAATAAGGAGTGGGATATGGGAAACTAAAGTGCCTTGTTTTTTCTAGTCGCCTTTCCACAAAATCACTTCCTCCTATCAATTGTTGTCCTCTGCCCCATCGTCGTGGCCTGACATTTCGATGTCCCCATCAACCCATCACCGTGGCCTGACATCTTGATGCCCCCATCAAAGGCATGCAAAGCCACATTGTCTCACCCGAAGATCCATTATGGAGAATTTAACACCCTCACCAACCTCCTCGTCCCTCCTGAGTTCATTCACAACACATTTTCTCCCTACACATTCATCATCCTCTGCGCTCTACATCTCTGAAAGTTCTTGTTACACTGCTAAAACACAATCTACAGCATCGTGGTTTTGTCGTAATTGGAAAGAGGCAACAACGGTTAGTTGGAGTGCATCCTTCATCCTTGGTTGGATCCATATAAGAAGAGGTTTAACAAAATTATGTTCTTACAGTATTCATAAAAATAGTTTGGTTTTAAAGAACTTGAGCATTTTATAATACAAATAGCTTCTGTTGTTAGACAATGGCTTCCTTGTTATTTCCTAGCCTCTTAAGAGCTTCATGCGTAGCCACATTTTGATTCCCATCTCCTGTAACTAATGAAAAACACAAATTTTTAGGCCAAACGAAGGATATCACCATTTGGGTTCCTATATTTAGCCCTTCTAAGCCCTCTAGAATGAAGTTCAAAGCAGATAAATTCAACCTGTGGTAGTTACTAGGAGGCAGAGGAATAGTAGGGGGTGTGGAGGGATTAAGAGATGAGCTAATGAGGAAAATTCCATCTAGTGGGCAGTCCCTAAGTTTAGCTAGACAAGAGCATAATGGAGAAAAACCAGAACTCAACAATCCTACAGGTATAACTTCTGCTAATTGGATTATTGATGATAAGACCTTTGAGAAAGAATTGCAGGGGATGATTGGTGGATTCCCTAGAGGCGAGAAGGGTTCAATCAAATTCCTTATATATAACCCCCATCCTACTAAGGATGGTGTCGAAGTTGAAGTTTATTTTGAATTGGGAAAATTTTCAATGCCAGGGCAACACCACTACCTGCCCTCCTTCCCGACATGATTGTGATTGTAAAGAATCTTGAGAATCCGTACCACAAGTTAAGTGGGATTGTGTAGAAGGTCACTGATGGGAATGTTGGGTTGTTTTTTGAGGGTGCGAATATGGGTAAGTTGGTGACTTTCAAGATTGAGGACTTGGAATAGAGCACTGGCGGATTCCCAAGTCTTCGATCCTAGAAACCATGGACATTCCATGAGTTTTCTCTATAATAATCCTTTTAGCAACATTATTGTTTGTATTGTAAAAATAAAGTATACTATAATAGAATTTGATTGTTTCTGTTTTGTCTGAGAGATTGAAGAAATATGTGGTTTTGTGTAGCATGCCATCAAATTCAAAGTGGATATTATTCATTGTCTCTAGTATTCCAAACAATCTAACTATCAAATAATTAAGACGTGTTTGCATTTTAAATCAGACCCTTGTATCTGCAATTGGTATTTTATGGAAACATCATTGTAAAGTTACTTTTGGAGGAGGTTCCTCTTTCTCTTAGGGATGTTAGAGAGATGGAGTTGGAATTTAAGTTCTTTTGGTTGCACTAAGTTTTTTGTGGAAATATAATTGTCAAGTCACCTTTGATGAGGCTCCTCATCCCCTTTATCCCGAGGATTTTCAATTTTTTTATCAGGAGTTGCCTCTACCCCTACGGGTTCACTAATGTTCTTTCTGTTGTGATTTTGGGTCCCTTCCCATGGGGTCCAGGGTCATATGATATCCATTTTAACTTTTGTGGACTGAGACTTCTTGGTTATCGCTTGTATGTATGATGTATCTATCTTGAAATCTATTGTACTTATTTGTTCTTTTACATAATATTTGATGCATTTTTAAATAATAATAATTGGGACATATTTGGGTTTAGAAACATTAGCATATAAGGACTATTAAAAATCCATTCACAAACCTCCCAACACTTAAAATACTCAGGGTTAAGACTGTAGGTTTTTTTATTTTTACATTACAAACAGACTAGTGTGCCATCCATTGGAGTTTTGGATGTGTTCATAATCTTAATAATTAGGGATGAGTCCCCAATAGCTACAAGAGGGTTTTCCATGATTGAGTGGGAAAGAGTTAATCCATGTAGGAAAACATATGTTTCTGCTTTATTATTTGTGGTTGTTCTGAGGCCTCATTCATAATTCATTTTTTTATTTTTATTTCCACTGGAATTAAGAATGATCCCCTGCACCTACCGCCCCTGGAAATTTTAGCATTCTTATAGATATTGTTTGAGCTATATTTAATCTTAACTATTTGGTAAGTATTGTCACTTGATCTTGCTGAAAAATTGGAATCTAGTACACTACAGTGAAAATAGCTCCTTTGACCCGAATGTGGCCTTTGAAGCATCTTAAATTTTTTATTTATGGCATGTTCCATTTAGCATCAGTCTCCAAGTTTGATTATCTAAGCATGATAGTTGTAAACCCACAAACAAAAGTGTGTCCATTGTGCTTTGGTCAAATTCTATGCTTCTAGAAGGTTTTATGAATTTGTTAGGCAAGATGAAATTTAGATTTAGATCTAGTCTCCACTGACTAAAAAAGACCTACGAAAAGTTATGATCCAGAATTCATACAATCCCTCTTATCTATAAATTTTTTTCCTCTCCAATGCCTATTTGATGTCATCATGATCTCAAGTCTAATTTAGTAAAGTATTTTGCTCCATGTAATTTATCTCAAAGTTTGGAAATCAATGGAATAATCTCCACTCTTTTTTTTCTTTTTTCACAAGAGTCAACTTTTGCAAATGGATATTTACACATATTCTCCATCGTTATATATTTTACCCTTCTGTGTTCTCTTCTTTCCTTTCTTTATTTTTCCTTTTGTTTTGCATTGAATTGCGGGGTCTTGTTATTCCATTTCAATGTTCTCTTGTCCATCACATTGGCTGTGGACTCTTATCAATAGTTTCTTGTTAAAAGCATTTTTTGGCAAAACACCTTAAGTGATTGCAAAATCCATTCATTTATCCTCATTGTCACTCACATAAGGCACTAATGAATATTGTATGTGTTCGAAGCTTGAGCATTTGTAAACAATGGGTTCCAAAATAATTGGATATTAGTAAAGGAGTCTTATGACTATGCATGTATGCCTTTTTCTAAAGCTTTTCCAATTTAGAATTTTGCTTCAAGTTTCATATCCCCAGGTTGGTATGATTTCATCCTCCCTCAATCCAGTACTAACATCGTTGGTGGTTTCAACGTCATACATTGTGTTATGCCTTGCGGACCTCTTTGGATTGTTGTTGTCATCTTTGTGATATCCATAATGATTGCAAGTATTACTACTATGGTGGCATATCCTATACCGGGATTTCATTTTATGTTAATACTCCCCTCCTCTACTTTTGAATAGATTTAATGCCGTTGGCAGTTCCTCTTTTCTGAGTGCTAGAGTAAAATTCTACCCATGATTTCAAGGTCTTGAAGCTATAGTTAAGGTTTAAACTCTACACTCTGGGTTCCTACTTAAGCTATATTCAAAGTGTCCTTGAATATTGGAGTTGGACTTGTTCATGCGATTAGTTATTTGGTGCCTTTGTAATCAATTTCAAATTCATTTTCCAGGGAGTCACTTCTAAGTAGAAAATATATGTACTTGGCAAAGTCTCCTTCATGATTTGTAGTGTAGATAAAAACATAGAATAACCCTATTTAACAAATCATTTGTGGTTTTTCTTGAACATTGTGAATTCTTCATTGTATTTTGTATTAAGGAGCAACAAAATTTATTTTTGACAAAAAAAATTTAGAGGTAGCAAATTTAACTATAGAACTTGCATGCAATTTGAACTTGAGCATAGTATGAACTTGCATCACTATTCTTATTTTTGTTACTTGCACCGGAATTTAAAGTTTAAACAATTTGGAAGAGTGATAAAAATTGTATGAATAAGAGGTAAGCATGTTCATGAAACAAAATGGATGAAGCTACAAGTAAACCAATTCCTTTCAGCAATTAAAAAATTCTAACAACTTGTGATACAAGTGAGATATCAAGAAGACAAATCTCTGCAGCACCATCCCCATGCATCTACGCCATTCCACATTTTCCTCTTGGCTAATGGTTGGTCTAATCTCCCTTGCTACTATTGGGATGAAAGAGTAACTAAGCTCAACAAGATATAGACACTTGCATCACTATTCTTATTTTTGTTACTTTCATCGGAATTTAATGTTTAAATAGTTTGGAAGAGGGATAAAAAAATGCATGAATAAGAGGTAAGCATGTTCATGTAAAAAAATGGATGAATCTACAAGTAAACCAATTCCTTTCAGCAATTAAAAAATTGTAACAACTTGTGATACTATTGAGATGTCAAGATGACAAATCTCTACAGCTCCATCCCCATGCATCTCCACCATTCGACATTTTCCTCTTGTCCAATGGTCGGTCTAATATCCCTCACTACTATTGGGATGAAAGAGTAACTAAGCTCAACAAGGTATAGAAACTGGAACCACTATTCTTATTTTTGTTACTTGCACAAGAATTTAATGTTTAAATAGTTTGGAAGAGTGATAAAAAATTGTATGAATAAGAGGTAAGCATGTTCATGTAAAAAAATGGATGAAGCTACAAGTAAACCAATTCCTTTCAGCAATTAAAAAATTGTAACAACTTGTGATACTATTGAGATGTCAAGCTAAAAAATCTTTGCAACTCCATCCCCATGCATTCCACCATTCGACATGTTCCTCTTCGCCAATGGTCAATCTAATCTCCCTCGATACTATTGGGATGAAAGAATAAGTAATCTCAACACGATATAGACATTTTTGTTGAATTACTCTCACCTCCTCTAGAATTTATATACCTAGATATGGTTGTCTTGAATACCACCTTAGTATCATCCATAGTTGTCACTCTCCTAGACATCTCCACATACCAATTTGGCTTGAGAGAGATATTGAACTTATCACATCTTGTTTGTATGATGATTTGGATTTGTTATACAAAATCCAATGTAGGATCTCTAAAAAATAGAATTTCCCTATCATGCAATGTTCAATCTCCGGGGGTGGCCGGTGCGGGGGGGATAATTTTTTTATCCTGGAGGAAATAAAGTTGTAGACTTCTCTTAGGGACTAGGTATCAGCACCAATAATCAAGCCAAATGGTTGGCCCTGTATCACTCTCTTGAAATTGCTGTCACCTTCAACACAGAACATCTGCAGGTATTCAGGGATTCCAGGCATGTAATTCAAGCTATGCGCAATGGTAATTCCCACAAAAGTGCCAAAATTCAAAGATTTCAGAAAAGAATTAAGAGTCTCGAGCTCCCTATTGATACTCTCTTTTTCCATGTGCTTAGAGACCTAAATCCTATAGCAAACAAATTGGTAAATGTTGGTGTCACAATGAAAAAGGGGCAAGCCTTTCATAACAATGTTTTAAAACATAGTTTTATACCCTAATGATCCATTTGTTTATGGGTTTTCAAACTTGGAGAAATTCTTTAAAAGGTGGCCCTTTCCACCACTTGAGAACTCGCTCTCGGCATGTATCGGATTGGCTGCCATGCCTCCACCCACGCGCCCTCCACATGGCTCATACAGGTCTCACACTTGAGCATTTAAGGCTCCAAGCGTCCATTGGTTTCATAGCCCACAGGATAGAGAGTCTTACCCACCCTGCCCTCGCTCCAGCTTTGCAACAACTCTGCATCATCGCCCAGGAACCTGCTCTCGCGCTGTTTGAATTCGGCTCTCCCTCATCTGCACGCAGCATGGAAGGCGTCAGACAGGCCATAGCCACGTTAAGCCAGCTCTCCTCGGAAATTAAAACCTACCAGTCTAGGACGTATTCTACTGTTTGCACCACTGCAAACCAAATTGAGGAATTGGCCATGGAAGATAGGTACATTCACTCCCGGCTCTCTTTCCTGGAGTCACGCATGGAAGACATGGACCGAAATATCATCGAGCTGATGGGAAAAGTGGATAGTATTAAAGCAGACACCTCAGTTTTTGCCTGCAAAACTCATTGCAGCATTGTGCAGGAAGCCCCAACTGTAAACCAGGAGATGATGGATGCAGCCTCAGTTCAGCAGCAGAATTTCAGCTAATGATACTCTCTTCACCCTTTTTGGAATATCCTCCATTCTGCAAGTTCTCTTAGCTACTCATACTCTGAATGTTTTTTTGCCTAATATTATGTAAACAATTTGTAAGGGTTTATCCCAACAACATGAACAGAATCTATAGGAAGTCAAGAAGTAAAGAACTCAGTGATAAAAACTCTATCAATCTCTGCAATTTTCCTCTATCAGATGCAGAGTGTTGGCTTCTGTTTTTGTAATGAATGGCTGTGCACAGCCTTTATCTATATATTTCTTTCCCCTGTTTCTATTAAAAAAAATGTTCAACCTCCCTAAGGCTAGGGGAAACCAATCTACATAAGATATCATCTTACTTCTGATGCTAAGAATTCAAAACCACGTAGTTCTACTTTTTCCCAACTATCACCATCTAATATCACTTTCATCCCCACTATGTTTGCCCCCCCCACCTAGATGTTAAAGAATAGGGAATTTACAACCACGTGGAAGAATAAAATGCACAAAGACGGGTATAAAGTTAGATGCAATAGACAAAAAAATGAAATATTACAGCCAATATAAAATCCTATGTTCATAATGTTCCAGAGATAGAAATAAATTTATGCACACACAAAATGAGGGGAAAATTGCTTGCTTGTCATTATTGTACATCACTGTATAAATATTTAAAAAATACATAAACATAAAATGAAACTCCAATAATTCTAATCAAACCTGTTGGAAATACTGAGAGGGGGGGGGGGGTGAATCAATATTGAACACTTTTTACCATTTTAAACATTAATTATATCATGTAAACATTAACCATTAACAATTTCATTCATCATCACATAAACAATAAAAAGTGCACAAGAGATTTAACGTGGAAACCCAAATGGGAGAAAACCACATAATGCTTTTCTTATATAATAACAAGATTACATTCATAGGAAGCACCAACTTCCAAGATTATCCAGTACCAACTGGAAGGAGGCACGAACCCCTTGATTTACAGGAACCAACCTGAAGGAAGCTCCAACTCCTTGATTTACCATCATCGACTGGAAGAAATCTCCAACCCCCCAATTTACATACTCGAACTCGAAGGAAGCTCCAACTCCCTGATTTACCATCACCGAACAGAAGGAAGATACAACTCCCTATCCTTTCCCCATCCTACCACCATGATATAAATAAGAATATAAGTCTGCCACTGTCACAACCTATACATGTATCACTGTCTCTGTCAATCTGTATCACTGTATCACTACCTCGGTTAACCTGTATCACTGTATCACTGCCTCTATCAACCTGTCACAATCACTATCTCAATCACAATACCCAAATCACTCTCTTTGCAACCTGTATCTCTGTCTCTATTAACCTGTACCTATATCTCTATAACCGTACATGTATCATTGTCCCTATCACAATCCCTATATCTCTATCTCAATGACACAATAACTGTCTCTGGCACAATTCCACTGTTAATGTCACATTGCCACAATCATCGTCACACTGTCTCAATATCTTTCATACTATATCAACTCACACATGCCTCAAATATATACCCAAAAACAATCATCCACTGATTTCATTTTCATTGTCAACTTTTACATCATAGACAAATTGAACACTCCAAGAGATGATCCATATGCCAAAACATAACCATGAACTATGCTAAGATAACCTCTATGATCTAGGACAAGACTATCATACAATATGGCTAGATAATCACCATGATATATACCAACAAATAACCAAGATATAGTCCAACAAATTGCCAAGATCTATGCCAACAATATGTCAAGATAATCACCAAGATCTATGCCAAGATCATCATAAAGTATGCCAAGAGAGAAGCACTAGAGCATGTACAAAATTCATACCTTTTAAAAGACAACAATATGCATCCAAAAAAAACCCTATATCATTTCACCACATTTCCATTACAACAAACTTTCCAATGAGCAAATAATTTTATGATTCGGACACCATTGCAAAAGTTATGCAAGATTTCTTCAACCTTCTTCTCTTGAATTTTCACTATCAAAAACACTGAATTCCAACAAGTATAACTCCAAACTTGTAATGAATTAGGATTTGAAACTTATACCACATGTTCTTCAAGATATCTAATGCATATCCTCCAAGGGGAACTCTCGGAAACATCTTGAATCAAAATGTATAGTGAAAATTCCAAACTGACCTCTTTAAAAGATGATTTCTGAGTCATTTAGAAGACCTGACTTCTCGAGATCATATCTCCAAAAATGTATCTATCCAAGATCTAAAAATTGAACACTATATTCTTCAAGATCTCTCATCCAACTAATCCGAGGGACACAATTGGAAACTATTTGTATCAAATTATATAAAGAAAATGCCAAACTGACCTATTTGAAGATTATTCATAAACCTTAACTTCTCGAGGTTATATCTCCTAAAATATAGCGAATCAACATCTAAAAATTCTACCATAGGTTCATTAAGATGTATAATTCATCATATCCAAAGTAAAATTTATCAATCATCTATAATAGAAGATATAGCAAAAATTCTAAGATGATTTGAAACAAATTTCACAACAAAAAACCCAGATAGAAATCATCACAAGATTTCATCTTCCACTAGAATTTAGGACTTGTTCGCTTCATCTACCCCTAAAATTCATGTTGGAACATTCTATCCATATATACCTTGGCCATGCATGCATTCCATGCATTGGTAATTGAGTCTCCTAGCACCTAGTCCATGTTTTTGACCCCTTAGTGCTTAATTTTGGTCATCATTAGCCTCCTTATCCACTCAGAGCTCCTTATACACATCACTTGAGTGTTAATTCACTCTCATGCATGATTTTAGGAGTTAGTAGTGTGAGTTCCTTGAATTAAGGTGCATTTTCCCCTTGATTGCGTAATTAACTGACCCTTCTACCTAGTTTCATTGAGACAGAGTGTAGGAGCGCCCTCTTTGACCACTACAAGTAATATAATTCACTTCCTTGGCTTCTAATTCCCTATTTTTACCCTAAATGAATCAATCATGCACCAAGCACCTTAAGCTAACTGGCCATTCACCTTTAGTTTCCACTAGTGCTTGTCGAGAGATGGATCCAATGCAAACTAAGCCTGTCTCTTCAGTGGAATTTGAATGCCATCATAGGCTCATGAATTTTCTTGCATGTAATATTATTTAACAGCCCACATATCGTGGATGAATAAAATGGAATTTTTTTACACTTGGAACTCTCTTTTCTTGATGATATTCTTCTCTATTTTTTTGTAGATCTATGTTAAACATTGTGAGGATTGTTTTACTGCTGGAGATCCATATGTGTGAGAGAATTTCAAAATTCGGTCCTCTAATCTTGTATGTGAGATATTCAATTTTTATTGATTGAAAATGAAAAGTTCCATCTCTCATTTATACTCCTCAAGGGGGATCCAACTCAGTTTTGCAAAATCGTTTTAATCTTCCTTAAAGAAAAATGATTTCCAATTTTAGGGAGGTCTTAAGGGTTAGTGCCCCACTTCAAGCATCCATCATGAAACTTCACCAAAATTTCAATATCACTTCATATATTCTCAAAGAGGCCTTATGGATTTTCCACATCATCATACTTGGTTGACAAACCATTATTTCTTGTGGGGATCCTTGCCACTTCATGTGGTCCAATGGGACAAAGTACCACAAATTTCAGGGTCATGTGGACCCCGCTTCAAAAAAATGGCTTCATACCAACTTTGGGGATTCCATAGGGCCTTCTCCACCATGGGTTTTGTGATCCCAACCACATGGTCATGTGGACCCAACACCACTATTTTAGGGATTTCTTCACATTTTTTTTCCGACATTGTTTCAAGGAAACTTTAGGTACTTACTTACACTTATCATCATCGTGGTTAGGTGACCCACCATCATGGTCATCCGACCTATTATCATGGTCATGTGGACCCAACATCATTTCTTTAGGAAATTCTTCACACTTCTTCATGACACTTTAGGGACTCCTTTACACTCCACATCACCATGGTCATTAGGAGTTTCTCTCGGGGCTTTGCACCACTTGTGTACAACTCAAAGTGTCTTCTCGTGAGGGCCATGTGCAAATTCTATGCCATAAGGGGACCGCTCTCAAGTTATGTACACTTGTGAAAAAGATTATTCTTCAAGGGATTCCTTAGGATCATTAGGGTCTTCTCTAGGGGATTTAAGGCTTCATCAAACATTCCCAGACAATCTATCTCTATTACAACCACATAATCATTATCACCCTGACACCAATGGAAGCACTATAGATCTCTTCACCCTTTTGGCATCAATGACATCCTGTTTGACATCAATGACAACTTCTTCCAACTATATCCCTCTTTGTCATTGACAACACAAAATTCAACTCTCTCTCCCCCTTTGACATAAATGAAAAAAGAGGTGAAGCAACTATATTCACCTACTACCCCCTGGGATTATGTTGGCTACCCGTGTCAATATGCTTCTCTTTTGTGACTTTTTTTACTAATCATTTTATACCTTGCAAAAGATAACTTTACTTCACTATGAATTCCTTATGAAAATATATTTCTTTTCTAACAATTCTCCCTCTTAGACTTGCCCATTTCTTAAATATTTTCGAAGTAGATTTGCTCTTCTGACTTTTCATTGATCTTCCTTGCCTATTACTTATACTCCCCCTCAACATTATCCATAATACTAGGATTTTCTATGCTAGATTGTTTAGAACAATCTGTAATGCTTCTCTGCTCAGGATCATCATTTGTAAACTTGACACTTTTCCTTTTGCTTGTTGATTTGATTTTATTACTTGACTTAACAACTATTGCAGGTATGTCCTCTGAGACTTCTATATTGACTTGTTTTTCCTTCACATATTTAACATGTAATAACAATTCCTTTCTGTCTTCAAACTTGGGATCTATTCGGCTTTCATTCAATATGTTGCCCATCTTTAAGATAAGCGAATTGCTTTGGTTTCCTATGCTGGCCTTTGAAATTTCATATTGTATAGAGATGTAACACCCCGTTTTGACATTTCTACTTGAACTACTATTATATGTTGTATTTGTTTGACTGTGAGACCTCGTCAGTTGACGACACTGTGGACATGGTTCTATTATTTTGCCGATATATATATATGTGTGTGTATGATGATAGTGTTAAGATCGATAGTCATGTTTAGATATGTAACATGTGTTAATTATGTCAAATATATGGAAATTTATTAAATGATGGGTACGTGGATACCGTTACAGTTATATGTTGAAATCAATGAATGTTATGCCAGGTGCATGGCGAATGAATGAGTTTATTGTCGTTATGTTATGATGAAATATATGTGTGTACATATCGAGGATTTATGCGCGATATTCTATATTGTATGTCGAGGACTGACTTACAGGTTGAAACGGCTAAGTGATAGCTGGATCCTACGGGGTGGGAGAGCCTCGGGGACGCGGACTTCGAAAGATAAAATGGTATGCGAGTGATGCATTATTTACTTTCGTATGGTTATTATGCTGTTTATTACGATGTATGTTATGACATGGGTGGGGTAGGGTTTCAGGAAACTCAACCGCCCAGATCGGTTATACGATGACAGACCGAGTACAAGTGCAACGCTGTTGTTATGTCGAGTAGACATAGTCCCTTGTTCCATTAGGGGGGTGGAGGCTTTACCCACCGTTTATCCCCGAAACCCAGAGTCATGGGAGGGCTGTGCTACGGCGCGCTCCCCAAGGTGTGTGATGATGACTGGTGGTTGCCTGCTGGGGAGGCTTGGTCGATGTAGTCGACACTTCCGCTTACGGGTTCTAGCTGGAACCGGTCATGACTTGACATTCCAGGGTAGTCCAGCAGAGGACAGGATAGGATGTGGAAGTTAGTAATGATGTAGGTAGATAGGTGTAGTGTGAAGTAGGGGTGAAAACAAGATCTAACTGTAGGTATGTAAAACCCTTGTTTGAGTATGTGTCGTAACTCAGAAATGTATGAATCGTCGTAACTAATAAGACTTCAGTTAGTTAAAGGATTGTACCTTGCAAACTATGTTAAAACATGTGTCAGTAAATAATAAAGTTTCGTGATTATGATCGGTGTGCGTGAATTATTATTGTTAGTGTACTTACGCGAGGTATGTAAGCAGTAGCTACGCTTACATAACTCGCCTACATATTTATAAATTGTGTAAAATATTGTTGAATAATGATGTTAATTATTGTCGTTTCATAATTAACTATTGTTGATCAATGTTAATAATGTCGATTAAAGTTAGCAATGATGATTAAGGCTAACAATGTAGATTAATGTTAATTACTGTCAATTAAGGTTAATAATGTTGATTAATGTTAATTATTGTACATTAATGATTAATTATTGCTGAGTAATAAACAGGTTACGGTTAAATTATGTAGTAAAATAATGCAACCTAGTTAGTAATGATTAATCGAATGCTAATGAGATGTTTAGTAAAACTAAGGGTTAAAATGGTTAAGTGATTATTGTAATGTAAAATTTAGTAGTATTAATTTGATAAGTAAATATTAATTGCAAGGTTAGATAATTAATTAAGAAGTATGGATAAGAATTAAGTTATAAACCATTAGTTTTATAAGGATCATGCTTAAGATTAATTAGAAAACGGGATTATTATTGGTAATTAATAAATTGAATTAGTGAATTTATAATTAAAGAGAATTTACATATTAAAAATATTAGAAACCATTAATTAAATGATTAGGTAATTATAATTAATGGTTTGATAATTACTGTTGATTAAATTAAATGGGGAAGCATGCAAGTTAAACTATATAATATGTATATAACATTTATTATTTATTAATTAAATGGTCAAATGTTGAATATGAATAAGGATATGTTAAAATTGTTATATTAAATAAATGATTAAATTTAATTGAATTAAAGGTTACGGTTGAGAAGTGACCCAACCAACACTTTTAATATTAAATTAATATCTAAAAAGTCCAAGTCCAAGTTGAGGGCTGAATGGGTTGGAGGAAATTTAATTTAGGGATAAGGGTAGTAATGGGAAGAGTCGGCAAATTTGGTATAAGATGGTGAAAGGGGGAAGGAGAAGGGGATCCTTTTGCTACCATAGTTATTTTGGGAGGAAGTTTTTGGGAGACCAGAGACAGAAATTTTAGAGCAGAGCTGAAAGGAGCTGAAAGGGGGTTTTTGCTGGAGGTTTTCTAAAGGGATATAACGGGTCGGCTTGTACTCGGTTTGGGCTCGGGGGTCCAAAGGGGTACCTTTGGAGCTGGGTGGTCGGCGAGACCTCGCCAGTTGGCAGGGTGGCAAAACTGGTTCGGTTGGTTGAGTTTCAGAACTGTGGGAAGGCTTCTGACTGCAGGGAAAAGCAAGGAGAAGCAGCAACGAGGGCAGCAACAAAAAAAAAAGGATCTGCAGCTATCTACAGGTATTTTTCAGCAGGTATGTTTTATCATTCTACCTTGTAAAATTATGTAAAAATGTAAATTGCAAAATAATTTATATGCTGTGTTGTTATATTTGCTGCTCCTGCACAACAATAGCTGGTTAGAGGTGGACATAACAGATTATAGTTGTTCCATTTTTGGTAAATGTAAACACTTATTTATTATTTTTTTTGTTAAGAGCCCAAACTAGTAATGAGGGTAGAGACTTAACCAAAACATGAACAGAAATCTCAACAGAAACAAAATAGAAATTTTGAACAGAACTACAATAATTGACTGTATATAAAAGTTAAAGGAGACCCTAGTTGGGGGTCTTACATATGGTATCAGAGCCATGGTTCCAAATCTGGAACCAGAGGGCTCACTACATGGAATAAAACAGTAAATAGAGGGAAAAAAAAAAAAAAATGATGATTCCCGAGCAAGTAATTACTGCTGCTAAAAACGATGGCAAGTGAGCAAGTAATTACTGTGGCTGAAGCTTTAGACCTGCAAAGCAAAAGGGAAGATTAATTACAATTTAGTAAAAATTCGTCTAAACATATAAATTGCACAAATAAGGCAGTCAATGTGAAAATTACTACTATCTAGGTAGAAATACATTTATGGAGAAAAAAAAAAAAAAAAAAAAACAAAAAAAAACAAATTAGCGCAGACAATATTAACATATATGGAGAAAACTTATATGTAGATATATATATATAACAATTTGTTTTATATAAAAAAAAAAAATTATTATGTATATGAACAAAAAAAAAATTGATTTAATTTAACTATATATATATATTACAAAACCCTAATACATATATATACTAAATATATATAAAAAAAAAAAAAACGAGCAGGAAATTCACAAGGAAATTCACAACAGAGATTTTTAACATCATATATAAATAAGAGGTAAGTTATATATATATATTTATAATTATATGTATAACTTAAGAGATTTTTTTGACAAACGTGTTTTTATATATATGGAAAAATTGTATATATATGTCAAATTTTTTTGTTTTAACAAAAACAACATACATATACTTTACATTCTGAAAAATATAAACAAAAGGAAGTTTAAAAAAAAAAATAATAATAATAAATAAATAAATAAGAATATAAAATTTCTAAAACAATACAACAATAACAAAAAATAAAATATATAAAAACAAAAATATATAATAAAAAAATAAAATAAAATAAAAATCAAAACATAATAATAAATAAATAAAAAAAAAAAAAAAAATTTTGAACGGGGGAGGGGCTTGCAGCCCGCAGGCGCAGCCCCACGGGCGCAGCCCACGCAGGGCGCGGCCCGAGGGCGCAGCCCCAGGGCGCGGCCCCAGGGCACGGCCCCGAGGGCGCAGCCCCAGGGCACGGCCCGAGGGCGCAGCCCCAGGGCACGGCCGAGGGCGCAGCCCAGGGCACGGCCCGAGGGCGCAGCCCCAGGGCACGGCCGAGGGCGCAGCCCGGGAGCGCGGCCCACAAGGGCGCACGCAGCCGCAGAGAGGGCGCAACCCCAGGGCACGGCCGAGGGCGCAGCCCGGGAGCGCGGCCCACAAGGGCGCACGCAGCCGCAGAGATGGGCGCAGCCCGGCCAGCAAGGCCGTGAGCCTGCGGCCTGGGCTCAGCCCGGCCCAGTGGCCTACGGCCAGGGCAAAAACACTCAAAAAAAAAACAGCTAAACTGTGTTAAAAACGAAATTTTTAACATGAAATTTGAAAAAAAAAACAAAAACAAAGAAAAACGTACAAAATTTAAATCGCCCGCGGCCATGGCAGCCCCGCTTGCAGCTCCAGAGGTCGCGGCATGGGTGCGGCTTGGGCAGAACAAACAAACCAAAAACATAAGCACAAAAAAAATATAAGTATAAACGAAAAATAATAAACTTGCAGAGCTATACCTCCCTTGTTGAGTGCCGAGCAGAGCTCCTGGAGCCTTCGCCCTTCCTTGACCGTCGAGACCACCGACTGCAGAGTTGCAGAGCTAGCTGGGTGTTGTAGAACTCGCTCGCCATGGGAGGTGCAGAGCCGAGCTCACTAAGAAAATGGTGGAGAAAAATGACGTGCATCTAGGGTTTGAGGTCCTTTATAGAGGAGTTTATTAATATTTTATGCATGGCTATGGAGGCCGCGTGGCTTAGGTTAAGGCCGCTAGGGTTTATTTTTTTTTTACTATTTGTTTTTTTTTTATATATATTTAATTATTAAATAATTTCGAATTTGAATTTATTCTTAATTAAATTAATAGTAGGTTAAGTATTAATAGTTTTAATTAATTAAGTAATAGTTGGTATATATATATATATGTGCAATTATTGATAAATTCAAAATTTATTTTATTTTAATTAATTAATAGTTGTTTTAATTAATAGTTTGTTAATAGTTCATATAAAAAAAAATAAAAATAAATAGATAAATAAATAAAGATATATATATATATATTATTAATTATTTGAAATTTATCTTATTTATAAGTAATTTTATTAACTATTAATTATTGTATTTAAGTTAATGTAATTATTGCATTAATTAAGTAAAACATGGGTTTATCATTAGTAATAGTTAATTATTACTATAGTTAAACATTATATAACTAATGTTAGCTTCCATATTCTTCCAAATGCTCATTGCCGAAACTTCGACGTATAGTCGAAGAGGCAAAACGGACATGAAATCTCGAAAACGAGACACCACGGAGATCAACATGACGAGCTGATCACTAGGACACTGATATTACCTCATGACCAAAATGTTTGATAAACACGACTCTAAACTTAAAACGTAGGTTATGTTATTATTAAATTATTAATTAATTAATGAGACCGAGGCATTAAACCTTAATTGAATATCTTGAGGAATTGATGGCGACCTGATGAGGATTGTGTGGAACCCAATACCTAAACCTACGTAGAACTGTTGCAGTATGTCTAGTACCCGGGTGGCCTCAAGATGGCCTGATCGAAACGTACTGAACTATAGCTCTTAAAGTAAAACACTCGTAAAATTAGTCATGACGCACTTTTGAATTAATTGTTGAGATTGATAGTAACTTAGTCATGATGTCATTGTGTGCTAATTATCCTATTATTCCATGAGCAGGAATAATCATGGTAAGAACTCGAGCGGGTCGGGGGCGAGGTCAGGCGACGGCATTACCTGAACCGAATGTGCCGGCACCATCGCCAGAGACCATTCTTATATTGCGCTTGTTGGAAGCCATAAACGAAACACTCAGGGGACTAGCACAGAGAGGAAGTACTACCTCGGAGGTAGAGGTGGAGGCCCCTCCACTAAGGGAGGAAGTTCCTGTGGTAGAAGCGAATACGGTACCAAGAACTCTGCATCAGGATATCAAAAGGGAGCTTCAGAAGATAAGGCTTCCAGAATTTTCAGGGGGTCGATCAGGGATACGAGCGGAGTCGTGGTTGGAAGAGATGACCAGGTGCTTGACCTTGCAGGAGTACACCTCCACGTCCAAGTCCAAACTGGCCATATTTCAGCTAAAGGGGGCCGCTTTGAACTGGTGGGGAAACCAAGAAAGGCAGCTACACCTTACACCAGACACGGTTCCATGGGAACTGTTTGTGGAAAAATTCAAGGGGAAGTATCTACCCGCATCCTACCAGGAAGAACAGGCAGGGGCTCTTCATGCCTTGGTACAAAGGCATCTATCATTGGAGGAGTATGAAGAGAGGTTCATGGAGTTAGTGAAGTATGTCCCTTACTTGGACAATGACGAACGCCAGGTTGAGCGCTTCGTGTATGGGCTCAATGCCAAGATCAGGGATCAGGTACGGATGTGGAAACCAACTTCGGTCGCCGAAGCAGTAGATTGTGCTCGTTACACTGAGGAGATGTTGGGTGCAAAGCCCATCAGGTCCTACAACTCTCAGCAGTCAGGGTTTGTGGGGAAGGCCCCTCGAAGCTATCCTCGGGGAGGATATGCGAGGCCACCTCCCTACGGGAACAGGAGCACACCAAGAGTTGCAGCGGTTGACAGATCAGTGGCAACTAGGGAGGTGCCCCAGTCGGCCACAGGGACTCACCAGGGTGCGAGGAATTTCAGAGGAACAGCCGGTAGAGGAAGGGGTCCTAGGGGGAGGAACCCCTCTCAGAGGTCTGAACAGGTTATCTCGCCCACTCCATTACAGGTTGCTTGTTGGGGATGTGGAGGTCCACATTACCAGCGTAACTGTCCCGAATTACGATCCGGTACAGTGCAACGAGAAGGAAAAGCTCCAATGGGGAGTGGGGGTAGTAGGCATCAGATCTCGGCTGCAGTAAACAACCATCAAGCAGAGCACCAATCCACTGTGGTCGAATCATCAGGTACGGTCAATAATGTCAAGCTTAGAATATTGTTTGATCCTGGTGCTACTGATAGTTTCATTTCTCCATATGCATTAGACAAATGTGGGTTGGCAGCCTACGAGCATGATGATTTTAGCTTAGTCGAAATGGCTTCAGGGGTAAAGCAAGCAGTAGGACCTAGTGTCGATAAGTGTGTAGTGGATCTCGGGGTGTGTGTTACACAAGTCAAAGTGTACGTCACCACCCTCGGAACTTATGATCTCATCATAGGTATGAATTGGCTTGAGGAACATCGAGCTTTCTTGGACTGTTATGGGAAGAAAGTTCTTTGCATTAATGACAACGGAGAGGCCATCAAGATCCAGGGTATCAAACGGAAGGTGTCCCTACGTTTCATATCAACGATGAACGTAAAGCGATGTATGCGACAAGGATGCCAATTGTACATTGTTGAAGCGGTAAACAGTGAGAAGGGACCCTCCTTTGATGACTATCCAGTGTTAGCTGAGTTCAGTGATGTATTCCCAAAGGAATTACCTGGGTTACCTCCTAAAAGGGAACTTGATTTTACCATTGAGGTAAAACCCGGTTCAGAGCCAACATCAAAGACACCTTACAGGATGACGGCCCCAGAACTTTGTGAGTTGCAAATGCAGTTGAAGGAACTGCTAGATCTAGGGTTCATCAGACCAAGTATTTCACCGTGGGGTGCGCCAGTAATCTTTGTGAAGAAGAAGGATGGTTCCTTGCGTCTTTGCATTGATTACCGAGATTTGAATAGGGCCACCGTGAAGAATAGGTACCCGATACCTCGAATTGATGATCTCTTTGATCAAATGAAAGGGGCGACAGTCTTCTCAAAGATCGATTTACGATCAGGTTACCACCAGCTACGGATTAAGGAAGGTGATATACCTAAGACTGCTTTTCGAACCAGGTTTGGGCACTATGAGTTTGTGGTGGTACCCTTCGGTTTGACCAACGCCCCAGCCGTATTCATGAGTCTCATGAATAGTGTGTTCCGAAAATACTTAGATCAATTTGTGCAAGTCTTCTTGGACGACATACTCATCTACTCCAAGAATGAGCAGGAGCACGAGGAACACTTGCGAATAGTGTTGTCATGCTTAAGGGAGCATCAGTTGTATGGTAAGTTGTCCAAATGTTCGTTCTATCAGAAGGAGATCCATTACCTAGGGCATATAATTTCCGGTGAGGGAATTTCTGTGGACCCTGAAAAGGTGAAGGCCATAATGGATTGGCCCGTGCCAAAGAATGCGCATGAAGTAAGGAGCTTCATGGGGTTAGCCGGATATTATAGAAGGTTTGTTGAGGGTTTCTCAAAAATCGCAAAACCCATAACTACCCTACAGCGAAAGGGCACTAGGTACGAATGGACAGATGAATGTGATGCCGCATTCACCGAGCTAAAAAGACTATTGACAAGTGCACCAATTCTACGGGTTCCAGATATGGAGAAGGAATTCACAGTTTGCACCGATGCTTCAAGGCAAGGTTTGGGTGCAGTGTTGATGCAGGAAGGTGGAGTAATAGCTTATGCGTCGAGAAAGCTAAAAACACATGAAGAGAATTACCCTACTCATGACCTAGAGTTAGCTGCAGTGATGTTAGCTTTGAAGCTTTGGAGACATTACCTTGTTGGACGAAGCTTCGAACTCAAGTCTGATCACCAAAGCTTAAGGTATATCTTCACTCAGAGAGACCTAAATGCTAGGCAAAGGCGATGGAGTGAATTCATGAGCGAGTATGATTTTGGGATTTCCTACATCAAGGGGAAGGAGAATGTGGTAGCAGATGCCTTAAGCAGAAAACCAAGACTTTTCTCTCTTATACCTTTGAAGGTGGATTTGAGGGAAAGAATTTTAGGGCAGCTACTCGGGGATAGTTGGTACCTAAAGGTCACAGCAGCACTCCAGAATGGGAAACCGGTGGGACCAAAGTTTGAAGGCTATGAGTTGGAAGCTGATGGTTTGTTACGGTATCAAGGGAGGATGTATATTCCTAAGGAGGGAGATATTAGAGAGACTATCCTTAAAGAAGCCCACAGAGCAGTGTATTGTGCACACCCGGGTGTAAAGAAGATGTATGCAGACATGAAGCAACTCTTCTTTTGGGCAGGGATGAAAAGCGACGTGGTCAAATTCGTCGCTAGGTGCCTTGAGTGTCAGCAGGTAAAAGCTGATCATCACCACCCGGCAGGTCTGTTGCAGCCACATGACATTCCTATGTCGAAGTGGGAGGTTATCTCCATGGACTTCGTGGTGGGATTACCTCTTACCTCTCATAGGCATGATGCCATTATGGTCATCGTTGACAAACTGACCAAGACTGCTCACTTCATTCCAGTTAAGGAGACCTATGATGTCACAGATGTAACACGTGTATTCATAAATGAAGTAGTTCGTCTCCATGGGTTTCCCAAGAAGATTATATCATATAGAGATTCCAGGTTTACATCCAGGTTTTGGACGAGTTTGCAGTCAGCGTTGGGTACTCAGTTGAACCTAAGCACTGCTTACCATCCAGAGACAGATGGACAAACGGAAAGAGTGAATCAGGTGATGGAGGACATGCTTAGAATGTATGTCATGGATCAACAAACTCATTGGGAAAAGCACTTACCTTTGGTAGAGTTTGCTTACAACAACAGTTACCATAGTTCAATTGGGATGCCTCCATATGAAGCTTTATATGGAAGGCCATGCAGGACACCATTGAGTTGGGAAAGGTTAGAGGATCGAGTAATTATAGGACCTGAGTTGATTCAGGAGATGGAAGAACAGGTTGTTCAGATCAGGCAGCGGTTAAAGGAAGCACAGGATAGACAAAAGAGTTATGCCGATGCGCATAGGGTTGACCGAAGCTATAAGGTGGGTGATGCAGTGTTCGTCCGCATCAGGCCTAGCAAAAGTACCATCAGGTTTGGGAAAGGGACAAAGTTGTCGCCACGATTTATAGGACCCTTTGAAATTTTAGAAAAGGTTGGACCCGTCGCGTATCGTCTTGCGCTGCCACCCCATTTGCACAAAACTCATAATGTTTTTCATGTATCTGTTTTACGACATTATGTAGCTGATGAGTCACATAAAATAAATTGGAAGGAACTGCAGGTTTCGGACGAGGGAACCATCAGGGTCGAACCATTACTTATATTGGACCGCAGGGTTAAACAGTTGAGGCACCGTTTGGTGGACCAAGTTAAGGTCCAGTGGGACCGATATAGCCCAGGTTCTGCTACCTGGGAGGACGCAGAGACTATGCGTCGTGATTATCCCACGTTATTTTGATCATAACTTCGGGACGAAGTTTCCTGAAGGGTGGGTGTATGTAACACCCCGTTTTGACATTTCTACTTGAACTACTATTATATGTTGTATTTGTTTGACTGTGAGACCTCGTCAGTTGACGACACTGTGGACATGGTTCTATTATTTTGCCGATATATATATATGTGTGTGTATGATGATAGTGTTAAGATCGATAGTCATGTTTAGATATGTAACATGTGTTAATTATGTCAAATATATGGAAATTTATTAAATGATGGGTACGTGGATACCGTTACAGTTATATGTTGAAATCAATGAATGTTATGCCAGGTGCATGGCGAATGAATGAGTTTATTGTCGTTATGTTATGATGAAATATATGTGTGTACATATCGAGGATTTATGCGCGATATTCTATATTGTATGTCGAGGACTGACTTACAGGTTGAAACGGCTAAGTGATAGCTGGATCCTACGGGGTGGGAGAGCCTCGGGGACGCGGACTTCGAAAGATAAAATGGTATGCGAGTGATGCATTATTTACTTTCGTATGGTTATTATGCTGTTTATTACGATGTATGTTATGACATGGGTGGGGTAGGGTTTCAGGAAACTCAACCGCCCAGATCGGTTATACGATGACAGACCGAGTACAAGTGCAACGCTGTTGTTATGTCGAGTAGACATAGTCCCTTGTTCCATTAGGGGGGTGGAGGCTTTACCCACCGTTTATCCCCGAAACCCAGAGTCATGGGAGGGCTGTGCTACGGCGCGCTCCCCAAGGTGTGTGATGATGACTGGTGGTTGCCTGCTGGGGAGGCTTGGTCGATGTAGTCGACACTTCCGCTTACGGGTTCTAGCTGGAACCGGTCATGACTTGACATTCCAGGGTAGTCCAGCAGAGGACAGGATAGGATGTGGAAGTTAGTAATGATGTAGGTAGATAGGTGTAGTGTGAAGTAGGGGTGAAAACAAGATCTAACTGTAGGTATGTAAAACCCTTGTTTGAGTATGTGTCGTAACTCAGAAATGTATGAATCGTCGTAACTAATAAGACTTCAGTTAGTTAAAGGATTGTACCTTGCAAACTATGTTAAAACATGTGTCAGTAAATAATAAAGTTTCGTGATTATGATCGGTGTGCGTGAATTATTATTGTTAGTGTACTTACGCGAGGTATGTAAGCAGTAGCTACGCTTACATAACTCGCCTACATATTTATAAATTGTGTAAAATATTGTTGAATAATGATGTTAATTATTGTCGTTTCATAATTAACTATTGTTGATCAATGTTAATAATGTCGATTAAAGTTAGCAATGATGATTAAGGCTAACAATGTAGATTAATGTTAATTACTGTCAATTAAGGTTAATAATGTTGATTAATGTTAATTATTGTACATTAATGATTAATTATTGCTGAGTAATAAACAGGTTACGGTTAAATTATGTAGTAAAATAATGCAACCTAGTTAGTAATGATTAATCGAATGCTAATGAGATGTTTAGTAAAACTAAGGGTTAAAATGGTTAAGTGATTATTGTAATGTAAAATTTAGTAGTATTAATTTGATAAGTAAATATTAATTGCAAGGTTAGATAATTAATTAAGAAGTATGGATAAGAATTAAGTTATAAACCATTAGTTTTATAAGGATCATGCTTAAGATTAATTAGAAAACGGGATTATTATTGGTAATTAATAAATTGAATTAGTGAATTTATAATTAAAGAGAATTTACATATTAAAAATATTAGAAACCATTAATTAAATGATTAGGTAATTATAATTAATGGTTTGATAATTACTGTTGATTAAATTAAATGGGGAAGCATGCAAGTTAAACTATATAATATGTATATAACATTTATTATTTATTAATTAAATGGTCAAATGTTGAATATGAATAAGGATATGTTAAAATTGTTATATTAAATAAATGATTAAATTTAATTGAATTAAAGGTTACGGTTGAGAAGTGACCCAACCAACACTTTTAATATTAAATTAATATCTAAAAAGTCCAAGTCCAAGTTGAGGGCTGAATGGGTTGGAGGAAATTTAATTTAGGGATAAGGGTAGTAATGGGAAGAGTCGGCAAATTTGGTATAAGATGGTGAAAGGGGGAAGGAGAAGGGGATCCTTTTGCTACCATAGTTATTTTGGGAGGAAGTTTTTGGGAGAGCAGAGACAGAAATTTTAGAGCAGAGCTGAAAGGAGCTGAAAGGGGGTTTTTGCTGGAGGTTTTCTAAAGGGATATAACGGGTCGGCTTGTACTCGGTTTGGGCTCGGGGGTCCAAAGGGGTACCTTTGGAGCTGGGTGGTCGGCGAGACCTCGCCAGTTGGCAGGGTGGCAAAACGGGTTCGGTTGGTTGAGTTTCAGAACTGTGGGAAGGCTTGTGACTGCAGGGAAAAGCAAGGAGAAGCAGCAACGAGGGCAGCAACAAAAAAAAAAGGATCTGCAGCTATCTACAGGTATTTTTCAGCAGGTATGTTTTATCATTCTACCTTGTAAAATTATGTAAAAATGTAAATTGCAAAATAATTTATATGCTGTGTTGTTATATTTGCTGCTCCTGCACAACAATAGCTGGTTAGAGGTGGACATAACAGATTATAGTTGTTCCATTTTTGGTAAATGTAAACACTTATTTATTATTTTTTTTGTTAAGAGCCCAAACTAGTAATGAGGGTAGAGACTTAACCAAAACATGAACAGAAATCTCAACAGAAACAAAATAGAAATTTTGAACAGAACTACAATAATTGACTGTATATAAAAGTTAAAGGAGACCCTAGTTGGGGGTCTTACAAGAGAGGACTAATCCATAAGCTTATTCGTTTTGTCCTTATGGATTCTCCTTCCAAAATTTCTTATATCTGATGTCAATACTCTCTTTTATGTAAGTCTTCATCATGATTCTACAGTCTTGAGTTATGTGTCCATAGATGCGACGTTTGTAGCATTCAACATTGTGGTTCATCATACTTCTACAATCTCTTGCCATGTGTCCATAGTTGTGGCAGATGTAACATTCAACATTATAGCTCATGTGGACACCTCCATTCCTTGCTTGATCATTTCCTCCATAAGATTTGTTGTCTCTAGCCATGTGTCCAAAATTGTTAATGAAAAACAATAATTGAAAAATAAACTTTGGTACATGGGAAAAAATGATCTTTTTTATGATGTAACTTCTCTCTATCCATTCTTCCTTGAATCATGTTGACCATGAATTCTTCCTTTGTAATATTTTCCTTTATGGGAGCTTTTGAGAATCTCTGTAATACTCTTAGCCTTTTCTATACTTTCCTTTTCTGGTAGCCTAGAGCTTTCACTTTCTTCAATGCTCTTCTCGAACCTTAAATTTGTCTTCAACTTAGCAGTTGTCTTGTCCAAATCTCCATTTAGAGAAAGGATCTCAAGTTCTTGCTTTTGACAAATTTCCTTCTTCTCTTGAAGATGACTTGTTAGGTCTTCTTCAACTTTCTTGACCTCTTCTATCAGACTTTCTAAACAAATAATGGTCCTTTCAGATTCTTTAATACTCTCTTCCATCCATCCTTTTGAATTCTGATCATCCTCATGATATTTTTGTAGCTAACCTTTTATTAACTGATTCTCATTTATAAGCTCTTCAATTTCCATGTTTCCCAAAATCAACTTCTTCAATTCTTTCTTTAAGGATCCAATTTTAACTTCTTATGCTTGACTAGAATTTTCCTTTATTTCACATGCTTCCTCCTTCTCTTTTTTTGAGTTGATAATGTTTCTTTAGTATTCTTAGCCTCTTTAACTATCACTGTATTCTCTTCTTGATACTTATGCAGTTGTTCCATTAGCATCTTGTTCTTCTTTCTTTCTTTTTTCAATTATCTAGGGCACTAATCAGTTTTGTATCAAGATCTACAACCCCTTCAATTTCTGAATCTTCTTTATCTTCAGAAGCATCACTTTCAAAAACTTCATCATCTACTTCTGGATGTTCTTTATTTTTTGTATCTAACCTTTCCTTTCCTTTTGATTGTCTTCATGTTCTTGATCAAGAGATCCCTTTGTGTAGAGATTTTTTAGCTTGTCCCAGAGTTCTTTAGCTAATGTACACTTTCCAACTTTGTCTTTCACAGGATCAAATAGTCTGTGCAAGATGATATCTATTTCCATTGCATTATTGTTCCTTAACTCCTTCTTGGATTCTGTTTTTTGTGGTATTTTTGGAGCGATGTAACCGTTCACAATATATTTTCATATATCAAGACCTTGTTCCTGTAAAGAGAGTATCATACTTATAATCTAATGATCAAAATTTGACCCATAAAAAAGAGAAACCCCATCTATAGAGTAAATACTTTCATGTTCATCCATGTGCTCCAGAGATCATCCTTCCAGCTGTTAGATTGTCCTGAAGGAACCCGCTCTAATACCAATTGTTGGAAATATTGGAAGGGGGGTGAGTCATTATTGAGAACTTTTTACTATTTCAAACATTAATTATATCATGTAAACATTAACCATTAACAATGTCATTCGTAATCACATAAACCATACACACTTCATAAGAGATTTAACATGAAAACCCAAATGGTAGAAAACCATGGAATGATTTTCTTATATAGTAACAATATTTCATTCATAGGAAGTACCAAATTCCAAGATTCTCTAGCAACGATTGGAAGGAGGCACTAGCCCCCTGATTTACAGGAACCAACCTGAAGGAAGCTCCAACTCCCTGATTTACCAGCACCGACTGGAAGGAGGCTCCAACCTGAAGGAAGCTTCAACTCCCTGATTTACCAGAACCAACTGGATGTAAGCTACAACTACCTATCCTTTCCCCGTCCTGCCACCCTGATATAAATAAGATTATCAGTATTCCATTATCGCTATACCATTGTCACAACTTGTAACTGTATCATTGTCTCTGTCAACCTGTATCATTGTATCACTACCTCTATCAACCTATATCAATGTATCACTAAATCCGTTAACCTGTATCATTGTATCATTGCCTATGTCAACCTATCACAATCACTATCTCAATCACAATACCCCAATCATTGTCTCTGCAACATGTATATTTGTCTCTATTTATCTGTACTTGTATCAATATAACTGTACTTGTATCATTGTCCCTATCACAATCACTCTATCTCTATCTCAATGTCATAATAATTGTCTCTGACATAATGCCACTGTTAATGTTACAATGCGACAATCACTGTCACACTGTCTCAATATATGTCATACTATATCAACCTGCATATGCCTCAAATGTATACCCAGAAACAATCATCCATTGATTTCATTTTAATTCTCAACTTTTACATCATAGACATATTGAACACTCCAAGAGATGAGCCATATTCCAAATCATAACCCTGAACTATGCTAAGATAACCATTATGATCTAGGCCAAGAATATCATACAATGTGGCTAGATAATCACCATGATATATACCAAAAAATAACCAATATCTATGCCAACACATCACTAATATCTATGCCAACAATATTCCAAGATAATCACCAATATCCATGCCAAGATCATCATAAAGTATGACAAAAGAGAATCACTAGAGCATGCAAAAAAATCAAACATTTTTCAAGAAAACAATATGGAACAAAAATAAACCCTATATCATGTCATCACATTTCCCTTACAGCAAGCTTTCCAATGAGCCAATAATTTTATGATTATGATACCATATGCAAAAGTTACGCAAGATTTCTTCAACCTTCTTCTCTTGATTTTTCACTATCATTGTCACTGTCACAAACCTTGAATTCCAACAACTATAAATCCAAACTTGTAATGAATCAGGATTTGAAAATTCTACCACATATTATTCAATATATCTAATGCATTTTATCCTATGGGAACTCTCCGAAACATCCTTAATCAAAACTTATAGTGAAAATTCCAAACTGACATGTTTAAAAGATGATTTCTGAGTCATTCAGAAGACCTGACTTCCCGAGAACATATCTTAGAAACTGTAGCTAAACATGATCTGAAACTTGAACCATATATTTTTCAAGATCTATCATGCATCCCATCCAAGGGAAATAGTTAAAAACATTTTGCATCAAAATATATAAATAAAATTCCAAACTGACATATTTGAAGATTATTCATAATGTTGATGTATTTGTAACTTCGGAAGATATTCTTCTATGTATTACATTTGTACTTTATTATATTCCTGATGGAGATGTATTATTCCTCCAATAAGAAGTGTCGTCATTTGTATTTTTAAGTGTTGCAAGTATTATTGTAAGTGTTGCAACTTATATTTGATGGGTTATTAGACCACCTTGGTGGGGTCGGCCCTGCATGAGTCATGTGGAGGGTTATTAGGATTCCTTAGGAAGTCGGCCCAGTTAGGGTTAAAGGCAGGTTAAGTTGTTGTATAAATAGAGAGTGTGTCTCTCTCTATTTTCTCATTCACTCACTCATCCAATTCGCATAGTTGAGAGATAAGAGTCCGCACAAGTGGAGGAGGAGTAGCTGCTGGAGACATCTATCTTTTGGGGTTTGATCTTTGTGATCTTTGTATTGGTGCTCATTCTATCTCTGAGGAAGTTGCGGGGTTTTTAACCTTCTTGGTTTTCCCCGGTGAAATGCTTTGTGTCCATTGTCTCTTGTGATTGTTGTGTTGTGCTTGTTATTCTCTTAGTGATCCTAGGTAATATTGAATGAAATTATCAAAAAATTAACATGGGATCAGAGTGGGACTAAGAAGAAGATACTGTGCAGCTGCGGAAGCTAGGGCTTCTTAATTTTTGAGTTTCTCTCCACAGATTATAAAAGGAAGGAGGCTAGGATGACTCTCCTTGCAAGGGAGAATCTTTTTGTTGAGACAGAATTCAATTCTGAGCATTTTTAGTTTTTGGCCTGTCACTACTGCGGGAAATTAGGGTTTTGGAGAAAGTTGGAATTTTTGGAATCCGAGACCACAGCTGGATGCTCCTCAGAAAAATCAAAGTTTAGAGACCAAGATTGAACTTTTTGGTTGGGCAGAACCCCGGGCTTTATCTAACCCTAGTTCGGTATTTTGACCAGAAAACTAGAAACTGCAGATCCGAAAGTTTCAAAGTCAATTTTGAGGGGTCAAATTTTGCAGATTTCAAAATTGAAGTATACTAGCTTGATCAGCTCAGCAAGGCGCACCTTTCCATCCAATTAGAATTTTGAAATTCAAAGTTTGAATTTTTAGGGTTTCTCTGACAAACCCTAATCCAGCTCCAGATCCAGTTTCAACAAATCAAGTGGTAAGACCTAAATATTTTATTTCCATTTGAGTTTCTCATTAAGATGTCTCACCACACCAAGCTTGAGGACAAGCTTGAAGGGGCTGATAACTTCCGAGCATGGAAGTATAGGATTGGGTTAGTCCTAGAAGAGAATGAATTGGACACCTACATAAGTGAAGAGGTTCCAATTCCATAGGGAGATGAGGCTAAGGTCTTACACAAGAATAAATTGGTCAAGGCCAAGAGAATCATTGTTGATTCTATCAAAGATCATATCCTACCCCATGTGTCTTCTCTAAAGGCACCTAAGGAGATGTTTGACTCCTTGACCAAATTGTTTGAAGGAAAGAATATAAATCGGAAGATGACACTGTGGAACCAATTGAAAGGTGTACAGATCCAGAATGGAGAGACCATCCAATATTACTTTAATAAGGTCTCTCAAATCAAAGAACAACTTGAAGTTGTGGATGAAGTAGTGGAGAATGGAGAAATTGTGATGACCACATTTAATGACCTACCTAGGTCATGGGACTCCTTCATCCAAGGTATATGTGCAAGAAATAAATTGATCTCTTTTTAGTAGACTATGGGAGGAATGTTCACAAGAAGAAGCTAGACTTGTGTCCCGAGAAGAAAAGTGTAACATCCCATATTTTCGTAAAAATTTAAATTTTTTTGTTAAAGGCAATAATAGCTTAATTTATGATAACTTATAATTGCGAAAAATAATAATTGCTGAATGTAACAACGTTAACTAAATAGCTATTTGTACTAAACACAAATATAATTCTGATTGAACTAATGCGACAGTGACAACTTAATTACATTCGTAACATCTATCATTAAGATAGTCAAATGTATGGTTAGATCAGACTTTTGATGCGACACTTTTTAATGCAATGGAATGTATGAATGATGTAATAATGAAATGCCAGGTTAGAAATATGATATGGTACTTTTTCTTTGAAACGATACTGACAGTTTGCTTCTTTGATGTCCAAGGGAGTCCTATGAGGGACCCTGAAGCTTACTTAGCTGTAACGCTAAAACATTGGGCTTGTTCTATGTGCATACGACAGGTAAGAAGTTTCATGATTGCAATAATTCCAGTTCGCACGAATTCAACTTCATCTTTTGAAAATAAAATAGAATAATTAGAGACTGTTGCAATTGTAAAAGCATAAAGGTACGATTCACGTGCTTACTCTTCAACTTTCTAAGGTTCGTCTTGTATCAACTCAAGTACACATCGTCATTGTAATCGTCATTATACTAGCTGGTTCTGTTGTCATCATTGTGCTAATTGGTTTTGTCGTCGTCATTGTATTAGCTGCCTTGTTGTCGCAATTTAATTAGTAGTACTAATATGGTACAGTACCATTGTATCGCATGAATAAAGTGGATAGGAAACTCGAGAAATTATTGTTCCAAATTACCAAACTATATGTGATAGCATAAATGTATGCGAGTTTTATACAACACTTTTGATTAACTTTATAAGTCTTATGGTTCACCATTCATAATTCACTACTATAATTATTTAGGTCTTACATAAGCAAGAATAGTCTTTTCCAAAGACTAGACATTTGTAACAATTAGATAATAAACAATTACAACACATAGATTATCTATTTTGCAAAATAAGACTTGAACTATTCAACTATTATCCCATATCGTGATATATGCAAAGTCCTATGTATATAGTGATGTAACTATATCGATTTTTGGTTTATTATCAACATTATATATTCATATCGGAACTCATTGTAATAAAATGCAAACATTAGATTTATCACTAAACTATATAAATAGTTTGCAATTGTTATCACATTGTATTATGTCGAAACGATTATAATATAGGGCAAGCAATATAATGAAATCTTTTCATATTGTTACTAATACTATGGCGAATTTAAAATGTTATATTAACATGAACAATGCAGGTTTTAAAGTCACGTCGAGGATGCTAACAGGCATTTAATTAGAAACTTGATAGGTTGCTAGTTTAATAAATGACGCCATTCTCGAGCTGTGGTAGAGATCATGCATTGATCTTGCATTAAAAGCTTGGTGCCATATCCCTGCTGAGTTGGATGTCCAATGATCCATGTAGACATGAATGTCTCCAAACTTGTCGATGTGTAGAATAATGCGCCACGCGTAGGTTATGCATACTCCACTATGTGCCATGGTGGCATTGTCAACCTGTAAGGTAGGTTGGGCATTTATTGTGGATGTCGTTTGTACCAAAGCTCAGTTTGTTGGCAATGTGGAGACCGTCGATGGTGATGAATCTAAACCGTCTGATGGAAACCCTAACATCTGTCATGGAATGAGTTAAGAACTTGGAAAAGTGGTTCATTGTGCTATTGTTTCAGCTGGGGTGGCCGACAGGCTGCCGAAGTTTTGGTAGAAGCCATGGGAGAGGTTTCGACCTCAAGACCTTCTAAAGAAGTTGACGTTGCAGGTTTTCTGCCTGTGATAATGATGTGGTTTTGAAGGGTTAGATTCTCTGGTTCGAATGGTTATAGTTTTAAGCTTTATAATTTCTGAGACAAGAAGGAGTGAAATGAAAGAAAACAGAGTTTGAGTGAGGATAAAGACTCCCTGTTGTCGTTCGTGACAATATTCTCGTTAAAGCTGTGAAGGTAAGCTTTTCTTTTAGCAGAGGGTATTTTCATTTCAAAAGCTTCAGTTTATAATGTATCAAATAACTAACTCCAGGCTCAATGTCAGTTGCAGGGTGTAAAAAGAATGTCTGGCTAGGGTATGGTGAAAGGAAAATCCAAGCACTCTTACACCAGTAAGCTTTGGGTCTTCCATACCCTCGTAGTACCCTTCGTCTATGTCGTGGCTCCATCGTTGAAGATGGTTTGGGAAATCTTCGAAACACGTTTGTTAACAGTGATACTGGGGTACTATATTTTGCAAACTTTGTTGTTTGTCAACTGGAGATATAACTCGTCAATTTTGAATATTCGGGCTCTTCTGCCTATTGAAATTTTGGGATAAACCCCGTGTAACTTTGTTTTTCAAAACATATTATAAATGTTGCTCGAGAGCTTCGTCTTTGTTTTAGAGGTTATACTGTTATGATGTTGAGGTTCTATGATATTCGACTTGTTTTGCGTAATCGTTTGTGACGGTAAGACAGAGAGCCGAGGGCTCGATCTCTGTGTAGGAATAAAACTCCTTTTGGTAATACAATGTACGTTTAAAACATTGTATAGATATCTGGTTTGTTCGTCTGGATACTGTAAGTTGATGTCGTTAATTGTCTTCATGCTGAAAGTTATTACAAAGTCTTTCGAGCTAGATTAGGGTTTTGAAGATATCGTTGATGATAAGGGTTATGTGTATGATTTAACTTCAACCTTAAGATGGAAATGTATGCTAACTTTTCGTAAGAGTCTGTGTGGTTTGTCTTGATACTGTAGGTTGATAATATGTGTTCTTATTTTTCGATGTTTGAAATCTAAATAGAATAAAGGTTGAACTGAGAATTCAATAATGTTTTTGCAAAAGAACCGAATAGGGTCAAACCCTAAATCGGGTTTTGTTGAAAATGATAACCTGAGCAATAGTTAAGATAATGGATCAGTTTCGATCCCAGGTTTGAAAAGAGGAAAAAGTTATGTTATGAAACAATAAAAGAAAAGGTTTAAATCTAGCTAGGGTTTTCTTTTTGATATGAGACTCAGATTTTCAATAATCACAAACAATGTTTAGAATATCTAAAAGAGAGAAATAAATACATGGTGAAAATAGTAGTGTTTAGTAATTCCTTATCATTTGTTAAATTTATAGATAATACATCTTTATTATAGTAAGTGCAAACAATATGAGTGTATAGTGCAGAAAATCGTGAAAACTGTGTAAACTACAAATCTATCTATAATTTAATTTCTATGCATATAATACTGGTGTAGTAATTGTAATGAAACTGTGTGTGAGTGAAATATATAAATATGAAGTCTGTGTGAAAAACTATTGTTTTCCAGCTTATTATAAAGAATGTTTTATTCAATGTTAGCAATCTTAAAACAATATACAGTATGTAATTTATCTACCTTCCATGGACATTATTTAAATGTAATGCAGGATGATTGTACAGGAATTATTTATTGACTGTTTATCATATAACTGAGGAAATATTATATATACTAAATATTATACAGACCTCCTACAATTATTTAACTTAAGAACAGAAAACTGATACATATAAGAATATTATCTATCTATCGAATTTAATGGCAAATTTGGCCTATCTTCTAATCTATTTTAATTTGCATATCTCTACTAGAGTACGATGCTGCCAAATAGCATGTGGAAAAATGGGGATATTGATTTATCAATTTAACATTAAACTTAAACATTCAGACTTAAACATTTCCAGAATTAGATTATTTTCGAAAGCAAATAAACAAAATAATACTAGATAAACATAACATAAATATTTACTGAGATAAGTTAGGAAATCTTTTATGAACCTAAGAAACTCTGTAGGGCAACAAACAACTCAGGAAGACTGTTCCACCCAACCAAACTCCTGAAAATAGTCAAATACTGTCTTAGGACCCCCGAGCCTGTTTGTTGAACCACCAGGAGGAAGAAACTTCAGGAATTAGGACTTCTTCTTGTTGTAGCAGTAATATTCTAAATCTTCAATAGGTAACAGTCTAAAAGACTTGTTCCTCAACTCTGTTTCTCCTCAATAGATAAGCAAAACTCAATTTTCAATCACCACCAACCTCCCTTATTCGAATCTCTCTTGAAATCACTTGATTTACAAGAGGAAAACATTCTGCCGAAATGTTGATTAAGGGCTGCCTGCCTAATTCGAATTTGCCTGTATAGGCTGCCTAGGCCTTTTCAAATGTTACTGGGTCATTAAATGAGTTTCCTGCTCACTCCCTCCACCTAGGGGATAATTCCCTATTTTAGGGGAAGTTGTCCCATAACCAACAGTTAGTGGTGTGATGTAACCGTTGCCATGTATCCCATACCTTCCAACAGCTTCCATTCCTCCTAGTGGGTCAGTGAACACTCATTCAATAGTCCTCTTGAGTGTTTGTCTCCTAATTAATTTATTTAAATAATAATATTCAGTAATTACATTCATCCATGATCAAAACTGATCATAATTACAAACTTGTAATTAAATTTAACATAAAGTATTTTTGCAAATTAAATAATAATGTTCAGAAATTTGGGTAGGTGACAAAAAGATGGGAAGTGAAGACCAAGCCCTCACTGATCACACCAAGAGAAGTAAGTTCAAGAGGGAGAAATCTCACAACATGAAATCTTCTCACCATCATCAAAGGGAGAACACTAAGAAAGATATCTCTCATGGTAGATGCTTCACATGTAATGAGAAGGGACACTTTGCCCAAGATTGTCCCAAGAATAGAAGAGACTTCAACAAAAATAAGAAGAAGAAGAACAAGAAAATACATCATTCTCACACTGCAGAGGATGATGAACCTAACTTCCCAGGAAGAAGGCTAGAGAAGAAAATGAAGACTCTTCAAGTGATGAAGAATATATTCTAATTTATGCTCTCACAGGTACTGTTACAAATGGGTGTAATGATTGGCTTATTAATAGTGGGGCTTCCAAACACATGACAAGATTTAAAGAATATTTCATGGATTTATCTGAACATGAGTCACCTCATAAGGTAAAACTTGGGTATGACTATCAATACCCTATAAAAGGTAGTGGTGAAGCCTCCTACAAGCTAGACTCTGGGAAGTCTTTAAAGATGCAAGATGTTCTATATGTACCTGGACTCAAGAAGAATCTTCTCTCCATATCATCTTTGGATGCAAAAGGAATGAGAATTGCATTTGTGGATGGCCAAGTACTTATGTGGCCAAAAGGTAATACCATAGATGATGCAGTAGTGATTGGAGAGAAAGAGGGAGGGTTGTACAAATTGAAGGGACAACCTGAACATGCCGTGGTACATGAATCCATGGAGCCAAGTGAACTTTGGAATAGAAGGCTTGCACATGTGCACTATAGAGCACTACCAATTGCAAGCAAAGCAGTAGAAGGTCTTCCTAAAATCTAGTCAAAGCATGAAGGTTTTTGTAAAGGATGTGCAAAAGGAAAGGACACAAAGAAGGAATTTCCAAGCAGTGAAAGCAAGGAAAAAGGAATCTTGGAAATTATCCACTCTGATGTTTGCAGTCCGATGTCATCCATTTCTCTAAGTGGGTATGTATATTATGTTTCTTTCATTGATGATTTCTGTAGGAAGACTTGGGTTTATTTCTTGAAGAACAAGGATGAAGTGTTTGATAAGTTCAAGGAATTCAAAGCCTTGATAGAAAACCAAACCGATAACAAGATTAAGATCTTTAGGTCCGACAATGGAGGAGAATTCACTTCAGGAGACTTTAAGAAATTATGCAGTGATTCAGGGATTAAGAGGGAGTTGACCACTCCTTACAATCCACAACAGAATGGGGTTGCAGAAAGGAAGAATAGAACAATAATGGAAGTAGCACAAGCAATGCTACATGACCAAGATCTACCCATGCACCTATGGGCAGAAGCAACAAGGACAACTGTATATGTGCAAAATAGAACACCTCACAAGATACTTAACAACAAGACACCAGAAGAAGTTCTCTCTGGTAAGAAACCATAAGTTAGCCATCTCAGGATATTTGGTTGTCCAGTATATACACATGTTTCAAAAGAAAAGAGGACAAAGTTAGATCCTTCAGGAAAGAAGGGTATATTTGTGGGTTACAGTGAAAGCTTGAAGGCATACAAAATTTACTTTCCAGGGTTCAAGAAGATTGACATCAGCAGGGATGTGAATTTTGATGAAGACTTAGCATACATCAAATCAAGGAAGACACCTGTTGAAGACAATGAAGAACCAAGGGTACCCAAAATACAAGACACCACCATAAATGAAGTAATTCCAGAAGAGGATCGTGAAATAAAAGATCCACAAGAACCTATAGATCCACCCCGTGAGAAGAACTCTCACAAGAAGAAACCAACATGGGCTAGAGAGCTCATCCAAGATGTAGAAAGGTATGGTATTCCAGAGGAGGAACACAGAGAAAAAAAAGGACAAGGTCACACACTAGCTATGTTTCCTTACTTTGTGACATAATGAACAAAGAACCTTCCAGTTATGAAGAAGCATCAGAAAAGAAAGAATGGAAGGATGCCATGGTCGAGGAATACCAGTCAATCATGAAGAATGATGTTTGGGATGTGGTCCCAAGACCAGAAGGGAAGTCTGTTGTGAATTTCAAGTGGATCTACAAGATCAAGCATGCTGCAGATGGTAGCATAGAGAAATACAAGGCAAGGTTTGTGGATCATGGCTTCTCCTAGAAAGAAGGGATAGATTATGAAGAGACTTTTGCACCTGTATCCAGATACACTTCCATCAGAACAGTACTTGCTCTGGCTGCAGTGATGATACACCAGATGGAAGTCAAGACAACTTTCTTGAATGGTGTAGTCGAAGAGGAAGTGTATGTGGAGAAGCCACTTGGTTTTGAGACACATGACAGGGAGTCATACGTGTGCAGATTGAAGAAAGCCTTGTATGGCTTGAAGCAAGCACCTAGGACATGGTACGCCAGGATAGACAGCTTCCTGTCTAGTTTAGGCTTTACCAAGAGTAAAGCGGATTCCAACCTTTACTACAAGGTTGAGGAAGGAAATCCAGTGATACTCCTACTGTATGTGGATGACTTGTTTGTGACAGGTGAGGATAGGTTGATTGCCAACACGAAGAGGAAGCTTGCTACCGAGTTAGAGATGAAGGACTTGGGTATGATGCATTACTTTCTAGGTATGGAGGTGTGGCAGAGTGCAGATGGAATCTTCCTTGGACAAGGGAAGTATGTAGTAGAGATCCTGAAGCGGTTCGGGATGATGGACTGCAAGGATAGGACCACACCTATGGTATCGAACCTGAAGCTATTGAGTGATGCTTCATCAAATTCGGTTGATGCCACGATGTATCGTCAGATGATTGGGTCCTTGATGTACCTGACGAACACGAGACCAGATATTTGCTTTGCGGTGAACACTTTGAGCCAGTTCCTAACGGATCCTAGACATGTTCACCTGATTGCTGTAAAGCATATTCTGAGGTACCTGAAGGGTACGATTGACTATGGGCTCAAGTATGATGCGAATCAAAAGTTTAACCTGGAGGGTTATGTTGATTCAAATTGGGCAGGAAGTGCTGCAGATAGGAAGAGCACTTAGGGGTGCTACTTCAGTATGGGATCAGGTGTGATCTCTTGGTTTAGCAGGAAGCAATCCTATGTAGCACTGATTATAGCTGAAGCAGAGTATGTCGCAGCTTGTTCGGCTAGTTATGAGGCAGTACAGCTAAGGAAGCTACTGTCAGATTTATTTGATCTCCAGTTGGATGCTACTTGTATCTTCTGTGACAACCATAGTTGTGTGAAGTTTTCTGAGAACTCGGTGTTCCATGACAGGCCAAAGCACATCGAGATCAAATATCACTGTATTAGGGATATGGTGCAGAGAGGAGTAGTGAAGCTCCAATATGTTGCGACAGATGAGTAGATTGCAGATGTGTTGACTAAACCACTAGCCAAAGTGAAGTTCAAGTACTTAAGAGAGAGGCTTGGTGTTCTTTAAATAGAAGATACTTCAAGGAGGAAGTGATGGGACACATTTGCAGGAGCCATTGCAAGCATGGTGGTAGAAGGATCCTTTTCATGGTTGTGGATATAAGTGTTGTGTGATGAGCATCAAGATGATGCTCCAGATGATGATGATCAAGATGATCATGTGTGATGAGCATCAAGACGATGCTCCAGATGATGATGGTCAAGATGATCATGCGATGATGATATTAATCAGGGTGATGCTATATATGATGATGATCAGGATGATCATGCGATGATGATATGCATCAGGGTGATGCTATATATGATGATGATCAGGATGATCATGTGATGATGATGTGCATTAGGATGATGTACTGTATGATGATGATCAGTATGATCATGAGCATCAGGATGATGCTTTGTGCGAAGATGATCAGGTTGATCATGAGTATCAGGATGATACTCCGTGGCCATGGACAGGTTGTGCAGTAGCATATAATTTCACCCTGGGAGATCTTGCAAGTTGTGTTGGGCACGTAATCAGTCCTGGGATGCTCTTGCTAGGTTTTGCTTGGTAGCATGTAATTTCACCCTGGGAGATCTTGCAGGTTGTGCTAGGCACGTAATCAGTCCTGGGATGCTCTTGCTAGGTTTTGCTTGGCAACATATAATAACTCCCTGGGAGATCTTGCAGGTTGTGCTAGGCACGTAATCAGTCCTGGGATGCTCTTGCTAGGTTTTGCTTGCCTGGTCGCATATAATAGCTCCCTGGGAGATCTTGCAGGTTTTTCTGGGAACGTAATCAGTCCTGGGATGCTCTTTCTAGGTTTTGTGAGGTCACATTGTTGTGGGGAAAATGCACCTATAGTTAAGGGGAGAAACTACCAACTTACGGTGATAAAGATAGACTTACAAGCATTCTGCAAGTACAACAAATAAATGAAGAGATTAGGGTTTAGAGATGTAGGCACCTTATTCAGAAGGTTGATCCTAGCTTTGGCTCCCTTGCTCTTCAATGCTATTCAGTGTCATAATGCCCAGACCTTCAAAACAACTTGATACCTTTCTCAAACACATTTGACTACATATATAAGATTGATATTCATAATAGAAGAAGACATCAGATTATAAACAAACTATAATCAAATCTAATACACATTAATAGGTCATATTTGGAAAGAGAAGAACATCTGATCTTTATTGATGAATGAAAGAAAGTACATAAAGTTATACCTTCCTTCAAGCTTGGCACTTCACGAAACCTAGATTCAAGGTCTCTTGCTTCTGTTCTCCAAGGATTCCAGCCTCTAATCAATTGTGCTAGGGTTTACCAAAACTGAAGCACAAGAGAGGGGGATGAGGGTCTCCATTCCTCCAGCATAAGTTTGTAATTGGGTTTTTTTTCCTCACATGGTCCTTCTACCCTCCTTATATAATCAGTGAAGGAGAGGAAAAGAAGTTATAATCGAGTAGGAGGTTCCCCAACCAACTTAACTTCCCAAAATTTCGAGATTTTGACCAAAACAGGGGTGTACTCTACTCTACAGTAGATAAAGTAGCGTACATATGGAGTTGAGCGCTACTATTTCATAGTGGAGTAGCGCTCAGAAGGTTTGAGCACTACTATTGTACACTAGAGTAGGGTACACACGCTACTATCATGCTTGTGTACTGGCGCTCATGTTAAAAAATGGCCAAAAATAGGCTTTTCTGCTCATTTTCAGGAGATGGTTTGGTCTGGAAAAATGTTCCTAAGGGTCATATACATTAAATGGGTCAATAATGAGGTAATTTCAACCATTTTTAGTGTCCCAAATGACTCCTCCATCCACAAATGTCCTGTTGTGTGACTGAACTTGATCTCAAGAAATGTCGTCATGCGACCAAGGGAAGCAAGTGTCGTCAAGGACGGAGAGGTGTCATTTCAAGCTATAACAGATGCCCCCTAATGTATGAGGTCAGAGGGAGTATGGGAAACGATGGCCAAAATACATTATAAATAACAAAGAGTTGAATCATGGAGGAACGGAGAAACCAAGAATCATAGGCTCAAATGAAGCACCTGAAAGCAAAGGCAATGTCAGGCAAACTTATCCTTGGGGTAACTGTCCATGTTCAAATGGTGGAACATGACCTCCAAGAGGATACAATAATGATCCAAAATATTGATGCATATATCATGGCCACTAAAATACAAGCGTGGATCCATGAGGAACATAAGTGTAAACATAGCCACATAAATACAAGGTGGATCTATCTCAAAACTGGAGAACATAGCCATAGAGAACAAGCTGGATCTATGTCTCATCAAGAGTCAAAAAGAGTGTGGCTCAGTCTTGCACAACTTGGGCGATAACATAAATGAGGTGATGCTATCGAGGATCCCAAGGTCTTCGTCCAAAAACAACCCAAGGTACAAACCTATCCATGCGAATAAATGAGTTGATGTCGAACATGGGAGGTATCGTTTGATTACCGGTCATTGATGTATACCGTTAACAAACGCGAGGGTGTTCACCAATAATGAAAATGGAACCCAAGGTACCTAGTACATTCAAGCAAGTGCGAATAAGTGGTCTTGCCGTCGAACACTTGAAGAATCCATCGGATAGGAGACATTGATGTATTCCCATCTATCCAATAGCGAGGGAAACTACCACTAATCACTGCAATCCCCAAGGTACTAACCGAAACTCTAAACTTCATTCCCATAGGACAATTAGTTGAAGTCGATGGGAAGAAGTCCATTGGAAGGGAGGCCTTAATGCATCCTCCATCATCCAACACGAAGGACACTCAACAAGTAGGAGATGATTTGGAGTAGGACTGAACTAATCATGAAACATACTGACACCAAGGAATGGCTGACACATGAGGTCAAGGAAATTGCAGAATGGCCGACACAGGTTATATCCTTGAACAGTGAGCACGACATAAGAGTGACTTAGGCAGCTTTGAACACAAAGGGACCACGACACAAGTCTGCAATGTAGTAGACATTAACCGATTCTCCATATGATTGTGAGACTAACCAAACGGAGGAGTAAGAACTTTGAGATCAGGTTTATCCTAAGGCCAACACTAGAACCCAACTTGTTTGATAGACTCAAAACAGGTGCTTTGTTCAAGGAGATAGTTGACTTGCTGCCATCATATTGAAAGATATTTTAACATTCTTCCCTTCCCTTTCCTTTTTCATTTTTTAATGAGCTTGACAAAGAACTAAAGCATGCACGATGATATTTTCATATTTAAGGAGTTTGAAAAACCTAAAAGAAAACTCCATACACCTATCCGTGGATTTTATATCGAGCCCGGATTGGTCTGTGCTCGGTGGTGTTTTCTTTCTTATAGAGTTGAAAAACTTAAACAGTCCTCTATACACCTATCCATGGATTTTATATCGAGCCCGGATTGGTATGTGCTCGGCGGTGTTTTCTTGTTTATAGAGTTGAAAAACTTAAACAATCCTCTATCAACCATCTCATGGATTTCACATCGAGCCCGAGTAGGTGAATGCTCGCTTGGTGTTTTTACATTTCGAGAGTTTGAAAACCCTAAAGACGACTCCAAAGGTCCTTTTTTGTACAGTTAGTCTCCTTCCCCGAAAAAGTGTAAAATGACGGAAGAAGAACTCTTCTAGCGCATACAAGAGTATACCTAGAGTATACCTTTTCTGTAAATTATCCACCAAGGCCCGGAAAAGGGGTAATTCTATACCTAAGTGGATGTCGGTTCAGTTATTTTAACGAGCCCGAAAGGACAACTATGCTCGGCAAAATTTTCCTATTTAAGGAGTCTGAAAAGGGCTTAAAAGAACTCCATAGGGATCTTTTCTGTAAAAGTTTAACGTGTCCAAAAAAGTAAACTCATAACCTCCTTACTGTTTTTAACGAGCTCAAAGGAAAGGTGGAAGACTGCTCATAACCTACTTACTGTTTTTAACGAGCTCGAAGTGAAGGTAGAAGAATGCTCGTAACCTACTTACTGTTTTTAACGAGCTTGAAGTAAAAGAAGAATGCTCAAAATGGGAGGAGACGAGTGTTAGGGACATGCAAAACGAGCTCCAAGTGCATGGAACAAAGCTATGCCTAATGCAAGGAACATGAGCAAGATAAGTACACTCAGGGTGTGTCTCCTCCAGGTAAAAGGTGTCAAATTGTGAGGAAAAAATGATACAGGGCTTAACGGAAATGAGATCAGAGATGGAGGCTTATACAACGGGCTAAAAGCGTGGAAGCCAGCTTCATGCTCATTAGCGCAAGTGGGATCATAACAGATGCATATGCAATTTGAACACAAAGATGGGAGCCTTATCAGGGATGGCCAGAAATATATGAGGAAGAAAGATATGAGGCTTCTTCTCAAAGTCCTAGTAAATCTAAAAAGGCTCCTGAGCCTATGAGAAAAACTCAGCATGGGCACCAGAATGGCATAAGGGTGCTGACTAGGGTGACCCATGTTAGGTAGGATCTGCCGTCGGACTGGTGCACGATGCATAAAGAGATGGCTAACACACCAATATCCAATAGGTTCGACCCTATGGCGAATTTGGATGGCAAAAGGTTCAAATGCAACATAACAACGGGGAAGCCTAAACCTATATGCAAGGTTCCGAATATACTTGACATGGTCGCACAAGGTGTCTAAAAGGACCAGTAAGCAAGTATACATCCAGCTAAGAATCCTGTCTCCAAGAAACATCAGTACCAAGATCATATCTAAAACATATGTAAAGAAAGACCTGATACAAGTCACTGTGGTAGAAATACTTTCAACTTCGCTATCATCAACAACAGGCATAAACAAGGCAGAGTTTTCAAATGAAGACTCTATGGTACCAAGCCCGAGGACTTACAATCAACAATATCAACTTCAAGATGAAGATCAAAGTTGAAGGACATGATGGAATCTGCAGAAACAAATTCATCATCACGGGAGTTGAAAATTCTAGAAGCAGAATCAAACTCAACAGGAACACCGATTTGCATATCTATAGGAGAGTCCAAAGACTCAACAGTAGGAAGATCAGACTTCAAGGTCAAACCGGGGTTGAACATAACTGCGACTAGATCAACATCCAAATGAATGGCAGACTGTACTATGGACTCTAAGAAAACTTCATCGGAAGGAAGTATATCATCCGAGATAGAACACATATCTAAACATTCAGATGGAGGTGTCACTTGGTCAAAAGCTGGGACCAAGTCCCGAGAAGGTAAGCATGAACATAGAGACTTCTTCTCAGTAGCAGTTGAACTCAAGGAACAATATGCCACATAAGTCCCATGTGACACAGTAGTGCCTAATGATGAGGGATCTGACTGGTCTACAGTTGGGTAATAAGGAGGATCAATGAATGCAAGCTGGTCGATAGTGACGATGCTTTCGTTATGAGGGAAATGCATCACACGAAAGAGCGTAGACACCACAGCATGCATAACATAAATGTAATCATGCCCGAGGATCATATAAAGTCCACAGGGTCCTTTAAAACCATAAAATCAACTAAGACTTTTTTTCCACCCAAAGTAACAGGTACCTGACGGAGGAATCCGATAGGTTCACTAGGTCTTCTATCAAAGGTCAACGGCCAATTAGCAGCTGGAATAACATTAGGGAAACCCAAATCTCTCCAAGCATAAGCGGATAAGATACTAACAGAAGCACCTTCATCAACAATGCATCGATCAACCGTATGGTTCCCGATATCAACCTTTATCTGGAAAGGTGTCGAAGAAGGAAGATGAGGCTCGGCTAGACTATTCCAATCAAAGGAAACAATCCTAGGGCTTGGTAGGGGTTCACATGGCACAGATGAAGTGCCCCCTTTTCAGGAATATCCAAACTGGTAATGCAGAAGACTTCAGGAGTAGGTGCATCAATCTCCGAAGGAATGATAGGATCGGTTGAAGATTGCATCAATTCGATCACTTCACTCTCCGAAGGAAGAGTGGGGTCGACCAAAGATTGCATTGGTTCAATGACTTTATCAAACAAAGGTTGATCTGACTGCAGGGAATCTATAGACAACTCAGAAACAAAGGTTCCTTCAGACATGGACCACACTCTTCGTGCCTCTGGAATGGCAGGGCATCGGTGAGTAAGGTGATCTCCCTTACAAAGTTTACAAGGGAACTTTGGTTTCCGTCCTATAGGTTTAGACTCCTTTAAAATGCCAGTACTCTCAGCATGACTAGAATTGGCTGATAGCTTGCCCCCAGCATGACTCATAGAGGCTGGTTTCTCAGAAGCATCATACTTTTGAACTAAGGACCACACTTTTTGCACTTCTGGAAGTACAGGGCACAAGTAAGTAAGGTGATCTCCCTCGCAAAACTTACAAGGGATATTAAGCTTATGTTTGTTTGGTTTGTCAACAATGTCAACTCCCTCAACATGACTTGCAATGGCTGATTTGGTGTCTCCAGTATGAATCACAAGAACTGGTGACTTGTCATTAATATGACTAGCAGTGATCAATGACGTGTCCTCAACATGACTGACAGTGGTTGAAGACAAACTTTCAGTATGATTTTCAGTGACTAAAATTTTTCTCCCAGCATGACCTCCAGAGGCTGGGTAGGTGCCCCCTGCATGACTTGCAGAGGAAGGGTGCTTGCCCCCAGCATGACTTGCAGAGGCTGGGTTGCTGCCCCCTTGTTTTGGCATCTTCTTCCTATTCTTCCCTCGTCTATTCCTTTTAGATTGCTGGTTAATAGTATTGCTACTTTCGCCACATGAGGTAGAAGGAGGAGGAGAAGATGTTACTGACAAAGGAGGCACAGGGTTCTGATGCTCTTGATTCGAGGTGCTCACAAAAGAAGCGTTAGGAGCATGCAAGGCATTCGGAGTGGAAAACAACCAAACCGACAGCCCTATAGTGAATCCAGGAAGATTCAGAGTAGCCATTAAGGGAGTACCAATGTTTCCATTGAATGGAACAACATAAGGATCCCCCGGAATAGGGGTACCTTGATTGGCACTCGCTGGAATGCTAGACACAGTTTCCTTCTCAAATGAACAAGAAGTTCTCTAAGGAAAACTAAAACAAGTAACACAAAGAGCACACCACTAAAAAAGGTCCTAGGTAAATCAAACTAGGTAAACAGATGCCTTCCGGAGAAGAGTCTAGGATGATGAGGGCCCAGAACAGATCAACGAAGGATGAAGAATAGTTACCCAAGGTCCACAATACAATGACTAAGGGTGCAAGCGCTGGAATCACCCAACCGCCCTCCCAAAGACCTGCAAGGGATTTCCTCCCACGTCTGTCTTAGGTATAGCAGATATACCCTCCGCTGTCACCTATGTATGAACCTATGGTTAGATACTAAGGATACCACAACATCGAAAACTCCTGGGGGAACAGTCGCTGGTCAAATCAGAAGGCGTGGGTAGGGTAACTGAGCCCGAAACTCAAAAGAGTCCCAAAACGCGATCCAATCCTGGTATATGCTCGAAACAGAAAGTAGGAGGAGTATTCCCAACAATCTGATCTCACAAGACTTACTGCATAGATCCCAGGAAAGATTTGAATGAAGTGGGTTTACCTGTGATAGTCGAACTATGATTTTTGCGTAATGTGTGATTTTGGGTGGTTTAAGGTGTTTTAAACCCAAGATCCTAACCAAGACTAGTTGGTGTAGTGTAACCTAGAAAAGAAAATGTTACTAGTACATTTTCTTAGGGTTCATTTTAAAGGTTACTTGCTTACTCAAAAAGGTAGTGGGTGTGTTAGAGTGGTTATAATAGAGATAGAGTACTGAAAATGAAATATTTACCACCAAACAAATCTTTTCTTTTCAATGCAAGTCTTAAAATTATGATCTAGAATGCATATGCAAATGTAATTTTTAATCTTTCGAATGCAAAAAAGGTAAACATAAATTTTAAACTCAAAACCTAATAATGCAGCTACTCAAACAAATAGGTATGCAAAAGAAAACTTGTTCTTTTTGATGCAAAGCACTCTAAAATATTTTAAGCCACTTGCAAGGTACTCTATTCAGAAGATAAATCAAAATTCTTTATGCTTTTCAAAGGTAAGAAACAAAACTGAAACTACCCTACTATCAAAACAAAAGCAAAGATCTTTCAGGCTCTCTTTATTGAAACAGTAAAAGCTACCAAATATGACTTTCAAATTCTTATTGATGTAAGCATGCCAAACATTGGGAAAAGAGTACAAAAACTACTTTTAGACCCAAACGAAGCAAATGACCTACGAAGAAGTATGGTTTGGTAAAGTCAGGTTTGCACATGAACAGTGCAAACAAGGTCTTGAATAACAACCAAAACACTTGAGCTTTCACTACAAAAGAAAACTTAAAAGCATAAGGGAGTATAAAAAACCAATCTAAAAGAGAAATTTCACTCAAATAGATACAAATAGGGTCAATAAGACTCAAGAGGTTTCAAATCCAGTGGAAATGGGGCAAGCAGGTTCAGTCAGACTCAAATTAGGGTACAAAACACCAAACGGGTCCACAACCCCCCAACTTGGGTCAACAAGCCCCAAAACTTTCCAAACAAGCCCAAATTGATCAAAAGAGGTTCAAATCATGAATGTAGGATCAATACAAGGATGGGAGACCACTTACAGGGGTTTAACACAGACCTAGGGTCATCAGGGACCATAAAAATGTAGCCAGAACCCCCAAATTTGGGTCCACAACCCAAAAACTCAAAAAATTTAAACCCAGATTTTGAGCGCTACTATGTATGAAGGAGACTAGCGCCCAGGGCGCTACTGTACTGCACAACAGTAGCGTACAGGTTGAAAAAATTAAAAAAATGGGGTTAAAACCCCCCACACCTGGGTCCACAAGGGTTTGCAAGGGCCGGGAAGGGTCTGTAAAAGCCCAGCAGGGTCAAACAGAGCCTACTAACTGATCCTAATCAAGAAAATGAACAAAGACCATCAAACAAGACTGAAGAAATGACCTTGGATACCCCTAAGAAATTAGGCTTTCCCCAACGGAGTCGCCATTCTGTTGTGGGGAAAATGCACCTATAGTTAAGGGGAGAAGCTACCAACTTATGGTGATAAAGATAGACTTACAAGCATTCTGCAAGTACAACAAATAAATGAAGAGATTAGGGTTTAGAGATGTAGGCACCTTATTCAGAAGGTTGATCCTAGCTTTGCCTCTCTCGCTCTTCAATGCTATTCAGTGTCGCAATGCCCAGACCTGCAAAACAACTTGATACCTTTCTCAAACACATTTAACTACATATATAAGATTGATATTCATATAGAAGAAGACATCAGATTATAAACAAACTGTAATCAAATCTAATACACATTAATAGGTCATATTTGGAAAGAGAAGAACGTCTGATCTTTATTGATGAATGAAAGCAAATACATAAAGTTATACCTTCCTTCAAGCTTGGCACTTCACGAAACCTAGATTCAAGGTCTCCTGCTTCTGTTCTCCAAGGATTCCATCCTCTAATCAACTGTGCTAGGGTTTACCAAAACTGAAGCACAAGAGAGGGGGATGAGGGTCTCCATTCCTCCAGCATAACTTTGTAATTGGGTTTTTTTCCTCACATGGCCCTTCTACCCTCCTTATATAATTAGTGAAGGAGAGGAAAAGAAGTTATAACCGAGTAGGAGGTTCCCCAACCAACTTAACTTCCCAAAATTTTGAGATTTTGACCCAAACAGGGGTGTACTCTACTCTACAGTAGACAAAGTAGCGTACATATGGAGTTGAGCACTACTATTTCATAGTGGAGTAGCACTTAGAAGGTTTGAGTGCTACTATTGTACACTAGAGTAGGGTACACACGCTACTATCATGCCTGTGTACCAGCGCTCATGTTAAAAAATGGCCAAAAACATGCTTTTCTGCTCATTTTTAGGAGATGGTTTGGTCTGGAAAAATGTTCCTAAGGGTCATATACATCAAATGGGTCAAGAATGAGGTAATTTCAACCATTTTTAGTGTCCCAAATGACTCCTCCATCCACAAATGTCCTGTTGTGTGACTGAACTTGATCTCAAGAAATGTCGTCATGCGACCAAGGGAAGCAAGTGTCGTCACAGACGGAGAGGTGTCATTTCAAGCTATAACACACATGTAATAGCTCCCTAGGAGATCCTATAGGTTGAGCAGTAAGCTCGTAATTAGTCCCGGGATTCTCTTGCTAGGTTTTGTTGACGCACATAATCAATCCTGAGATTCCACCGGATGGCACGCTTGCAGAGATGATGAAGACCTACAGGAGGCTAGGCCTACATCCAGCATGTAAAAGGGCTGGCTCTGTAGAACTTCCTATGATGAGAAGAATTGAGAGATAGCACCAATGATCAAGATGACGAGTACAACAGTAGTGACGATGATGCTCCGTGATCCAGTGACGATGATCCAGCTCCTGAATTGAAGACTTATTCGTATATGTATTGATGCTTGTGTCGAGAGAATACCTTCCTAGTTAAGAGGGAGTGTTGATGTGATTGTAACTTCAGAAGATATTCTTCTATGTATTACATTTGTACTTTATTATATTCCTGATGGAGATGTATTATTCCTCCAATTAGAAGTGTCGTCATTTGTATTTGTAAGTGTCGCGAGTGTCGCAAGTATTATTGTAAGTGTCACAACTTATATTTGATGGGTTATTAGACCACCTTGGTGGGGTCAGCCCTGCATGAGTCATGTGGATGGGTTATTAGACCACCTTGGTGGGGTCGGACCTGCATGAGTCATGTGGATGGGTTATTAGGCTTCCTTAGGAAGTTGGCCCAGTTAGGATTAAAGGCAGGTTAAGTTGTTGTATAAATAGAGAGTGTGTCTCTCTCTATTTGCTCATTCACTCACTCATCCAAATTGCATAGTTGAGAGAGAGGAGTTCGCACAAGTGGAGGAGGAGTAGCTGTTGGAGACATCTATATTTTGGGGTTTGATCTTTGCGATCTTTGTATTTGTTCTCATTCTATCTCTGAAGAAGTTGTGGGGTTTTTCACCTTTTTGGTTTTCCCAGGTGAAATGCTTTGTGTCCATTGTCTCTTGTGATTGTTATGTTGTGCTTGTTATTCTCTTAGTGATCCTAGATAATATTGAATGAAATTATCAAAAAATTAACATATAAACCCTAACTTCCCGAGGTCATATCTCCTAAAATATAGTGAATCAACACCTGAAACTTCTACCATATGTTCATCAAGAAGTATAATTCATCATATCCAAAGTAAAATTTTTGAATAATATAGAATAGAGTATATAGTGAAAATGCCAAGATGACTTGAAATAGATTTCACAACAAAAAACCCAAATAGAAATCATCACAAGATTTTATCTTCCATTAGAATTTCGACCTTGTTCACTTTATCTACCCAATAAATTAGGTCCTCTACTATTGTATATGATATATTCAATTTTTATTGATTGAAATGAAAATTTCCATCTCTCATTTACACTCCTCAAGGGGTCTCCAACTCATTTTTGCAAAAGAATTTTACTCTTCCTTAAAAAAATTGATTTCCAATTTTAGGGGGGGCTTAAGGGTTAGTACCCCACTTCAAGGATCCATCATGAAACTTCACTAAAATTTGAATATCACTCCATATATTCTCAAAGGGGCCTTAGGTATTTTCCACATCATCATACTTGGCTTACACACCATTATTTCTTGTGGAGATCCTTGCCACTTCATGTGGTCCAATGGGATAAAGTACCACAACTTTTGGGTCATGTGGACCAAAAATCATTATTTTGGGGATACTTCAAGATTAAAAACAACTTGCTTCAGACCAACTTTGGGGACTCTATAGGGCCTTCTCCACCATGGGGTATGTGACCCCAACCAAATGGTCATGTGTACCCAACACCACTATTTTATGAATTTCTTCACAATTGTTTTCCAACATTGCTTAAAGAAACTTTAGGTACTTCCTTACACTTCTCATCATCATGGTTAGGTGCCCCACCATCATGGTCATTTGACCCATTATCATGGTCATGTGGACCCAACATAATTTCTTTAGGAAATTCTTCACACTTCTTTGAGACACTTTAATGACTCCTTTACACTCCACATCATCATGGTCATTGGAAGCTTCTCCAGGGGATTTGCACCACTTGTGTACAACTCAAAGTGTCTTCCCATTAGGGCCATGTGCAAAATAGATTCCATATGGGGACCTATTTTGAGTTATGTGCACTTGTGACAAGGATTCTTCTTCAAGGTGTTAGAACAATATCACCATCATATTCATGCAATGGACCTTCATGTTGTTCTACCTAGTGTTATTTGGCTCATTAGTGCCTAGTCTAGTGTCTTTGACCACCTTAGACTAGCGATATATCCATGAAGCCTTGTTTGTCCACTTATCCACTCATTTCCATCATTTTAGTAGTCAATTTTCCCCACTACCTTGCACTTATGTGGGAGTTATTGCATTTCCATGTTTTAAGGATATGGAGTGTGCCCTCTTAATTATTTGGTAAACTTGTGCATTAATGGCCACTACTTAGCCCACTAATCACCCATGCACCCTCATGAAGGTACCTTTCACACTATTTTGACTAGCCTAACCTCCTCATGGTCCATCTATGTTCATTTAACCTCATTATGGCCCAATATATGAGTTACACTTGGCCTCATGTCATTGATGGGTGAATTGGTCCAATCTAAGACTCATTATTGTGAGCTACTCAACTTGCCCTAAGCCTCTTGATTTTGTCTCTTGAGAGCATCTATATAATGTAATCATGTTAATGAATACTATCAGAGTGGAATTCTTCCCACTGGAGTGATTTTTCTCTAGTGTTCTGTTCAATATTTCTTCTTGATATCTCTTTGTGCAAATAATTCTAAGCGAGATTTTTTTTGCTATCTAGATCTAGGTTAGATTGTCACATGAATCGGAACCTAGTGTTGTGATTTTTATGCAATCTAAATTCTAATACAAGGGAGTCCTTAAGATCATTAGGGTCTTCTCTAGGGGCTTCAAGGCTTCATCAAACATTCCCAGACAATCTATCTTTATTATAGCCATATCATCATTATCACCATGACACCAATGGAAACACTACATATCTCTTCACCCTTTTGACATCAATGACATCTTGCATGACATCAATGACAACTTCTTCCAACAATACCCCCCTTTGTCATTGATGGCAACAACTTCAACTCTCTCCCTTCCTTTGACATAAATGAAAAAAGGGGTGAAGCAAATTTATTCACCTGCTCCCCCTGGGATTATGTCCGCTCCCCATGTCAATATGCTTCTCTTATGTGACTTTGCTTTGCTAATCATTTTCTCCCTTGCAGAAGATAACTTTACTTCACTATGAATTCCAAATGAAAATATCTTTCTTTGCCGACAATTATCCCTCTTTGACTTATCCATTTCTTAAAGATTTTTGAAGTTGGTCTACTCTTCTATTTTTTCATCGATCTTCCTTTCCTATTAATTAGATTTCCCCTCAAAATTATCCATAATACAATGAGTTTTTATTCCAAATTGTTTAGAACAATCTTTAATGTTGCTCTATTTCAGGATCACCATCTGTAAACTTGACACTTTTCTTTTTGCTCGCTGATTTGTTTTTATTACTTGAATTTGCAACTGTTGCAGCTATGTCCTACGACACTTCTCTATTGACCTATTTTTCGTTCACATCTCCAGTATGTAATACCAATTCATTTTTGTCATTGATCCTGGGATCTGGTTTGTTTTCATTCAATATGATGTCCATATTTAAGATAAGTGAATTGATTTGGTTTCTTGTCATGACCTTTGAACTTTCATCTTCCATAGAGAGGACTAATCCACAAGTTGTTAATTTTTTATCTTAAAGAAAAATTATAGTATTAATTGGAATCAACGAATAATAAAAAATCATAAGGATTCACATGAGACACGGTATTTACCCCGAGGAAAACCTCTAATACTTGAGGGAGAAAACCCCAAGAAAATATTCCTTCAAATATTGATAGATAGCAGCAAATGTATTTACAATGAGTAGATTACATCAAGCACCCCTGGTGCATTACCAGAGAGAAATACCAAGCACCCCTGGTGCATTACCAGAGAGAAATACCAAGCACCCCTGGTGCATTACCAGAGAGAAATATCAAGCACCCCTGGTGCATTACTAGAGAGAAATACCAAGCACCCCTGGTGCAATCATAGATAAAGAGAGAATATTGAAGAATATAACTCGGAATAATATCCTGCACAAAACCAATTCGTTGATTTTGGTCACATGTGTAATATCCCCACTTTTTACCCTTTGAATCTTGGCTTCGTATGTGAATATTGTGCTTACGTGATGCATAAATTCTTGTTGTGGAGCTTAAGGACAAGGCCCCGCTAATGAATTCCTGGATTTAAAAGGAAAGTATTCTTATATTTTGTGAGCCATGTGCTAGTAAGCCACATGAGATTGTAAAAGCATGTAAATATTTATAATGCAAATAAAATCCCAAGAGTTGGCTATGGAAGCACCTAAAAATGAGGGGGATATATGTATCCACTAGGGAGAGGTGAGGGGTTGGTGGATTGAATCCTTTGTTTCCAAATTTCCTCTTGAGAACCCATCTTGACTGGATGTGTTGAAATTTAAATATGTTGTAAGAGGCAACTGAAAAACCAGTCCATGAATTTAATGGAGCATGGGAAAACCCAGAAATTCGTTTGGATAGGTATGGGATCACTTTACTTGAACCATAAGTTAATTTCCTCATTGGAATTCATTTCCCATCATCCCCATTCCATTGTGGAACAACTAGACATCAATTCTCAACCATTATGCATTCCTAGCAGTGACAAATTGTAGAAATTGCAACCAGGAAAGAAGCCACGATTAAGAGTGTATAAAACAACCAAAATTTGATGTGAGTAGCGAAATTCAATGGGGAATCCATAGACATAAAACTTGGGTCGAATTTGAGAGGGTCAAATGTCCAAAAATCCATAGGAAGACTCATATTTGGAAGCTCGAAAGTTGAATTTTGTGATTGAGGGTCACGTGGCCAGAATTTGGAAAAGTCTAAGAGTGGATTGAATTGGGAGAGAGATCATAGGTCGTAATTGCTTGATAAACCCAGTGACGGCAATAATCTCTTAAGTTTTTGCAGCTTGGACCTTTCTATTCCCACCCTGGAGAGCACTAAAGGGAAGGGGAGCCCGAGGAACTGTGTAGCAGAGAAGGGGACCTTCCTTGTGTTGGGTGTGGTAGGTATTGTGGGTTCTAAGGCTGAATGATATCAATTGAGATTCATGTAGCTATGTGGTTGAGCTCACTGACTTAGCATTCTCCTTCCCTGTCTCCCTGCATGCTTGAAAAACCTAGTTATGTGTCGAATTAGCATGAGTGATTGTGCTCATGGCTATGAGTGAGCCTGAGTAGTTCCTCTTTAGTGTATACATAGCCTAGCTCGATGGTGGCCTCTCAATTGAAGTAATATAGGCTAGATAGAGACCTACGGTTGGGTGTAACATTGCTCTTCCAAAGCCAGTTGCTTGAACAATTTCAATTAAAAGATAAGTGTTCTCTGTTGTCGCTAATTATGCCAAATTCATGCATTATAAGTGATTGTATGTTTATGTCAGATTGATTGAAATGATCCAGTTTGAATTGTTAAAATTGAATGTCTGTAAATAACATAAGATGAGTTTAATTATGTGCATGGTTTTACTGTTATGCTTGTGATGAACATGCTAGTATATCCATGATGTCTGTGTGTGTGTAATTGAGTTAATTTTTGCTGTGTATTTTTAATATGCATTGCACACACATTGAGATGTTAACGAATTTGATAATACAACCTTAGAGGTGAATTTTAGCACCCCATGTATTGTTCATGTTCCCTCTGCTGGTTGGATAGATGGGAGGGGACATGACAACATGCACAATGGATGTGTATTGCCTTCAAGAGAGAAGAGAATTCACTCTCACATTGAATTCATCAATACTGCATAACATATATATACCATACTTCTCATGCTTTTGCTTCTATTTTTATCATCTAACTTCAATATGAACTCGCCCTTCATCTAGATACTAGGTCACTTAGTTAGGTGGCTAACTCAAGTGTCGTAAATCAAATGTTGCAACTCAAGTGTCATTACTCAAGTGATGTATTTTAGTTCAACTTAAGTGTTGACATGCAAAACACTTTAGTTAACTAGATCGTCTTGATTAACACTTAGTTAATTCTTTTAACTGAAGTCCTTCTTGATAACATCACTGAAGTGAAGAATTCGAATTCTCCTTTAATTAACTGAAGTCTTTCTTGTTAACATCACTAAATTTTAACCATTCAATTTCTCTCTTATTTAATTGAGGTCTTTATCATTACTGAGAAAATCGAGTTCTTTATTATCTTATCACATCTTATCTTTATCTCTTTTATTATTTGCATGGTCCACATGTGTTAAATTTAATTTATCTATCATATCAAATATACTAAGGATTTTTTTCCAATTATGTGATCATCTTGTTCTACTATCGTTCCAAGTGGTCATATGCTAAAGTAACTCACTCCAGAGGTGGCCAATCTCTAGAGGAGACTTAATATATCAACCATGGTTAGCAGTACATCACACACCATTCATGCTTTGACATGCAAAGCATTACCTCAACACATGAGGCACCACATCAACACATGAGGACCCATCTTGACACACAAGACCTTAGTATTGACAAACAATATTGTACAACACCATCACTTTGACATACAAAGCACTTACCTCAACACATGAGGCTTATTCATTCTTGAGTCCAAATCAATATTCTTCTCCAATTTTCCCGAGTCCAACTCAGGCTCCTATAACGCACTACCTTGACACATGAGGCTCAATCTTGACACACAATATTCACTTGGAGAATGACTCATGATTTTGTAAATCTAACACTCCCTCTTAGTGAGGGATGCATTCTTTTCCATGCCAATATTATCTTGGAAGTACCTATACTTTGTCAAGGATAGAGGCTTAGTCAACATATATGTTATCTTCTCACCTGTAGCAATGTACTGCAGTCTTATGGAACCTCTTTGGACCATGTCTATGATGTTGTGGTATTTCATATCAATGTGTTTTGATTTGTCATGAAACCTAGGGTTTTCTGAGAGCTTAATGCAACTCTGATTGTCAGAGTAAATGATAGTAGTCTCAAGCTTCTCACCAAACAACCCAACAAGTAGATTTATAATGCACACAACTTCTCGGTAGGTGGTACTAGCTACAATATACTCTACCTTTGTATTTATCTAGGCTATGGATCCCTGCTTCCTATTGGACCAAGAGATCATAGTTGATCCCAAGATAAAACAAAATATGGATGTACTCTTTCTGTCCACAATACTACCGCCCTAGTTAGAGTTAGCATAACCAAGTAGCATCACTCCTCCACTGGAAGCATATCTGATTCCATAAGCAATTGTACCTCGAAGGTATCTAAGCACATGCTTGGTAGCAACCTAATGTTTATGTCTTGGCTTAGACATGAACTGACTCAAGATACTCACTGCATAACATATGTCTGGTCTACGATGTATCAAATACATCAAGGAACCAATGTGATGTCTATACATGGTAGGATCCACTAGATATGATCCAAAATATGACTCGTGTATTTTATTTATATTAGAAACCATTGGTGTAGACATGGATTTACAATCCATCATACCAAACCTGCGCAACACATCAACTATGTACTTTCCTTGTGAAAGAAAGATCTCATCTTTCCTTTTCCAAAATTCTAGACCAAGAAAGTAGTGCATAAGACCCAAGTCTTTCATTTCGAAATCAGTAGTGAGCTCCCTCTTGCATCGAGCTATATGTTGTTACTCTCTAGTAAGGAACAAGTCATCAACATAGAGAACCAAGATCAGTGGTTGGTTATTCACAACCTTGAAGTATAGGTTGGGACTAGCTTCGCTTTTAGAGAAGCCCAAGCTCCAAAGATAGATGTCAATCTTTGAATACAAAGCCCCCGGGGCCTGCTTAAGCCCATACAAGTCTTTCTTAATTTTTCATACATGGGACTCCTTACCATCAACTACAGAACCCTCAGGTTGTTGTATGTATACTTATTCCTCAACTTCACCATTGAGAAAGGAAATCTTCACATCCATCTAGTGAAGCTTCAGCCCCAAAACTGAGGCAAGTGAGCTCATGGATTGGATAGTAGTGTACCTAGATAGAGAAGCGAATGTATCATCATATTCTATTCCTTCTTTCTGTGAGAAACCATGAGTGAAAAATATTTCTTTATATTTTTCAATACTGCCAGCAACTGCATGTTTTATTTATAAAGCCACTTGGAAGTTACTATTGACTTCCCTTCAGGTTTAGGAACCAATTCCCACATATCATTCTTCATTATGGATTTGTATTCTTCCACCATGGAATCTTTCCATACTTGCTTCTTAGTAGCTTCCTCATAGGTGGAGGGTTCTGAATCACTGATGTGACTCATCTGTGCTACATATACTGAATATATTTTAGGTCTCCTTCACTCTCTGGATGTTCCTGATGGTGCTCCATGCTTTTCTGCCTCTTGCAAAATGTATCGACACTAGGAAGATATCCTCTTACTAGGAGGTTCATCAAGTGATATTTCTACCATTTCTACTGGCTCTTTAGGATCAAGCAGATCTAAGGACTCTTCTTGCTTCTCCCTCTCAACATATGAAAGGGGAGAATCATAAGCTAGATCCTCCATCAAGGGAGTCTCATGCTACTCCATATCTAAATCACATTGAAGTTATTTAGAGCACTTGAAGGCAGCTTCTTCATGAAATGTTACATCTCTACTGACTTCAATGTGCCTTTGTCCTGGAACATAGATTCTATAAGCTTTGGAGGATTTTCTATATCCAAAAAATGTGACTTTCTTTCTAGATGTCTCCATCTTTTTCCTCTTCTCTTTTGGAACATGAATGTATATAGGACAACCAAAAATATTCAAGTGTCCAACATCTAGTTTTTCACCAGTGAAAACTTCTTCAGGTTCTTTTATCCCGGGATAACATGAGGAATTATGTGTTGTATATAAAAAACAATGCTAGAGGCTTCTGCCCATAAGGAAGTGGGAATATCCTGATCACACATCATAGATTTTGCAGCCTCAAAGTTGTTTTGTTCTTTCTTTCAACAACTCCATTTTGCTGAGGGTTGTAAGGGATAGTCAGCTATATTCTTATCCCTACCTCTCGATAGAATTCATTAAAGTCACGAGACTCGAACTCTCCTCCATTATCAGATCTCAAATCATGAATGTGATTTCCAGTCTGATTCTCAACCAGTGCTTTAAACTCTTGAAACTTGTTGAAAGTTTCACACTTTTCCTTTAGAAAATAGATCCATGACTTGCGAGAGAAGTCATCTATGAAAAACACATAGTACAGATAACCACTCAAGTATAGTGCGTAAATGGGACCACATAGATATGAATAGGTCAAGTCTAGGATCTCTTTAGATATTTTAGCACTGTTTGGAAATATTTTCTTGATGTTCTTACCAAGAGCACAACCTCTACAAATAACATCATGCTCATATTGAAATCTAGGCATACCTTTTACCATCTTCTATAAGTCAGGTAATGCTTTGAAATGAAGATGACCAAGCCTCCTATGCCATAGTTCATAAGGAATGACAGTGTCATGGATCATGGATTTAATGAAATTTCCAGGAACTTTGTAGAGACCTCCCTCTCTAACTCCAATCATAGCTGTATAATTCAAGTTTTGAATTCTTATGCCACAAGAGTGCTTTGTTTTCCATAAAGATTACTTTGAAACCTTTATCTTATAGAATTAAAATAGACATGTGATTTTTTTTTCAGACCAAGAACATATTGAATATCATCAACATGGAGTACATCACTTGAATTGAACTGAAAGAAAGTGGATCCAACTCCTTAGATAGAATAGGTGGTATTATCTACAAGCTCCACCTGAAAGGATAATTTATTTTCCTTCGGATCTGTGATATGTCTCCTATATCTAGTCATGTGTTTTGATGCGCCACTATCCACCAACCATGTCTCAGTACTAGTGGTAATGGATCCAGCTAGATCTGAGACAAGATAATAATCCTTCCTTGTCTCTTAATCATTGGAAGAATTATTTCTTGTCAGTTGATTTTCTGTAGCAGTAGAAGCATGGAATATTCCCTTGAACTTTCCTCTTTACTTTACACGGAAGTCTCTTTCAAAGTGGCCCTTATTATTGCAGTTGAAGCATTTGAATTTAGACTTATCAATGTTCTTGTTGTATTCCTTTTCCTTTTGATGAGGAAAATTCTTTTGAGAAAAGGATTTATTTCCTCTCTTTGTCCTCGTTGTAAGAGCAAGGTTCTATTCTTTGGATGAAGTAGTTTTTCTTTGAATTCACCCTTCTTCTTGAAGGAAATCATGCCACAATATTTCAAAGTTTGGTTGCACTTCTTGACCATTAAGAAAAACCAATAATGTTCCCATGAGGATGGACGGCCATTGAAAACAGTCTGAATAAGAGCATCATCATCGAAAATAACTCCAATGCTCATGAGTTTTTCTCTTACTTAAGATATATTTGTGAAGAAGGAAGCAACAACTTCTTCCTTCTCCATCTTCAGATTTCGAAGCTTGTTCTTCATGGCTCTCTTCTGACTGGAGCCTTCTTCTCATGGATATTTGTCAAGGTGTCTAAGTACTCATTTGTAGTCTTCAATGGATTAATCATTGGCATCAAATTGTCTTTCACATAATCATAAATGATTCTCTTTTCTTTGGTTTGATTCTTCTTGAAATAAATGCACCCAGCATTAGAAGTAGGCTATTCAACAACATTGGATACATATCCATCTAGATCACGCTCTTCCGAGATATTCAAAATCTTGGCCTTCCAAGTATTGAAGTTCGAAGTTCCTTCAAGTCGGTCTTCTGGACTTACTGATATTGAAGCCATTATTCTTCAAGTACTGTGCTCAAATTTTACCACTGAATATCAACATAGGCTCAAGCTTGACTGCAAAACTTAGCTCATTCGTGACCTAAGTTTTGATACCATGTTAATTTTTTATCTTAATGCAAAATTATAGTAGTACTTGAAATCAATGAATAATAAAAAAGCATAAGCATTCACATGAGACACAATATTTACCCTGGGAAACCCTCTAGTACTCAAGGGAGAAACCCCAGCAAAATATTCCTTAGAATATTGATAGGTAACATAGAATGTCTTTATAATGAGCAGATTACATCAAATACCCCTAGTGCATTATCAAATAGAAATACTAAGCACCCCTGGTGCAATCATAGAGCAAGAGAGAATATGGAAGAATAGAACTCAAAATAATATCCTGCACAAAACCAATTCGTTGATTTTGGTCACATGCATAATGAATGTGAATTGCCTTCAAGAGAGAAGAGAATTCACTCTCACGTTGAATTCATTAATCCCGCATAACATATATATACCATACTTCTCATGCTTTGGCTTCTATTTTTATCTTCTAACTTCAGGATGAACTCTCCCTTCATCTGGATGCTAGGTCACTTAGTTAGGTGGCTAACTCAAGTGTCTTCATGCAAGTGTCATAAATCAAGTGTCGTAACTCAGGTGATGTCTTTTAGTTCAATTTAAGTGTTGACATGCAAAACACTTTAGTTAACTAGATCTTCTTTATTAATACTTAGTTAAATATTTTAACTGAATTCCTTCTTGATAACATCACTGAAGTGAACAATTCGAATTATCCTTTAATTAACTGAAGTCTTTCTTGTTTACATCACCGAGGTTTAACAATTTGAGTTCTCTCTTATTTAACTGAAGTCTTTATCATTACCGAGGAAATAGGGTTCTCTCTTATCTTATCACATCTTATCTTGATCTCTTGTCTTATTTGCATGGTCCACAAGTGATAACATTAATTTATTTATCATATCAAATATACTAAGGATATTTTTCCAATGATGTGATCATCTTGTTCTACTATCGTTCCAAGTGATCATATGCTAAAGTAATTCACTCTAGAGGTATCCAGTCTCTAGAGGAGAATTAATAGCTCAACCATGGTTAGTAGTACATCACACACCATTCATGCTTCGACATGAAAAGAATTACCTCAACACATGAGGAACCACCTCAACACATGAGGATCCATCTTGACACACAAGACCTTAGTCTTGAAAAACAAGATTGTACAACACCATCACTTTGACATACAAAGCACTTACCTCAAAACATGAGGATTATTCATTCTTGATTCCAAGTCAAGATTCTTCTCCAATTTTCCCGAGTCCAACTCATGCTCCTATAAGGCACTACCTCGACACATGAGGCTCAATATTGACACACAATATTGACTTGGAGAATGAATCATGATGTTGTAACTTTAACACAAGCTTCTTCCTTCTATCCTTCTGGCTTATTCTTCCAAAATTTCTTATATTTGATATCTATATTCTATTTTATGTACGTATTCATCATTCTTCTACAGTCATGAGCTATGTGTCCATAATTGTGGCATTTGTAGCATTCAACATTGTGGTTCATCATACTTCTACAATCTCTTGCCATGTGTCCATAGTTGTGGCATATGTAACATTCAACATTGTAGTTCATGTGGACACCTCCATTCCTTTCTTGATCATTTCCTCCATAAGCTTTGCAGTCTCTAGCCCTATGTCCAAAATTGTTAAATGAAAAAAAAAACCAAAAAATAAACTTTGGTACTTGGGAGCAAAGGATATTTTTTATGATGTAACTTCTCTATATCCATTATTCCTTGAATCATGCTGACCATGAATTCTTACTTTGTAATATTTTCCTTGATGGGAGCTTATGCGAATATTTGTATAACTCTTATCCTTTTCTATACTTTCCTTTTTTGGTAGCCTAGAGCTTTCACTTTCTTCAATGCTCTTCTAAAAAATTGAATTTATCTTCAACTAAGCAGTCATCTTGTCCAAATATTCCTTTAGATAAAGGATCTCAAGTTCTTTCTTTTGCCAAGTTTCCTTCTTTTCTTGAAGTTGACTTGTTAGGTCTTCAAATTTATTGGCCTCTTCTATTTGACTGTTTAGACCAACAATGGTCCTTTCAGATTCTTTAATACTCTCTTCCATCCATCCTTTTAAATTCTGATCATTTTCATGATATTTTTGTAGTTGACCTTTTAGTAACCGATTCTCATTTCTAAGCTCTTCAATTTATGTGTTTCCCAAACTCAACTTATTCAATTCTTTCTTTAAGGGGCCAATTTCAAATTATTTTGGTTGACAAGAATTTTCCTTTCTTTTACATGATTCCTCCTTCTCTTTTAGTTGAGTTCATAATGTTTCTTTAGCCTCTTTATCTAGCATTGTATCCTCTTCTTGATCCTTCTGCAGTTGTTCCATTAGCATTTTGTTCTTCTTTCTTTCTTTCTTTCGTCAAGTAATCTAGGGAACTAATCAATTATGCTTCAAGAGCTAAAACCCCTTGAATTTCTAAATCTTATTTATCTTCAGAAGCATCGCTTTCAGAAACTTCATCATTTGCTTCTGGATGTTCTTCATTTTCTGTATCTAACATTTCCTTTTGATTGTATTCATGTTCTTGATTAAGAGATCCATTTTTGTAGAGGTATTGTAGCTTGTCCCAGAGTTCTTTAGTTGTTGTACACTTTCCAACTTTGTCTTTCAAAGGATCAGATAGTCCATGCAAGATGATATCCATTGCATTATTCTTCCTTAACTCCTTCTTGGATACTATTTTTGGTGGTATTTTTGGAGTGATGTACCCTTTCACAACATATTTCTAGATATAAAGACCTTGTGCCTATAAATAGAGTCTCATCCTAATAATATAATGATCAAAATTTGATCCATAGAAAAGAGGAACCCCATATACAGAGTAAATACTTTCATGTTCATCCATGTTCTCCAAAGATCTTCCTTCCAGCTGTTAGACTTCCCTGAAGGAACCCACTGTGATACCAATTGTTGGAAATATTAAGAGGGGCGTGAATCGGTATTGAGCAATTTTTACCATTTCAAACATTAATTATATCATGTAAACATTAACCATTAACAATGTCATTCACCATCACATTAACCATACACAGTGCACAAGAGATTTAACATGGAAACCCAAACGAGAGAAAACCACATAATGCTTTTCTTATATAATAACAAGATTACATTCATAGGAAGCACCAACTTCCAAGATTCTCTAGCACCAACTGTAGGGAGGAACCAACCCCCTGATTTATAGGAACCAACCTTAAGGAAGCTCCAAATCCCTGATTCACTAGCATTGAGTGGAAGGAGGCTCCAACTCCCTTATTTATAGGATCCAAACTAAAGAACGCTCCAACTCCTTTATTTACCAATAATGACTAGAAGGAATATACAACTCCCTATAATTTTCCTATCCTGCCACCTTGATATAAATAAGAATATCAATCTTCCACTGTCACTATATCACTGTCCCAACCTGTACCTGTATCATTGTCTCTATCAACCTATATCACTATATCACTGCCTTTGTCAGCCTGTCACAATCACTATCTCAGTCACAATACCCCAATCACTATCTTTGCAACCTGTATCTATGTCTCTATTAACCTGTACCTATATCTCTATAACTGTACCTGTATCACTGTACTTGTCACAATTACTGTATCTCTATCTTAGTGCCACAATATCTGTCTCTAACACAATGCCATTGTTAATGTTACAATGCCACAATCACTGTCACACTGTCTCAATATATTTCATACTATATCAACCTGTACATGCCTCAAATATATACCCAAAAACAATAATCCATTGATTTAATTTTCATTCTAAAATTTTACATCATAGAAATATTGATCACTCCAAGGGATGAGTCATATGCCAAAACATAACTGTGGACTATACCAAGATAACCACTATGATCTAGGACAAGACTATCATACAATATGCCCAGATAATCACCATGATATATACCAAAAAATAATCAATATATATTCCAAAAAATCACCTAGATATATGCCAACAATATACTGATATAATCACCAAGATCTATGCCAAGATCATCATAAAGTATGCCAAGAGAGAAGCATTAGAGCATGTACACAATTCATAACTTTTTCAAGAAAAAAATATGGAACCAAAATAAACCCTATATTATGTCATCACATGTTCCTTACAACAATATTTCCAATGAGCCAATAATTTTATGATTCCTATACCATATTCAAAAGTTATGCAAGATTTCTTCAACCTTCTTCTCTTGAATTTTCATTATCATTGTCATTGTCACAAACCTTGACTTATAAAAAGTATAAATCAAAACCTGTAATGACTTGGGATCTGAAACTTCTACCACATATTCTTCAATATATTGTCTGCATCTCCTCCAAGAGTCACTCTTTAAAACATCGTGACTAAAAACGTATAGTGAAAATTCCAAACTGACCTGTTTAAAAGATGATTTCTGAGTCATTCATAAGACTTGACTTCTCGAGAACATATATATGGAATTTTAGCTAACCAAGATCTGAAAATTGAACCATATATTATTCAATATCTCTCATGCATCCTCTTTAAGGGACATAGTTAGAAAATTTCTGGATCAAAATATATAAACAAAATTCCAAATTGACCTATTTGAAGATTATTCAGAAACCCTCACTTACTGAGGTCATATCTCCTAAAAAGTAATGAATCAACATCTGAAACATCTACCAAAGTTTCATCAAGATGTTGAATTCCTCATATCTAAAGGAAAATTTCTGAATCATGCTAGAACATAATATATAGAGAAAATGCCAAGATGACCTGAAATAGATTTCACAACAAAAAACCCAAATAGAAATCATCACAAAATTTCATCTTCCACTAGAATTTCGGCCTTGTTCACTTAATATTCCCTTAAATTAGGTCTTCGACTCTTGTATGTGCGATCTTCAATTTTTATTGATTGAAAATTAAAATTTCCATCTCTTATTTATACTCCTCAAGGGGGCTCCAACTCATTTTTACAAAAACGTTTTACTCTTCCTTAAAAAAAAATGATTTCCAATCTTAGGGGGGTCTCAAGGGTTAGTACCCCACTTCAAGGATCCATGAAGACACTTCACCAAAAAATCAATATCACTCCATATCTGATCAAAGGTGCCTTAGGGATTTTCCAAATCATCATAGTTGGTTGACACATCATTATTTCTTGTAGGGATCCTTGCCACTTCATGTGGTCTAATGGGCCAAAGTACCACAACTTTCAGGGTCATGTGGAACAAACATCATTATTTTGGGGATACTTCAAGGTTCAAACCAAATTTGGGGTCTCTATAGGGCCTTCTCCACCATGGTTTATGTGACCCCAACCACATGGTCATGTGGAACCAACACCACTATTTTAAGGATTTCTTCACAATTTTTTTCGACATTGCTTCAAGGAAAATTTAGGTACTTCCTTACACTTCTCATCATCATGGTTAGGTGACCCACCATCATTTTCATATGATACATTATCATGGTCATGTGGACCCAACACCATTTCTTTAGGAAATTCATCAGACTTCTTCGCGACACTTTAAGGAATCCTTTACAGTCCACATCATCATGGTCATTAGGAGCTTCTCTAGGGTATTTTTACCACTTGTGTACAAATTAAAGTGTCTTCCCGTGAGGGCCATGCACAACCTCTATTCCATAAGGGGAATTCTTTGGAGTTATGTACACTTATGACAAGGATTCTTCTTGAAGGGATTCCTTAGGATCATTAGGGTCTTATCTCTCTCTATTATAGCCACATCATCATTATCACCCCGAAACCAATGGAAACACTACATATCTCTTCACCCTTTTGACATCAATGACATCCTATTTGACATCAATGACAACTTCTTCCAACAAGACTTAAAATTTCAATTCTCACAGTTGGATTTATTTACTTTACACTCTATGAATTCCTATATAAAACACTCTCAGTTAGTGAAGAGTTTATACATTCATGCTACAAAGACCATCTGAAAGCCTTTCTTGCAAAATGTTCCAACACCATTCATGCTTCCAATTTTTTGGCTGATCACTCTCAAGTGTAGGTTCCAATTATTTATTTTACATCTAATATTTTTTGGAACTTTTTTATGATTTCCAATCCCTCATTGATCTTCTAAGGATATGAATATTAAGAAAAAATTATATGTCCTCCTCAAGATCTAGTGGTCAAGGATGTGAATTCTCTAGTACGTTATCATTTCCCTTGTTGAAAAGTTCTTCCACTTACAAATCATATTAGGGTTGGACCTAAATATTCTGTTGCTACTTCTGAATGAACCAACACCGACACTATCAACCCGAATCCCAATATTTTAGTTTGTTTTTCCACAACAACTTCCATTTTCACATATCCCACTCTCCTCTACAACATTGCATTTTCATGAAAGTTCACATACCTACTTCTAGTAAGCTTCTTCCTTACTGGATCTTAAGCCTTGTAAATTTCAACATCATCATCATAACCAATGATGATGCATTTTACACTTTTTTCCTCTAGTGTCTTTCGTTTCTCATTAGGCACATGTAAATATGCCTAATTATTATTATTATTATTACTATTAAATATGTAGGAAGCCCAAAGACCTTCAATTTTTGAACGTTTGCTTCTTCCCACACCATGCTTCATAGGGAGTTTTTTTATTTCAATGCTATAGTGGGTAATGGATCTTAAAAATACATTTTTGTACTGATGGATTTTGCCCCAAAGAAATATTTGGCTATGCAACATTTTTTAGCATGCACTTTACACTCTCCATCAATGTTATATTTTTCATTTCCACCACTCCATCCTGTGACAAAGTATAGGACAGTGTGAATTCAAATTTGAAGATTTTTTGTTCACAATATACCTTGAAGGAACTTGAGACTCATCACCATTGTCACAAATTAGCATATTTAGTGGATTCCCATTCTCCTTCTCCATTGAAGTCTGAAACAACTTAAAACAATCTACTGTTGTCGATTTCTCCTTTAAGAAACAAACAAAAGTGAATGCCATGTGAAATTGGTATTTTCAGCTCTAAACCTTCACCCAAATTCCCCTCCGTCATGGTCTCCATTGGTTGTGCACTGGTATCCCCAAGTCTATGATGCTAAATGGAAACATCATTAATCCCATCAACAACATTCAATGTTACTTCAGGTGTATTTATACAAAGTCTATACAAATTACCTTCCCCCACTTCTTTTCAAATCACCTTCCCATTGAAATTCTTGAGCTTTCCTCCATATACATCAAATTCCATGGTGAATTTTTATCTATAATTTGGCTCAGGACCAACAAATTCTTAATCATTGTAGGAACATTTCAGGGAAATATAAATATTTTGTAGGCACCATCTAGCATTATCATTGAGACAGTGCCCTTCGCTACAAATTCATGATTTTCTTCACCTCAAAATATCACATCCATTCCCCTTCATGGAAAATTGTAAGAACCCCACCAAATCTCTATGTGTAATAAATGGGATAATCCCCATGATATATACGAAAATATGAAGGCTATTTTATCATTGTTATTTTATGTATATATAATTTTTTGGCGGATCTCTCATTGAATTATATAATCTTGTAAAATCTTGACAAATCTTTTACTAAATTATAAAACGTTGTAAAATCTTGGTGAAGTTTCAGCATCTAAACTAATTAAATATCAAAGCTCAACCAAATATTAACACCCAATACATTCATATATCCAAATCACTTGTTCTCAAATAATGACCACACACACACACACATTCAAAATCGTTGCACATGTGGCCCCTTTATTAGGATGACCCTATTGCATTTACATTTACCCTATTACATATACATTTAACCCCATATATGCCCCCCTTGGGGTCATATCAATTGTTTCTTTAGGTAACTTACCTTCAAGGATCACTAGAGTACTTTCCTTTACATGAATACATATATGATTTCTTCATTGTAGACTATAGAGATGAGGTAAGGAAGGTGGATTTGAAGTCTAGAACCCATCACCATGAAATTGCATAAATTCCCTTGGATATTGTAGCACTTCATCCAATTAATGGTCAAGATTGGTAGTTCACTAGACATGCTATTGGTTGGTATCATGAACACCTAATTGTTCAAAATCAAATTGTACCACAAGATCCTCTTCATTGAAAGGTTGCACAAAATTTGACTATCTAATTTCTCCCTTTGTATACTTGAGATCATGCACAAATTGCATGTCTTTTTCAACTTAATAATTGCTTGTTCATGGAATATGGGTTGGAGGTTGTATTGAAGTCAGAATTAGAATTGAATTCATTGGACACGTATCGAAATGAAGTATAGATCACCATGACATTTGTTGTGCAAGGAATTGAAGTGGTGATTGATGGATACCTATGTTTTTCCATACCCAACTTTGCCTTTTCTCTTAGTTCATTGAATTTTTGAAGGGATTGATACTTCCTATCGTACTTCCTTTATTAATTGTGTTTATTTCCCATCTTGACAAGGATAAAATAAAATAAGAACTTGAGATAATTTGTCTTCCCAATCTCACTAAAAAATATAAAATATTACAATAGTAGTATTTCTTAGGAAATGCCCATCTTTATGCATACATGGACTTGATTTTAAAAAACAATAAGGTTGGGATTTGTTTTTTTTGTTTTACACAAGAAATAATATGTGCATTTTATTAGCATTCACTTGTTAATAATGTGTGCATGTTTTTGTTACAATAACTAAAAAAGAAACCCTTAAAACATCAATTAGCCTTCCAATCAACAACCAAGATTCTCTCATGTCCAGTCCTTAGAGAGTAAGGTAACTAAGGGGTCTTTTCCATATGATTTGTATGCTGGTTACATTAATATGTTTCATGCACTGCAGATGAGTATGGAGTCCTTAATCTTAGTCATGGTAGGGAAACAACATCCTCATTCCCTTGGCATTCGTTAGGGAAAGGGAACAACAATATTAGGCCCTAAATATAGATTCTTAGGTCAAGTTCCATGAAAACATATTCAAACGACCACTCAAGAGCATGGAAACAAGATTCTTAATCCTTGCTTCATGAGCTCAATCACCATGGATGAGTCATGAAACCTCCACATATAACCTCTAGGAGTACTATGGGAAACATCACTACATTAGTTGTGCACCAAGAATATATCTAGAGGTCTAACCGAGGTCATAGGAGGAGGAGAATGGTTCATCTTCCCTAAATGATTCTTGTTAGGCTCAATTTCCATGAACAACATCTACTACCCACAAAGTTTATAAGGCTATAGTGTTGAAGACATATGTGAATGACCACACGAGAACCTTGTATGGTATCTCTAGAATACTAGAAGGATACGAGCACCATGATTAAACAACAGTACATGCCTTGAATGAGAATTTTTCTTGCAAGGACCACACCATGAATTATTCTCAAGGTTACGTTCGGGGTTCTTTAGCATTCAAGTGGGATACAAGTGCCGTGAGTAGGTTTTATACATTACAAATGGATTTGGATGCCTAAACACATTCAAAGGGGTAAATAAGGGCCTTAAGTAGTGCTAAAATTTGACATTCACCTTTTCTCATTAAACAAAAAATCCATGGCATTATAATATTCTTATTTCCCTTCAATTTACATTCACATAAATTAATAACCCATCAATTCTAGTTTCAAAAGAAAAGATTGTGAACTTTCTAAAATAAAAGATCCATCATTTTTTCAAAGGTTCAAAGCAATAAAATAAAAATTACATTTTCAATATAAATTAAAATTAAAATTAAAACTAAAATTAAAACAAGGTAAATTATGAAAGAAAACTACTATTAAACTTTTAATATAAATTATATACTATATATAGCTCACTAAAAAATACATAAATAAAAGTGCATGGATTGAATTACGTTGTTTGCATTTATAATCAAAATCAAAAGTAAATAATCATATTGTTCAACCAATAATATTTATAAAACAAATATCCAAGATCATTTGAGCTCATGAAATGATACTTGAGATCATAATATCGGGTAAAATTGATACATGAATCTATAATAACTATTCATGATGATGATGATGGTCAACGTCCGCTGAGACCAAATAATTTGGCCTATTGGACCTTAAGAAGAAAAGAAAAGAAATAAATTATTTGGTTTTCTTTAAATCTTTATTCATATGCTCAAAAAGATTAAAGAGAAGGATTCCTAACTTACCATAGTTTTGAGGAGGTAGAAGGTTAGAAAGGTTAGTATCATAACAAATATTTTGAAACCGATAGCTAATGTGGGTGTATGTGAGGCATTCTAAGAGAAAGTGATTTTCATCCTCAACACTCATAGTCTCGCAGAGTTGGCAAATCCTTTAAGCCTATAGGGTTTTAGAAATTGTCCAACGTCCTGTTTCACTTTGGATTTCATGAGAGTTCGTTCTTATCTTGGAAATATTAATTTTCTTCTTTGGAATAGTTAAAACACAGAGATAATTTTGGTCTTCTAGGTTAGGGTTAATGAACTCCTTATAGTATCTCAATTAGATTTTCTCTTTAAACTTAGATGCAATAATACTTTTAATGTTATTGATATTTTGCGAAGTGTCATTTTTCACCAATCCTCCGATGGTTTAACCATGCCATGACATATTTACTCCACCCACACTTGAGAGCAGGTGGTTTATGCTGGGATTTAAAGCAATTTTAAGAATTCTATGGTATCCCATGTGGTTTATGGTGTGCTTGTACATCGGGTACCTATTCATAGCTATGCTCTCTATGGTGTAGAGCCCCACTTCTATGAGGAGAATATGATAGGGCGTATTACTTTTAATTTTAAGGTTATAAGTTATAAAATGCTTCTAGATTTGCTCAAATTTTCTCCAAGATTCTCTAGAGATATTGCAACCCCAAAATTTACAGTCATATAAGATAACAAGAGTGGCGATCATTTCAAAACAAAACTTCTTTTTATCCTACATCACAATGTTTTTTAAATTACAATTGTTTTTGAGACCAAAGTAAGACTTCCAACCTCCATTAATCCTTTTCTCAATGCTATAGTTTGAATTGAGCTTATGATGAATATCAATTTCAAGATATTTGTTACAAGTCACTTCCTCCAAGTTTTTATTCTCATACCAAAAACTAGCATAATTGACCTTCTTGGATTTGATAATCATAATTTTTGTTTTGTAGGTGTTAATAGTCATGCCCATAATATATCTATCTATCTATCTATCTATCTATCTATCTATCTATCTATATATAGATAGATAGATAGATATAGATATATCTATATCTATCTATCTATCTATATAGATATAGATATACTATATCTATATATATATATATATATATATATATATATATATATATATATATATATATATATATATATATATATATATAAGAACTAGAAAACAACACAAAAAATATACATCTCAATAAGTACATGTATGGGTTATTGATAAATTGTAATCACAAAGGAGTGGCAGAGGCTAGAGGTAATTCCAAAAGCATTAAAAATGATTTTTTTAATTTTTTTAACCAATTGTAAAAAATAATTAAATCATTCATTAGAAAGAAATCATACAAAATTGACTAGAATTTCATTTTTTCTTATTTGAACTTTGTACTCCAAAATCCCTTTAGTTGCACATCAAACACACTTTTCTCCCTTCTACACCCAACATTTGAGTCTTGAATCCCCAATTTTTCAAGTTTCAAATTCTCCTTCTCCTTCTTCCTGTCCATGTAGTATTTTGTTGATGCATTGATTTACAAATAATAACTTTTAAGATTAGAATAAGAGAATATGTGTGTGTGTGTATTAAGTTGTTTCATGCACCCAAAATGGGTCTCAATACCTTGACCATAGTCATGGTATGGAAACAACATCGTTGATACCATGACATTAGTTGAGGGAGGTAAACAACAATCATGGGCCTTAAACATAGAATCTTAGGCTCAAGCACCACAAACACATTCGTAGAACGCCACACAGGAGCATGGATGGTTTGCGATGCCTTAACAATCATCAAATACTAAAAACAATTATCTTAGGATGTTGTTGAGGCTTCTCAAATTTAAGAACCTTAAACAAATACTTGAACCAACATGAAAGAACTTTGTAGGGGGTTTTTGGCCTTCAAGTGGGTACAAATACCTTGAGTAGATTTTGTGCACTAGTAATGTGTGTTGAGGAATAAAAATTATTAGGAGGGAAACAATGGTATTAAGACATATTAAACCTTCTAAAACTCAAGCACCATGAACAACACCTAGAAACCATGACACAAGCCCTCTCCTAGGATTCCTTGACATCCATGTTGAATATGGGAACCATTATGACGTATTGCATCATGGATGGGTCTCTGTTTTGTGATCATAGTTCGGGAACAAAAATAATATCCTTTGTCCCTAAACCATTCTCCTTAGGCTCAAGCACCATGGAAAAGTACTTCAGCCCCAACATTTGACCTCTATTCTTTATCAGTCACCTCTAAGGGTGTTATGTACATCATCAATATGTTAATTGTTTATGAAGAATGCATCCAGAATTATAACCAAGGTCATGGGAGGATAATAATGGGCCTTATTCCCTAAATGCCACTTGTCGAGTGCAATCACTATGAACAACACTTACTACTCACAAAGCCTATAAGGCGATAGTGATGAACACATCCTCAAACAACCACATAATATACTTATATAGTATCTCTATCCTAATAGAGGGATACATGTTCCATGATTAAACCACAACACATGCCACAAATAAGAATGTGTTTTGATCCCATGCCATGAATCATTCTCGAGGCCATGGTTTGGGTTCTTTAACATTTGATTGGAATATAGTTTCCATGAGTAGTTTTTTGTGCATTGGAAATGGGTACGAATGCCTAAACATGGTTAAGAGGGTAAAGAAGGGACTTGAGCCCTAATTGAACCTTCTTGAGCTCAAGTGATATGGTTAGGGGAGGAAAACAATTGAGCCTTAAGGCCTAAATGTCACTTCTCACACTCAATCACCATGGATAAAACCTACAAATCACAACAAAACCCTCTCTAGGGAGTCTTTGACATCAAAGTTGACTATGGATTCCATTATGAGATTTTCACATTAAGGATAGTTTGCAAGGCCTTAAACATGGTTAAGGGAGTAAAACAAGTGCCTTGGGATATTATTGAATCCTCTCAAGCTCAAGAGCCTTGAATGAGTCCTTTGTATAGGTTCTTTGTAGTGAATCAAGTGGAATAGGTTTTATCCTTTGGAAATGAGTTTGGACACCTAACCATGTTCAAGGGGGTAAACAAGGGCCTTAATCCCTAATTGGACCTTCTTAATCTCAAGAGTCATGAAAAAAACCTAGACATACAAACATGATTCCTCACTATGGGGTGTTTGACCTAGGAGTTTGATATGGGTGCCATTAAGATGTTTCACTCATCATTGGTGGGTATTAAGGCCTTGACCAAATTCATGGTAGCGAAACAACATCATCATGCCCTTAACATTGGTATGGGTGTTAGGAGACGAAGCCAATATCCATATCTCCAATATCCTTCCTATAGAGCTCTCGATTAGGCCCACGAGTTTCTCATATGCGTTAGGTGCACAGGGGGATTAGAGGGGGGTTGTCAGCCCCCCTTCTTTTCAAGGGTTTGGGGGAAGAGCCCCGGCCAAGGAAAAAATTATGACCCTACTAGTGTATTTTGGTTTCTTCTGGAACCCTCATATGTATTGTATAATGGGGGACTGGCCCACTGACATTAAAAAAAGATATAGAAGAAAGCATTGTAAGTTTTTTGTCAAGTAATAATAGAAGCTACCATTTCCCCATGGTTTTACCTATGTATAGAAAGGTTTCCAAGTGAATCTCGTGTTCTATTGTTATTGTTGTTTGCTTCTATTTTTTATATATTTCTTTCTAACATTTGGTATTAGATCCTTAAAACTCACGGGCATTTGGTTTTTTGTGAGTGGGAGATGCAACAATGATAGGTGGTTTAAACAAGTTCGAGATTGAGAAATTTGATGGCAATAATTTCTCCCTATGGAAGATGAAGGTGGAGGATTTTTTGGTTTAGAATCACCAACCCTTAGCCTTGAAATAGGTTGCAAAAAAACCAAGTTGTTGGTCACTCTATATGCTAATCAATTCTAATTAACAGACAGAATGCTCAATATAAATTGTCAACCCAGGTAGGTCTTGTTATTTCAAAGGCAATTAGCAAAATCTATGCAGAAACACTCAAGTAACTAATTGAATAAAATGAAGATCAATTATCCTACCTAACTGCTCAGTTAGCTCAACTCATTGCTAAAGCTTAATTTAAGTTATCCATCTAAGAACTTCAAAGGACTTCTACTTTCCTACAACATCAATCCAACAATTACTGATCTAAGAATAAATAAACTAGACTTACATTTGCAAGAAGTTAAATCCTAAAAATATCAAACTACAGTAACTCAAACCATGAAATTTCTAATTCAATGAATTCTAAGAAAGATAAATAACAGTAATGAACCAAAACTAAGCTTGAACCATAATCTGACTAAATTGCAAAATTCTAAGAAATATAAATGACAGAAAGGAATTAGAGCTGAGCTTGACTGTAACAGCTAACTAACACACCTGCATCAAAGGAAACTATTCTACACAGTCGATTGTCACACCACATTGTTGTAGCACACCAAAGGAAAATGCAATTCATTAACAAAGACTGTTGCAGATTACTGGAAATTTGCCTACTGTAATTCCACACCAAAACAAAAATAAAACTAAAGAATTTACCTAACTCGACGATCTCTGTGAGAAGGCAGGCCCTGTCCTTCTAACAGAGATGCCGTGAAACTAACACAAATTAAAACACAAGAATATGAAGAACTTTTCTCCTTGTATTAAAAATGGTAATACACAGTTACAACACTCTGTTACAACTCATGTAATCAAATGACGATTAACCAACCCTAGGATCATAACACCTTCTTACATTTATACCCAGATGACATAATTTCATTTCAAAAATGTCAGGAAGCCATGAATATCTACGATCTTCAGCCTACCAAATTGAAACAGAAAGAGTTACATCCACCAATGAAATTGAATGAAGTTGTTGCGTTCCGGTTTGCACTGTTACTAAGTGCTATTAACAAACCGAATAGATTCCAACTGATTGGAGGAGAAGATGAGCTGGATTTGTATCGTGATCCAGTTGCAGCTGGCCTCGTGGAAGGATGCTTGAGCTGTTGCAGCGATATATGGGACCGAATTCAGGAAGGGACAGCTGGCGCCACATATTCTTTTCCTCCATAGGTTCAATGAGATGCTACACCTGTGGTTCTTTCAAGGCTCTGAACTATATTTATCGGATCAATACATGTTAGCACAAATTAAAAGATAAATTTCATAACCATAAACAATATTAGGCATTAATAAGATAAAGCAATAATAGATTATACCTGTTGCGATTCATGCTTGACTTGGAAAGGTACCTGCTTTGGTTATGGAAAATGAGGCAAAACAGGGGAAAAGGTGTTGATAAGTATAGGCAAAAAGGGGGCTATTTTAGGACCCAACATCTCCCCCCCAACTATCCATTTGCATGTCCTCACGCAATACAACCAACTAGTCTGAATCTGATTCTGAGCCTCGCCTGTGGAGAAAAGAAAAATTGAAAGAAATCTTAGTTTTTTCACCCAAGTCCAAAAATCCATTACAGGCAACCCAATGTTCCCAGCACTGTTTCTTCTTTGCCTTGGTCATTGTATAATTGTCTCTATATCACCTCGCTGGCATCCATATGAGTGGAAACTTGAATTTGAGTCCCATCCAGCGAGGTCCACACATCTCCATGCAGTTGACATATCCTCCCTCCCTCAGAAGAGCCTGCTTAAAGTTCTTGAAACAGTAAGGGTCCCTTTCCTTCAAATATGAAGAAGAGGCTTTCCATCTATGCTTCCTTCCTTCCAGGGCATGATGTTGTTGCTTGGAAATCAAGTTAACACAAGTGGAGATAACCTTCTCCTGCAAATTTATCAGATGTTGAGTCTTCATAGGGTATGAGAGGCTCCTTTCATGCTTTGCAATAAGAACTTGAGGAGATTGAGGTTCACTTCTGATCCATAGATTGGAGCTAGCCTCATTATTAGAAATGGTTTGAAAGGCATTCTCCCACTGCACATGATTAGCAACAAAAGAGGCAAAATCCCTCAACTGAACATCACCCAAATGAGGAACAAGGTTAGAGCGAGAATCCATGAAGCATGATATCTCATGCAAATATAATTCACATAACAAATTCTTCTCAATGAAAATGCTCTGTAAAAAGGTATCTATAAACTGAAGAGAGGATACCAATTGATAAGGTCTTCCTTCCTTCAAGGCTTTCAATTTAAACAGGGTCATATGTTCATAAAGGAACACTAGATAGGAAGGAGATGGGGCTCTAAAGCTCAGCAATTCCTGAGAGAGAGTCTACATTTGATCTTTCTCCTTCTGCATGGACTTGAATTTCTTCATCTCCTCTAATTCTTTTTGCATATTCTCCCATTGGAATTTCTGAAAAATCAATTCCTCTACCCATTTCTCCCTTAATTCTCTGATGGTCCTTCTGTATTAAAAAGGGGGAACCATCCCTTCCTTACACCGGTCAACATGATCCTTCCACTTCTTAACTTCGAGTTTCAACAATGAAAAATCCTTCACCAAGCCTTGAATTCTTCTATGATCGGCATCTTTCTCATCATCAAAGTCTAAATTAATAATTTCTTGAGATATTTGCATTCCTACCTTATCACCAGATGTCTCAGCCTTCTCATCCTACATTGAAAATTTAGCAGCTTCTTCTTCCATCAGTGTTGCAGCGGCCTCTGTTAGTGTGGCTACCTCAGCCACCAACTTTGGAAATGTTGGTTCTTGTGTAGTAGCATCCCTCTTCTATATTCCATTCTCAGCAACTTTAGTTTGTGTTGCTGCCTCAACAAATAATTTTGGGAATGCTGGTTCTTTTGTAGCAACATCCCTTTTCTGTGGTTCAATCCTGGCAACTTTAGTTTGAGTCACAACCTCAACAAACAATTTTAAGAATGTTGGTTCTTATGTAACAACATTCTTTTGTTGTGCCCCAATCTCAACGCCTTCTGTTTGAGTCGCAGCTTCAACAAACATTTTTGAGGATGCTGGTTCTTGTGTAACAACGTCCAATTTCTGTGGTTCACTCAAAGTGTAGATTGTTTGTGCTGGTTCTTGTGTAACATCCCTTGTTGGAATATTCTCCCCATCATTTTTCATTTTTGCATGTATGCATGCATTTTGCATGCATCCAGTCATCTGCATGCAATTGCATGCATCTAGTCATCATCTTGATGGTCCTCCCAACACCTAGAGATTGCTTCTATCTCTCCAGAGCCTGTCTCCAGCCCCCAGTTGGACTCCTACCTACCTCATGCACCCTATTTGACCTTTCTGCATGCCAAGTGCGCCTTTTCTCACTTACCACACTCAGTTAATGCGCCTTTGCTCACCTACCTTTAGTTATCACTCCGTTAGAGCGCCCTTCTTCACCTACCGGGAGATATCATTTAGTTAGAGCATTGATTGAGCAGTTCTTCCACTGATTGTTTAGCCTAACTTCTTGTAGCTCCTAGTTAGCTAGTTTTGGAGTGCCACTTGACCTTTTGAGAGCCTCATGTGCTCCCCTTGGAGTCTCCATTCCCTAATTTATGCCTAGATGGTTCTGTTAGACTTAGTTAGACACACTTGACTGACTATTACCATTTATGACTGATACTACTGACTATTAGCATTTATGACTGATACTACTGACTGGATGATGTCTCCATTGTTATCCAAGCTAGACTTTGAGCTTGATTCAAATGGCCTACTTAGCTAATTCGAATCCTATATGATGCCATATCACAGATTATTGTAATACATTCATTGATTCACATAGTGCCAGCTTACAGCTGATGTATGATACTGATATTGTCCATTTTCTGTGTTCATGAGTGATTATTGAGTGCATTCTTCTCTTCTTCTTTGCAACATTCTTGATAGTTTTATTGTGAGTTTGCTACAGTTTTTAGATCCCCTGCAAATTATCACATGGTATCAAAGCAGTCAACAGCTATTCGAATTGCAGCCATTGCAGTAGCAACAGTTGTAGCATTTCTTTGAGAAGCTATCTTTCATTGAGCACCAGAAGCCTCTGGGTTTCCATAGCAAATCCTGGTGCTATTACCTTGAATTCATTGGAAAAATCCAGTGAGGTCTAGCTAGGTGTGAAGGACTTAGTCTATGTGCTCAGTGTTCCTAAGGTAGTGTTCAGTCGAAGTGTAGCATTCTCCATCAGCAAAAAATCTTCTTGTTTTGCAGGTTTATTCACCCATTCAAATTCTTCTTCAACAATTCGACGTTCATTATTCAAATGGATCTAAAGCTCACATATTCCAACTATGTCGAATGGAAATCCAAGATGGCTCTCTTCATGAGATCCAAGAGCTTCACTAGGATACTAAATGGAACAATTGTAGAACCTCTCAGTGCAGTAGAAAAATCCAAGTTCTTGGATAGGCTTGATGAAGTAGTAGGCCTTCTCCTTCTCTCAATTTCTGAAGATCTTCACTTCCATGTCATCGATCTTACATCTCCAAAAGAGGTTTGGGACAAGATCGAATCCCTCTTTGGACAAAAAGATGATCTGAAAGGTCACAAATTGGAGAATGAACTCATCTCTTTGAGTCCTGATAGCTTCGAATCCATCAATGCCTTCCTCACCAAGTTCAAAATCTTGATTTCACAGTTGAAAAGCTATGAGATAGTGAAAGAAGACAAGCAGCTCATTCTTGCCATTCTCTCAAAGTTGGGGCCAAACTTCTCTGTTTTTGTCTCCACTTTTCAGTCAGCTAAGATGTCCATTTCAAGATGGAAGTTTCCCTCACTTGATGAATTCATCCAATCTCTTACTCAAGAGGAAGAGAAGTTAATCTCCATGGGAATGATCAAACCCAAGTTGGATTCGGCCATTACAGCCACTGAGGCCAAAAGAGTGAATGCTAAGGGCAAGCAAAATATTTCTGATAAGAGAGCGAATGATACAAAGCCAAAAGATATTCCATATCAGTTAGATGGGGCTTCGAACTTAAGGAAGACCAAGCATTCTCAGAAAGAAAGATCCAAGTGCACATATTGTCATCGAGGATTCCATCCTGAGATTACTTGCATGAAGAAGAATATAGTTTTGATGGCTCATTTACTTGAGAAGAACAATATTCCTTTACTTGCATGTGCAAGGAAGAAAGATATTGATACTGAACCTTCTAGATCTGAATACAAAGAAAGATGCCATGCCCTCATGGAAAGTGCATCAACAGATTCTTCTTTCATCATAGATCTAGGAGCAACAAGACATATGTCTTCCTACAAAGATCTCTTCTCCAACTTCGAAAGCTCAGTTGGCCCTTCCATCATGTTGGGAAATGACTCAAAAGTCTCCTCTCAGGGGATTGGAAGAATCAATCTTGACCATGGTTACTTTTTTGATGTACTTTATGTTCCTTCTCTTATAGGTAAATTACTTTCAGTGTATCAGATGACTCATATTGGAGAGCCCAAAAGAGTGATTTTTTCTCCAAATGAAGTGGAGATACAATACATGGTTTCAGGGGAAATCATTGCAAAAGGAGTTGCAAATCATAAGACAAAACTCTATGAGTTTTCACACTTCTTACCTCTCTCAAAGGAGTCTGCTCTTCGCTCTCATACACATGAAGAGAGTAGACTATCTCATCTCAACTACAAACAATTGCAAAACTTGCAAGCTCGAAATGTGGTTGATGGTATTCTAAATGGAAAGTTTTGTTACGGAGAAAACTTCCTATGGCTTGGGGTAGACCACAACAGACAACTGACTACCATAAATTAACTCAATTCTCAATGCTATGCTACATAAATGATAATTCTAAGATAATGAAGAATATAACCAACCTCGATCCAAACATTTGATGTAGATCCCCGTTGGAGCTTTCAACTCATGCACTTGAACCTGCAAATTAGTCTTGATAGCCAATATACAACAAGCGCATATAATAAATAAACGATATTAACATCATCAATATAAATGGTCCATGATATCTTAAGTAAATGCAACCCAATGTAATATAAACAACATTCACAACATTAATGGACGAGAATATGAGCATTTCTATTAATAAATAACAAGAAGTACAATGCGATACGACCTCTTGTCGGCAACCAATCTGAACCGAGAACTAGGTCTCTCCACTTGTGCCTCCATCACTTCAATCCTCCATGCAATGGAAAACTCAAACTATGATAGAAGTTTGGAAGGTGAACATAAGAGATTCACAACAACAAGGATCAATGAGTGTAGACTCAAGATGTGGCAAAAATCCACTAGAGTTATCTTGCTCTCTCTTTTTCCTGCCTTCCATATGCCATATGTGCTCAATATATAGTCCTCCCAAAGGTAAGTGAAAGGACACATCGAGGCGTTTCGGGGCAAATGGAGGGCCAAAGGTCACCCTAAGATTGCTTTTTGGGAGTAAAAAGTTATTAACTAGTGATTTTTACCATTTTACATGATACCCGTGGGCTATAGTGATGTAGCTCGTGGGTATGCCCAAAGAAGTGATACAACTAGCGTACAGGGGAAAAAATAGGGAAATAGTGTGTTTGAAGGATATAAAGTGGATCTGAGTCAGTAAAATGGATCCTGAAGGCCAAAGAGTGTTGATGCTCACAAGGTGGAAAATTACATTGTAACAGATGCCCCCTAATGTGTGAGGTCAAAGAATGGTGCTACGATGGTTGAAATACATTATAAATCTCAGAAGTGGATTGATGGAGACACAAGTGGAAGGAGCAGCTCGTTCATCATAATACAATAGTATCTCTGAATACATGTTGGTATAGTACAACAATTTGATACAATGGCCATGAATAGGCGACAGTATGTAATGGATATTTGTCATAAGTGATCATAGCCATGATCTCTCTACAGTAAGATATAGTCTCCTGCTGAAAAGGAAACAACTGGTGCAAACTGGAGGTACAAACTGCTGATATCTGAGAGGTGATATCTCAGATGTAAAGTCATAATCATAAGTAGCATACTGAATGCCACTATCGCCTGAAGGCTTCTACACAAATCGTCTATAGTGCAATTCCCATCAAGTGAATAAAGGAGTTGAGGTCGAACCTGATGTGACATCATCTGATTACCGATCAATGATGTATACCGTTAACATACGCGAGATAACCCACCAATAATAAAAATGGGAATCAAGGCACAGAGTACAATCATCAAAGTGCGAATAGATGTGGTGAAGTCGAACATTAAGATGAATCCATCTATCAGGGGACATTGATGTATTCCAAAAATTGTCGATGGCGAGAGAACCTACCACTAATGACTGCAAGCCTCAAGGTAATCAATCGAACTCTAAGCCTCAAGTTCCGGAATAAATGGGTTGAGGTCGACGGAACGAGACTCGCTGGAAGGAGGGCATTAAGGCATCACCCATCAACCAGCATGAGGTACCAGCTATGCTAAAAGATTTGGAAGAACTCAGGTGAAACAGATTGACTCCACAAGGATGGCCGACATGAAATAGTCAAGAGATCTGAGGAGTGGCCGACTCTGGTTTCAGGACTTCCTTTGAACAAGAGCATGAGCAGATGGATAGACTCAGGCAGCATAGACTCGATATAGACTATGCGATGCAGGAGGCATTGACAAAGGGCTCCATAATGACTGGAAGCTTAACCAATCGGTGGAGTAAATTGAGAAACAAGTACAGCTCTTAAGGTCCAACTATAGTCCCGACTCATAATGTATGGAGTGGAATGAATGCTCTATTCAAAGGCGACACAACAGCTGCCAACTAGAAGTAGTAACCATAATCCCATCCGGATTTTTGGAATATTTGATTTTTTTGGTCTTTTTCATATTTGGAAAATCTTGAAAAAGAATAAAATTGCTTATAGTACAACAATGGAGGGAACGAGTGTCAAATAGCGAGAAGACTAGTCCGAAGCAATAGAACATACCTATGATCAATACAAGGAAGCATGTGCAGGATGTGGACACTTGGGGGGTGTTCCCTCAGGGTCAATAGGTCATCAAATTGCGAAGGGAAAATGGAAGCTCTGCAGGGCTCGACAAGGAAAAGTGCTCAAGCACCAGGCTAACAACTAAGTAAGTGGGAGCCGAACAAGGCTCAAGCGGCAAGCAGGATGATGCAATGCAATCACAAGTTGATATAACTGGGGGAGTCCTTATGGGAGATGGCCAACATAAGACAAAGTAGAGTATGAGTCTTTATTGCAAAGTCATGGCATAACTACAAAGGACTCCCAATTCTAAAGAGAAACAGCAGCATGGGCACCAAAAAGTAAAAAAAGGGCTCTAACTAGGGCACCCATGTTTGGAAAGGCCCTAACGACACTTCTATAGCAATTTGAAGGTTTTGTGTCGGTTAAGAAGCGGGGTCGCACCTAGGGTTTATGAAAATGGTCAAAAGGTCAAATGCATAATGCATGTGAAAATGACATCTAACCTATATGCCAGGTGTGAAATATACCTGCCATACGCGCGAAACGATAAAAAACAACTCTCACCGAAGAAATCTGGTAAAAAAATGCTACTCCAAGACATTATATTAGTCCAAAATAGCATATAATGGTGAAAACTATAGACAAGTGGGTTTAAAAAATTATAAATAGTAATAAAAATTTACAATTCACAATTCATTTTTACTATTCACCCATTTGGAGTTTTGTGGTTAGTTTTCACCTTGAAGTTCAACTATTGATTCCGGGAGCTACAGGCATCCATTCATTGAGCTGTCAGGAGCAGGTTGGTAGTCTCATCCATATCTTTCATTTCAATGCTTTTATTTTGATTTTCAGTGGTTGGATTTTTCATGTGGCCAAGCCCTAAATGGTCACGGCGCTACCTGCGGGCTACAAGTATGTGGTTCGTGGGTAGGGTTGGGTAATCGAGGTCAACGCATGCGTTGACTGTGGGTACCCGCCTCTGTGAGCAAAATTTCCCACGGGTATGGCCGTGAAGTTAGTTTTTTAAATGAAATTGACTAAACTCTTTGCTTTCTCTTCCTCCAGAATGGTTCTAGAGTGGAGAGAGAGGGAACATGACCTTTTGGATGAGGCCATCCGCAATAATTTTCCTGCACATGTGGGCTTTACAAATTTTGGAACATAGGGGGTTAGAGGGCCCAAAACCTATTGCTCCGTCGTTTGATAGATTAGGGGACATAGATGCACAAAACTTCAACTTGGACGGGAAAATACTATTCTTGGAGGTGGATGATATCTACTTCATTACTGGTTTGTCCCACCGAGGTGAAGAGGAAAGCCTTCGATCTCGTACTGTGGGTGGTGGGATCACCATTCCTGACTATATCGAGCAGTACTGTCTTCCCGATACTTGGACATTGGGGAGTCAGGTGCCCATCAAAGCCATAGCTGACCTGAGCATGAAGATCATAGTGGATACCCTAGTGCGAATTTCTGGTTTGAAAGCTCTTCACTAGGCATCCAGGTCGGTGATGTTCTATGCCTCACAGTGTATGCGGCCCACCGTTTATGACAGGTGCACAACGTTACTGGGGTCCATGAAGACTTAGTTAACAAAGTGCAAGCAGGGGGAGGCAAAAAAATTTGGATACGGCAGTATCTTATTCAGTTTCTTCTTTGAGCGAGTTCTGGGGCTCAGTTTGAGGGTTGAAGTCCCTCCTCATAGTATTCGTGACCTAGCCCTAACCCGATGGGAAGAGGTCTTGACGAGACAGGGTGGTGGCTGTCAAGCATCACCATACACAGAGGAGTTCTTGCACTGGCGGGACCGACAGGTCATAGCTATAGATGACTACCCGTATGCCAGGATAGAATTCCATTAGGATCGTGACATGCCGCTTCCACCAGGAGCAGCGTTTGGAGACATTGGTGAGTACTCTTTTTATGTTTTTGGTGTATTCAATTTTTATGAATTTTTTATTATAAATGTCAATTCAAAATTTTTTTGGGGGGGTAGTATCACACATTAATGTTTCATTGTTTGCGCGCAGACAAGGGTCCAGTGAGACCACAGGGATTCCCGAGACATCGTCGACAAGGCTGGGGCGATGAGGTAGTGGGTACTGCAGCAGAGTGTACACTACAGACTGTGCGGGTCAACCTATCACAGATGACCAATAAGGTACCAGGTATAGAGATAGCGCAGCTACCAGACGATATGCAGTGCCATGTGGTGGGGGTACCAACTAGCTGGGTGTGACTACTGCAGCATATAGAAAATGCAGTACAGTATTACTATTAGACACATCCCACTGGGGCAGCAGCTAGGCCTCCTCATAGGGCTTAGAAATCTTAGACTCCCATTTTTGTATCGATATGCATATTTTTGAGGGCTACGGGCTCCAGTTTTGTATTATGACACTACCATTTTGGACATATTATTTATAAAAACTATGGTTCTCCGGTTCTACTATATGTGTGTATGTACAAATGTATGAATGTATCTTTTATTTGTGTGCTTCATTATGAATGTGACAAATGCCAATCTAGGACAGAGTTAGCATATGCATAAGATATATGATTAAAACTTCTCGGAACATGAATGTATGTAATAGAAACAAAATGTCATTCCAAGAGTCTTACCCTTGAGAATTTCCGCAATAGCGTAGGATCCCTTACACGGTACTGACCATTCAACTGAGACACAACTAATTGTGAATCCAGGCAGACTTCGAAAGACTGGATACCATGTGAAATAGCATCCCAAAGTAGCTCAATCACGACGTTATACTCAGCCACATTGTTAGATGTAGGACCGAGACAAGCACCTCCTAAAGACACAACTAGCTGGTTAGGTGAATAAATAACCCAGGCAGCAGAAGCAAGCTGTTGTGTATGACGGCTAGCACCATCCGTGAATCCTTAGAATGTAGGAAATTTCGCTGACATCTGTCAATCAAACGGAAGCGAATTAGCAGACCCGAAGACCAAAATAAATCTAAACTATGTACAGAAGAAACTATACAATAGTATACAAAAGTATTAGCTCGAACTAGAAGTTCAAGTGTAATACTGCTTGAGGTAGAGCCCATTCCTAGGATCCTTCAAGATGTTCCCCTCATGATCCTCTAATTTATAGGCTCCTTTTTCCAGAGCACGGCTCACGATGTAAGGATCGTGCCACATGGGGTTAAACTTGCCTACCCCCAGGGGTTCATTAACTTGGTCATATAAGAGGACCAAGTCACCTTCAGCATATTGTTGGAGACGAATAGACCTATCTTACTGAACCTTGACACGATGTTTATTAGCCACGACGGCATATCGACATTGCTCATTGAGCTGGTTAAGGTGGATTAAATGTTGCTCAATACCCGACGTATCAGGGAGGAGCTCTATGGCCAGTTTTAGCAAAGGGATTTCACATTCAATCGGTAAAATCGACTCCACACCGTGTACCAGCTGAAACGGTGAGAACCCGGTGCCAGTCTTGATTGCGGTTCGATAAGCCCACAAAGAAGGATATAACATAATATGCCAGTTGTTCTTTATTTGTTGGATGGTACGTTGGAGAATGGTCTTTAAAGACTTATTGACTACTTCTACCTAACCATTCGCTTGGGGATAGTAAGAAGATGAGTGTTCTTGATGAAACCCAAGCTTGAGTGCCAAATCCTCCATCATTTTGTTCTGAAAGTGACTGCCATGGTCAATGACAATCTCTTTCGGAATACCGAACCGAGTAATAATCTGATTGAACATGAAATGGGTTGTTGTAGCACCATCAGCTTTTACGGTAGGCATGGACTCAGCCCATTTGGATAGTCCACAACCACTATGATATGGTGATGCCCCCCAGCTGAAGTTGGTTTTCAATCCATGAAATCCACCCCCCACTTGGTGAAGGGGCCGATGGTGACGACCGGATGAAGGAGCACTGGATGCGAGTGTATATTCTGAGAAAACACCTGGAAAGGGTGACATCTCTTCACATCATTTATACAATCTTTAAAGATTGAAGGCCAAAAGTAACTAGCTCGCATAATGCATTGGGATGTAGCAAGCCCAGATAAGTGACCGCCACACGCCCCAACATGGCAATCATTAAGCACACGCTCCGCTTCTTCGTGAGTCAAGAAACGGCAGAGAATAGAATCCTTTCCTCGACGATACAAAGTGTCGCCGACGATAGTATAATCTTTAGCGTGATGTTTCACACGCCGTCGCTCGTCTAGTGAATAATGCGAAGGAAGCTTCAAAGTTTGGAGATATACAATGACATCCCCATACCAAGGGTCCTCTGACGAGATAAGAAATAAGTGTTCATCCATAAAGGAATCTTCATGGATGACATCCTCATCAAGTCTTGGAAGGTCCGACTTAAGCTCAGCAAAAACCAAGGATTTCACTGACTTCACTGAAGCAAAATCGAGATCAAACTCCTGAAGGATAACAATCCATTTATTGTACTTCCCCCTTATGAGATGTCGTGATAGCATGAATTGAAATGGATTGATATGCGCTACAATCGTGGTGGTTCTAAGCATGATATAGTGTCGTAACTGTTGTACTGGATGAATAGTCGCAAGTGCCAACTTTTCCACGTGAGTATATCTCAGTTCAACATCTACTAGATTTCGACTAAGGTAATAGATCACATGCTCAATGAGCATATCATCAACCTGAACTAAGACCATGCCAATCGTCTCTTGAGATGCAGCCACATAAAGTATAAAATCTTGTTCAAAGTCGGGTGGACTAAGCACAGGGGCTGATACCAAAGCTTTCTTAAGGGCATCGAAAGACTACTGGGCTTGCTCATCCTAGATAAACATTGTGTCTTTCTTCAACAAGCGCACGAAACCTTTGGTAAGACTAGCATAATTGACTACAAAGCGATGTAGAAAAGCAACTCTCCCCTGGAGGCTCTGAAGTTGAAACAAGTTGTGCAGAGGAGGCAATCAAAGTATTGCCTCAACTTTGAGAGGATCGACTCTAATACCCTCTTTCGAAACTATGAATCCTAGAAAGCGACCTGTCCTCATAGCAAAGATGCATTTATTGGGATTCAATCGAATCTTGTAGTGTATACATCGTTTGAGAACCAAATAGAGGTGCTTGGGGTGGTCCACTCTCTTGCGAGAATGGCCAGCAAGATCATCCAAGAAAACCTCCATAATCTTTTTAAGGTCATGAAAGGCATAGGTCATTGCGCGTTGAAACGTAGCTCCGACGTTTTTAACGCTAAAGGGAATTTTCCGGTATGAAAATGTGCCCCAAGGACAAATGAAAGCAGTGTTGTGTTGGTCCTCGGGTTTGATTTGAATCTGGTTATACCCCGAAAAACCGTCCATGAACGAAAAAATCTCACTTCCCGCACAGGCATCTAAGATCTGATCAATGAATGGAGTGGGGAGATTGTCTTTCAGACACACACGATTCAGGTCTCTAAAATCAGTGCATACGCGGATCATTCCCTGCTTCTTATCCACAGGAACAGGGTTTGACACCCATTCGGTAAGGGGAATGGGGTAGATAAAACTAGCCTTCAGCAGTTTCTCCACCTCTGCCTTGATAGCGGCTGCCTTCCTAGGGTTAACAGCACGAAGACGTTGTCGAACCGGTTTAGCATGAGGATACGTTCTAATCTCGTGTTCGACAATATTGGGGTCTATTCCTGGCATCTCCTCATATGACCAGGTGAAAGCTTCCTGAAGGTCTGTAAACAATTCGGTGTAAATGGAAACCTCCCCAGAAGAGCAATCATCACCAACGTAAACATTCTCAATCTTTCCGGGAGTGCGAGAGATGTTGATCAGTATAGTCGGGGAAATATTGGCCATGTTCCCCTCCGCATAAATCTCATGTGAAACCAAAAGAGCCATAGGGTGACCAACCATCTCAGCAAGAGTTGTCCTAAACTCTTCTTGCTCGGCGAGATCGAGGTTGGGAAAGAAATAAGAGCAATGATGCATATCCTCCCAAGGCCTCTCACTACCACACATGGCCTCGATAATAGCTTCATCCAAAGGTAAAGTACCATCAAGGAAATCGTGCGAACAAGACGAGTCGGCTTCGAAAACTGGTAGCATAACGAGATCTTCTTCTTCTGTCAGGGAAGAGGGGAGATCCAACTCTGCAGTGGCTTGTTGAATATCTTTATAAGCAAGCTTAGCAGCAGATAGTGGCATAGACATCCCAACGTGCGCAATGTCTCCAGACATAGAAATTGTGGATGGTAAGGTCCATGGATCATCAAAATATGAATTCCAGAATGGTACATTATGCAATGGAGGAGACAGATCGTCGAAAATGGTTCCAATAAAATTAATGGGGGAAGGGAAATCATAAGATCCCATCAATGAGGGGTATAATCCGACACCCATGTTCCCAGTTGCTGGTTGAGAATATGTAACTTGGGGGACTATTGATCCTGTGGATGCTATGGGAGAAGGATTAACGAAATCCAGTTGATCGATTGTCACAATCTTGCCTTCGTGTGGAAAGAAAATAACTCTGAATACAGTAGACGCGACAACTTTCATAGCGTACATCCATTTCCTACCCAGGAGAAGGTTGTAGTCGATGGGCACATCAACCACCTCGACTTCAATAGGCACAGGTTTACCTCCCAAGTGGACAACAAGGGAAGGGATAATCCCATGCGGCTTAAATGACCGACCGTCAAATGCAGTGAGCATGGTCCTAGACGTGATTAGAGGAGGAGAGCCAAGATCTTTCCAACAAGCTAAATACATCACTGACGCGGAATCACCTTTGTCAACCACCGTTCTCTTTACAAAATTCTGAAGGCACTCCACATGGATTTGAAAATCCACGTGGTAAGGTAAGCGAGGTTGAACATCAGTAGTGTCAAACTTGATAAGGTTGGGACTCCCCCCATCCCGAACTCCTAAAGTACTCAAAAGGGCATGCCTTCGAGAAGGACACACCTGTAAAACTTCAAGAGCCGACATGGCACACGGAGTTTGGCCCAAATATTCTACAATGGAGTAGTTATGGGTGGCTCGAGCATTAGGATTATGCGTAGAGCGCTTGAGAACACCTTTCGGTATCCGCAGCATAGTAGAGGGCTTCTTGATATGCAAGGAACTATTAGGAGGAGGGGGGGGCTCATTCCCCATATTAGGTTGTGGTGCACCATAATCGCGTTGACGAGTAGCAACACTAACCTTTGATTGGACCATATTCACGTATCCATAGCCACTAGTATTGGAAGAATACATTGTAGTCTCATTAGGTCCATAACCAGTAGTGGGAGCATGCGAAGCCATGTTTTGATGATGAGGAAGGGGATCTTTCAACATAGTTGAGCTCTGTGCAAGATGCTTCGATGCTTCTTCGATTCGAGGACACAAGTGAGTAAGATGGTCTTCCCCACAAAGCTTGCAAGGGAATTTCACCTTATGCCTAGGTTTACGGTCCTCGCCAGCATTTCTGCCTTCCCAAGGAGGGTTGGCATTCTCCGTACGAGGGGTATTGCGATTACTATTATTGTTCTCATTGTTTCCACCCTTACAGTTGTTTCCCCCCTTCTTCTTACCACCAGGCTGCTGGTTACCTGATGGGTGCGTCGATTGCACAGTGTGTACATCGGACCACGGGGTGGAAGTGGACAAGGTGTGAACCTGTCCGGGAGTAGATTGGTTAAGCGACAAATTTTGCATTTTATTAGCCACCAAATCTATAGGACGAGTACCTGCGGATCCCACAATTCCATCGGCATGCGGTCCAGGAACTGACTTGGGCTCATGTCGTGTTCGTGGTGCGTCAGGAATAGTGTCATACAAAATGTCAGACTGAGAGTATAGTAAATTTAACTGCTGGATTTTTAAGATGGCTTGTTCCTCAGTCATAATACTGGACATCGAAACATCCTTAGCAATATATGGAAGTAAGGATGTAACGTCCCCTTCCATCGTCAAATGCAGGGAAGGAAACATTAACAATACACCGAGGCTTTTGACAGACTTAGCCCCAATATTACATTACTCATAAATTCATGACAATTAAAAACTTCTGTGTGCAGCTTCAACTCAATAAAACACAGCGGAATAAACATACTAGCAAGCACACAAACAGTAATGCCTAACATATATATATATATATGACAGCAGAGGATGATTCAGCATGTAAAGACTCAATCTCGTTCCAATGCTATGCATAGATTCCAAATTAAGATAATTAATTCATTTCATTAAACATGGACAATTAACATACTGCAGAACACATAATGCATATAATTTACAATACAGAGATAACACTTATCTTTGAGATGAATCTGCCCCAACAACTGGCTATGTGAGAGCAACGTTCCACCCAACCATAGATCTCTATCCAGCCTATATTCTTTCAGCTGAGAGATCACCCCCGAGCTGGGCTGTGTATCCACTAAGGAGGAACTAGCTGGCTCACTCACGGTCAGGGTTTCACTCAGTCAGCCATGGTTTCGGTCATCAGCTATGCTAAGCCAACACACCGTTGGGTTTATCAAGCATACGGATGACAAATGAGGAGGATGCTAAGCCAACACACCGTTGGGTTTATCAAGCATACAAATGACAAATGAGGAGGATGCTAAGCCAGTGAGCTCAACCACAAAGCTACAGGCATCTCAAATGAACTCAGCAGTCATGGCACCCACAATACCTACCGCACCCCAACACAAGGAAGGTCCCCTTCTCTGCTGCACAGTCCCTCAGGCGTCCCTTCCCTCCAGTGCTCTTTAGGGTGGGCATAGAAAGGTCCAGCTGCTAATTCCTTGAGATTCTAGCCTTCACTGGGTTTATCAAGCAAACCAAACCTCTGCTCAGTCATTCACACTTGGATTTGTCACAGTTCTGTTATCCAATAGCTCAATCCCGTCACTTCATTTCTGGGCTGTAAAAACTGGGTATTCCCATGGATTTCGGAGTATCTAATACTCCAAAATTCACCCCAAGGTTCACACCAATGGATCCCCCATTGGATTTCACTGTCCAATACCAAATCTGGGCGTTTTTGGCTTCCCAAAACGCGGGTTCTTTCAAAGTCGCGATTTCTGGTTTTGCCCTCTGCTGGCAATTCGTTTTTTTGGATGGAAAATGGTGCCCGTATGTTTCACAATGGAATGGGGATGAGGAAGAAGCAACATCCCTGAGGTAGAGTGACTTGTGGTACAAGAAAACAGAGCCCATACTCTGCCATACGAATTTCTGGGCTGCCCATGCTCCATTGAAGCCATGGACTGAAATCCTCAACCACTTCCTTACAACAGAATTAAATGTCATCAAGGAAAGTCAAATGGGTTCTCAAGGTGACATATGGCAGCCTATGGTTCAATCCCATAGCCCCCTCACCACTCCCTAGTGGATACACATGGCCCCTTCTCATTCGTTGCTCCCATAGCCAGTCTTGGAATTTTATATTGCATGATGTTTATTTACATCCTATTACAATTTCCATGGCTTAAGAGCACATGGGCATCAAAATATCAATGCTTGCCCTTTAAATCAAAATCGGTCTTTCACTAGCGGGGCCTTGGCCTTGAGCTCCACGCTAGGAAAACATACATTACATGTACACATTATTTACATTAAATGCTAATACATCCTAAGGGTCAGAATGGGGTATTACAATCCCCTCCCCCTTAGAATAACACCGTCCTCGGTGTTCCAAGATTTAGGCATACATATACAATTTACACATGTCCAGAACTTCAAAAACTTTGCAGATCTTCCCTGCATTCTGTTCTTTACTTTGAACTTTTAGGACCAAGTCCTTTGATTTTCATGAGCTGCTCCTGCTGATTCGGATCTTCCAGCTCATCCATAAGTCTGAAAACTTTATGGCTGCTACCCTCTTGAGGTTCATCTCGTTCTGCTGCTTTTGCATCTTGAGCATCTCTCCAATATTTTCTTGGGTCTTGGCAATTGTTTGAAGAAGACTTCCAGCCAATTCTAATAGCCGATGGTCTGCTGCCATGGTCATTGTGCACAGCTGGTTCTCACTTGGCTCACAAGCAACACTTGCTCATAACAACTGCAACCAATTGATTTAATTTCCACCTGTGAAATTCATCATTACAATTCTCATTAGGCCAAGCATAACCCAAACATAAAAAAAAATCAGTCAATGGTTTTTTTCCCCAGTTGACATGGATAGTCCATGCTTTACTCATGAGACTCCCACACTTTTCATGCTTGCCAACATACACATGAATTCCTTCATGTTCATCCATTCACAGGAAATTCATTAATTAGCATTCACAATTCACTTTCATCAAATAAACACACTCTACTTTTAGCCATACATGCATTCAACAATTTTCTGTGTTTATAAATGCATCAATAAAAAGGAAAGAGAGAGCAGTAAGAGTTTATTCTCTTAGTCATGTTCCATTCTGGAGCCCACACCACCACGGTGGTTTTCATGCTCCTAGTCTCTTTCACCTCAACGTGAATGCTTGACCTGCCCTTCTTGGTTATGACACGTAGTGTCTATGGTCTATTCTAGACCTCTCAACCATGGAGTTCCTCCACTTGGTTGGTCTAACTCTTGGCTGCTAGGACTCACATAGTTCCACTAGCCCCATCTTTCCATCACTGCTCATGCTGAGCTCTTTGGGATGGTTACATGTCCACACACATCCTTGAGATGCTTTCATAGTCATTGCTTCCAGCAATACCTACACTCAAACATTGAATTAATTCACATGTTTAGTTTATTTTCATAGGAAATCATAACCAAATCATATACACATGTATATTCATAAGCAAGAAATTACAAGATAACCAAATACTTATCTGCATTGGATGTCTTCACTTTATTCCATAGGGTCCTTCTTTGCTTTACAAGCCTTGGATCTCCTATGGGTATAATAACGAATGTTGGGATAGCACGCAGGCTACTCCTCAACATCAAATAGACTTGCATGTTTGGCCAGCGCACAGGCTGCTCCACAACATCACATAGACTTGCATGTTTGGCCAGCGCACAGGCTGCTCCACAACATCAATTAATCAATGCTCAACCAGTCACTTCTGGATTTACCAAGCAGCTTTTAGTTCTTTCAAGGTCCTTGCTTCCTGCATTGACCAAGGTTTCCAACAAAGAAACAATAGTGCATCAGCTCACTGTTACAAGCTTTATGCTTGAAACCTTCATTATTTCAAATAAGAAATGAATGAAATTGAATACTTATCTGTATTGTGCATTTCCTCTCTGGTCCACAGGGTCCTGCTTTTACTTTGTAAGCCTTGGGATCCTCCTGCGGACTAGGATGTTTGGCCAGCACGCAGGCTGCTCCAAATCATCAAATAATTAACACCTTACCAGTACACCTTCACGCCGACTGGAAAGAAACTTCACTACGACCATTTCTAGGTCAAGGCTCTACTATGGAGCCATAGGCACATAATATCCCTTTCATCAATACTTCACAACCCTTCATCCAATTCCCCACAACCTCCACAACCTCCACAACATCCTTTTATTTATATTAACCCTTCCACCACAACCCCTCACAACATCCTTTTATTTAGATTCTTTAGTGTGTAACATCAATTACAATATGTTTAGGCTGTCAACACAAGATGCATAAGCAAGTTCATTAGTATTGCTGCTCTAAACTGTAAACATATTTCATAACATTCACTAGCCAACCTTGAAACACCAGGAATGCGTCCATTCCCTTAAGGCGTAGTCAATTTTGGCATCCCTAACATAACTCAACAACAGAAAGGCGTGCACTCCTTACTGATGTGAACTATGAAGATCCTAATCATACTTCAAGCAGTCTGCCATAATGGAAATAAAATCAAAACATGCTCTGCATTTTAACTCTAATAATTAGACATGCATGTATGTATATATATATATATCAATCAGGGTTTATGGAACACTTATCCATTTTGCAGATGTTGTTTCTCTTCTTTAATGAGGAATGGGGGCTCCTTCTCTGAGTTGACAGTCCCTCGGTTTGCCATCCCAATTCCTTTTGATGTTACATGCCTCTCACATGTCTTACTGACATAATCTTCACCATCTCACTCATATTGTTTACCAATCATGTAGTGCAGATGAGACATTAATAATGTCTTATGGCGTTTCACCTGAAACCCACTTTCAAATCATGGAGTCCCTTCCCATGAAGTTTGGCTTCTGCAGGACCTCTCTCTCTTGGTCTTACTGCAATGTGCCTTCCTGGCACACTTATTAAACAGCCACACAGTCAGCAACATTTAAGAATACCATTCAAATCTGATTGTTTCATAACCAATCCATGGCACTAATAATTAAATTCAGCATGAATTTGCAACTCTGTTTACTACAGAAATTGGTTTTCTTATCCATGAGGCTATCTTCATATTGTTTGGCTCCTGTAAGTGACACCACTCTGCCCATTATGGTCTTATGCTCGCTACCATACATGAGCATCCACTTACAGCATGTTCTCCTGACACATTTTCACATAAGCCAAATAGTCATTAGCAATTATTAGTAAGATTTCAAATCCGAAACATTTACAAATCTGATATTTACAACTGTTCTTACTAACAGAACTTAGAGCTCTCAACCATGAGATTCCTTCTCATAAGTTCTAGATCAAATTTCACAGTCATATCATTCATACAACTCTGTCCTTCCACAGAGCATTCTAGCAGCCCATCGATCATGATTGGGCTCTTCATGCACTTACTATTCTGCATTCATAACAGCCCATGAAATGATCCTAGAATTATCATCAATGCATCATTTCATTCATTATTTATTTTGTAATAACATATGCATCATCCCTATGCATTCATACAATGCATCACAAGATTTATAAAATCTCTTAATGCACATCTACTCAATGCTACCTTGCATTGTTTCATGAGTACTATGCATTCAAGCATATTATGATTGAAACATGACTATCTCATATAACTTTCATTACCATAATCAGGACCACCAGTCCTCACTTGCTTTGGTTATTAAGCACATAACCAACATACACATGGCATGATATAAATTCATATGAATGCATTGCGATTTCTAAACAGTCATAGGGTGTAAGGATCATTTCCTTCACTTACCCACTCCTCACCAAGCTTGGTAGGTTAACAGTCCCAATCGTTATTTAATATCACATGCAAACTAACTCATCATAGCTCAAACGTAGTTGAAGAGATCTTACCAAATCCTCTTTCAACATTCATGCAATTTGGCACCAATAATCATTACCTGCATGGTTACCATTAACATCATCTGATGTTACCTGATCAGCTGGCCTCTTACCAAGGCTGCTCAGTCCTTTTTCCAACTTTGTGATCATAGATTTGTTGCACCATCCTTTCTGCATAAGGTTGTTGGCTTCATGCAACAACATCCTCAGCACATTTAGCCATGCTCTTTGTTATCCTTGGTCCTACAACCAATACCAACATCAACAGTGCTTATCAACCACAATATTCTCCATTAGTGGTTCATTGCATATGCAGACTTCATTATTCTACCAATATGCAATATCCAATTTATGTACAAGCATTTCCATATGCACTATGCAATGTTTGTTAAGATGCCATCTAGTGCATATACATCTATGTAATCCCTTACATTTTTAACATTTTTATGCCATATGACAATTTCATAATTGTAAGTATGGTAACAAACAGGGGTTTAAAGAATTCTTCCCTTTTCGATCCCTCACTGTAACATGGAATTCTTCTTCCATATCATGCAATTGTAGAAATTGCCCACATTGACAACAAAATTTTGTTTGCCAAACAGCCGTTGGCACTCTTTTGCGCTAAATATCTGTGATATATGTAGAACTCATTCAAACTCTGGTCATGCATCCTTGTTCCCTGCTGGACAAGCTTTCCAATGCCTGTCCCCGTGCTCCATTCCGACATCGGGTGTGGAAACAACGTTGTTTCAAAAATGACAACTCTTACCAATAATTCTGCACATTTTACACAGTTGCATTCTGGTCCAGAATGCCAACTTCAGCCACCTGTGGAAGAAAATCTATGAAGAATCGCAAAACTTTTATATTGGGCAAAGTTAGTCCATATAACAAGGAACACTCGGCACTTCGCGGATCTCAATTTTGATGCACCATTCATCTTTTATAAAATTCTGGGTTTAACTACTCCTTACTTTTCACATTTTAAACTCCCTTTGCATCCTGTGCTCCACCTGTGCGCCACCTGCGCACAACCTGCGCGCAATCCGCGCACTATCCGCACGCAACCTGCACGCCATCTGCGCACAACCTATGCGCAATCTGTGCGCGACCTGCGCGAAATCCACGCGCGCCCCCGCGCGCAATCCGCGCGCAATCTGTGCGCGACCTACGCGCAATCCGTGCGCGATCCGTGCGCGCCCCGCGCGCAATCTGCGCACAATCCGCGCGCAATCTGTGCGCGACCTGCGCGAAATCCGCGCGCGATCTGTGCGTGCCCCGCGCGCAATCCGCGCGCAATCTGTGCGCGACCTACGCGCAATCCGCGCGCGATCCGTGCGCGCCCCGCGCGCAATTTGCGCACAATTCGCGCGCAATCTGTGCGCGACCTGCGCGAAATCTGCGCGCGATCTGTGCGCGCCCTACGCGCAATCTGCGCACAATCTGTGCACGACCTGCGCGCAATCCGTGCGCGATCTGTGCGCGCCCCGCGCACAATCTGCGCACATTCCGCGCACCGCGCAGATTTAAAACTACCGCCGCGCACCTTGCGTTTCCTGTAACTTCCGGGGTCCATTTCTCCTTCGTCCCTTAACCAAATTGGACAAATTTGGTACCGTTGGAAAGCTCTGGAAGAGGTCTATGCACCTATGTGATCTTATTCTTCATCTGAGAAGTCTGACCCTGTCATTTTTCTCAATCAGCATGCCGCCCCCAACTTCCCAATTCCACATCAAATCCATTCTGTCTCTTGCCTGCAACTGCAACTTCTCACAACAGTTAGAAAATTTTCTGGAATGTGCCCTTTCATCTCCTTACAGAGGTGAACTACTACAGATCAGATTTGCATAAAAACTTGCATAAAAACAGTAAGAGAATGACAACAACTTGCATCTCTAATAAGGGATTTTCTTTTCATTTCACATTCAACAATCCAACCAATGGATTCACAATTAATCTCCAAGCAGCCAACAAGCATGGGTAAGGAGACTCATGAGCATAAGGGCATAATTTGCAGGCTTTCCTCACTTTTGAAAACCATCAATTGGCCACACAATGTGGATTCATTGTAATTAACAATCATCATTAACACATGGGGCTGTAACAACTGATTATTCATGCTTTTAAACAAACAAAACTCATTTCCAGCCATGCTCAACATTCAAGTTCATGCATTCAAAGCATCATGGACATTCAAGGAACATGGATTCATCATTAATCAAGGTCTCAAGCACATGATGCATCATCTCCTATGCACAACAATTAACAACAACAACAACAAAACAATATAAGATGGCAGAGGTTGCCCCTCCTTCCTCTCCTCCATGGAGGCAAACAAACAAATACAAAACTGAATGCTACAGCATTGGGGACAATTAGAGCAAGCATTCAACCTAAAAATGAATTTTCTCCCTCCTTCCTCTATTTCATGGAATGCAATCAATGCAAGCAGCTTGCAAAAATCCCCAAACAATCATGGAAATGATTTCCCACTCCAACAAATAGAAGCCATGCAATCATGAGGTTTCTTTAATGCATTTTAGTCCCAAATACAAAATGCATGTGCAAACAATGATTTATATCTCTGTGAAGGGCCCAACAGCCGTAGTGTTGAACCTAGAGCTCTGATACCACTCTGTAACGTCCCCTTCCGTCGTCAATTGCAGGGAAGAAAACATTAACAACACACCGGGGCTTTTGGTAGACTTAGCCCCAATATTAAATTACCCATAAATTCATAACAATTAAAAACTTCTATATGCAGATTCATCTCAATATAAACACAGCGGAATAAACATACTAACAAGCACACAACCAGTAATGCCTAACATATATACATATATATATATATATATCACAGCGGGGGATGATTCAGCATATAGAGACTCAATCTCGTTACAATGCCATGCATGGATTCCAAATTAAGATAATCAACTCATTTCATTAAACATGGACAACTTAACATATTGCAGAACAAAAAATGCAAATAATTTATAATACACAGAACACTTATCTTGAGAAGTAGATTTCCAACGACTGGCTACGTGAGAGCAACGTTCCACCCAACCATAGATCTCTTTCCAGCCTATATTCTTTCAGCTGAGAGATCACCCCCGAGCTGGGCTGTGTATCCACTAAGGAGGAACTAGCTGGCTCACTCACGGTCAGGGTTTCACTCAGTCAGCCATGGTTTCGGTCATCAGCTATGCTAAGCCAACACACCGTTGGGTTTATCAAGCATACGGATGACAAATGAGGAGGATGCTAAGCCAACACACCGTTGGGTTTATCAAGCATACAAATGACAAATGAGGAGGATGCTAAGCCAGTGAGCTCAACCACAAAGCTACAGGCATCTCAAATGAACTCAGCAGTCATGGCACCCACAATACCTACCGCACCCCAACACAAGGAAGGTCCCCTTCTCTGCTGCACAGTCCCTCAGGCGTCCCTTCCCTCCAGTGCTCTTTAGGGTGGGCATAGAAAGGTCCAGCTGCTAATTCCTTGAGATTCTAGCCTTCACTGGGTTTATCAAGCAAACCAAACCTCTGCTCAGTCATTCACACTTGGATTTGTCACAGTTCTGTTATCCAATAGCTCAATCCCGTCACTTCATTTCTGGGCTGTAAAAACTGGGTATTCCCATGGATTTCGGAGTATCTAATACTCCAAAATTCACCCCAAGGTTCACACCAATGGATCCCCCATTGGATTTCACTGTCCAATACCAAATCTGGGCGTTTTTGGCTTCCCAAAACGCGGGTTCTTTCAAAGTCGCGATTTCTGGTTTTGCCCTCTGCTGGCAATTCGTTTTTTTGGATGGAAAATGGTGCCCGTATGTTTCACAATGGAATGGGGATGAGGAAGAAGCAACATCCCTGAGGTAGAGTGACTTGTGGTACAAGAAAACAGAGCCCATACTCTGCCCTACGAATTTCTGGGCTGCCCATGCTCCATTGAAGCCATGGACTGAAATCCTCAACCACTTCCTTACAACAGAATTAAATGTCATCAAGGAAAGTCAAATGGGTTCTCAAGGTGACATATGGCAGCCTATGGTTCAATCCCATAGCCCCCTCACCACTCCCTAGTGGATACACATGGCCCCTTCTCATTCGTTGCTCCCATAGCCAGTCTTGGAATTTTATATTGCATGATGTTTATTTACATCCTATTACAATTTCCATGGCTTAAGAGCACATGGGCATCAAAATATCAATGCTTGCCCTTTAAATCAAAATCGGTCTTTCACTAGCGGGGCCTTGGCCTTGAGCTCCACGCTAGGAAAACATACATTACATGTACACATTATTTACATTAAATGCTAATACATCCTAAGGGTCAGAATGGGGTATTACAAAGGACTTGAGGAACCATTCCGACAAAAACTCTGGAGGAATGTTGGCTTTCACTAATCGCTTCCATCAACGCCACTCTTGAACGTGGTCAGAAATATGCGTGGCCTTATTTTGACGGAAGGTAGACAAAAGTTCAGTACCAGTATCATAACGAACCGGAAGCTGGAAATGATCTAAGAAAACCAAAGCGATCTCATTGAAACCCCTATAAGTGCCCCCAGGCAACTCAACATACCACTTCGCAGCTACCCCTGTTAGGGTGTGTTGAAATAGTCATAATCGAACGGAGTCGTGATTCAACAATTTGGATGAGCACCAAAGGTGAAAGGTGGTGACATGGTCACCCAGATCCTCACCACTCTTCGCCTCAAACTTCGGAATGTCCGAAGGGAGCTTGGTAGGGGCTGGAGGCCAATTAGGATCGTGACACACCGGATCATTCATGAGCTTCGAGAGATCCAGAAGATTCAAACGTGCAAGGAATGGGAGCTGCGGAGGGAAAGCTTGATTATGAGCTCCCATAAAAGGTTGATTGTAAGGACCTGATGGATAAGAAGGACCATAAGCTTGACCATGACCATAAAAATGTTGATTATACGGGCCTCACTAACCATAAGCTTGACCATGGCCATAAGGTTGATAGCCTCCTCCGTCCTGACCCGTGTGAGGGTAAGCAGGTATATATGCATTTTGAGTACCATATTGAGGTGGGTTGTACTGATGGCCAACACCGGCTGTATTGTAGTAAGGGTTGCCGCCATAGTTATGGGACATATACGTACTATTCGTAGCAGGAACCGTGTTGTAATGACCATGATGGTAAGGTATGTTCCCACCCCCAACATAAGCATTATTAGTAGCGTGAGCAGTCGTGTGGTGACCATAAGCATGAGATGTATTCCCAACCCCAACATTGGTGTTACTAGTAGCAGGAATGGTGGCATTGTGACCATGAGTATGAGGTATATTCCCACCTCCTACATTAGCATTACTAGTAGCGGCGGAAGACATAAAAGTGTACGGTATGTGTCCAGCCCTGTGATTTGGAGGAATGTTAACATTCACAAAAGTGGTCGTCGGTTGATGGATAGAGGCATGTGTAGCGTGTTATGGATGGCGAGTCGTGTTGCGAATAGTGTTCCTATTAGGTTGGGTAGTCCCAGGAGGCGGTCGTCTTTCAACATTTGCATTGTTAGGAGGAACATGACCGGTCCCCATACTATGTGTGTGAGTGGAAAAAGTGGTGCCCTCGGTGAGGGTATTGCCCCCAGTGGGTGCAGTGTTGCTAACACCATGACTAGTGCCAACATGACTACCAAAAGCAGTGGAAGGATCAACTATGTTGTAATTAGGCATACCAAAAGAAAATGTGGTAGGGTTGGTCGTAGGACCTGGGTCATCATGTAACTCTGGCATCCCATAATGGAAACCATGTGGGTCTAAAGGACCGAATGGGTCATCCTTGGGTGGACCCGGACCAAACAAACTAGGTTGAGTCTCGGGTGGATCCGGACCAAACAAACTAGGTTGGGTCTCAAGTGGATCACGCCCCACGCCTCTCGAGGGGTGGGGGTGTCTGAAGTGTGTTCGACTCTACCCGATGGACTAGTAGGGATTTCTCCCGTGCCAGAATGTGCAGTCATAGCGTCGATGACATATGTTTCATAAGAATCTGAAGACTCAGAGGGATCTCGCCGGCTTCCCCTCTCGACATGGCGTGAAATCTCGGCGGCTGGTAAACCAGCCAATCAACGAGATTGGCGAAGAGCAGGACTCCGCACCATGATATCTCTGGAGAGACTATAAAATCAAGACGTCCCCTAACGACCAAACTATTGATCAAAAACAGAGAATCAAGAGCACACACCTAGAGAAACTACAGCCAAGAGCAGACAAACATAGTGGCTAAATGAGCTCCCGACACTAGAGCCGGTATGTCTCTCCTAGGAGAGGCTTGAGACTTCCAAAATGTAGTCGGAGGTAACAGAATCAGTTATAAAGGTTCCTAGGCTTCACTGCATGCAAAGGGACGTAACCCTCGGCAACAAACAACTGTGATGTCCAACCCCTATTTGAATCAGGACACAAACAATATAACCACCGCAAGTACCCTATGCGATACCTAGGTAAGGAAACTATGGTCACCGCAGTATAACCAATGCTCAGGGGGATAGTCACAGGTGGGATCCATCGTATGGGAAGGGTAGCTAAGCTCGAAACTCAAGAGGGTCAAATCCCCCAAGAATTCCCAGATACGAACAAACCCTAGAAAGATCTCCCATGTTCAGCCGGTATTGGAGGGCTATCTCCGCAACCAACCTCCCGTGACCTCGTTCTTAACTATGGTCTGAGTAGAGCTTCCTGAGAATACCAATGTATACCATGGATTTCACCACTCCCTGGTCAGATACATAATGTTTCGTCTAGTAGTCTTGGATTGTTTACTCACAATGATTTATTCCAAGACTCTAAACCTATGTTAGTTGGTGTACCCTATAAATAAAATCATTCTAATCAATTTTAAGATTAAGCGTTAATTTTAATGGTTGTGGTTACTCAAAGGATATGGTCGTGAAACTAGTGATGTATATGACTCAATAGTATGCAAAATCGTCAAACTCTAGACTCATCTATCCAATAAAAACAATGCCACTAGAATGAAAATCAATCCAACAGTTTCGAAATAAAAATGCAACTCTTTTATATTTTCAATGCACAAGAAGAACCTAAATGAAAGCACAAGCACTCAGATGCAAAATGCAGTACATAAAAGTAATTTTTTTTGTATTTTCACTTATAAGCAAAAGGAAAATGCAAAACTATGTTTTTGTATTTTTCAATATAATGAAATGAAAAATGCAAGCAAAATCTCACTATTCAGTTACAGAAATGAAAGGGAGATCACTCAGACAACCTAGTAGATCCCAAACAGTAAGACTCAGCCAAGGTAATGAGCTAAAAAAAATAAAAAATGGGTAAAAAACAACAAGGCTCAAAACCAAGAGAAAAGAGGAATTCTGGTCACGAACAAGGCTTGGAACAGTCAAGAACAAGGCCAAAGAAGACTCAGGAACACTCAAAACCAACCCAGCAACAACCAAAAGCCATAAACCAATCACCCCCGGAGTTGTACGCTACTGTCGAAGGAATAACTGCGGGCACCCGCGAGCTATAGTGTAGATAGAGGTGGGTAGACGCGGGTAGAACAAGGCTCACCCGCGTACAAGGAAAATCAAATGAGCATAAAAAGAGTCCAATGGCTCAGAAAAAGGGTGTTTTGTATAGTGTATCCTAACGGCCAACCAATGACACAGAGACTTGACACACAACAACTCTAAACAAGGACTAAATCCTAAAAATCCCCCAAAATGGATGTTCTCCCCAACGGAGTCGCCATTTCTGTTATGGAGAAAACTTCCTATGGCTTGGGGTAGACCACAACAGACAACTGACTACCAGAAATTAACTCAATTCTCAATGCTATGCTACATAAATGACAATGCTAAGATAATGAAGAATATAAACAACCTTGATCCAAATGTTTGATTTAGATCCCCGTTGGAGCTTTCAACTCGTGCACTTGAACCTGCAAATTAGTCTTGACAGCCAATATACAACAAGTGCATATAATATATAAACGACATTAACATTATCAATAGCAATGGTCCATGATATCATAAGTAAATGCAACCCAATGTAATATAAACAACATTCACAACATTAATGGACGAGAATATGAGTATTTCTATTAATAAATACCAAGAAGTACAATGTGATACGACCTCTTTTCGGCAAATAATTTGAACCGAGAACTGGGTCTCTCCACTTATGCCTCCACCACTTCAATCCTCCATGTAATGGAAAACTCAAACTATGATAGGAGTTTGGAAGGTGAACATAAGAGGTTCACAACAACAAGGATCAATGAGTGTAGACTCAAGATGCGACAAAAATCCACTAGAGTTATCTTGCTCTCTCTTTCTCCTCCCTTCCATATGCCATATGTGCTCAATATATAGTCCTCCCAAAGGTAAGTGAGAGGACACATCGAGGCGTTTCGGGGAAAATGGAGGGCCAAAGGTCACCCTAAGACCACTTTTTGGGAGTAAAAAGTTATTAACTAGTGATTTTTACTATTTTACATGCTACCCGCGGTCTATAGTGATGTAGCTCGCGGGTACGCCCACTGAAGTGATACAGCTAGCGTACAGGGGAAAAAATAGGGAAATAGTGTGTCTGAAGGATATAAAGTGGATTTGAGTCAGTAAAATGGATCCTGAAGGCTAAAGAGTGCTGATGCTCACAAGGTGGAAAATTACATTGTAACAAGTTTCCTCATGGCACCTTCAAAGATTGTTTGAAAGGAAAAAATCCACCAAAGGAGATTGAGAAAAAGAGGACTCTTGAAGAAGTGTGAATGCTAGATCCAAATCCACCAGAACCTGAAGATCTAGCACCTATTGGTTCAACTCATATTTCAAAATGGGCCACCACTACTACATCCACCTTTGATCTTAATGAAGATCCATCATCATCTTGTTCTAGTTCTTTTGATAAAGATCTCAGCTATGATGGTTCAAATGAGATATCAAAGGACTACATGCACATTTTGAAGCAGTTTCATGATATTGACATTTTTGGATTTGTTCCTCCTTTGAGTGATGATGAGCAAGAGAACACAACTTCTTCACATGAGATTTCAGATTCAAAGTTTGGATGTGATGACGAGCCAGTTGTACTTGCTTCTCCACATGAGATTTCAGATTCATAGTTTGGATGTGATGATGAGCTAGTTGTATTACTTGCTTCTCCACATGAGATTTCAATTTCAGAGTTTGGATGTGATGATGAGCCAGTTGTAGATGCATCTTCACATGATATTTCAGATTCAGAATCTGAAGATGGAGATGATGATGAGGGAATGCTAGACCCAGATACAAAAGAACCTGAAGGTCTAGAAACTGATGTTGAAGATGAATGAATGGGATATCCATATCCAAAAGAACCTGAAGATCTCTCACCTATTTATCCTCCTCTTCCTCGATGGGAATCCACTGCTCCCTGATCTGCCAGACTAGATTTTCAGCATGGAAGGTTTCGTCCTTCTCACATTGTTGATCCTCTTCCTCGATGGGTAGCCACTGCTCCTTGATCTGCCAGATCATATTTTTAGCATGGAAGGTTTCATCCTTATCACTTTACCCATCCTCTTCTTCGATGGGAAACCACTGCTCCTTGATCTGCCATATCATATTTTCAACATGGAAGGTTTCATCCTTCTCACATTGCTGATCCATTTTAGATCGATCGATCCTTCTTCGGAAAAGAAGGACACTTACCTCCTTCAAGGGTGAGTTATGATATGCTACATTAGCATCCTTCAGTCTATTTTGAGGGAGGGCTTTCTTCCCACTGGGTTTTCCCTCTTTCCTCACTTAGTTTATTTAGATTGATTGTACAAGGTGACCTTTGGTCTCAGTCACCAGGGCCCTATTTTACTATTTTCAGTTATTATCTCATAGTTGAGCTTGAGAGGGGGTGTTGGAATATTCTCCCTGTCATTTTTCAGTTTTGCATGTCTGCATGCATTTTTCATGCAATTGCATGCATCCAGTCATCATCCTGATGGTCCTCCCAGCACCTAGAGCTTCCTTCTAGCTCTCCAGAGCCTGTCTTTAGCCCCCAGTTGGCCTCCTACCTACCTCATGCGCCCCTATTTGACCTTTTTGCATGCCAAGTGTGCCTTTTCTCACCTACCACACTCAGTTAGTGCGCCTTTGCTCACCTACCTTCAGTTATCACTCAGTTAGAGCGCCCTTCTTCACCTATCAGAAGTTATCATTCAGTTAGAGCATTGATTGAGCAGTTCTTCGACTAAATGCTCATCCTAACTACCTGTAGCTCCTAGTTATCTAGTTTTGGAGTGCCACTTGACCTTCTAACAGCCTCATGCGTCCCCCTTGGAGACTCCATTCCCTGATTTATGCCTAGATGGCTCTGTTAGACTCAGTTAGACACACTTGACTGACTATTACCATTTATGAATGACACTACTGGTTGGATGATGTCTCCATTGTTATCCAAGCTAGACTTTGAGCTTGATTCAAATGAACTACTTGGATAATTCGAATCCTATATGATGCCATATCACAGATTATTGTAATACATTCATTACATTCATTGATTCACATAGTGCCAGCTTACAGTTGAGGTATTATACTGATATTGTCCATTTTCTGTGTTCATGAGTGATTATTGAGTGCATTATTCTCTTCTTCTTTCCAACATTCTTGAGAGTTTGATTGTGAGTTTGTTACAGTTTCTAGATCCCCTACAGATTATCACAACCCCCTGTTCTAAAATTTCAATGCCTTCAAACCGTTGAGATTTCTCTTGAATCACTTCAATGTCTCCTAAATGATGAGACTGACCCGAGAGTAATTTAGTATCCCCCGATGGATGGGATTGCATTTCTTCATCCTCTCCTAACTCCTGATCAAGAATTATGTCTATTTCTGGCTCATTTTCTTCCATTGGATCCACTATAGGTATTTCTTCTCTTTCTTTCCTTGCTTTTGCGAAATTCCATGCGGAGGCTTCTACCAATGTGACTTTGAACCCTGTAAGTTTGAATATATCCCCACATGACGCACATATTGGTTCCTCATGTTCTCCAACCTCCAAAATATGAGGTGAATTCTCCAATTGATCTGCAGCCTCCACCAAAGTGTTCAAGCTCTCCTCTGCCTACATTTTGCATGCTTCTTTCCACTTCTGCAATTCATCCCGAAGCATTTGTAGTTCCTCCTTTAACAACTCATTCTCAAAAAGTAGATTTTCAATTTGGGGTTCACTTGCAGTAGGTTCTTGTGTAACAACAGGTGATCGATGTTTCAAAATAGGAATTTCAACATTTGCCCCTGTATGTATCGCTTTTGCCGCAGTAGAGGCTCTGGTTCTTCTCCTTTTCACAGGACTTGGTGTCTGGCCCTTACTGCTTGGTATTTTCCTTCTTTTCCGTGACACATGAGTCTCTACATTTTCAGAAAGAGGGATGGAAGGTTCGGGTCTCAATTCACTAACACTCCCTGTTTCAACACAAAATTACTCCTCCTGAATTATAGTTCCCCTTATTTCAGGGGAGGATTCAACATTCAAAAATTCCATATATGCTTCTACCATTGTCTCTGCATAATGTCCTTCTTCTGCCATTGTAGCTTCCGCAGCTACAGCTTCCACTGTCGCAGCATCTAATGTTGCTCTAGTTTCAGCTGCTGCTGCTGCAGCTTCTAAATTTACAGTTTCATCTGCCACAACCCCCATTATAACTTCTTCTTCAATAGGGTTTGAGGCTGTTGCAGTTTCTACCACATTCTCCTAAACATCCTCTAATTGGTCTACTGACACTCTTTCCCTCTCCCCAGCTGAATCTGAAGAGCTCCGGTCATCACCCTCTCCCTCAATGCCCCCTATTTCCAAGGTAGGTTCTCGGGGTACCCTTGGCCGAGCAACACATTGTTCCCATGTTAAATTCTGATGTGTAGGGGCCCTTAAAATTAGTAATTTTACTAACCCATTATTTGTTAGGGAGGATAAGGGATGTCGAGAAGCTCTGACATAATGAGCCATGCTTTGTAGGGTTCTTAAAAGATAGAATGGCATATTCAGTAGTCTACCATGACTCAAATGATAAAGTAGGAAGAATTCATAAATGTAAACTACTCGGTACCTGCCCTCACAAGTGATGTATTTTTTTAAGAAGACTGCAACCTGATCCCAAGGACTTGGCAGTGTCTCCAATGTTGTTCCTCTACCTCTCGGCTGAATGCTTTCTCCTGCTGCTAGAAAATCTTCAGTTGCGGTCAAATTGTGCCGCTTACGACCAAACCATTTCCTCCCAATCCTGGGAAATCCTGTAACTTCCGCCACAATTGCCTCTGTAACATCTATTGTTAATCCTCTAACCTCTGAGTGAGTGCTGGTCAAGTTTTGAGCAAATTCAAGTGTTGTCTCCACATCGAAACCGTTTAATATTTGGAAATAATCCGTCCATCTAGCTTCCGCAAAGATGGAAAAGACCTCCATATTTTCGCGTAGAGACTCTATGTTTACAGGTTCGTATCTCACAGGGATACCCATTTTACTTATCTTTTGCGAGTTCTACTAGCGAATGCAAGAGTCACCATTTCAGACATTGGAGTTACTACATGAAAAAACAGTTGACGGATAGCTGAAGTTGATTTGGGTATTTTTAGAAAGTTGGCATGGTTATTTTGGGGAATTGGCATGGTTATTTTTGGAATGAAATCAGTGGCAGAATATCGCACGAATCAGGTAAAATGACAGTCATAATAATAAGTACGAGTGACAATTTAAACGTGTTTTCTGTTTCGGTTGATTGGCTACAGATTGCTGATAGGGACTAATGACAAATTATAATCAGTATTGCTTACTGTTTCAATTCATGCTGAATCATGTTTATGATTAAAACTCGTACCTTTCAATATAATTCTTGAGTTGTCACTTTTCCATGTTGGCGCCATCTCATGGTCACATCACTGGTGGGAACATAAATACGCACATGCTTTCATGAGTTGGCCGTCGTCGACTGGGCAGATAAAGTACATCCATGTTAGTGTAAATCACAAGAGTACATGGTGAAGAGGAGATCTTTTAATGTTACTCGTGGAAACTGGAGCAAGCTAACAAAGACTGATGGAGATAGAATGATCTTTTAACTATAGAATTAGCGGAGTCGTAGCCAAAAATTGGAAAGATCTGGCGGAGTCGCAGCTGTGAACTAGGAAAATTTGGAAAGATTTGGCAGTGTTGCAGCTGCGAAAATATGAAAATCCGTGGAAATTAGCAGAGTTGCAACTGTGGAAATAGGGAAAATAGGCCGGATTTAGCAGAGTTGCAGCTGCAGAAATAGGGAAAATAGTCTGGATTTAGCAGAGTTGCAGCTGAAGAAAGAGGGAAAATAGGTCGGATTTAGCAGAGTTGAAGCTGCGGAAATAGGGAAAATAGGTTGGATTTAGTAGAGTTGTAGCTGCGGAAATAGGGAAAATAGGCCGGATTTAGTAGAGTTGCAGCTGCGGAAATAGGGAAAATAGGCTATATTTAGCAGAGTTGCAGCTGCAAAAATAGGGAAAATAGGTCGGATTTAGTAGAGTTGCAGCTGCAAACATAGGAAATTTGGCAAGATTTTAGCAGTGTTGCAGCTGCGAAAAAGGGTTGGCAAAGCTTTAGCTGGGTAACTAGCGCTGTAACATTATTCATTTTTCTTTCAAGGAGTCGTCCAAATATATGAAGATCAACCAAAATTTCGCAATTGGTTGGCCCGAACCACGACTACTGCTATTCGAGTGAACCTTCATGCATATACCTGTACAAAATTCTTAAAAAAACAAACCCATCAAAGCTGAAAAAAAAAAAAAGAAAACAACGATTTATTTATATACAAAAATTTGTGTAGAATTGCAGCAGTTTTTTTAAAAATTCTCAGGTAAAGGGGAAAATCCCTACTCCTGCATCAGTTGATAATCCGGATCAACTGCAACATGCGAAATGAATGCATTCTTTGAAATTGACTTATGATACAGTCGCAGCCGATGACCATTGGCGAATAATGGTGTCTGGTTTTCATCAATTGTGGTCAAACAGATTGTTTCGTTGTCAACACCCTACCTATTTGGTAGGGTCCTAGCCATATTGTACACAACTTAACTTTGAAATCCCTCTTGAACCGTGAATCATACAACAAAGCCCAGTCTTCTTCGCATAAGACTTTCTTCTTTATAAACCTGTCATTTGGAACGCTGCTATTGAATTAATGTTGTCTGATGCACAACAGTTGTGCGTTTCTCATCAAGTTAATTTAATTGATTCAATTGATCCCTCTGAGCCTCTATTAAATCTAGGTTTGCTTCTACGGTTGTCTTTAGAGTTTTAATTTCAAATTCAATGGGAAAGACAATGTTCTTACCATACAAAAATTCGTATGGGGAGAAACCTGTAGTGTTGCGCCATGTAGTACGGTATGCCCATAATGATTCTGGGAGTCTTTCAGCCCAATATCTGCGATGGCTCTTCACTATTTTTGTTAGAATAGTCTCAATTTCCTTATTCGTGCTTTCCACTTGACCATTGTCCTGTGGATGATATGGCGAGGTTATGTTATGCTGAATGTGATATTTCTGCAACAAGGCTTCCAATTTATGGGACACAAACTTGTTAATTTTTCGATAATTTCATTCCATTATCATTATGATATTTAAGATAATAACATGTACAGCATATCTACAGCATATCAATCATAAACACAATCATGCAAGCAGACAAGAGACACATAGTTTCATCGGGGAAAACCAAGAAGGTGAAAAACCCCGCAACTTCCTCAGAGATAGAATAAACCCCAATACAAGATCACAAGGATCAAACCCAATAAGATGTCTCTAGCAGATACTCCTCCTCCTCCACATGTGCGTCACTTTCTCTCTTAGCTATGCGAGCTTGAGAAGTGAGTGAATGAATCAAATGAGAGATCCAACCTCTCTATTTATACACTGACTTGACCTGCCAATAAATCACTGGGGCCGACTTGCTACTCAAGATTAATAACCCAACCACATGACCTAACTAGGGCCGACCCCACACTGGTAGTCTAATAACCCATCAATACAAATGACGACACTTACAATGTAACTTGTGACACTTGCAAATACAAATGACGACACTTCCAATCAGAGGAATAATACATCTCTGTGGGATATACAATAAAGTACAAATGTAATACATAGAAGAATATCTTCCGAATTTACAAATACATCAACAAAACTATGGTCCTCCATCTGCAACTATTTCTTTGGTTACTCCAAAGCGGGTGAAGATCTCTTCATATAAAAAATCCATTACAACTTGATCAATGGCCTTAACCAAAGCTACAACTTCCACCCACTTGGTCATATAATCTGTGCAAACTAGGATGTAATCTTTCGACTTCGAAGGAGGGTTGATAGGCCCCACAAAATCCAGAGCCCATCTATCAAAGGGTTCAACCACTAGCTGTGGCTGAAGAGGCATTTCATCTAGTCTGTTTGGCTGGCCCATTCTTTGGAAGTTGTCACAAGCCTGAACATATTTCTTCGCATACTAGAACACTGTTGGCCAAAAATATCCCATCCTTAACGCCTTATGACCAATTCTTTTTTTAGAAAAATGTCCCCCACAGGGCTCATCGTGGCAAGCCTTCAAGATACTGTAAATTTCATCCTCCCTTACACATCTTCTGATTTCCAAATCTGGACCTGTGTACAAAAGATGTCCATCTATCCAGTAGTATCTAGCACTCTGATGTATGATTTTCCTTTTTCTCTTTCTGATAGGTGTGCTGGAAGCTTCCCTGCAGCCAAATAGTTAGCAACATCTGCATACCATGGGGAATGAGCTGAAACTGCAAATAAATGTTCATGAGGAAAAGAATCTTTGACTGGTGCATCATCAACATTGTTAGTAAGTTGAGAAAGAAAATCAGCAACGACATTTTCTTTTCCTGGTCTGTCTATAATAGTAATATCAAATTCTTGTAACAATAATAGCCAACTAGTTACTCTAGCATTAGTGATAGGTTTATTCATTAAGTACTTAATGGCTGAGTGACCAGTGTGCACGAAAGTAGGATACCAGTAATGTAGTGTCTAAACTTATTAATAGCATAAACGATAACAAGGAATTCTTTCTCTGTAACAATGTAGTTTAGTTCAGGATGGGCCAAATTCTTACTGATGTAATAAACAACATATGGAATGTGACCTTCCTGTTGTCCCAACACTGCTCCAATGGCAGTGTTTGAAGCATCTGAGGAAATATGAAAAGGCAGAGCCCAGTTAGGTCCTCTTAGAATAGGCGTTGTGGACAACCTTTTCTTGAGATCTGCAAACGCTGTTTAACATGCATCTGTCCAAACAAACTGTGCATCCTTCATCAATAAAGTAAATAAAGGAGAATTTAGCTTGGAAAAAATTTCTATAAATATTTTATAATAACCAGCATGCCCAAGGAAGCTACATACCTCTTTCTGTGTTCCAGGAGTGGGAATATTTGCAATTACCTTAATTTTTCGTTGGATCTACCTGGATACCTGTAGAAGAGATAAAGTGTCCCAGAACTACACCCTCGTCCATCATCATGTGGCACTTTTCAGTGCTAAGGGACAGGTGGGTTTGTTCATAGCATTCTAAAACTCTTTCCATATTCTTCAATGCTTCATAAAAAATACTACCGTATGGAGTGAAATCATCCATAAAGATTTCCATGCAATCATTAACCATCTCGGAAAAGATCCCAATCACAGCTCTCTGAAATGTGGTTGGTGCATTACACAACCCAAAAGGAAGCACCCTGTATGCAAAGGTGCCCCAAGGACAAGTGAAGGTGGTTTTATCTTGGTCTTTGGGGGTAATCTGGATCTGATTATAACCACTGAATCCATCCAGAAAGGAAAAGAATTTCTTTCCAGACAAGGTGTCCAAAACCTGATCAACAAATGGTAAGGGAAAGTGGTATTTCTGTGTTGCTTTATTTAATTCTCTGTAATCTACGCAGACTCTCCATTTCCCATTCTTTTCAGGTAAGATCATGAGTGGGGAAACCCACTCGCTGTCTGAAATTGGGTAGATAAATCCTGCCTCCAAGAGTTTTTGTATTTCTTCATTCACGATATCCCTTAAATTCGGGTTCATTCGGCATTGAGGTTGGCACACTGGCCTGGAGTCACTTTTGATATAAATATGGTGGGTACACAGATTTGAGGGAATTATATATGTATATTCCCATGTGAATTCTCCCTTATTTTTTTTTAGCAGTGTAATCAAACATTCCAGTTCATCGGGCGCTAAATTCGGATTTATGTTCATAGTTTTTCCAGGCTCGATTTCCACTGGAGTACTTTTCGAATTTTTAATAACTGGGATTATTTCGGCATCACTAACTAGAGTCTCTTCAGTCAAATCTTCTTGTTCTTTTTCACTTAAGGTACTGTTCAGAATTTGGTATGCGTGTTTAGTGATAGATGTGGGCTCACTAATGAAACTGTTGATGGTATCATATTCAGTTTCAGTTTTGAAATTCAGTGCCTTCCCTATTGTTAACAAAAGCTGAATACCTTCCTCTTCCTCCAAAGCCATCCATACTGGAGTTTCAGCATCAAAACTTGGTCTGGCTAGAGGATACAGGGTCAGGTTTTTAATGTCAGTCCCATCAGAAATCGTCATGGATCCTGATCTACAACTTATACATGCATCAGATGTAGCTAACCATGGTCGTCCTAGGAATAATGGGTGTCCCCCCAACTGCGACTTAGGTTGTAAAACCAAGAAGTCTGCAGGGTATTCCCACGAATCGACAGTGACCACCAAGTCATCTAAGATTCCTTCAGGTTTGATAGTGGACCTATCAGGCAGTTCTAGTATGGTAGGGGTAGGCCTGAGATTAGTGAGTCCCGGCCTTCTTACAGTCTCTATGGTCATGCCATTTATGGCTGCACCTAAATCTACCAAGACGTTGGGTATGTGAGTATGCCCAATGTATACTGTAACAGTAGGATTACCTGGGTCATCATACTTAGCTAGTGGATCCCTTCCCATTACCAATTCAGATAGTTTTCCCATTACATGGACTATAGGAGGGTCTATAGGTTTCCTTCCTAGATTTTTCATGCACAGATCTCTAACAGTCTTGGTGTATATAGGTACATCATGAAGGGCTTGTAACAGTGGAATCTTGACATAAATATTCTTCAACTCTCCTAAGAGATTGAAGCGAGGTTGTTCCAATGTATTTTGTAAGGCCAATCGTTCAGGATACGGTGGTTCTCTCGTAAGTTGTGTAGGCTGTGTTTCGATGTGTGTTTCAGCTGGTGTTTCAGTGGGAGTCTCAGCATCCTCCATGATGGGGATTGCTGTGTTAACTGAATTCTTGAATTGTTGATTCATTTTTGCTTCAGTCACTGAGGATGGAACATCCTCAATGATGATGGGTTCCACTACCCTCCCTGGTCGTAGGTGTATGTCAACGCAGTGAATTTGGAAAATGGAATAAGATGGCATGTTGGCAATTTCCAACCGATGCACTACATTATTATTCGGGTTGGGGTTAGGATGAGCATGCAACTGTGGTCGTAGTGGTATGTTCATTGGTGCGACATTGTTTTGGAGTTGTAGTTGCGGCTGCTAATACTGTGGGTGAGGATACTGTTGTTGAGGAGTTTGGTTGTGAGGGAACCGATTTCCTGGGTAGGAATTTCTCCAACCAGGAGACCAAGGAGCTTGTTGGTTTGATTGTTGTGCCCATGGAGTCCAAGGATTAGGATTTTGCATTGAATTTTGGGATGTATGCCATTGGTTATTAGAATAGGAATAATGTGAAGGGAATTGTGTATTCATATTATTCCAAAAAGGTGATGGATCTGGGTTCATACTTTAATTCTAAGGCTACCAAGAATTCTTCTGAGTGATGAAGTAAGCTTGTTCCACATCTGAAGTAGATGCCTACAGGACTACTTTGACTTTGGGTAGTGAAGGACATTCTTTGGTATCATGATCCAAATCACATATCTGGCATACCTCCACTTTGTCAAGCAGACATTCCTTCGGTGGGTGCTTCTTCTTGGATTTAGCACAAAATACACCAAGTGCCAGGTGTTGTACTGCTTGCCTCTATTTTTCTCTCAATACATCCAACTCCGAGAAGATGGAGTTCATCATATCTGTTTTAAAATTGTCAAGAAGGTTTCCTATTTTTGCTCAAGTGGCCCCTCCACTGGCTAACTTCTATGTTCCAGTGAGGACATCTCGATCTCGTTCTCTGTCCCGATTGTTGGTTCTGGAGGATCCCCTTGAATATCTTCGACATAAGTCAATAATCTTTTCAAATGGTTCTTTTGAGATATCCCCCTTCCCCAACAAATTCAACATGTCTAGGAAATCTTCTCTGATCCCACGCAGTAAGATAATCTTGAGTACATCTTTCCCGATATCAACATGACCAGACCTATGTAAATTATATAACAATCTCTCAACAAATTCTTCCAAGCTCTCCTCTTCTTTTTGGACCATTTTAAACAGTTCTTCCCTCCTATATTTGGTTCTGCAATAGTCTTGGTATTTGGAAAGGAAAGTTTGTTTCATTTGTTCCTAGGTAGTAATGGTTTCACGACCCAAACTCATGAACCATCGTAGGGCGTTTCCATTTAAGGTGGCTGGAAATAAGTTCAATTTCTGTGCACTAGAGGTATAGTCATAGTTGAGACAGAGGGTATTGAATTCGAAAAGGAATTCGTCTGGGTCTTCAATGGACTTGCCATGGAAATTCGACAAAACTGAGGTTGAGATATTCTTCATAGGAGCAGCCCTAGGTACTTGTCGAATCGGAAATTCGAGTGTGACAACCGTGTCACTAGGCTGGTTGTCCCCCGTTTCCTCTTCATGGCCATTAGGATGTTCATGATTTTCTTCACGTTCTCTGTTATCCATTTTTTCCAAAAAATTCCTTAGTTCTTCTCTCCTTCTTTCTTCCTCTTCCCTTTTTTCTTCTTCTCTCCTCCTTTCTTCCTCTTGCCTTCTTTCTTCTTCTACTTATTAGCGATGTTCCAACCACTCTTCTTTAGTTATTCTGCACCCGTTGATTCGATAGATCTCCTCTTGAGCCACAGCACCTGTAGCACTTCCTTTTTCTTCAGGAGGTTTCTTCTCAAGAATGGGAGTTGAAGGTCCTGTTGCATTCTCCACGGTTGATGTAGATGTTTCAAGATTAGGGAGAATGGAGTTTCCTCTTCCTGAATATGCTTGCGGTAGTCTGGTAGCAGAATCATCTCTAGCAATTATTTCATCAATGAATTTCTGTCTTCCCAAACCTTGGTTACTGCCATGACCTCTTCCACCTGTAGAGTTAGTATTTTGGGGGAGTTCCCAAGTTTTTCTTCTCGTATTCATGCATGCTCCAAATAACCATAGCTTAACGAAATCAATAAATCAACTACTTTCTATGTCTATCAATTACCATCTCCGGCAATAGCTCCAAAATGTTGGTCACTCTATATGCTAATCAATTCTAATTAACAGACAAAATGCTCAATGTAAATTGTCAACCAAGGTAGGTCTTGTTATTTCAAATTCAATTAGCAAAACCTGTGCATAAACACTCAAGTAGCTGATGAATAAAATGAAGATCAATTATCCTACCTAACTGCTCAGCCAGCTTGTAACAAACCTAAAATATACAAATATTAAATAATAATATTAATAATAGTAATTAACAATAATTATCCAAGAGACATAACTCTTGTGAACAACCATTGAAGGTGCCCTTTGGAATTGTATTTATACGAGGCCTCTCATTACATTGTAATCATCTTATCATATATTTGATCAAAATCTTATTTACCCCCGAAATGTGGGCTTCGGATTATTTGTGGGCATTCTAGAAGTATTTACTGCGATTAAGAATCTTTTACACTTCATTGGTATCAGAGCCTCGTTGGCTGATCCGGCCTTTGGCCATATATTTTTTTTGGCTTGTATCCATCATTAGGGTTTCCCTAAAATCTAGGACATTGTCCAAAAATCATGTCCTTCGCCCAAAAATGTAAAAAAACTAAAAAGAAAAGAAAAAACAAAGAAGTAAAAAAAAAGAAAAAGTAAAAACAAAGAAGTAAAAGAAGAAGTAAAAATAAAAGAGAATATAGAAAGAAAAAGAAAATAAAAAAACAAAGAAGTAAAAAGAAAAGAAAAAGTAAAAAAAAAGATAAGTAAAAGAAGTAAAAAAAATGAAAAAGTAAAAACAAAGAAGTACGTGGTTTCTTAAAAAGAGTACATGGTTTAAATATTATTAAATTTTATTAAACACCTTGTTTTTTATTAGAGTTATTATATAACTATAGTAATAATAATAATAATACTATTATTATTATCTCAATGCTTGAACTCTTCGTAATCCAAAAAAAATTATTTTTGGAAAAAAAAAGAAAAAAAAAACTATATATATAGTTCATAAAACATTAATATAATAATATTATTAATTAATTAATTAATTATTATTATTATTTAAAAAAAAAATATTATTATTTTATAATAATTATTTTGGAAAAAAATGGTTATTTAACCTAATAAAAAGACGACAAATTGAAGAAGCCAAAGTCAAAGGAAGACTCGACAAAGAAGTCAAATTCAAAAGAAGACCAAGTTATCGTCCAAAGTCAGGAATTATGGCGAATTCAAAATCAGAAATGACATTGCGGTCACAAGCAGCATTGAACAAATTAAAGGAATCTAAAGCAACCAATAACGATCTTCAATTCGAAATTATAAAGCAAGAAATGCGAAATCGTTTAGCAGATCAGGAGAATCAAAGATTAAAAAATAAAAAACGAGAGCTCCAGAATGAGTTATTAGATAAGGATAAGGAAATTTCACATCTAAGAAGCCCCAATCAAAACCTGGAATATAAAATCAGAAACTTCAAAAATGTCGAAGAATCTTCGTATGGAAGTAATAACGATTTAGAAGATGACATAAAGTGTTTAAACAAGCTCATCATGGATAAAAATACAGAATTGATGCAAACCCATAGAAAGCTAGAAAATCAAGAATCAGAGAGATGTCAACATCAACAATAGAAGGAAAAAATTCAGCAACAGTATGATGACATTAAGAAGACACATAAATTGGAAATTAAGAAAATTAAGGATGAATTAGCAAGCAATACCGAAGAACTATTTCGACTAAGAATTCATAACAAGACATTACTTATGGAAATCAAGAAGCTGAAACATAGTCGGAAGATGGAGCATTCAAATGAAGACCTTCAAGGAAGAATACTAGAAAAGCAAGAATAAAACCAACACCTTAGAAAGTTTAAACAAGAACTAGAGGAACAAGTCAAGAAAGAGGACAAAAAGTCGCAAGACGAAAGGTTCGAGAAAATTTAGAGTAATAACAATCTACTGGAGAACAAAGTAGCACAAATCCAGAAGGAATCCTCCAGACTCTCCAAAAAACAAAATAAAGTTGAGGAAGAAGAAATAAATTCAAATTCAGTCTTCGTCGCAATTCAAAAAGAATTCAAACCAGTATAAAAACAAATAACAAGAACCCCTTATCGACACCCCAATTATAAACATCATTTTGACCAACGACAGGGTCAAAATGAACATACACCAAGGAATTACGATGCCAGACAAGAAAGAACATCAAATCAACATACTAAGCAACAAACGAAAAAGACCCATCCCACAAAGTGATCAAATAGCTCCAATAAAAATAGATCTCGGATGGACCACATTAGAAACGATGCAACAGTTCTTCTGTGGAATTTGTAACTCGTATCGCCTCATTTCCTCAAGTGTCGCAAATACTAAAATAAAGGATATAGAGATGACAATTCAAACAAAAAATCGGACATAACCCTTGTCTTCAACAACGCTTTGAGGACAAAGCTTCCCTTAAGGGGAAGGCAATGTAACAAACCTAAAATATACAAATATTAAATAATAATATTAATAATAGTAATTAACAATAATGATCCAAAAGACATAACTCTTGTGAACAACCATTAAAGGTGCCCTTTGGAATTGTATTTATATGGGGCCTCTCATTACATTGTAATCATCTTATCATATATTTTATCAATATCTTATTTACCTCCGAAATGTGGGCTTTGGATTATTTGTGGGCATTCTAGAAGTATTTACTGTGGTTAAGAAGCTTTTAGTTACTCTGCTCCCATTGATACGATAGATCTCCTCTCGAGCCGCTGCACCTGCAACACTTCCTTTTTCTTCAGGAGGTTTCTTCTCAGGAATGGGAGTTGAAGGTCCCATTGCGTTCTCCACAGTTGATGTAGATGTTTCAATATTAGGGGGAATGGAGTTTCCTCTTCCTGAAGATGCTCGTGGTAGTCTAGTAGCGGAATCAGCTCTAGCAATTATTTCATCAATGAATGTATGTCTTTCCAAACCTTGGTTACCGCCACGACCACTTCCACTTGTAGGGTTAGTATTTTGGGGGAGTTCCTGAGTTTTTCTTCTCATATTCATGCATGCTTCAAATAATCATAGCTTAACGAAATCAATAAATCAACTACCATCTATGTCTATCAATTACCATCCTCGGCAACGATGCCAAAATGTTGGTCACTCTATATGCTAATCAATTCTAATTAACAGACAGAATGCTCAATATAAATTGCCAACCTAGGTAGGTCTTGTTATTTCAAAGGCAATTAGCAAAATCTATGCAGAAACACTCAAGTAGCTGATGAATAAAATGAAGATCAATTATCCTACCTAACTTCTCAGTTAGCTCAACTCATTGCTAAAGCTTAATCTAAGTTATCCATCTAAGAACTTCAAAGGACTTCTACTTTCCTACAAAATCAATCTAACAGTTACTGATCTAAGAATAAATAAACTAGACTTACTTTTGCAAGAAGTTAAATCCTAAAAATATCAAATTGCAGTAACTCAAACCATGACATGTCTAATTCAATGAATTCTAAGAAAGATAAATAACAGTAGTGAACCAGAACTAAGCTTGAACCATAATTTGACTAAATTGGAAAATTCTAAGAAAGATAAATGACATAAAGGAGTTAGAGCAGAGCTTGACTGTAACAGCTAACTAACACACCTGCATCAAAGGAAACTATTCTACACAGTCGACTGTCACACCACACTGTTGCAACACACCAAAGGAAAATGCAATTCATTAACAACTACTGTTGCAGCTTACTGGAAATATGCCTACTATAATTCCACACCAAATAAACATAAATAAAACTAAAGCATCTACCTAACTCAATGATCTCTGTGAGAAGGTGGGGCATGGCCTTTTAACAAAGATGTCATGAAACTACCACAAATTAAAACACAAGAATATGAAGAACTCTGCTCCTTGTATTAAAAATGGTAATCCACAGTTACAGCACTCTGTTACATCTCGTGTAATCAAATGACGATTAACCAACCCCAGGATTAGAATGCCTTCTTACATTTATAACCAGATGACATAATTTCATTTCACAAATGTAGGATAGCCATGAAGATCTACGATCTTCAAGCTGCTGAATTGAAACAGAAAGAGTTACAACCATCAATGAAATTGAATGAAGTTGTTGCGTTCCGGCTTGCGCTATTACTAAGTGCTATTAATAGACCGAATAGATTCCAATTGATTGGAGGAGAAGATGAGCTAGAGTTGTATCATGACCCAGTTGCAGCTAGCCTCGTGGAAGGATGCTTGAGCTGTTGCAGCGATATATGGGACCGAATTCAGGAAGGGACAGCTGGCACCACATATTCTTTTCCTCCATAGGTTCAGCGAGCTGCTACACCTGTGCTTCTTTCAAGGCTCTGAACTATCTTTATCAGATCAATACATGTTAGCACAAATTAAAAGATAAAGTTCATCACCATAAACAATATTAGGCATTAATAAGATAAAGCAATAATAGATTATACCTGTTGCGATTCATGCTTGACTTGGAAAGGTACCTACTTGGGTTATGGAAAAATGAGGCAAAATAGGGAAAAAGGTGTTGACAAGTATAGGCAAAAAGGGGCTATTTTGGGACCCAACACAAGTAGACCCAACACAAGCAGTATGATAGATGAGGACTAGATAAAACTATATAGGAAGGTGGTTTCTACAATTTTGTCTTTGCCTAGAAGACTCAATCTTGTTCAATGTTGCTAAAGAAAATACCACATAATCCATTTGGGAGCAACTTGGGAATATGTATGAGACTGAATCAATAAAAAATAAACTTTTCGTAAAAAACGACTGGTTCATTTAAGGATGAAGGAGGTTTCAACTATGGCAAATCATATGAATGAGTTTAATACCCTAATCAACAAACTACTCTCGTTTGGTGTAAAGGTGGAGGATTAGGACAAATAAATAATTTTACTATGTTCCCTCCTAGATACTTAGGATCATATGGTGGTGACCATCACCAACTCATTACCAAGAAATATGAAATTTGATGATGTGGTAGTTGATTTACTCGTAGAAGAGTTGAGGTAAAAATCATATTTGGATCCCTCTATCGGTGAATCCCTCTCTATGATAGGTTGATCTAGAAAAAGGGGTCAACAAGGGAGATCATAGTACATATCGAAGTCTAGAGGATGCAAGAAAGGAAGGTGCTAGAATCTAGGGCACTTAAGGAAGGAATATTGGTTCTAAAGAAGGAAAAGAAGGATGAAAAACCATATCAACCATCAATTGAATCTAGTACAACAATTTCATAAAATATGGAAACATGTGAGGATTTATGTATCAGTAAAAACAAATCTCTATTAAATGCATGGGTTTTGGACTCGGGTGCATCTTTCCACATGACAGTTTCCACATTGAGACCAGTTTTTCAATTACCATCCTTATAGTGGTGGAATGGTCTACTTGGGTGATGATCATTCTTTATAAATTATGGGAAGAGGGGACATTAATTAAGATCAAGTTTGACGATGGTAGAGAAAGGAATCCATGTGATGTATGGCATGTACCATATATATGAAATAATTTTCTCTCAATCAAGATGATGGATAAGTTGGGGTATTCTACTACAATGGGTGATAGTTAATCCAAACTTACCAAAGAATCCCTCATGGTAGAAAAGGGAGAATCTTATGGGACCCTGTATAATTTATATGGTGATATAGTGACAAGTCATGTAGCAGTAGAAAACTCAAGGAATGTTCTAGATGTAGTGATGTTGTGGCATCAACGACTTGTACATATTGTAATGTCCCCAGTTTAGCTCCATGGCATTAACATTATAAATGATGTAATCTTGTTATGAAATCATGGTGAGGAGCTCAAGGCCAAGGCCCCGCCATCGATTTCGTGATGCATATGGTTTGCATGCTAGCAATGCACAGTGGAAATTCAAATATCATGTAATATGCATTTTAATAAAAATACCCACAACTAGCTATGCAATGCAACAAAGAGATGGGGGCATGATTTCAAAAGGAATTGGGAGGGAAAAACATTCAAACCCTCAACTACCCATGTTGACTTTTGTGCCCAACCATTGATTTCTCCCAAGAGTGGGTTGAGGGAGTTAATGCCTTGGGAATGGAGAGGTATGGCTGTCCAAATTCGGGTATGGGCAAGCCACCCTTTATGGAAAAACGTGTTTTGTCTCCTTGGGCAAGAAAGAGCCATGAATTTCTTCCCCAAGCCATGATGCATCCATCATTCTTTCTCCCTCACAAGTTTAGAGCCACTTGGGCGTTTTCCAGGAAGGTCTGCTGCATTTTTCTTCATTCTCCCTATAGAGAAGGGCGTGTTCGTGTTCTATACCAGTGGGGGAAGGAGGGAAATCGAATGGGGGTTCAATAGAGGCCGTTTTGGGTTGTTGAAGGCGGAGATATTGGGGAAGAAATCGTTTTCCTCCCTGTGGTTGTTTGCCCCATCCTATAATCCGTTTTTGGGGAAAACCCATGGCATCTCATTTGTAAACCCTACTATTTATCCCTGCCCCTGTTTGTGCATGCTGCGTGAGAGAGGAGTATGATGGGTATGGGTGATGGGTAATCCCTTGTTCTGGCTTGAGCTTGGGAATAAGCATCCATTGTGCAAGTGTAGCCTGATAAACCCAGTTAGACTGGCTTGGCTAAAATAAAATGGTTAATGGACTGTGTGTGAGCGTGAATGTCCCCTTTGTCCTTGTGAGAATCATGCCCAGCTCGGGGGTGGCCTTTGGACGGACTCAGTATAAGCTGTCGAAGAGCCTATGGTTGGGTGGAACGTTGCAGCAACATAGCTAGTTGCTTGGGACAATTGAAATGAAGATAAGTGTTTCTGTCTATGTATTTACTTCTACATTGTTTTAATTAATTGATGACTGAAATTGATATGTTGAATGCATATGAAGAGTGTGTGGATGTTGTTTCCGCTGTGCATAATTGATTGTTTTACATCTGCACACCCATTTATTATTTATATGAATCTAATAATGGGCTGAGATCATATGAAAGCCCTGAGTTTGGCATCATGTTTCCTGCCTTACATTGGTTCCAAGGGTGGGTACATGACACATATGAGTGAAAATGTTTGAAAATTATAAATGATCGAGGTATCATTTATGGGATTAAGTCTTGTGATTTAGACTTTTGTGAGCATTGTATTTTTGGTAAACAAAAGAGATTCAAGTACACTACAAACTTTGGTAAAAGTTCAAATCTTTTGAAAGTTATTCATTCTTATATATTTGGACCAGTCCCCACTTTATCCATAAATGGTGCTAGATATTTTTTAATTTTTATAGATGATTATTCTAGAAGAATGTGGGTGCATTTTTTAAAAAATAAGTCATATGCCTTCGATAAATTTAAAGAGTTCAAGGCACGAGCATATAATTTTTTGGGAAATTCTATTTTATGTCTCATATATGATAATGGAGGAGAATATTGCTCCAAGGAATTTGATAAATTTTGAATGTAGGAAGGAATTAAGCACCAAAATACTGCTTTGTGTACACCATACCAAAATGGTGTGGTTGAGTGGATGAATCATACAATCATGGAACATGCAAGAAGCATGCTCATCGCATCTAGGTTGGACAATGGATTATGGGTAGAGGTTGTTAATACATCTACATACTTAATTAACATATCACCTACAAGTGTGTTGGATATAAATATTCCATAGGAGGTTTAGTGTGGTAAGACATTTGATTATTCTCATTTGCATGTTTTTGGTTGTGATGCATTTTCCCATGTTCCTAAACAAAAGAGTTCCAATCTTGACCAAGGTCATGGAAATGTGTTTTTATTGGTTGTGATAATACAATAAACTTGGTATAGATTGTGGGATCATGTTGAACACAAGGTAATTGCTAGTCGGAATGTTATTTTTAATGAAAAATCCATGCAAAGGATAAAGGAGGTACAAAAGACACCTAAGATTGTACTAGTTTAAGTAGAAATGAGTAAAGATTAAAATGAATCTCTTGATCAACATGAAGAACAATTAGTTTAGCAACCACAACTCAGAAGATCTACATGCCCCAAGAGATGTCTAGAGAGGTATTCTCCTGATTTCCAATCTTCTTCTCCTTTGTTAATTGATGATGGTGAACCTAGTTCATTTAAGGAAGCTAGAGAATTTGAGTACGTGGATAAATGGAGGAAATCCATGGATGAAGAAATGAATGCATTCAACAAGAATCAAACATGGGAACATGTGGATCTCCCACCAAGAAGAAAAGTTGTTGGAAATAAGTGCGTGTATAAAGTAAAGAAGAACAATGATGGGTTGTCGGGATGCTATAAATCTGATTTGGTAGAAAAATAATTTGTGCAAAGGTCAGGTATATATTTCAATTAAATATTCTATCCACTTATGAAGCTTAATACTACAAGGGTTTTTATTGAACTTGTAGCAGCACATGATTTAGAGTTTGAACAACTAGATTAAAAACCGCTTTCCTACACAATGATCTTGATGAATAAATTTAGATGGATCAACTTGAGGGCTATAAAGAAAGAGGCGAAGAGCATTTGGTTTGAAAACTCAAGAAATATATGTATGAATTGAAACGAGAACCAAGAAATATAAGAGGTTCGATGATGTAAGTTTTATTATCTATTTGTTTCATGTTGTTGATATGATAGTTGCACGTCCCAACATGAAGAAAATTATTGATCTAAAGGCTTAGTTGGATAGGACATTTGAAATGAAGGATTTAGGAGTAGCAAATCAAATTCTAGGGATGAAGATACATAGGGAAAGAATAGGTAGGAAGACCTAGTTAAGTCAAAAGTCATATATAGAAAAGATTCAACATCACTTCAATATGTAGAATGAAAAACCAATTAGCACCCCACTTCCTACACACTTCAAGTTGTCTTATGAACAATGTCCTAGAATAGAAGCAGAGAAAACAAGAATGTCTCATGTACAATATTCATCAGCAACGGGGAGCCTCATGTTATCCAAGGTGAGCACCAAACTAGATATTTCTCAAGCAATGGGAGTTGTTAGTCGATTCATGGTGAATCCTAGTAAGGAGCATTCACATGTTGTAAAGTGGATACTCAGATATTTAAGGGGCACTTCAGACATTATTTTTTTCTACTTTGACAGATTTACAAATTCAAGGTTTTATATATTCTGATTTTCGTGGAGATGGAGATGGAAAAAGTCTACTATAGGATATACTTTCACTCTTGATGGTGGAGTTGTAAGCTAGACATCTAAGTTGCATCCAGTGGTGGATTTATCAACCACCGAAGTAAAATATGTGGTAGAAACTGAAGCCTACAAAGAGGCAACATGGATAGATATACTGATGGATGAATTCAAGATGATACAGGGGAAGATCACTTTGTACTATGATAGTGAAAGTGCTATTCACTTATTGAATAATCCAACATTTCATGATCGTGCTAAGCATATTGTTATTAAGTACCATTTCATAAGGAAAGTGGTGGAAGAAGGTAGGATATTATTGGAGAAAATTGATACTAATGAGAATACTGTAGCTATCCTTATGAAGTCTATTAAGACAAAGAAGTTTGAATGGTTCCAAACCTATTTGTGCTTGTTAAAAATGTGATGAAGGTGGTATTAGGAAATGGCATGTAGGTGGAAAAAATTATTAAGGAACTTCCTATAGATTGACTTCAAGTGGGAGAATGTTAGGAGATGAATCTAATATCTAGATCTCCAATATCCTTCCTATATAGATATCAACTAGGCCCATATGTTGCTCGTATGCATTGAGCACACAAGGGGGTTAGAGGGGGGCTCTAGGGGTGGGATCACACTCTTTGAGTGTTGGTTGTGGAGCCTGATCTTCCTTTTTCAAAGGTCATTTTTCAGTCGTGTCTGGATCCCATCCCATGATAGGGGGTTTGTGGGGGATTTCCCCCCCAATATAGTCTCCATGGGGGGTCATGGTGGGGGAGGAAACTACTTATAGGATCCCCCCATGGAGGGGGTTCGGGGGCAGCGCCCCCATAGCAAAAATTTTGGAAAAAATGCCTTGTAAAATGTTGTAATTTCATATTCATGACTTGGTCAATAATATGAAATTATACATGATAGATCTCACAGCTAGAGAAAACCTCACTAATTCCACTCAAGAATTGCAGAGAAGAAGAAGAAGAAGAAGAATTAAATCAATATTCACTCATAAACTCAAAAATGGTGAAATCTGCAGTATAATCATACATCAACTGTAAGATGGAACTATGAAACTGAATACTGTCAAATGAATTCGAATAAACCTAAGGTCATTCGAATTCTCCTCAATGTGTGGCTTGGATAGCATTGGAGAACCCGATCAGTGATAGTAGTCACAAATAGTCAAATATCAGTCAAATGAGTCTAACTAAGTCTAACTGAGCCATGTGAGCACAAATGTAGGGAAGGAGACTCCAAGGAGGGTGCATGAGGCTGTCAGTAGGTCAAGTGGCACTCTGATACAGACAACTGGAAGCTACAGGTAGTTAAACTGAGCAATAAATGCATGAACTGGGTAATCAATGCTGGAATTGACTGTTGGAATCCAAGTAGGTGTAGTAGGGCGCATTTGTCATCTGGGTGAGAAAAACAAGGCGCACTAGGTAGGTAGGAGGGCTACTGAGGGATAAAAACAGGCTCTAGGGGGCTGGAAGTATGCTCTAGGTGCTGGGGAGACTACCATACTGATGACTGGATGCATGCATGCATGCAGAATGCATGCAAAGCATAAAAATATAAATAATGATGGTGAGAATATTCCAACAAATAATGGGTGATTTACCGGCCCATGGTATCGGGTGTTCCATAGTATTTTCACATGGTAATCCCTTTTTAAAAGGAAGGAATTATAATACGGATAGGTAATTGTAGCATTGTAAATATCTCGGATCGTGTGAGAGAGATTGTGAGAGAGTGAAGAGGAAGTTGTAGTAGATGTGTTGCAGGTTGTATCCCTTCATTTGTTGGATGTTATAATAATAAGGACTGGCAATTTCTGTGTGGACATATCCCATCTTGGGTGAACCACAATATATTGGTGTTTATTTTGTAATGTGTTTTATGTGATTTATATTTGAATCTTGTTATTTCTCCGCGATCCTGTTTTTCTAACAGTTGGTATCATAGCCAAAGGTCTATTTGGAAGATAAACTCGCAGGAAAGAAGTGTTCCTAGTTCGAGTGGGAGAAATGGAGGAAGAAGGAAAGTTTAAGGTCGAGAAATTTAACGTCCAAAACTATTAGTTATGGAAGATGAAAATGGAGGACTATATGTACCAGAAGGATCTATTCCTACCATTGGGAGGAAAAGCCAAAACAATTGGTGACTATGAAGGACGGAGAATGGGATGTTCTTGAGAGAAAGGCACTGGGAACAATATGGTTGTGCCTAGCTTAGTTGGTGTCTTTCAATATCTCAAAATAAAAGATAACGGAGGGTCTGATGAGCGCATTGGGTAAGTTGTATGAAAAAACCTCGGCCTCCAACAAGGTATTTCTAATGAAGCATTTATTTAATATGAAGATGTCATAAGGTGGATCTGTTGCTGATCATTTAAATAAATTTAATACAATTACAAATCAGCTAAGTTCTATAAATGTGAACTTTAATGATGATGTTAGGGCTCTTCTAATATTGTGCTCATTACCTAAAAGATGGAACGTCTTGGTAATGGTTGTAAGTAACTCTGTCTCTGGTTCAAACACTTTGAAATTTGATAATGTTGTTGGTGTTATTCTTAGCGAGGAAATGTGAAGGAAAAACACAGGTGAGACATCAGGTAATGAGTTGACCATGGAGAACAAGGGAAGACAAATGGAGAGAGGAAAGAGCCCAGGTAATTGTAGCAAGTCCAGGAAGCGCATATACAAGTCTAGATTGGGAAAGATAGAGTGTTGGAACTGCGGAAAGAAAGGACATCTAAAGAAAGATTGCAGATCTCTAACGAAGAAAGGAGATGGACATCAGGAGACTACTCATGAAGCAAATGTAGCAGGTGATGTGTTACAAGATGCTTTTGATTCTTGCATTAGATAATACTAGTGATTACTGGGTAGTAGATTCAAGGACTTCATGTCATGATACAACCTATAAGAAATTCTTTCATGATTATGTTCCAGGATATTTTGGACATGTTTTATTGGGTGATGATGAACCATGTAAAATTGTTGGAATGGGTAAGGTGTAGATAAAGTTAAAGAATGGTGAATGGATACTGAATTATGTAAGGCATATTTCTTCTATGAAAATAAATCTGATCTCAACAGGGTAGTTGGGAGATGGTGGTTGTTTATCTATGTTTGGAGAAATGTGGTGGAATATCACTAAAGGATCAATGGTGATAGCAAAAGGAGATAGGATATGTACGTTGTATTTATGTCCTCATAATACTGATTGTTCTATCTCTTTAGCTTACATAAGAATAGATACAACATTGTGGCATCGTATGCACGGACACATGAGTGAGAAAGGGATGCAGATTCTCCACTCAAGGAAGCTGTTGACAGATATAAAGCAAGTAAGTTTGGAATTATGTGAGAACTGTATTTATGGAAAACAGAAAAGAGACATATTTCTCGGGGTTGGGAAACAAAAGAAGAGTGAAAAGTTAGAGCTTGTACATACAGATGTATGGGGACTGACTCAGGTACAATCTCTTAGTGGATCGCGTTATTATGTTACTTTTATTGATGATGCAGCTAGAAAAAACTTGGGTTTATTGCATTAGACATAAATCTGATGTGTTTGCTACTTTTAAGAAATGGAAAGCTTTGGTTGAGAATGAGGCAGGAAAAAGGTTGAAGTGTCTCAGAATTGATAATGGAGGTGAATACTATGGCAAGGAGTTTGATAGTTATTGTTCATACCATGGGATTCGTAGAGAGAAAATGGTCCTAGGAACACCATAAGAAAATGATGTGTCAGAAAAGATGAATAGAATAATCATGGAGAGTGCAAGGTGTATGATATTGCATGCAGGGTTGCCCTTACTGATTTGGGTAGATGTTGTGGATACTGTTGTTTACTTAATAAACATAAGGCCTTCAAGTGCTTTGGATGGTGGTATTCCATAGGAGTCATGGATAGATAAAAAGGTCAACTACTCTTTTCTAAGAACTTTTGGTTGTGACGCATTTGTCCATATTGATAAAGAAAATAGAGCAAAGCTTGAGGCTAAATCCAAGAAATGTACCTAATTTATTGGATACAAGGTTGATCATTTTGGTTATCGCTTATGGGATTATGAGAATAACAAAATCATTAGGAGTAGAGATGTGGTATTCAATGAAAAGGTCATGTATAAATATCAACTGCAGGGAAAGAAATAGGAAAAGGAAAACATAGAGTACATAATGCTAAATGAAATCAAAGAAAATAAAGTTCCAAAGGTGCCAGAAAATCAAGAACAGCAGCAGGTACCTCAAACTCCTGCAAGTCTTAGAATATATACCAGGTTAAGTAGACCCCCTAGATGATTCTCTCCTTGACTATATTGTTTATTGATGACTGATTCTAGTGAACTAGAATGTTTTGAAGAAGCAATGCAGGTGGAAACTGGAAAGAAGAGGGAGCAAGGCATGAATGAGGAGATGGACTCATTGGTAAGAAACTAGACTTGGGATTTGGTTCAGTTTCCTATTGGGAAAAGAGCATTGTAGAATAAATGGATTTATAGGTTGAAGGAAGAAGATGGAGAAAGAAGCAGTACAAGGCCAGACTTGTTGTAAAGGGGTTTGCAGAGAAGAAAGGTATAGGTTTTGATGAAATATTTTCTCCTGTTGTTAAAATGACTTCAATAGAACTATTAAGTCTAGTGGTGGTAGAAGATTTGCATCTTAAAGAGTTAGATGCAAAAAATCCTTTCTCCATGGGGATTTGGAGGAAGATATTTATATGCAATAGCCACAGGGGTATGAGGTCAAAGGGAAGGGGAATTTAGTATGCAGGTTGAAGAAGAGATTGTATGGCCTGAAGCAAGCTCCAAGGTAGTGGTATTTGAAATTTGACAGTGTTATGACAGAACAAGGTTATAGTAGATGTCATTATGACCCATGTGTTTATTTCAAGAGGCTAGATAATAGAAGATATATTATCTTGTTATTATATGTGGATGACATGCTTGTTGCAGGGTCTAACATGCATGATATAAATGTGCTTAAAAGGAAGTTAGCTAATTCATTTGTGATGAAGGATTTGGGTGCTGCAAAGCAAATCCTTGGTATGAGAATAACAAGAGACATGAAAAATCACAAATTGACATTGGCTCAGGGTGAGTACATACAAAAGGTGTTGGAGAGGTTTATAATGTAGAATGAAAATCCAGTTAGTACACCTTTGGATAGCCATTTGAAACTAAGTAAGGAGATGTGTCCCAAGATATAGGAATATATAGATTACATGTCCAGGGTTCCCTATTCATCAGCAATTGGCAACTTGATGCATGCCATGGTGTGCACAAGACCAGATATTGCACATGTAGTGGGAGTTGTGAGAGGGTATATGAACAATCCAGGTAAAGAACATTGAAAGGAAGTACAGTGGATTCTCAGGTATTTGATAGGTACTACCACTCATGCATTATGTTTTGGAGGTTCAGACATTTTTCTACAGGGATATGTTGATGCATATATGGCAGGTGATAAAAATAGTAGGAGGAACACCACAAGGTATGTCTTTACTATAGCTAGAAAAATAGTAAGTTGGATTTCGAAACTACAAAAGGTTGTTTCACTTTCAACAGCGGAAGCATAGTATGTTGCTACTACAGAGGCTAGTAAAGAGATGATTTGGTTACAAAGGTTCATGGAGGAATTGGGTAAGAAGAAGGAGAATAGCAAGTTGTACAGTGATAGCCAGAGTGTCATTCATCTTGCAAATAAATCAGCCTTCCATTCTAAGACTAAACATATACAGCTCAGGTATCGTTTCATACGGTCTGGAAGATAAACTGTTGAAGCTAGAAAAGATACACACTAGCCATAATATTGCATACATGTTAACAAAAGTAGTAACTAGAGAGAAACTGAGTTCCTGATCGGTTTTAGTTGGCCTTAAAGCATGATGTCGAAGATGATAAATTAGTCAGGTCCAAGGTTCAAAGCATAGTCCAAAAATTGCAGCAGTGGTGGAGTTGTTGTGAGCAGTTTCCAAGTGGGAGATTGTTGGTTGTGGAGCCTGATCTTCCTTATTCAGAGGTCGTGTTTCAACTGTGTCTAGAACCCAGCCCATGACGGGGGGGGGTTGGGGGGGATTCCCCCCCAATATATTCGCCATGGGGGGTCCAGGGGGGGGGGAAACTACTTTTAGGATCCCCCCCTAATGGGGGTTCGGGGGTAGTGCTCCCGCAGTGAAAATTTGGGAAAAAATGCCTTGTAAAATGTTGTAATTTCATAGTCATGACTTGGAACTAATGGGTGATTTACGGGCCCATGGTATTGGGTGTTCCATAGTATTTTTCCATGGTAATCCCTCTTTAAAAGGAAGGCATTGTTATACGGCTGAGTAATTGTAGCATTGTAAATATATTTGATTATGTGAGAGAGACTATGAGAGAGAGAAGATGAAGTTGTAGCGGATGTGCTGCAGGTTTTATCCCTTCATTTGTTGGATGGTATAATGATAAGGACTGGAAATTTCTATGTGGACGTAGCCCATCTTGGGTGAACCACGTTATATTGGTGTCTCTCTTGTAATATGTTTTATGTGATTTATATTTGCATCTTGTTATTGCTATATGATCTCGTTTTTATAACACTGAGGGTTCGAGGGTGAATCCCCTTATGCAAAACATTATGGACACTTCTAGTGTATTTTAGTTTCTTCTGGAACCCTCATATGTATTGAATAAAAGGGGAGTGAACCCCCGACATTGAAAAAAATGAGAGATAGAATAAATCATTGTAAGTTTTTGACCAAGTAATAATAAAAGATCGAATTTACCATTTCCCTATGGTTCTACCTGCATATAGTATGGTTTCCACATAAATCTCGTGTTCTATTTTTATTGTTGTTTGCTTCTATTATATATATATATATATTCTAACATGAGGAGGGAAAAAACAACCTTGGGCCGTAAACATGGATTCTCAGGCTTAAGATCCATGAACATATCCTAAGATCATCACATGAGAGCATGGATGGTTTGTAGAGCCTTCACCATCATCAAATATTGAAAATAAGTGTCTTTGGATCTCACGAGATATTCTTTAAATCAAGATCTTTGAACAAGTACTTGAATCAACAACAAGAACTTTGTAAGGGGTCTTTGACCTTCGAGTGGGATATAGGAACCATGAGTAAGTTTTTTGTATTGAAAATGTGTATCGAGGAATAAACATGGTTGGGGGGAGTAATAACCTTAAGCCCTAATTGAACCTTGTAGAGCTTAAAGACCATGAACAACAGCTATAAATAATAACACAAACCCTCTCTAAGGATTCTTCACATTTGAGTTGAATATAGGTGCCATTATGAGGATTTGGGCATCATGGATGGGTCTTAGGTCAATGACCATAGTAAAGGGAGGGAAATAAGATCCTTTGGACCTAAATATTTCTTCTCGAGCTTTAAGCACCATGGATGAGTCCTTGCAATACCACATTAGAAATTTGTTGTTTATCAATTCCTTCCATGGGTGTGATATGCACTATAATTAGGTTAGTTGTGTACCAAGAATGGGATTGGAGGTCTAACCAAGGTGATGGGACAACAACAATAGACTTGTTCCTTAAGTGACACTTCTCAGTCTCAATCTCCATGGAAAACACCTAAAATCCACAAAACATTACATCTCTTGGGAATATTTTGATTATGAGTGGTTTACCAAGGGAAATTATGATGATTTTAGTAACATTGATTCCCCTTTGCATCTTCGCAATGGTCAAGGAAGTATAACAAGGGAAATGGACATTTAACAAGTATTCTTAGGCTCAAGCAAGGTGAAAGGTGCATTTAAACACCACATAGGACATTTCTATGTACTTTGGTCTCTACATGGGATATGGCTTCCATTAATGGGTTTTGGAATTAGTGATGGATCTAGGAGCCTAGACCATGGGTGAAAAAGAAAAAAATATTCTTACATAAGAAGATGAACATTCTAGTCCTCAAGCACTATGAACAAGGCCTCCAACCATGACACATGCCCTCTCTATAGTACCTTGTTTGAACCCCAAGTGGTATTTTTGGCACCATTAGGCGGTTTTGCACAAGCCTTGACTATAACAAAGAGAGGAAAATAGGTCCAAGTGATAAATATTTCCTCTTGAAACATAGGTAATAAACAGTTCCCAATGCTAAGGAGAGAGAAGTTTTGCATAGTTATAAATTTAAGTAATAAAAATGCATGTGCATTTGTATAAATTAAAAATAAATGGCAAGACTACCTCTTTTCCTCTACATGTTGGACGAGTTGGATGCTTTAGTTTTAGCTTCAGATTGATCATTTTTTTGGTTTGGGTTGCATAAACAAAAGCACATCCATTTTTCCAAATACGTACTCTTATCTTCAATTTCAACCATGTTTGAACATATATTGTAATTCTAAAATACATATATCTTTGATTTCTAGTGTAACTTTTATCTCATTACCCATCTAGAAAACAAATAATATGGTTCGCAAGTATTATTGGAGACCTAAGCAATAAAAAATTGATTGATTACGTTAAGACCCTCAAACACAGTCTTAATGTTTGACCTCATAGTTATAGGGATTTACTAACTTTAATAATTTAAAAAATATTTAATATTAAGTTTTAAAATATGGAAAAATAGTGGCACATCAGGACTGACTATTATCTACAACTATACAAATTTGTTTCAATAAATCCAATCATTAAGATACTAAACTGGCATCTTAACATGAACACATGCTTTATATTTTAGAGGAAAAGTAACATACCATTGTTTGAAGAATGTGAATTTTTATGAGCTATATCAATTTTCCATATAACTGATTGTTATCTACAACTAAACAAATTTGTTTCAAGGAATGCCATTAGTTAGATACTAAACCAACATCTTAACATGGACATATGAATTATATTTTAGAGGAAAGTTAACATACCATTGTTAGAAGAACATGATTTTTTTAGTTATATCAATTTTCCGTATTTAAATACAATTTATATATTTTGAAAGCTAATTCAATTCCCTATGTTTCACTTTATTACACCATATTATAATGGGTTGTGCATGCACCTCTAATAATTCCTCCCAGTTAATCGATTGTTTTTCTAGATTTCCATTGCCACTAACTTGTCATGAGAGGGAAGCATTAGCTTGCACCGGTCGATCACACCTATTCAAAGAGTACCTTAATTTGTTGCACGGCTTGAGTTGTTATGGATTGGAGTAAGCTAAATGTGTAATAATTAGACCCATTTTTTTATGATAAATTTGAGTTGGATTCAATTTTTTTTTAGGCATGGTTATATTTCCACCATGATCTGAGTTCCATTCATATTGGAACATTTCCCCTAGGGATTTCCCCCATTCTAAACTAACCTAGATGCTCCAAAAATTGATCAGGTTTTTAGATCAATTGAAACTTTGACTTGTTGGGTACCTATATTTGGATTGACTGAGGGAAGATTGCTACATGTTTAGTCAACTCCTAGGTTGGGCCCCTTTCTTTGTATCTCATACATGGAGGATGCACTGGAACTAAGAAGTACTTTAAATATGTCTTAAACTCATGTTGTTTAATGGCCTATGTTTATTATTAATCTCAAGAGAGTTCCTCATAGTATTTTAAATTGATAAGGTTGCTAAAATCCATGTTATATCTATGGAAACGAAAGTTCTAGAGTAGACATAGGTTACTTGGAGCATGGATCGATATGTAATTTGAATGGATATTGGTAACAAATAATAGACCTAAACAAAAGTGGGTTTATCTAATTTGGAAACCCCTGTTGAAGAAAGAAACCCACATCTACCATGCACAAGTAGTTAATTCATAATGAAATTTGATCCAGTGGTTTACAAGGATCATATTCTTCACTCAAGTCTTTGGTTCTATGGTTGTGTACTTTTCCTTTTCATGAAACCATGGTTCCCCACCTTTGATCCTTCGTCAGACTCCCTTTCCTTTGTGACAATATAGGTTAGGCTTCCCATCATATCATTTACATTCTCGTCATTGGATGATGTGAGGGAAATAGGGGAAAAATTGGGTAAGTTTCATTTCCATTGCTAAAACCCTGGAAGAAAATACATGCACGACTACCTATGCCTGGACATTATATTTGTATTGGGTTTCTAGAAGAGACTTGGCTAGAAACTACATATTACCTACGGAAGCAAAATCTAGATTATAAACATACCACTTTTTAGTGTAGACCATGTTTTAATGTTAGGCATGTAGCAATCTCCTACCATATGTAGGCCAACTTTGTGGAATGCACCATTGAGAAACATCACCTAGTATCATGACTCCCACATAGGAGGTTCATTTTGCAAAATAACAAAAGTATATCTCTGAGTATTGGGAAAGTAGTTCCCTTCCCTTTGGGGGAGGCTCAAATCTTAGAGGAGGGATGGTGCAAGGACACAACAAATATTGTTGAAATTAAGGTTCTTGACAAGAGGGAGCACCCAAAAACTATGATATTAGGATATGAAGATTTTGGAATTGGTCTAGAGAAAGTAACAACTAAAGAAGAAGTGGATACACTTGTATTTGTGAAAAATTCTATGAGAGATTCACATCATCCTATGAGGGAGAAAAATATACGATATTGAGATATGAAACTTTAAGTACTGGTGAGGATAAAGTAGCATGAGATGAAGGAGAAACTACACCTACCCACGCAATAGATATTGCATTCTATATTTCTCATTATTTGCAAATTATAAAACTCATCAAGCATTCAAATAGTCTTATTTCAAGAGATTCTTCATTAAGAAAGATATTTTTATTGTATTTTTTATTTTAATATTCAAATTTTTATTTTTATTTTTTTTAGATTTGGTTTTCTTTAAATTTAAACCAAGCTTCTAATTTTATTTTTTATTTTTTTTCTTGTTATTTATAAAAATTGTAGAAACATATAGAGAATTATAAAAAATATTGTCAATGGTATGTAGCTTGAGTAGTTGTGGGGAAAAGTTGTCACCCTCCTTGCCTTGTTTAAAATCTCACATTGTGAAATGTTTGTTCATAGTGAGTTGATTGGTTATGAGTTATATATGATATATTCATCAATTGTTTCCCTTGTGAGAAGTTCCCAAGAGGTTGTTATCCTCCCATGCCTGGCTTTAAATCCCACTTTGTGACATGCTCACTCTCTTCATGACCAATTCCCTACTTTGTGACATGCTTGTTGTCTTCATGAGCCAATTGTTAACTATTGACTTGGCCCTAAGACCTTAATATTATACATGCAATCAAAGATTAGTGAATATCTAGACATAGTTGACATGGGAAACTATGATAAAATTAGTGATGATGTTTATCTAGTTGACATGGCTAACTATGATCAATGAACTCTATGAGGTCAAAGGCCTATAAAAGGATCACTTGAATAATTTGAAAGCATCTTGAAGTAGTTCAATAGTTTGCAAGGCCTATAAAGGGAGCATTTGAATTCATTTGAAGGCATCTTTGAGTAGCTCAATAGTTGGTTGCTTTGAGTAGCTCAACAACAACTAGCTTAGAGTAGCTCAATAGTTAGAATCTTGGAATAGCTCAAGGGAGGGCTTGGAATTTTATCTCACAAGTTTTGATTATTTGATAATAGGGGAGCATTGACTTGGCTCCAAAACGTAGATAAAAAATCTTAGATAATTGATCGATACACAAGTTGAGAACTAAGATGAATGGTTGCATTTGAGTTTGGCTATGTATTTTTGTTGATATTAGGAATTTGTTAGGATTATTTTCCGATAAGAATTTGTAGCTGGATACCAGGGCTTCAAGAATGTTATGATACATTGATATTGATTTCGAACTATTAATCAAAAGAGGCTATTATTGTTGTTGACATTATTTATGTATGAAATAAGTTTATGAGTTCAATTAAGGGGTGATCTTAGGTGATTTTGTTGGGAGTTGAATAAAATCCCTTAATTTATTATGCAATGGATTTCATATTTGTGATATTTCTTATTTTATTTTTACTTTGGATTTTGAGGTACCATCCTCAGAATGAGGGGTAATACCTAGTAGATTTCCTTCAACATCTTTACCTACAAAAAAAATGACAAAAAAGAAAATAAAAAAAATCAATTATTAAAAAAAACAAAAGGAAAAGATTCATTTTGTCGAACTACAATTAAGTGAAATTTAACATAAAATTTTAACCCAAGTTTCCACTAGACAACAACTAGACATACACTTTTTTTTGTATGATAATATTAACATTTTCAAAATGTTAAATTTGGAAGTTCTCCAAAATAAGCAATTGAGTGAAAAATCAAATTTCTTACACATAATAAATCTAAGTTTCAATCTATGAGGTTGCTTCATATCTAGGAGTGACTTAAAAAACCTAGTGATTCCACTACATAAACCAAACTAAATTATTTTTTCCAAATCCTTTGTCAATATTTGTGAGTTTGACTATATTTTTAAATGAGGTTTCTTTTTTCCTCTACAATTAATGACATTCAACATAAAAAATTGACCCAAGTTGCCATTGGACAACAACTAGAGACACTTTTTTTTGTATGATATTATTAATGTTTCCAAAAGTTGCTAGCATTTGAAATTCCTTCAAAATAATTACTTGCCTAAAAATTCAAATTTCTTACACATAGAAATTCTAATTGTCAATCTATGAGGTTGCTTCATATTTAGGCATGAATTAACAAGCCTAGTGTTTCCACTACATAAACCAAACTAAATTAATTTTTCCAAATCCTTTGTCAATGTTTCCAAGTTTAACTATATTTTTAAATAAGTTTTCTTTTTTTCCTCTAACATTAAGCAACATTCAACATAAACATTTCATGGAAGACAACAACTAGATACACTTATTTTCTATGATAATATTAATATTTTCAAAAGTTGCATATGAAAATTCAAACTTCTTATACATAAGAAATCTAAGTGTCAATCTATCAGGTTGCTTTATATTTAAGCCTCACTTAACAAACTTAGTGATTCCACTACATAAACCAAACAAAATGATTTTTTCTAAATCCTTTATCAATATTTCCAAATTTAACTATATTTTTAAATAAATTTTTTTCTTCTAAAATAACCCTAACTTCTTTTTAAATGAAAAAAAAATTACATTTTACCTATATTAATAATATTCATCAAAATCAAATAAAATTTTTAAAACTACTTTTAAAATAACAAATCCAAATTCTTGATTTATAGATGTTTAATTCATTCACAAAATTACAATAAAAATTATTTTTCTTTCCCTTACAAACCTTAAAAAATGTCATGAAATTTCAAAAAAACTAAAAAAAACATAACCAAATAACTAAATGATATCTTCAAAAAACTTACACAATTTAAGAAAAAAACATAACCAAATGATATCTTTAAATAAATTGATGATATTTTTGAATAAATTGTATATCTACATTTATATTTAATAAATTTACAATTACAATTATTTATAAAAGATATTTTTCACATTTTAAATATAATATTACTGTTTTTTTTCATTAAGTTAATGATATATATCTTAATTATAAAAAATACAAATTAATTAAATATAATTTAAATATGTAAGAGAAGATTTGTTATCTTCATTAGATTAAGGTGAAATTCAAGAAAAAGAGAATAAATCAATAGTTAGGAGCATTGATCATTGAAAAAAGTAAATCACAAATTTCAAATAATGGATCCATAAATATGTTGAGTTTAGCTATGGATTGTTGTGGATTTATTAGGTATTTGCTTGAATTGTGTTGATATAAGTTAATATTGCTTTTGGATTATATATGAAAGATATTGTTTTTATTTTTTAAATAAGAACTAAGTTTATATTTATTGTAATTTTCATTCCACTATAAAATGCAACTTGGAAGTACATTATGCATTATATGTTTTCCAAACTAATCCCAATTTTCAATAATATGTTGTTATGTACCAAAAATCTTTCACATTTAAAAATTTGATTTTTTTTAAATTTTATTTTAAGAAAATCTCATTTTTATTTTATAAAAAATAATTTATTTTTTCTCATTAAACTAATTTTAAAATTTTAACAACATTAACATGTTAATATATTGAAGTAATTATTTTGAATTTTTTCGATTACAAAATACATAAATATTATATTAAATAAATCTTTTCGTATTTGTTACGAGTTTAGTGTATTTGAAGTAAAAAACTTATGCCATTTTTTTAAAAAGGATAATACTTCTATCTTATAAACAAAAATGTCTCATAAATCAAGTTTAAAGTTTCATACACTAAATTAAATTTAATGTCCACCTTCACCTTCACCTTCGCCTCCACCTTCACCTTCTGGCCGCGGTAGCTATTCTTCATTGAATAAAAAACTAAAATCCAAACTTAATAAATATATGTAACAATATATGTTTAAGGATTTAAAATAAATATCATAAATCTTATATGGCCTTTTATTTTCAATCATGAAGTTTTCTAATTTTTATTTTCAGAACACGAAAATGCATGATTTAAAAGATTTGATAACTTCACGAGAAATTCACATTTAGCCTTTTTAATCCCTCCTTGAAAAGATTGAACCATGAATATCATAAATATTTTAAAACTCTACAAAAATCTACATTGTTTACACACTTTCCATTCTAATCACCACATTAGGAAAGTTTAATCAAACATGATCACATTTATTTCGTTGTCAGTAATGTATTTCGTGGATACAGCTCTCGCCGCTGCTTAGCACATAAGTGAACATTAATTTACATAGGTAGCCCCTGATTCTTACTTTTCAATGAAAACATTTGGATTTTCCATTGAACAACTGCACTAAAACAGTTGATTTTCTTTTTAGCGGACATGCTGATTTGGGAGTGCGAATGTATTCCGCAGCTCCAGCCATTGAATATGCCATTGTCGTTGGTTACTGGTAGATCTAGAGGCATTACAGTTGGCGTGCTAGCTCACAAATTTCAAATCCTTCCAGGCAAATTGGGCAGCATAACATAAACGCTAAAGTGCCGCTGTTATTATCGATATTATTATTGGCATGGCCATCTACTGAAAGTCTACTCATATCTCCCTCAACGGAATGGACTAGAGGAGAAAGGAGATCACAACCGGGAATTATGGTAGGCATTGCCATTAGCTCTGCCATTTTCTTGTTTGGAATTCGCATCTTCATCATCATCAATGAGGTCGGTGTCTGTGACAAAACTCTTCCACAACCAATGCTTTTTCCACACTCTGTCCATCATTTCTTCGATCGGCACATTCTTCGTCTCCGGAAGAAGAAACAGCACAAATACGGACATAATTAACACCCAGCTAGCAAAGAAGAAAAAGATGCCGTATTTGAATTGGCAAAGCATTGACAGAAATGCCTGTGCAACACCAAAAGTGAAGAGCAGATTCACGCACACGGTCACGCTCTGTCCAGCAGATCTTGTTTCCAGGGGAAAGGTTTCGCTGGGAATCAACCATCCCAGAGGTCCCCATGACCATGCAAAGGCTGACACGAAAATGCACACCATCAACACGATCACAATAGCTATAGGGTGAGAAAGCTGCTGCCCATCCTTCAACCCCGTAGCCAGAAGGATTCCAATAACCACCTGCAATTCTACACAATATATATGATTCCGGCATTGAAATGATCAACTAACTAGATTAAACAGAGCATTGAAATGGAAATGAGAGAAGAAGAAATTGGGCTAACCTGTGCAATGGACATCTGTACTCCTGCTTCGAGAAGAAGCACTCTTCGACCAAGTTTATCGACCGAGTAGATGGAGATAATAGTGGATATGACATTGACTGCACCAGTTATAACTGCAGAGTAAAGTGAAGCATCGCTCTTGAATCCCAAGGTCTGGAACAACACGGGAGCATAGAACATAATGGCATTGATACCAGTCAACTGCTGGAAGATCTGCAGAAATATTGTTATGATAAGCTGAGGTCTATTCCTGCGCTTCATGAGGTTTCGAAATGGATGCTGAACTTGCGCGGCTATTCTACTAGCCTGAACTAGTTCATTGAACTCTGAATCCACATTATTGGTTCCCCTGATTTTTCTCAATACTTGCTTTCCGTCTTCCAGGTGTCCTCTTTCAATCAGACTGTTGGGTGTCTCTACCAAAAATATAGACCCCAGAGTTAGCAGAATGGCAGGGGCCCCTGCCAAGCCCAACGAAAGCCTCCATCCCCATGGCTTGATCTTAGCTGTAAAATAGTTCACTATATTTGCAAACAGAATGCCTATTGTAATGTTCAGCTGGAAGAGGATGTTTAGAGCCCCTCGAATTCTAGTCGGTGCGATCTCTGACAGGAAAAGAGGAACCGCCTGCAGTTACAGAAAAGCAAAGGCTTTTCATCACATCCGTGTTCCAATATATGACTGATAGAGAAAAACGATGCCAAAGATTTCTCTGAAAATAAAGGCATACAGAGCACAAGGCAGCTAAGAAGATTTACAGGACAAATAGAATCAATTGTGTACACATGGATAAGAGCTTGATAAGTTTCAAAAGAAAACTTTAAGAATTCAACTATAAGCAAAGTTTGACGTATCAAAGGCGTGCCAGAAATTTACAGAGCTATATTCTGGTTATATAAAAGCAAGTCCATTAAATGGAATAATATCACGAAAATAAATTAGCTATTAAACGCGATTTTGGCCTTGAAGGAATGAGCAGAGGCGATTTGTCTCTACATTATTTGAATCCCAGTATTAAGTCAAAGATTCTGTCTTGTCACGAATATGCATCGTCTGTTTACAGACCTGATTAGCGAATCCGACTCCACATCCGAGTAATATCCTTCCGATGATGAGCATGAGAAGATCCTGCGCTGCCGCATTCAAGATGACTCCAGCAAGAAAGAATAGACCGGCAATAAGCATGGTCGGTCTCCGGCCAAATGTTCTGGTAGTATACGACGCAAAAAATGTAGCTACCAGACCAGCGAGATACAGAGATGAAGTGAAGAGTTGTAATCCTTGATTGTCGTACTTGCAGTATGTATTTTGCTTCGCCTCATGCTCCTTGCGCGCGACCGCTGGGAAAAATTTCCCGAGAAAGTCGTCCATGCCTGTCACTCCGCCTGCGCGTTAGGATAATCAGTCGTCAGATCTTGAATAAAGATGAAAATTATTAATCGCGAAATTTGCATGAAGAGCAAGACATTTACGGCAGTGATCAAAATCACGTCATAGGCACGCACGACTTCGACTACTAAATATTTTCCATGATCGAAGGGAGAGTAATCCAAGAAACTTTTCCTAAAGGTATGAAGAGCCGAACAAATTCAGATCGTATCAAAGAGCATTAAGGACTTGTGGACTTCTTAAAATGCAGTATATTCAGTATACAGTATTGTATGAAAGTATCACATTCGTTAGGATTAATATGCGAAGGTCTTTCGCAATTTTTTTTAACAGACTCCAGACTGAAAATCTCTCGGACGCCTAAAATCCGACAAAATCGGACGGGAAATACGAATGTGCGCTCAAACTGTATAAGATATCCAACCTGCCTGAGGTGTATGAGAAATTTATTAGAGAGAATAGTTCTCTCATTTTCACGCCGAAGAAGGTTACAGGACAAGAAGATCAAATCGAATGGAAACAGTCTTGCCTTTAACAAAGCAGAGTTGGAAAAAACTCGAAAAGATAACGATAGAGCCAACCCTGCCCTTCAAAGCACTAAATAATGAAGAAAGAAAATGACAAAGACTCCTTCGAAGCACTAAATAATAACGAAAGAAAATGACAAAAACTAAATACGATATCTTCTTTTGAAAATATCCAAGCACAGCTACAAACAGCTTTAAAATGCGCAAAATTCAAGCAAATTCCGTAGAAAAAATTCAATATTTCATATTTATGCACAAAACAGTAAAATATTTTCGCAATAAAAGCTTTTAGGCAAATCTCTGCACACTGAACGAACAACCAGCTGACATTAAAGCTTCCAAAGCTTACCAGAAATTCCGATATCGTAGCCAAACATCAACCCGCCGCTTGCAGCCATGATACAAGTTATAACAACATAAGCCGTTATGCGGGCCTCGAAGTCTACAGCCCTAGACCCTACTGGGCTTGCAAATCTCCCCACGGCCATTTTCTCTGCACTAAAACTCTCCACACAAAACACTAAAGAAATTTGTCAAAGTATCCAAATATTGCAAGAATTTTACAGCCTTACCAAAGCATACTTTCTTTAGAATGCTAGATCTGAGTTGAGCTGAAACAGACAAATAATAGTTCCAACCCTTACTGAATAATAAGGACTCACAGTCATGCAAACATTAACAGACAGATTTCACTTTCAACGTCTGCCAACAGACACAGATGGCCGCCTCTGCAATTGCAATTGGCTGATGGTCACAGCTCTGGAATTCGAATTTATGGGCTCAGATTGTAATGAAACACCTGAATGAAATCTTGCAAAAATCTTCAGTCAGTCTCCTCGGGAGTCGGAACCACTCACGCCACGTCTGATCACATTGAGACACTGTTGAAGTCTTACACGCAACACCAGCTCAAATTAAATTAGCCACGTATGCTCCCTTAATACCGTATGCAATTTGTATTGACACGTGGTCATATCTTTGCCCAAGTAAATAAATTTGATCCTATCCATTTGGCGTCCGCATCTTATTCACCACTTGCCAATAGAGCTGACGTGTAATAAACTTATTTCGTTAACAAATTAAAACGGAATTTGTAGTCGAGGTTTAAGTCTCGAATTCCAAATTGGAAATTATATTTTCCAGGTGGAATGACCTCGGTAAGTAATGAACGCCTGTACCGGATAAGAATGCGAACGTGGCGCAGATAAGATAAAATAAAACCGAGAATAGAGAGGGTACCGTGGAGACAGTCATTCCACGTTAGATTACAACTCAGCGAAATTCATATTCTCGCTGCCATTTATTGATGAAGTCTCCGTATCTGCGAGATGTAAATGCATTGTTGGTGTTTCTAGGTGTGAATGCATTGTTTACATAACATTAATGTATGAATAAAATAAAGGAGCAGGATAATATTTATTCAAAATACTGTTTTTTATTTTTGTTAAATAAATTCAGCAGGAATTTGAGCGCCAAGCATAGTTTTATGGATCAAAGTGTTAAAAGACATGATTTTTCCCCACCCCTAAAGGTTTTGATGAAGTAATGTTTTGGATGAAGGATATACTACTAAAATTATTGTAGGGAGAGTTTTATGATAAAAGTTCACATCAAAGCGAGAGTTGAGACCAAGAAGAATTTAATCTATATATTTTAAGATATGGTGTCCTTACGTATCTAAATCAAAGGAAAGGTCGATGGGATTTTGTCGAATGAAAGTATTTAAAAACAATTAGTAATAGATGGCAATAGGTTTTGATTCAAGCTTTCGTAATATGGATGAAAACTTATAGCTTATAGACTACTTTGATGATCCTAAGCAAGCCCAAGAAGAATCTTATTGTTGTATACTATTGTATTCAAGCAGAGAGTATACGCACATACAAAGATATAATCAAGACATAAGAGATGAGTTGAATGCATCCAATTGGTTATATTCATCTTGATGGTATTATTTATACATCTTACATGTGGTTGGGGTGGTTGCACCCGTTCCAACTGCTTGTTTAACTATACTATTACATAAGTAACTAATGACAATTAAGGAGCCCAAAGGGTCTCCTCCAACATCTCCCCCACCTCAAAATCTTTCTTTGTCCCGAAGAAAACATGAACAACTAAGAATTGCAATTCATTTAGCCTCTGTCAGCAGTCTGGTAGTGGCCAATCGAGCCTCTCACCCCTTTCACCTTCCTTTCGGATTCATCTTCCATGGTCCAGGAGCTTCTAGGTTTCCACGCTCTGCCATTGCACCAACTCACCATCTGCCTGAAAAACTTCTGAAATGAATTGAATAGATGTTTATGTGTGTCAACACCGGGGGGCTTGATCAATTTAACTGTTCTTTTGTCATTATTAAACGTGAAGTGCTTTCTCTGTGTGGTATAGATGTCTTCTGCTTGAATACATGGTTTTCGTAGACTTAGATGTCGTGAGGCTTCCTGAATGTGTCACTGCTGCTTGTGGTCGATTCCGATCGATATTGGTCGACTTGACTCGACTCGACATGACTTACTTGACTCAACATGATTTATTAAGTCGACTAGAGACCGACTGAATTACAAAGACTTCATAAAAAGACTCGACCACTTACAATATCGACCAATGACTCGACTATTTTGAGTTTCGACCACTTTTTACAAATAAGGTGACCCGACCATTTACAATTGACCATATTTTTAAGTAATGACCCGACCATAAGGCAAGCGGTCGGTATCGACTAACTTTACATGATCATCAACCACTTTTCGCTTCAACTTACAAAATAACTTTTCGACCCACTACTCTTTGGCATGTCGACCAAAGTGAGAATACCACATGCTAGTATTGGCCATATGACCATTCATAAAAAAGAAACCGACCATATTTGCAACTAAATAAATATCGACCAAGACTTCTACAAAGTATAGGCATCGACCATGTACTTGAAAAACTTAGGTCGACCACTTTTTAGAAGTAACGTCGGCTCAACCAAGAGGGTTACTTACAATAATGACAGCCAATGGTCGACAGGGTTATGAGTGGTCTATTGTGGTCGCTGCCCGTCGATTCATCATCCTCCACTACTATTCAAACGTTTTTAGAAAACGGTGGATAATCACCTTGACACGTCGACAACTTCTGCGAGCAGATTGGCTGACATCTTTCTTTACGTAGATATATCTTTAGCTTCCTTACAGCGATTTGAAAGAGATAAACAATTCAGCAGACTACTTGATATAGATTTGGCGGCCCTTAGTCAACATCTTCCTTCATTCCAATGATAGGCTTTCTTATTTCGTCGACAACTACATATAAAACAAGAATCTCATTGATCAAACTTTGATGGTGAACGCATCCATGAGCAACTTCTGTCATTTATTCAATATAATAGTAAAAACAATTAGGGCGGGTTCCTTCAATCGGTGGTCTCCATTAGCGGGGCGTGTATTTAATAGCACAACTTAGTTGTACGGAACAATCTCCAACCACCGTAGATACACTAAGATGCCAACGTATCAAAAGGGGTCTCCATCAGTGATCAAATTTGAAGGGCTAGTCTTAATTTAAATTTGAAGGGTATATATTTGTGCACACTTCGAGGATGAAAAGCTTTATAAAATTTTGCTTTTCAATTGACAATAATAAATTATTCATACACTTCAGTAAAAAATATGTTAAATAAAATATTACATTTCAAATCAATTTTCAATTATAAATTGATTTGAAATATAACATTTTAATTTATTATATTTACTAAAACATTGAATACAGAGTTTCTGGGTATCACTGGAAACCAACCTAGTAATAGAATATTTGGAGACTAATTTAGTTTTATTGCCTCTTTATAACATAATTTAGTTTTTGACAAACAATTCGATTTTGATAACATAAATTTGCTGAATCGTTGATATACCATGCTATGGATTTCAAGATACTATGTTTGATCTCTAGCTTTCTACTTTGTGAAATCTGCACACAAATTACCTTCAAAATAATTAGAGTTTAAGCCATTTGACCAACTTACTATAGGCCATACATATTTATAATTGGATTGTGAGGAACTAGACATCAAGACACTAGACTAACCCTTCAAATTTGATTACTGAACTAATTGGAATTGTGAGGAACTAGACTAAGCCTTCAAATTTGATTGATCGAGGTAAGGCGCTATCTCAAGTTTAATTCCACTGCTTCTTTATCTAATAAAATATAAGAGGGCCGCGAATTGCGATACTATTAGCCAACATACCCAGTAACCCACAGGCACCCAAAATCACCTTACCTGGCATCAGGCATGTGGAAGAGATCCTTGTTGCTTTGTTGTTCCTTCCTTCTTTATTTATTGGTTGAGGGACAAACAGAATAGATACATGTTGTGTTGAGGTGTATTTGGTAATCGGTATTCCCATAATAGTTAAAGTATGGTTTCTCTCGTATGTCGGTTCCTAGGGCAAGTCTGAATAGTTTTAAAAGGATGGGAATGAATTTGCCATAAAAGCACACAGGATACTATAAATGTTTCATCCCCGGACGGCCCAACCCCAGGTCCCCAACTACGCCTTTATTACAACACTGTTGGAGAAGCTACTTAAGAAGATAGAACAATTTGTGTGGACTCTTTAGTGTGGAGCTATACCTCAATACAGTACAGATAGGATTGTGAAAAGTTGAAAACCTATTCGAAATCGAGACAGTACACACCGTGCCAATACAGAGTCACAGACAATGGGAATTGGAAATGGAATAAGGAAACATACCTTGAAAGAAAGCGCCAGCAAAAGACTGCAGCAGCCACAGGTGACAGAACTTTGTCTTTAGCAATAACAATTGGAATTTGGAACACCGCAAAAAGCCAAACGACCACCAGAGTCCGGACACTAGCACTTGTCAACAACACGGCCTCTCGCCTCTGCGTTCACTGCAGCCACATCTAGCGAGATGAGAACTAGAAGCTTAAAATACCACCGGAATTTGGAAATGAATTGGGGCTTGCTCACATTTCAAAGTTTCAAACCAGGGTCCTCTTTCAAACCAGCGCACAGTATGGGAAATTGGAATTGGGGCTTGCTTTTCACACCATTCACCGAATCACCATTGAAACCAGGGTCCTCTTTCAAACCAGCGCACAGTATGGGAAATTGGAATTGGGGCTTGCTTTTCGCACCATTCACCGAATCACCATTATCGACTAGTGGAGAAATTAGAATGACGGACCCATGTTGAAGCTTGAAAATTCTCGGTGACGGACGACGGTTCTCCCAGTCCCAGACTCCCAACTTGCCCAAATTTGAATGACACGATACATTGAATTTGGAATTTGGCCGCGGCTGGACTCCTGGAGCTGGGTAATTTGGCAATGGGCATTGGGAATTTGGGACAATGGGAATTGGGAAATTCTATCACGGTTCATGATTCATGAATCATAAATTTTCTGAACCACTTTCTGAACCGAAATTAAATGCGGAATTATACAACTATAAAAATGTTAAGATTTCAGCTGCATGGATGATGGATGTAAAGTAGATTTGTTAAATATCGAGGCTCTAGCCTCCAAGTTTCCAACCCCACTAAATAATCAATCAATGCCAATTATGCCATTGCCCACTCGGGAGTTGGACTCAGGACTTAGTAAATAATCACTAATCAATTAATTAATGGAGAGTCGGGGACCGGGGTCATTGCCGGGGACTGGACTCCTGGAGTCTCCGAGCGAGAGTTGGTGTCGGACTGTCGGTGCCCATGCCCGTGCTGTAAAAATTTTGATGGGCAATTTTAAACATAGCACTTCTAATGAAATTTTAACATAATTATTACATTTATTTGTAAAACTTCAAAATTAAAAATCTTTTTTTTTTTACGTCCATTTTTTTTACAACACTTCTGGGACGTGCTGAGAGCCCTTTGACGTGCTGTGACATGTTCAATTTTGATCCTGGTCTCCATTAGCGAGGCGTGTATTTAATAGCACAACTTAGCTGTATGGAACAATCTCCAACCACCGTAGATACACTAAGATGCACCAGAAGCACATTATTTCTTTAAACTCTCCACGAGCACACAATTTCTTGGTTGAATTCGTTCTAACCGACGGCTGATATTTGATAGACATAACTCTGGTTAGTCGACTGGAATTCCTCCGGTTTCATTCATCGACAGACATAACTGTGGTGAGTCGGCGGTGATATGTCGGGAGTAAATCCTATGTCTGCATAGCTTCGCTGGCCGACGAGCATGCTTTGAGTAATGTACACTCAACCTTCAACACTTGATTGCATTCGACAGACTCTAGGACGGTATATTAAAATTTTTTGCAGCAATATTGTGACAACAACACGACTTCTATGGTTACCTGAGCGGATAAAGCATGTAGTTGACATAACAGACTTTACTAACTGGTCGCTTTTCAACATAATCTTCCGGTGAGTAAAGTGAGTAAAAACACAAGTGATCTTGTAGCGGTTTTGGAAATTGCTGCGATCCACTTCCATCCAGTGCTGCTGTCACAATCCAGGTCTCAGCAGCTACCAAGTTCTTTTCTTTTGCACGCAAGACAGTCTTCTCCACGCATCAACAATTACGCATCAGGGATTAGTTCTCCTCATGATTTCCTTCAGGTTCGAACCGCTCCTCTTTTGCTGCTGCTGCCACCTAACCAAAAGAGAACAGCAATGGTACCAGATGTTGTATTCAAGCAGAGAGTATATGCACACACAGAGATATAATCAAGACACGAGAAATGAGTCGAATGCATCTAATTGGTTATATTCATCTTGATGGTATTATTTATACATCTTACATGTGGTTGGGACGGTTGCACCAGCTCCAACTGCTTCTTTAACTATACTATTATATAAGTAACTAATGACAATTAAGGAGCTCGAAGGGTCTCCTCCAACATATACTAAGACATGGTGTCCCTGTGTATCCAAATCAATGGAAAGGTGGATGGGACCTTGTGGAATGAAAGTATTTAAAAACAATTAGCAATTGGCAATAGCTTTTGATTCAAGCTTTCGTAACATGGATGAAAACCTATAGCTTATAGACTACTCTGATGATCCTACGAAGGGTTTTGATATTAGTTCATAACAAATGAACCTTGAAGTAGGTCGATTGTCATGGAGAGAAAATGAAGGTGGTCCAGATGAGGAGTGCCAACCTTTAGAGACAGTGACAAAAGTGCGTTTGCGATAGTCAAATCCCTCCATGTAAGGTGATATTAATACTCATGATGGGATGGTTCAGAAAAAATCGTTTTTGACACTAGAACATGTGTCATCTAATTTTGGTTTTGAATTCCCAGTAAGAGGTTTTGAAGGTTGGAAATACAAACATCCTAATAGTGATCATGTAGTGCCAGTTGAGGCACAAAATAAAAGTTTGAACTCAAGGAATATTTAGTTGTTTTAGGTCGGGAGCTTAGGGTTTTACTTGTTGAGATTTCAATTAGTCATTCAACCGTTTTTTTACTAGCTTGAGTCTTAGGAAGATAAGGGGGCTCTAAATTCGAAACAATGAAATAAATCTGTTGAGGAGTCTTCCATCAATATTGTGAAAGGAGATGGCTTTGTAGGGGCTAGTCTAAATATATGGATATTGTGTGGTGGTTTCAAAGGGAAGAGAACTCGTTAGGACATTTAGGAGTAAAGGAAAATTAGGAGGAAGAGAAAGGTTGTTAAGCATAGGGAAGTGAGAGTTAATATGGTTGTGGACGATGATATGGGTGATGCATAGGTATTGGAATTCTTGGAAATGATGCTTGTTTTCCAGGATTGAGTCTGTGTCAAAAGTTTTGGCCTAGGTCAAAGTCCTAGGGTTTCCTTTAGATTTATTGATAGATACATTTCTTAAGCAATTGGGAAATAAAATGGATAAATTTATTTTAATTGGTAACTCATACAAATCCAATGGATATTGGACTATAGCCAAAGTATTGGTGGAATTTGACCTAAAGGAGGGCTTGGCAGAGAGTATTGATATTCTGATAGGCCAAAAAAATTCTAATAAAGTACTAGATTATAGTAATATAGCTTTGCAGTGCATGAGATGCCAAGAAGTGGGGCACGTGCTTAAGCATCATTTAGAAATTTTCTTTAAGAAGGTATGGAGGTGAAAATATGAGATTGAAAGAGAGAAAGATAATGCTAATTTATTGGAGGTACCCCAATTGTAAGAAAGGAAGAAAGATAATTTGGAAGCCTAGGGAACTGAGTGAAAATTTCTAGAGAATCCAACTCTAATAACTCTAGTAGTTAGGCCAAAGCAATCAACACATTCATCAATGGAGGATATTGAGAGGAAAATAGTTAGCGATGGAATTGTGCTAGATGGAACTCAACTAGAATAAATGAATAATGAAAACTTGATTCCACAGGTTCTCCACAAGCTATGGATAACAATGAACCTAATATTTCAGTTACAGATATATCAAATGGCATGTCAACCAATTTTCCTTGTCTATCAAAGGAGGTTTTCATGACATGGGAAGTATTGTATTAGATTGAATGGAAGGATGACAATGACACCAAAGATACACCTTCCTCATATATCCCTACCCAATTCCAAAATAACAATGTTAATAATGTTGTGGGTTTTAGGTTGTTTGGTAAAACCCTTATGAACTTGCCACCAAATCCTAAGGGGATCCATGGGGAAGCCTCAAGGTTGGGGATAAATATGGGAAATATATAAAACACTCTTTATTTGGAGAAAAGGAAAACTCTAAATCCTTCCTTCCCACAAATTTTGTTTCAAGAAAGAAACCTTCAACTTTGTATGAAGATTTGGAAGGTTCCCTAAAATCTCTGAGCCTACATTATCTCAAGTCATGAAAGGGTGAAGAGGTAGTGATCGAATATTATACTATTGGAGGGTTTGCATTTGATGATATAATGATCTCATAACACACATTTGTGTGAAGGAAATCTAATATACAAATAAGACAATAAAAGGCATGGAGAGAGGTTTAACAAGGAAGATAAAAAAAAATAACATGGGTTCTTAAAACAAGCTATCCCGTCAAGAATGTTGGGAGATGAAAGTTATGTCACTAAACATAATAGGGTTTGGAAACACTTCAAAAAACCATGCCCTCTCTAGGTTTGTTGGGTTAGAAACTTGTTATAGATCATTCTTCTTCAAGAATATATGGGGGAGGTGAGAAAAATACTATTATGATATTGAAATCATACTTAAAAAATGGGAGTTTTAGGCATTAAATGTAGATGTATGTCGAGGGGGATTGTCATTGCATGGGGACCATCAGTAATAGTAACAAACTATTTCTCATGTGCATCAAGTTTGTGCACTTCTTTCAAGATAAATGAGTTAGGTAATAATGGTTTTGTTCTTATTGCTTCCGGACTATATAAATACATACAAAGGTATTGGGAAGGTTTTAGTTGGTATTAATATCTTAGAAGATGAATTTTTTGTTATTAGTGGGGATTTGAACTCTACTTTGAGCGGAAGAGAGATTTGGTGTACCACAACTAGAACTCACAAGGTAGGGACTTTTTTTATGTACAATTTTGGTTAAATTGGACATATTGATGTCGAACCAATTAAGATTTCTCCAACATGGATAAATAACAGAATGGGAAATGGAAGTGTATCTAAGAGGTTGGATAGATTCTCATGTCATAAAGGCTTATGGAAAAGATGGATAAATCAAAGTCTTGGTTTGGATGTAGGCGTTGATATAATCATTGTCCAATTTACTTACAAATGGAGATACATAATGATAAACAAGTTGGAGGAGGAGGAATTCTAAATCTAATCAATAATGAATGGAGGTATTTTAATGGAAATCTAGGGTGTTGGCTAGTGTTCAGTTAGAAAAATATATGAATATTATTAAGACAAGGGTGAGATATTAATAGGCTATTGAAAGATATAAATCTATATAAGATCCTAAAGGAAGTAAAGGAGGAGATATGTAGAATCTACAAAGAAAATGAAAAAGGATATTTAACGAAGAAGAAAGTTTAGGTTGACTTAGTTGGACAACAAAGTGAAGAGGCTATTGGATAATAGAGAGGCCGATTGGAGATTGGAAAGTTGGGCAATACAACTTGAAAATGGTGATGAAAATGCAAAGTTTTTTCACCGATATGCAAATCAGAGGAAGAAACGAAATACCATATAGGAAATGAAGGATGAGCAAGGATAATAGGGAAAAGATCATGGAGAGATAGTTAGAGTGGGGGTTATAAAATTTTGGAAGATCTATAAGGATCCTGAGAGAGTGAACATTGCATAAATATTCAAAATAGATTTATACTTTCCCATATTTGTGATAGAAGAACAAAATGAGATATTTCTTGAAGACATATCAAAGGAGGATCTAAGAGGGGTTCTATTGACTTTCAAGAAAGACGATAGCACAATCTTGATGGGTGGATTGTGGATTTTTTCTTGGTTTTTATGATTTGGTTGAAGAGGGCCTTCTTAGGATGATTAAATAAGTTAAGAGGACAAGCAAGATGTTGTTCCATAATTTATAGGATCCATTAGGTGTTATGCATATGTTCCATCCATTTCATTATGATATTGTCTAAATATCTCCTCAAGCTTGAATTTCTTCTCCAACATAAGTACCTTCATTGTATTAGCCTTTAACTCTTACACTCTATAAACCTCAACCCCTTATTGGTTAATATTTCCATAAGAAAGCTCTTCTAGAATGTTGAATTAGTTGAAAGAAACTGAGATAGGATACGTTACATGTTCAAATAATTTATATTTTATGTGAAGCTCTTGAAGCTAAAAATGTAACTCCTCTTAATTTCCTTTGACTACCTCATTTTATTCTCTATAGTGGGTAGAAAGTTACTCTTTAGTGCATGATCTCATTGCCTAAAAAAAATTCTTGTAAAGTGTCCATGCATGGATAAATGTCTTACTCATTTGCTTGATTACCAATAACACTATCATTCAGTCTTACAACTATATGCTTAGGATTCTTGAAGGTCGACAATTCAACTTTCGATAGTTTGTTTTCCAAGTTGTTTCTTTGTGGCTTACATATAAAATAAAAAATTAGAAACCTTGAAGTTCCTACTAAATCAACTTTGTCAATATCATGTGTAGTCTAATTTACTGAAATGGGAATTTTCCATATATTTTCATTCAAGAACTGACTAACAAACTCTATGTATTTCTCCAAGAGATATTTCCCACAAATATCGATGTCGTTTAGCACTTGTTGCTCCCCTTTCTCTTGCTTTGCAGTTGGAAATCCTTCTAAATGAACCAGAGCATCAATACACATTTTAGAGGATGGTTGTGTGTCCTTTAAATCCCTTTGGGCATCATGTTGCTTAAGGAATCACAATAAGAGTCCATCATAATTTCTTCTAAAGAGAACTCCTGATCCTACCATAGTGTACTAATCATATTTGAGTCTCAATACTCTTTTACCTTTTGGACTCAGATGTTTAAGGATAGTATTGTGTTGTAGGTAGATATTCAAATCTTCGTAACATGAATTAGTGAAGGTTGGTACAAATTGAACATCAAACTACATGGAGTGTTTGTCTTCTCAACCTTCTTTGTTGGTCGAGTACAAAGAGTCAAAAACTAATTTTCACATGCCTTGACCCTTGACCAACTTGGTAGGTTTAATATCCATGTCATAATTCTTGGTTACCATAACCCAATTACCTCTACTCTGTCCTATCTCTCCCCATGTAAACAATGCTCATATCACAAGGTGAGGCACTATTACTATATTATGTACTTTAAATATATTTTCTTAGAGTATATGCTTGTTTTTCAACTACACGATAATTCACTTCAATGCCTTTGCAACTAGTGCTCATATAAACTTTTGGGAACTCATCACCTTCACTATTTTTATGCATTGAGACAAAAACAATAGAATGATCATAAGAGAAAGTGTAAATATGGAAATCTTTATTATAATATGAGCTAACGAGAAAAAGAGTGGTTGTAATGGCATTTTTAATTTTCTAAAATATTCCTTCTCTAAATGAGTCCACCTAAACTAAGTTTTTTTCTTAATCTTACGATTATTTTGGAACTTAACAATTTATGCAAAGTCTAAATTGAACTTCTCAATGAAATTTATTTTACCAAAGTAGGATTATATTTTCTCATCAGGTGTATGATCATATTTATCCAAAATGGTCACGCGTTGACTTTTTTTCCATTGAAATTTTAGGTAGAAGATCAGATAGACAATTGAGTGGCATCATAGTCTCAGAAATCAAACTGGCAGGGACATCATTTTTCTACACTCTCAAACATTTCGAGGATCTTTGAATCAACCTAGAACCTCCAAAATTCCATAAACAACTTGCAACTATGATAAATTTGGATTATTTACTTAACTGAATTTCGACAATGGTAGGTCTAGGATAACTCCAATTATTGGATGATATTATTAATGAAAGCCTCATATAAATACAAGAAGATATGACCTTTAATTTCTGCATCCAAGAGGTATGTTCCTATTCTCTACAACTCTTCATATTTTCATGATAAGGATATTTACAAGTAAAAGTAGTCCCTAAGATTAGGTTTCTAACATCCACTCCCCTTAATCTAAAGGGATGTTTGTGAGTCCAAACATCTCTCTAAACCTTTCAATATTTTATCTTCCAAGTGATTCGGTGAATATGTCTACAATCTACTCACTTGTGGAATAATGTATCAAATGAATGGTATTGGCCTCTACATGATGACAAACTAGATGGTACTTCATGTTGATGCTCTTTTTGTGATCATGGAATCTAGGATTGCATAAGTGTTTGCAATGAAAAGTGGAGTAGCAATCACCTGTTTCTCTTATAAATCCTTTAGTATCTTCTTGAGCCACACAATCTCATGTGTTTCCTCTGCAACAACCACATATTTTATCTTTGTAGTGGAATCTACTAGAACATATTGTTTGTGTGATATCCAAGAGATAGATTTTGATCCAAGACTCGTGAGGTATCCTAAAGTAGACACTCCATTCTCCTTATAATTTCCATCAAAATATGAATATGAATATCCAGTTATTTTGAATTCCTCCACCTTAGAGTACTTGAGTCCAAAGTCTTGAGTCTCGTTCAAGTATCTTAGATCTCACTTTGTAGTAGACCAATTTCAATTCCAAGGTTTTTGCATGAACCTAGAAAGGATTCCAACTATAGATCATGAATACCAGAACTAGTAGTGGTAAGGTAGATAAGACTCCCCACAAATTTTTTGCATTTAGTTTCACCCTCAAATTCATTCCTTTCTTTTTATGCTAGCTTCAAATTCTGATCCATTGGAGTAGTGAGAGGATTACATTCAACCATGCCAAACTTGTTCAGTTATTCTCCCATATACTTCTTTTGGGCAATGATTATATACTTTGGATTTTGAGTTACTTCAATACCCAAGTAGTAATGAAGATATCCCATATCACTCATCACAAAAAATTTCTTCAATTATTTATTTATGGATACAATGTAACATTCATTATCCCCTATCATCAACAACTAATATACACACACTACAAGATATAGAATAGTTTTTCCAACTTTCTTGATAGCAAAGTTGCATCATCAAGATTAAAGTGTTTGAAATTCAATTTCAGAAGATGCCTAGTTAGCTTTTCATACAAGGTGTGAGGTGATTTTTTCAAGCCATATAAAGACTAAATGAACTTGCAAAACTTATATATTTGTCCCTTCACAACAAAACCTTATGTTCAAGACATGAATACATTCTCTTTCAAGTCTCCATTCAAGAACGAAGTCTTCACATCCATTTGATGAACGTTCCACCCTTTCTATGTAGCCAAAGCCAATAGAGTACAAATGGAATCCCATTTTTCGTGGGGGAAAAGGTCTCCTCGTCGTATATGGATTATTTTTATGCAAATCCTTTTGCCACATCCTTTCCTTCTGCTTTTCAAATGATCCATCTAGTTTGTACTTGTTCTTGTAGACCCACTTGCATCCAATTAGTTTGGTTCCAAATGGAGGGTCCACTAACTTCCATGTCCCATTCTAGATGAGAGAATCATATTCCTTATTCACAGTTTCTTTCCACTCATCATGAGAAGCAACTTATTCAAATTGTAACATCCCTACCATGAAAGTTTGTTCAATTTTGGCCAATTTCGAACTTTGGACTAGTGAAACCTAAGCTGTTCCAAATGCCCCCAAATGATTTTGAATTGTATCTAGAAAGGATTGAGGGTTCTTAGGACATCCTAATTCATATAATGGACACTAAGACACTTGATAAATATATTTATGGCTTGTATTAATCAGGGAGGAATGAAAGGGAAAAATACTAGCAATTTCGATGTTGAAACCCGCCACTAGTCACTGACTTTTTGGATTTCCAAATGTTGTATGACCCTTCCTAATTTATGAACAGAGGCTTGTATTTGATAAATGAATTCAATGGTAACCGAAATGAAGCATTTATCATGATCTATAACTTGCTATTACACCCATAAAACAGAAAGTTGTAACACATAAACATTGCTTGGAAAATGTAAACAATAGACAAGAAAATTGTTACATAAAATTTGATCAAATTCCCAAGGGTCGTGCATAAAATAAATTGGTTATATACTGTACAACATAGGATTATCAATAAGCTGAAAAAACATACAAAAAATAATATGCAAATCTGATGTGTAATTGCTCCAAAAGTTCACAAGAAAATATAGAGGAAAACTAGCTCGAATGAGAGGTTTGTTTGGAATTTATACATGATACACATGATGTTTTGAGCTATGGATGAGATATGCGGCTCAAAAAAGTGCCATAAATCATATATTACATCAATGGATTCACAAATACACCCTCATCATGTTTTATGCATCCATTAGTGCACCATCAACACAAGAACATAAGCATTGAGAAGAGAATGAAAGAAGATATAGTAGAAGAAGAACTATGAGATGACTCAAACTGTAGAGGGAATTGAACTTGCAAAAAAATATTGCTTTAAGATTTTATAAGAGGTCTGAATGGCCTCTCCTCAAACCAACTTGGACAAGGATCTTTCACCTTTGAAATTGGTTCAATGGTAGGGAAGGTAAACACCCTCCGTGCATAGACAAGCTAAGTTCTCCAAGAGTGCAAAACAAAAATGATGCAAAATATGCTCTCCTTCCTCATCCTACCATTTTATTAACTTCATGTGAACTCCTTCCCTCCATGAGTTCGAATTTCCCTCTAAGATACTCACCCAACTCGAATTAGTGGTTGCTTCCTTCATGAGACACTTGTCCCGCTCATTCTTGCACTCCTCTTTCCCCAATTCGAATTAGGAATATTAGCTGACCATAACTACCTCTATGAGCCCTCTTTATGGCTATTTTTAGCCATGATATGTCATATTTGTCATAGATCTTCCACCAGGTCTAAATTTTTCATATTTTTCATAGATTCCTTCATTATTGTTGTCATAGATGCCATGGAATCTTGTTACAAGTGTTACAATTTTTCTATTATGCCTCTTCCTCTTCATTGGGAGTTACTCTTCCACCCCAAGTTGAGTCTCCTTTATTTTTGTCATGAATATTTCCTCTTCATATACCCCAAGTACGTTACCCTCCACCTTGAACTCGAATTTGTGTTAGAATGATGCTAAGTGTAGTTTAGAATATTGCCACATATGGGTCCCACAGCCTCTTATGCGCCCTCATGATCCAATGCCACCTTATTTTCCTTTTTATTATTGTTTATTTCGACCATTTGATGTGAATTTGTAAGTGTAAGGTCATTTTGGGTCTTGTAGCTCCCTTATTTCAAATTTTAATGATTCCACCCAAACCTAGGGAACTAGTAGGTTAGTGGAATTTTTCCTCCATGATAATTTATTTGGATGGGGAAATTATAGTCCTCCCCACCCAAGATTGCTTGTCCCCAAGCAATTCCAAACTTGGATGTTGCAAAATTTGTTCATATTCCCAAGTGGCATCCTCACTCGGTAAATCCTTCCATTGCACCAAATATGATCTTATGGTCCTGTTCCTTAATTTCCTTTCCCTTACCTTCAATTTTTTTTCTAGAATGAGTATGAGCTGCCCTTCATCATGCATTAGAGGAAGTGTTTCTGAAACTGAAATTTGCTGCCCTACCACCTTTTTAAGACATAAAACATGAAACACATTATGGATTTTACTCCCTTCCAGAAGCTCCACTTCGTAAGATACCTCCCCAATTTTTTGAATTATTTTGTATGGGCCATGGAACCTAGGCTTTAAATTTTATGAACCCTTTCCCTTCAAGGTGGTTTGTTTGTAGGGCTGTAACCTCAAATATAACAAATCATTCACTTGAAAATTTCTCTCTTTCCTATGTTGATCTGTATATTGTTTTTCTTGATTTTGGGAAAACTACAAATTTCCTTTTAAAACCTTCAAAATTTCTTGACTTTCCTCAATCCAATCCTTTGCTTTTGGATCTATACTATCACCAAAAATGTGATAAAAAAAAATAGGTGCTTCATAACCATATAGTGCTTTTGAAAGGAGGCATGCCAATGGACATATGAAAGGTAGTGTTGTAGTAGAACTCACCTAAATGTAGCCATTTAACACATGCTTTTTGTTACCCACTAACATAGTTTCTCAAGTATCCCTCCAACCATTGGTTCACCCTTTCTGTTTGACCATCAATTTGTGGATGGTAGCTTGGGGTAGGAGTCAATTGTGTTCCCACCAACTTGAAAATTCTTTCCAAAATGCACTCATAAACGTGCTATCTCTGTCACTAACAATGTGTTTTGGGAGTCCATGCAATTTGAAAACATCAATATAGAATAGCTCAGCCACTTGTGCAGTAGTACAAGATGAGGTAATAGAAAATAAATGAGCAAATTTGGTGAGTCTATCCACCACAACAAAAATACGATCCTTACCAAGTGCCTTGGGAAAACCTGTGATGAAGTGCATGGAGATGCTTTTCCACTTTTGTTCTAGAATAGGAAAGGGGTGTAGGATACTAGCAGGATGGTTGTGCTCATATTTGTTTTGCTTATATATTTTGCATTCATTTACATACTTTAGAACATCACCCTTCAATCCTTTCCAAAAAAATATTTCTCTCAATTGCCTGTATGTTTTAAAGAAACCAGGATGGCTTGCTAAGGGAGAATCAAGAGATGGTTTCACGATATTTTGCGTCAAATTTGAAATAGAAACTAAATAGATTCAGTATTTATAGTATATTATTCCATTCAACACTTTATACATATCATCACCATTGGCCCCATCTAAAATTTCACAAGCAAACTTATCTTTTGCATACTCTATTGTTAGTATTTCTTTCCAATCCTCTGAAATATCGATAAGAGAGAGTGAGGGTCTCCTAGACAATGCATCTGCTACAAAAGTATTCTTCCCTTTAACATATTCAATGTCAAAATCAAAGGATTGAATCTTACTCACCCATTTTTTTCCCTCTCATTGAGATCTTTTTGTGTAAGAAAATGCTTCAAGCTATTGTGATCAGTTTTGAACACAAATTTGTTCCCCACCGGATATTGTCTAAACTTGACCAAATCATGCATGATGGACAACATTTCCTTGGCATATATGGAGTAGATTATTTCATGTGGTTGTAGCTTTCTGCTTTCAAAATCTACAGGGTATTGATTTTTCTTTAAAACTGCTCCAGTGCCTTCCCTTGATGCATCACATTCCAAGAAAAATGGTTTAGAAAAATCTGGTAATGCAAGTACTGGACAACTAATCATTACCTGTTTCATTCTTTGGAAGGCCTTTTCTGCATCTTCATTCCATTGGAAAGCATCCTTCTTGGTCAGGTCAGTGAGGGGAGCTATCAGTTGGGAGAACCCCTTAACATATTTTCTATAGTAAGTGCATATCCCAATAAAACCCCTCAATTGAGTTATGTTCTTGGGTGGTGGCCAATCAAGAATGTCCATTATTTTCTCCAAGTGCACCTTTACACCATCTTTCCCAATAATGTGCCCAAGGTACAAAATTTTTTTCAACCCAAACTCACACTTGGACAACTTAGCAAACAAATATTGTTCATGCAAGATTTTCAATACAACTTCTAAATGATGCAAATGCTCCTCCCATGTCTTACTATAAATCAAAATATCATCAAAGAAAACCAAAACAAAGTTATGGAGGTGCTTGCAAAATATTTTTTTCATGCATGACTAGAAGGTTGTAGGAGCATTGGTCAAACCAAAAGGCATGACAAGGAATTCGAAATGACCATAATGGAACCTGAAAGAAGTCTTCTGCACATCTTCCTCCTTCATTCAAATATGATGGTAACCAGATCAAAGATCAATATTTGAAAATAATTTTTCTCCGAAAAATTCATCCATTATCTCATCTATCCGGAAATGGGATATCTATTCTTCATTGTCTTCTTGTTTAGAGCTCTTAAATCAATGCACATTCTCAAGCTTCCATCTTTTTTCTTCACCAAGACAACCGATGAAGCATAGGGACTTGAAATTGGCCTTATGAGTCCCAACTCCAAAATTTCTTTGATAGCCTTCTCAATATCATCCCTGAACCTTTTTGCATGTATGTATGGTTGCATTTGGATAGGTTGAGTGCTTTCCTCCATCACAGTGGCATGTTCAACTCCCCTGTCAGGTGGCCTTTCAGGGGGGAGGTCTCCAAAAACCTTTTCATACTTGTGCAATAGCTACCTTATCTCCTCGAGATGTTATGAAACCTTTATGCTTGGTTTGGGAGAGCTGATTTGACACTCTACAGCCCATTCAATGTCGCCATGTCTCAAAATGGACCTCATACTGTGGAAGGACAACACTTGGTTAGGATATGTGTGCATTCCCATCAACAATATTGGATTTCCCTTTGAATTGTTAAACCTCATTTCATGTCATTTATAGTTCACTTTTTTCTCTCCTATAGAGTACAACCATTGGACTCCCAAAACCAAATTCGTATAAGTAACATTCACCACATAGAAACCTTCAGTAATAATGTAATTTCCTATGGTAAGTTGTAGTTTTGGAATCCATGTGTTATATCCATAGAATTGCTACCTGGGATGATGACTATAAACCCATCAAATGTCTCAGTAGGAAACTTTCTCCTCTCCATGAAGGTCGAATCAATAAAGTTATGGGTTTCTCCCCCATCCACTAGGACTGTAACCTTCTTCCCTTGGAAAACTCCTTTGCATCGAAGGATATGCAGACGAGGCACCCCTGACAGTACTGCAATCTTCCCTCTTTCATGTGGTGGCTAATATTCTCCTGTTTTTTCATATCCTTCTTCCGGGATAATTGTTGTGCTTTTTCCTCCATTTCCTCCTCATCATCAGAAAAAACTTCAATGAAATGTGATTTCCCCTTACCAAATTTATGCCCAGGTACCCTTAGCATAGCTTCTTCCTCTTGAGCTCTTTTTTACTTGGTCCCTCTTTTTTATCCTTCCCAAATGAGTCTTTTTTCCATGGTTTCTTATCATCTTTGAACTTGGAAGGAAAAGTGTGCTTGGGAGGATACCTTGTCTTGGGTAGCACATTTTGCAGATCTCTTGTCAAGTTCATGGCATCTTTCAATGTAGATGGCTTGTGAGATTTAACCAATCCTTTCAAAGTTTCATCCAACCCTTCAGTATTGAGAAATACTAAGTGACCCATAGAGATGTCAGTGACCATAACTGCCAATTTTTTAAACTCCAACATGTAGGCCTCAGGAGTTCCAATTTGCTTCAACTGTGCCAATTCCTTGAAAGGCATTTCAACGTCCTTTCGATAAAAACTCTCCACCAACATGTTAACAAGCTCTTAATAGGATTTTATTTGGTCATGTCTGAAGGTTTTAAGTCCATGGAACCACCAATCATTAGATTCTTCTTCAAGATGTAGAATAGCCATCTTCAATGCATCCTCTTCAGTCATTGGATTCAACTGGAAATACACTTCTAATTTCTATAGCCAAGCACTAGCAAAACATTGTGGTGAGCAATCAAAAGTGGGAAGGGAAACCTTTCCTATGGTAGAACTCAATTATTGATTTTGTAAAGGTATTCTTCTACCTCCTCTATATTTGAGATTGTTTGAGACATTGAAGAATTGTTCAAATTGTAAGGTCCTCCTACACTCTTCACTCAGTTGATGCCAATATTCAAGGGCTTACATCATCCCATATTGAGTTCTAGGATCCACTTTATGCTAAAGAAACTTGGGCATAGTGGGTATTTCTGGACTCTTGAAGTCATTAGTTTCATTGTGAGGCCGAGTCCTTGAGAAGATTGTTTCTCCACCTACCTTTTTCTCCTCGGGATGAGAGATACTACTGTTTCCTGCTGGAAATTTGCCTCCAATTTGGTTGTCCATCAATTCAAACCCTTGCATTAGCTGTCCTGTCATTTCATCAAAAAAAAAATTCATGATCTGCTGAAACTCCTCTTTCTCATCCATTTCTGAGGTTCCTTTGTCACCCTTGTTCATTGCTTCAACAAAGCTTACTTCTTCTCCTACTTCTTCTTCTTCATCACCGAGGGTATATTCTATCTCTAATAATAGGGGAGGGAGTTATCTACTTGGCCTCATCAATGGTCACCCTTAACAGGTGTAAGTACCATGCTTTGATACCACTGTAACATCCCTACCATGAATGTTTGTTCAACTTTGGCCAATTTCGAACTTTGGACTAGTGAAACCAAAGCTGTTCCAAATGACCCCAAATTCTTTCAAATTCTGTATGGAAGGGATTGAGGGGTCTTAGTACATCCTGATGCATTTACTATACACTCAGACACTTGCTAATTACACTTATGACTTTCATTAATCATGGAGTAATGAAAGGGAAAAATACTATCAATTTCGATGTTGAAACCCCCCACTAGTCACCGGCTTTTTGGCTTTCCAAATGTTGTACGACCCTTCCTAATTTATGAAAAAAGGCTTGGATTGGATAAATGAATTCAATGTTAACCAAAATGAATAATTTATAATGATCTATAACTTTCTATTGCACCCATAAAACAAAAGTTGTAACACATAAGCATTGCTTGGAAAATGTAAACAACCGAGACATGGAAATTGTTACATAAACTTTGATCAAATTCCCAAGGGGCTTGCATAAAATAAATTGGTCATATACATTACAGCATAGGCTTCTCAATTAGCTGCAAAAACAAAAATAAAATATGATGTGTAATTGCTCCAAAAGTTCACAAGAAAATATAGAGGAAAACTAGCTTGAATGAGAGGTTTGTTTGGAATTTATACATGATACACATGAGGTTTCGAGCTATGTCTCAGTTATGCAGCGCAACACAGTTCCATAAATTATATATTACATCAATGGATTCACAAAGACACCCTCATCAAGTTTTATTCATCCATTAGTACTCCATCAACACTAGAACATAAGCATTGAGAATAGAATGAAAGAAGAGATAGTATAATAAGAACTATGAGATGACTCGAATTGTAGATGGAATTGGACCTGAAATAAACACTTGCTTTAAGCTCTGATAAGAGGTATGAATGGACTCTATGCCAACCAACTTGGACAGGGATATTTCACCTTCGAAATTGGTTCAATGGCAAGGAAGGTAAACACCCACTGTGCATGGACAAGCTACGCTCTCCAAGAGTGCAAAACAAAAATGATCCAAAAGTTGCTCTCCTTCCTCATCCTCCCCTTTTATTAACTTCATGTGGACTCCTTCCCTCCATGAGCTAGAATTTCCCTCCAAGATACTCAACCAACTTGAGTTAGTGGTTGCTTCGTTCATGCGACACTTTTCCTCCTCATTCTTGCATTCCTCTTTCCTCAATTGGGAATCTTGGCTGACCATAACTCCCTGTATGCACCCTCTTGATGGCTATTTTTATCCCTAATATGTCATATTTGTCATAGGTCTGCCATTAGGTCTAAATTTTTCATATTTGTCATAGATTCCTTCATCATTGTTGTCATAGATGTCGTGAAATCTTGTTACAAGTATCCCAATTTGTATATTATTCCTTTTCCTCTTCACTGGGAGTTACTCTTCCACTCCATGTCAAAGTATCCAAATATTACAATTTTTTTACAGCCTTACCAAAGCATACTTTCGTTAGAATGCTTGATCTAAGCTGAGATGAAACAGAAAAATAATAGTTCCAACCCTTACTGAATAATAAGGACTCACAGTCATGCAAACATTGACAGATAGATTTCACTTTCAACGTACGCCAACAGACACAGATGCCCTCTACAATTTCAATTGGCTGATGGTCACAGCTCTAAAATTCAAATTTATGGGCTCAGATTGTAATGAAATCACCTTAGTGAAATCTTGAAAAAATATTCAGTCAGTATCCTCTAGAGTCGGAACCACTCACGCCATGTATGACCACATTGAGACTCTGTTGAATTCTTACATGCAACACCAGAGACTGTGCTCAAATTAAATTAGCCACGTATGCTCCCTTAATACCGTATGCAATTTGTATTGACACGTGGTCATATCTTTGCGCAAGTAAATAAATTTGATCCTATCCATTTGGCGCCCACATCTTATTCACCACTTGCCAATAGAGATGACGTGTAATAAACTTATTTTGTTAACCAATTAATGTTCCAAATTAAAACAGAATTCGTAGTCGAGGTTTAAGTCTCGAATTCCAAAATGGAAATTATATTTTCCAGGTGGAATGACCTCGGTAAGTAATGAACTCCTGTACCGGATAAGAATGCGAACGTGGAGTAGATAACATAAAAGAAAACCAAGAAGAAAGAGGGTAACGTGGAGACAGTCAATCCACGTTAGATTACAACTCAGCAAAATTCATATTCCCACTACCATTTATTGATGTAGTCTCCGTATCTGTGAGATTTGAATTCATTGTTGGTGTTTCTAGGTGCGAATGCATTATTTACATAAAATTAATGTATGAATCAAATTAAGGAGTAGGATAATCTTGATCCAAAATACTGATTTTTTTTTTGTTAAATAAATTCAGCAGGAATTTGAGTGCCAAGCATAGTTTTATGGATCAAAGTGTTAAAGACATGATTTTTCCCACTCCTAAAATTATAGTTTGGATGAAGTAATTTTTTGGATGAAGGATATGCTACTCTTAAAATTATTGTAGGGAGAGTTTTATGATAAAATCTTACATCAAAGTGAGACCAAGAAGAATTTAATTGTTATATATTCCAAGACATGGCGTTCCTATGTATCCAAATCAAAGGAAAGGTGGATGGGACCTTGTCCAATGAAAGTATTTAAAAGCAATTAGTAATAGATGGGAAATAGGTTTTGATTCAAGCTTTCATAACATGGATCAAAACCTATAGCTTATGGACTACTCTGATGATCCTAACCAAGACCAAGAAGAATATTACTGTTGTATACTAAGACATGGTGTCTCTGTGTATCCAAATCAAACGAAAGGTGGATGGAACCTTGTGGAATGAAAGTATTTTAAAAAAATTACATTGGATTGGTAGTAGGTTTTGATTCAAGATTTCGTAACATGGATGAAAACCTATAGCTTATATACTACTCTGATGATCCCACAAAGGGTTTTGATATTAGGTCATATCAAATGAACCTTGAACAAGGTCGATTGTCATGGAAAGAAAATGAAGGTGGTCCATATGAGGAGTGTCAACCTTTAGAGACAATGACAAAAGTAGATTTGCGGTAGTCAAATCCCTCCATGTAAGGTGATGTTAGTACTCATGATGGGATGGTTCACAAAAAAATGTTTTTGACACTAGAACATGTGTCATCTAATTTTGGTATTGATTTCCTAGTAAGAGGTTTTGAAGGTTGGAAATACAAACCTCCCAAAAGTGATCATGTAGTGCCAATTTAGGCACACAGTAAAATTTTGAACCCAAAGGAACATTTAGTTGTTTTAGGTCGGGAGGTTAGGGTTTTATTTGTTGAGATTTCAATTAGTCATTCAACCGTTTTTTTACTAGCAAGTCTTAGGAAGATAAGGGGGCTCTAAATTCCAAACAAAGAAATAAATCTCTTGAGGAGTCTTCCATCAATATTGTGAAAGGAGATGGCTTTATAGGGGCTAGTCTAAATATATGGATATTGTGTGGTGGTTTCAAAGGGAAGGAGACTAGTTAGGACATTCAGGACTAAAGGAAAATTAGGAGGAAGAGAAATGTTGTTAAGTGTAAGGAAGTGAGAGTTAATATGGTTCTGGACGATGATATGGGTGATGCATAGGTATTGGAATTCTTGGGAACGATGCTTGTTTTCCGGGACTGAGTCTGTGTCAAAAGTTTTGGACTAGGTCAAAGTCCTAAGGCTTCCTTTGGAGTTTTATTGATAGATAAGTTTCTTAAGTAATTGGGAAATAAAATGGATAAATTTATTTTAATTGGTAACTCATACAAATCCAATGGATATTGGACTATAGCCAAAGTATTAGTGAATTTGACCTAAAGGAGGGCTTGGCAGAGAGTATTGATATTATGATAGGCCAAAAAAATTCTAATAAAGTGCTAGATTATAGTAATATAGCTTTGCAGTGCATGAGATGCCAAGAAGTGGGGCACGTGCTTAAGCATCATTTAGAAATTTTCTTTAAGAAGGTCTGGAGGTGAAAATATAATGGTAATTTATTAGAGGGACCGCAATTGTAAGAAAGGAAGAAAGATAATTTGAAACCCTAGGGAACTGAGTGAAAATTTCTAGAGAATCCAAATCCAAGAACTCTAGTAGTTAGGCCAAAGCAATCACCACATCCATCAATGGAGGAGATTGAGAGGAAAATAGTTAGCGATGGAACTATGCTAGATGGAACTCAACTAGAACAAATACAGCATGAAAACTTGATTCCACAGGTTCTCCATAAGCTATGGATTACAATGAATCCGAGATTTTAGTTATGGATACATCAAATGGCATGTCAACCAATTTTCCTTGTCTATCAACAGAGGTTTTAATGACATAGGAAGTATTGTATTAGATTGAAGGGAAGGATGAAAATGGCACCAAAGATACACCTTCCTCATATATCTCTACCGGACTCCAAAATAACAATGTTAATAATGTTGTGGGTTTTGGGTTGTTTGGTAAAACCCTTATGAACTTGCCACCTAATCCTAAGGGGATCCATGGGGTAGCCTCAAGGTTGGGGATAAATATGGGAATGATATAAAACACTCTTTATTTGGAGAAAAGGAAAACTCTAAATCCTTCCTTCCCAAAAATTTTGTTTCAAGAAAGAAACCTTCAACTTTGTATGAAGACTTGGAAGGTTCCCTAAAATCTTCGAGCCTACATTATCTCAAGTCATGAAAGGGTGAATAGGTAGTGATTGAAGATTATACTATTGAAGGGTTGGCATTTGATGATATAATGATATCATAACACACAATTTTGTGAAGGAAATCTTATATACAAATAAGACAATAAAAGGCTTGGAGAGAGGTTTAACAAGGAAGATAAAAAAAATAACATGGGTTCTTAAAACAAGTTATCCCGTCCAGAACATTGGAAGATAAAAGTTATGTCACTAAACATAATAGGGTTTGGAAGCACTTTAAAAAACCATGCCCCCTCTAGGTTTTTTGAGTTAGAAACTTGCTATGGATCATTCTTCTTCAAGAATATATGGGGGGTGAGAAAAATACTATTATGTGTAAAAAAGGGAGGGAGAAAAAGCCCTCCTACATTTAGTAATACAGTGAAAAGAGTGAGCCTTTCCTTATAGGGTATAGATCAATCGTAGTTTCCTACACACACAAATTGCTAGCCTCCACCAATTCTCCTATAAGTCGTAGGGGGGGGAATCCCTTAAAATCAACAGCTTTACTACAACTGAATGTTCCCAATTTATAAGAGGTGGTCATGGATGCCTACATCCTTTATATGCTATATATACGTCCTTCACCCAGAAAGGACGATACCATCTTAGACTAAGGAAGGGGAATAAGTTTTGGGGTGTTAAACATGGGGGTTTGGGTAGAGATGAACCTAAGATCCCTGAGCATCTGTAAGTAGTAACAAAGTCAAATATCCAACTAGCGCAAGAGAAGGCATGGAGAGATAGAAGTTAAGTAGGATAAAAAAAAAAATCACAGGGGTCTCATTAGAACAAGACAAACCCTTAAAAAGCATGGAAAATTCTTTTTTTTTTCTTTTAATATTAGATGGTTGGGCTGCCCCTCCAATGATATTGAAATCATACTTAAAAAATGGAAGTTTTAGGCCTTAAATGAAGATGTATGTCGAGGGGGATTGTCATTGCATCGGGACCATCAGTAATAGTAACAAACTATTTCTCAGTGCTTCAAGTTTGTGCACTTCTTTCAAGATAAAGGAGTTGGGTAATACTGGTTTTTTTCTTATTGCTTCCAGACTATATGAATAAATACAAATGTATTGGGAAGGTTTTAGTTGGTGTTAATATCTTAGAAGATGAATTTGTTGTTATTAGTGGGAATTTGAACTCCACTTGAGAGGAATAGAGATTTGGTGTACAACAACTAGAACTCACAAGGTAGGGACTTTTTTTATGTACAAGTTTGGTTAAATTGGACATATTGATGTCAAACCAATTAAGATTCCTCCAACATGGATAAATAACAGTTAAGGAAATGGAAGTGTATCTAACAGGGTGGATAGATTCTTATGCCATAAATGCTTATGGAAAATATGGATAGATCAAAGTCTTGGTTTGGATGTAGGTGATGCTCTAATCATTGTCCAATTTACTTACAAATGGAGATCAATAATGATAAACCTCATATCCTTTTAAATTCAACTCCAACAAGTTGGAGGAGGAGGAATTCTAATTCTAATAAATAATGAATGGAGGTATTTTAATGGAAATCTAGGGTGTTGGCTAGTGTTCAGTTAGAAAAATCTATGAATATTATTAAGACACGGGTGAGATATTAATAGGCTATTGAAAGATATAAATATAGATATAAGATCCTAAAGGAAGTAAATGAGGAGATATGTAGAATCTACAAAGACAATGAAAAAGGATTTTTTAATGAAGAAGAAAAGTTTAGGTTGAATTAGTTGGAGAAAAAAGTGAAGAGGCTATTGGCTAATAGAGAGGCAGATTGGAGATTGGAAAGTTGGGAAATACAACTTGAAAATGGTGATGAAAATGCAATTTTTTTCACCAATATGCAAATAAGAGGAAGAAACAAAATACCATATAAGAAATATTGAAGGATGAGGAAGGATAATAGAAGAAATATCATGGAGAGATAGTTAGAGTGGGGGTTATAAACTTTTAGAAGATCTATAAGGATCCTGAGAGAGTGAACATTGCATAAATAGTCAAAATAGCTTCATACTTTCCCATATTTGTGATAGAAGAAAAAAATGAGATCTTTCTTGAAGACATCTCAAAGGAGGAGCTAAGATGGGTTCTATTGACTTTCAAGAAAGACAATAGCCCAGTCTTGATGGGTTGATTGTGGATGTTTTCTTGGTTTTTATTATTTGGTTGAAGAGGACCTTCTTAGGGTGATTAAATTAGTTAAGAGGCCAAGTAGGATGTTGTTCCATAATTTATAGGATCCATTAGGTGTTCTGCATATGTTCCATCCATTTCATTATGATATTGTCTAAATATCTCCTCAAGCTTGAAATTCTTATCCAAAATAAGTACCTTCATTGTATTATCATTTAACTCTTACACTCTCTAAACCTAAACCCCTTCTTGGTTAATATTTTCATAAGAAAGCTCTTCTAGAATGTTGACTTAGTTGAAAGAAACTGAGATAGGAGACATTACATGTTCAAATTATTTATATTTTATGTGAAGCTCTTGAAGTTGAAAATGTAACTCCTCTTAATTTCCTTTTACTACCTCATTTTATCCTCTATCGTGGGTAGAAATTTACTCTTTAGTGTATGATCTCATTGCCTAAAAAATTCTTGTAAAGTGTCCATGCATAGATAAACGTATTGCTGATTTGACTGATTACCAATAACACTATCGTTTAGTCTTACAACTATATGCTTAGGATTCTTAAAGCTTGACAATTCAACTTTGGATAGTTTTTTTCCAAGTTGTTTCTTTGTGGCTTACATATAAAATAAAAAATTGGAAACCTTGAAGTTCCTACTAAATCAACTTTGTCAATATCATGTGTAGTATAATTTACTGAAATGGGAATTTTCCATATATTTTCATTCAAGAACTTACTAACAAACTCTATTTATTTCTCCAAGAGATATTTCCCACAAATATCCATGTCGTTTAGCACTTGTTTGCCCCCTTTATCTTGCTTTGCAGTTGGAAATCCTTCTAAATGAACCAAAGCATCAATAAACATTGGAGAGGATGGTTGTGTGTCCTTTAAATCCATTTGGGCATTATGTTGCTTGAGGAATCACAATAAGAGTCCATCGCAATTTATTATAAAGAGAATTCTTGATCCTACCATAGTGTACTAATCATATTTGAGTCTCAATACTCTTTTACCTTTTGGACTCAGATGTTTAGGGGTAGTATTGTGTTGTAGGTAGATCTTCACATATTTGTAACATGAATTAGTGAGGGTTGGTGCAAATTGAACATCAAACTACATGGAGTGTTTGTCTTCTCAGACTCTTTGTTGTTCGAGTACAGAGAGTCAAAAACTAATTTGCACATGCCTTGACCCTTGACCATCTTAGTAGGTTTAATATCCATGTCATAATTCTTGGTTACCATAACTCAATTACGTCTACTCTCTCCTAGATTTCCCCATGTAAACAATGCTCATATCACAAGGTGAGGAACTATTACTATAGTATGGACTTTAAATATATTTTCTTAGAGTATATGCTTGTTTTTCATCTACAAGACAATTCACTTCAATGCCTTTGCAACTAGTGCTCATATAAACTTTTGGGAACTCATCACCTTCATTATTTTTATGCATTGAGACAAAAACAATAGAATGATCATAAGAGAAAGTGTAAAGATGGAAATATTTATTATAATACGAGCTAACGAGAAAAAGAGTGGTTGTGATGGCATTTTTAATTTTCTAAATATTCCTTCTCTAAATGAGTCCAATTAAAATAAGTGTTTTTCTTAATCTTACAATTATTTTGGAAACTTAAAAATTTATGCAAAGTCTAAAATGAACTTCTCAACAAAATTTATTTTACTAAAGAAGGATTATATTTTCTCATCAGGTGTGTGATGATATTTATCCAAAATGCCCGTGCGTTGAATTTTTTCCATTGAAATTTTAGGTAGAAGATTATATAGAAAATTAAGTGGCATCGTAGTCTCAGAAATCAAACTGGCAGGGACATCGTTTTTCCACACTCTCAAACGTTTCGAGGATCTTTGAATCAACCTAGAACCTCCAAAATTCCATGAACAACTTGCAACTATGATAGATTTGGATTATTTACTTAATTGGATTTTGACAATGATAGGCCTATGATAAATCCAATGCTCGAATGATATTATTAATGAAAGCCTCATATAAATACAAGAAGATATGACCTTTGGTTTGTGCATCAAAGAGGTGTGTTCCTATTCTCTACAACTCTTCATATTTTCATGATAAGGATATTTACAAGTAAAATTAGTCCCTAGGATTAGGTTTCTAACATCCACCCCCCTTAATCTAAAGGGATGTTTGTGAGTCCAAACATATCTCTAAACTTTTCAAGATTTTATCTTCCAAGTTCTTCGGTGAAGATGTCTACGATCTAATCACTTGTGGAATAATGTATCAAATGAATGGTATTGGCCTCTACATGATGACAAACTAGATGGTACTTCGTGTTGATGCTCTTTTTGTGATCATGGAATCTAGGATTGCATAAGTGTTTGCAATGAAAAGTGGAGTAGCAATCACCTGTTTATCCTATAAATCCTCTAGTATCTTTTTGAACCACACAATATCCTTTGTTTCCTCTGCAACAACCACATATTTTATATTTGTAGTGGAATATACTAGAACATATTGTTTGTGTGATCTCCAAGAGATTGCTTCTAATCTAAGACTTGTGAGGTATCCTAAAGTAGACACTTCATTCTCGTTATACTTTCCATCAAAATATGAATATGAATATCTAGTTATTTTGAAGTCCTCCACCTTAGAGTACTTGAGTCCAAAGTCTTGAGTCCCATTCAAGTATCTTAGATCTCACTTTGTAGTATACCAATTTCAATTCCAAGGTTTTTGCATGAACCTAGAAAGGATTCCAACTATAAATCATGAATACTGGGACTAGTAGTGGCAAGGTAGATAAGACTCCCCACAAATTTTTTGCATTTAGTTTCATCCTCAAATTCATTCTCTTCTTTTTATGATAGATTCAAATTCTGATCCATTGGAGTAGTGAGAGGATTACATTCAACCATGCCACACTTGTTCTGTAATTTTCCAATATACATATTTTGGGAAATGAATATATAATTTGGATTTTGAGTTACTTCAATATCTAAGTAGTAATGAAGATATCCCATATCACTCATCGCAAAAAATTTCTCCAATTATTTATTTATGGATACAATGTAACTTTCATTGTCCCCTATCATCAACAACTAATATACATACACTACAAGATATATAATATTTTTGCCATCTTTCTTGACAACAAAGTTGCATCATCAATATTAAAGTGTTTGAAATTCAATTTCATAAGATGCCTAGTTAGCTTTTTATACAAGGTGTGAGGTGATTTTTTCAAGCCATATAAAGACTAAATGAACTTGCATAACTTATGTTCTTGTCCCTTCACAAAAAAACCTTATGGTCAAGACATGAAGAAATTCTCTTTCAAGTCTTAATAATAACGAAGTCTTCACATCCATTTGATGAACGTTCCACCAATTCTATGTAGCCAAAGCCAATAGAGTACAAATGGAATTCAATTTTTTCATGGGGGGAAAGGTTTCCTCATCGTCTATGCCTTATTTTTATGCTAATCCTTTTTCCACATCCTTTATTTATGTTTTTCAAATGAGCCATCTAGTTTGTACTTGTTCTTGTAGACCCACTTGCATCCAATTAGTTTGGTTCCAAATGGAGGGTCTACTAACTTCCATGTCCCATTCCAGATGAGAGCATCATATTCCTTATTCATAGTTTCTTTACACTCACCATTAGAAGCAACTTATTCAAATTGTAACATCCCTACCATGAAATTTTGTTCAATTTTGGCCAATTTCAAACTTTGGACTAGTGAAACCCAAGCTGTTCCAAATGCCCCAAAATGATTTCGAATTATATATAGAATGGCTTGAGGGGTCTTAGGACATCCTAATGCATATAATGGAAACTCAGAAACTTGATAAAGAAATTTATGACTTGCATTAATCAGGGAGGAATGAAAGGGAAAAATACTAGCAATTTCGATGTTGAAACCCCCCACTAGTCACTGAATTTTTGGATTTCCAAATATTGTACGACCATTCCTAATTTATGAACATAACATTTTATTGGATAAATGACTTCAATGGTAACCAAAATGCATAATTTATCATGATCTATAACTTGATATTAAACCCATAAAACATAAAGTTGTAACACATAAACATTGCTTGGAAAATGTAAACAATAGACATGAAACTAGACATGAAAAGGTAGTGTTGTAGAAGAACTAACCGAAATGTAGCCATTTAAACCATGTTTTTTTTTCCCACTAACATAGTTTCTCAAGTATCCCTCCAACCATTGGTTCACCCTTTTTGTTTGACCATCGTTTTGTGGATGGTAGCTTGTGGTAGGAGTCAATTGTGTTCCCACCAACTTGAAAATTTCTCTCCAAAATGCACTCATAAACCTACTATCTCTGTCACTAACAATGTTTTTTGGGAGTCCATGCAATCTGAAAACATCTCTAAAGAATAGCTCAGCCACTTGTGTAGCAGTAAAAGATGAAGTAATAGCAAATAAATGAGAAAATTTGGTGAGTCTATCCACCACAACAAAAATATAGTCCCTACCAAGTGCCTTGGGAAAACCTGTGATGAAGTCCATGGAGATGCTTTCCCACTTTTGTTCTAGAATAGGAAAGGGATGTAGGACACTAGCAGGATGGTTGTTCTCAACTTTTTTTTGCTGACATATCTTGCATTCATTTACATACTTTAGAACTTCACCCTTCAATCCTTTCCAAAAAAATATTTCTCTCAACTGCCTATATGTTTTAAAGAAACCAGGATGGCCTGCTAAGAGAGAATCATGAGCTGCATTCAAGATATTTTGCTTCAATTTTGAACCAGAAACTAAATAGATTTTGTCTTTATTGTAGATTATGCCATTCAACACTTTATACCTATCATCACCATTGGCCCCATCTAAAAGTTCACAAGCAAATTTATCTTTGGCATACTCTACTGTTAGTATTGCTTTCCAATCCTCTGAAATGTCCATAAGAGAGAGTGAGGGTCTCCTAAACAATGCATCTGCTACAACATTATTCTTCCCTTAAACATATTCAATATCAAAATCAAAGGCTTGAATCTTACTCACCCATTTTTTTTCCTTTCATTGATATCTTTATGTGTAAGAAAATGCTTCAAGCTATTGTGATCAGCTTTGACCACAAATTTGTTCCTCTTAAATTTCCATAAGAAAGAGTGAGGGTCTCCGATACAATGCATCTACTACAACATTATTCTTCCCTTTAACATATTCAATGTCAAAATCAAATGCTTGAATCTTACTCACCCATTTTGTTTCCTTTCATTGAGATCTTTCTGTGTAAGAAAATGCTTCAAGCTATTGTGATTAGTTTTGACCACAAATTTGTTCCCCACCAGATATTGTCTAAACTTGACCAAAGCATGCATGATGGCCAACATTTCCTTGGCATATATGGAGTAGATCCTTTCATGTGGTTGTAGCTTCCTGCTTTCAAAATCTATGGGGTTTTGATTTTGCTTTAAAACTGCTCCAATGCCTTCCCTTGATGCATCACATTCCAATAAAAATGGTTTAGGAAAATATGGTAATTCAAGTGCTGGAAAAATACTCATTACCTCTTTCATTATTTGGAATGCCTTTTGAGCGTGTTCATTCCATTGGAAAGCATCCTTCTTGGTCAGGTTAGTGAGGGGAGTATCAGTTGGGAGAACCCCTTCACAAATTTTCTATAGTAAGTGCAGATCCCAATAAAACCCCTCAATTCAATGATGTTATTGGGTGGTGGCCAATCAATAATGGCCCTTATTTTCTCCAAGTGCACCTTTACACCATCTTTCCCAATAATGTTCTCAATGTACAAAATTTCTGTCAACCCAAACTCACACTTGGAAATATTAGAAAACAAAGATTGTTCATCCAAGATTTTCAATACAACTTCTAAATGATGCAAATGATCCTCTCATGTCTTACTGTAAATCAAAATATAATCAAAGAAAACGAAAACAAACTTATGGAGCTCTTGCAAAATATTGTGTTCATGCATGACTGGAAGGTTACAGGAGCATTGGTCAAACCAAAAGGCATGATGAGGAATTCGAAATGACCATAATGGCACTTGAAAGACGTATTTTGCACATCTTCCTCCTTCATTCGAATCTGATGGTAACTAGATCACAGATCAATCTTTGAAAATAAATTTTCTCCAAACAGTTCATCCATGATCTCATCTATCCAAAAATGGGATATCTATTTTTCGTTGTCTTCTTGTTTAGAGCTTTGAAATCAATGCACATTCTCAAGGTTCCATATTTTTTCTTCACCAAGACAATCGATGAAGCACATGGACTTGAAATTGGCCTTATGAGTCCCAACTCCAAAATTTATTTGATATCCTTCTCAATATCATCCCTGAACCTTTTTTTGGGTGTCTGTATGGTTGCATTTGGATAGCTTGAGTGCCTGCCTCCATCACAATGGCATGTTCAGCTCCCCTATTAGGTGGCCCTTCAGGGAGGAGGTCTCCAAAAACATTTTCATACTTGTGCAATAGCTACCTTATCTCCTTCGTATGTTCTGAAACATTTATGCTTGGTTTGGGGGAGTGATTAGACACTCTACATCCCATTCAATGTCTCCATGTCTCAAAATGGACCTCATACTGTGGGAGGACAACACTTGGTTAGTATATGTGTGCATTCCCCTAAGCAATATTGGATTTCCTTCTGAATATTTAAACCTCATTTCAAGTCATTTATAGTTCACTTTATTCTCTCCTATAGAGTACAACCATTGGACTCTCAAAACCACATTCATATCAATAACATTCACCACATAGAAACTTTCAGTAACAGTGTAATTTCCTATGGTAAGTTGTATTTTTGAAATCCACGTGTTATAATCCATAGAATTGATACCTGGGATGATGATTGTAAAGCCATCAAATGTCTCGGTAGGAAAATTTCTCTTCTCCACTAAGGCCAAATCAATAAAGTTATGGGTTTCTCCTCCATCCACTAGGACTATAACCTTCTTCCCTTGGACAAATCCTTTGCATCGAAGGATATGAAGTCGAGGCACCCTTGAAAGTACTGCAATATTCCTTGTTTCATGTGGTGGTTGATATTCTTCTGTTGTTTCATATCCTTCTTTCAGGGCTTATTGTTATGCTTCTTCCTCCATTTCCTCATCATCATCAAAAAAAAAAATTATGCCCTGATACCCATGGTTGATGGCATGTGAAGCATAGCTTGTTCCTCTTGAGCTCTTCCTTACTTGGTCCCTCTTTTTAATCCTTCCCAAATGAGTCTCTTTTCCACGGTTTCTTATCATCTTTGAACTTGGAAGAAAAAGTGGGCTTGGGAGGATACCTTGTCTTGGGTAACACATTTTGTAGATCTCTTGTCAAGTTCATGGCATCTTTCAATGTAGCTAGCTTGTGAGCTTTAAGAAATCCTTTCAAAGGTTCATCCAACCCTTCAGTATTAAGAAATACTAAGTGACCCATAGAGATGTCAGCGACCATAACTGCCAATTTTCGAAGCTCCAACATGTAGGCCTTAGGATTTCCAGTTTGCTTCAACGGTGCCAATTTCTTGAAGGGCATTTTAAGGTCCTTTTGATCAAACCTCTCCACCAACATGTTAACAAGACATTCATAGGATGTTATTTGGTCATGTCCTGAGGTTTTAATTCCATGGAACCACCAATCATTAGCTTCTCCTTCAATATGTAGAATAGCCATCTTCAATGCATCCTCTTCAACCATTGGATTCAACTGGAAATACACATCTAATTTTTGTAGCCAAGCACTAGTAGAACATTGTGGTGAGCCATCAAAAGTGATAAGGGATCCATTTCCTATGGTAGACTTCAATTCTTTATTTTGGAAAGGTATTCTGCTACCTCCTCTAGATTTGAGCTTGTTTGAGACATTGAAGAATTGTTCAAATTGTAAGGTCCTCCTACACTCTTCACTCAGTTGCTGCCAATATTCAAGGGATGAATTCATTCCATAATGAGTTCCAGAATCCTCTTTATGATCAAGAAAATTGGGCATAGTGGGTCTTGCTGGATTCTTGAAGTCATTAGGTTGATTGTGAGGCCCAGTCCTTGAGAAGATTATTTCTCCACCTACCTTTTTCTCCTCAGGATGAGAGCTACTATTGCTTCCTGCTGGAAATTTTCCCCCAATTTGGCTGGCCATCAATTCGAACCCTTGCATTAGCTTCCTTTTCATGTCATCAAAAATTTGTTTCATGATCTTCTCAAACTCCTCTTTCTCATCCATTTATGAGGTTCCTTTGTCACCCTTGTTCATTGCTTCAACATAGCTTACTTCTTCTCCTAATTCTTCTTCTTCACCGAGGGTATATTCTGTCTCTGATAATAGGGAAGGAAGTTCTCTTTTTGGCATCATCAATGGTCACCTTGATCAGGTCTAAGGACCATTCTCTAATACCATTGTAACATCCCTTCCATGAATGTTTGTTCAACTTTGGCCAATTTCGAACTTTGGACTAGTGAAACAAAAGCTATTCCAAATGCCCCCAAATGCTTTTGAATTATGTATAGAATGGCTTGAGGAGTATCATGACATATTGATGCATATACTGGAAACTCAGACACTTGCTAAAGACATTTATGACTTGCATTAATCATGGAGGAATGAAATGAAAAAATACTAGCAATTTCAATGTTGAAACCCCCCACTAATCACTAACTTTTTGGATTTCCAAATGTTGTACGAACCTTCCTAATTTATGAAAAAAGCATTGGATTCCATAAATGACTTCAATGGTAACCAAAATTCATCATTTATCATGATCTATAACTTTCTATTTTACCCATAAAACATAAAGTTGTAACAAATAAACATTGCTTGGAAAATGTAAACAACTGATACATGGAAATTGTTACATAAAATTTGATCAAATTCCCACGGGCCCTGCATAAAATAACTTGTTCATATACATTATAGCACAGGATTCTCAATCAGCTGCAAAAACACAGATAAAATATGATGTGTAATCGCTCCAAAAGTTCACAACAAAATATAGAGGAAAACTAGCTCGAATGAGAGGTTTGTTTGAAATTTATACATGATACACATGAGGTTTCGAGCTATGGCTCATATATGCAGCTCAAAATAGTTCCATAAATCATATATTACATCAATGGATTTACAAAGACACCCTCATCAAGTTTTATGCATCCATTAGTACGCCATCAACACTAGAACATAAGCATTGAGAAGAGAATGAACGAAGAGATAGTAGAAGAAGAACTATGAGATGACTCGAACTGTAGAAGGACTTGAACCTGAAATAAACACTTGATTTAAGCTATGATAAGAGTTCTGAATGGCCTCTTTGCCAACCAACTTGGACAGGGATATTTCACCTTCGAAATTGGTTCAATGGTAAGGAAGGTAAACACCCACTGTGCATGGACAAGCTAAGCTCTCCAAGAGTGCAAAACAAAAATGATCCAAAATCTTATCTCCTTCCTCATCCTTCCATTTTATTAACTTAATTTGGACTCCTTCCCTCCATGAGCTTTAATTTCCCTCCAATATACTCAACCAACTTGAGTTAGTGGTTGCTTCCTTCACGAGACACTTGTCCTCCTCATTCTTGCACTCCTTTTTCCTCAATTTGAATTGGGAATCTTGGTTGACCATAACTCCCTCTATTCACCCTCTTGATGGCTATTTTTATCCCTAATATGTCATATTTGTCATAGGTTTTCCATCAGGTCTGAATTTTTCATATTTTTCATAGATTCATTCGTTATTGTTGTCATAGATGTCGTGGAATCTTTTTACAACTGTCACAATTTGTCTATTATGCCTCTTCCTCTTCATTGGGATTTATTCTTCCACTCCAAGTCAAGTCTCCTTGATTTTTTCCATGAATATTTCCTCTTCATCTACCCCAAGTACGTTACCCTCCACCTTGAACTCAAATTTGTGTGATAATGATGCCAAGTGTAGTGGAGAATCTTGCCACATGTGGGTCCCATGACCTCTTATCTACCCACATGATCCAATGCCACCTTATTTTACTTTTTATTATTGTTTCCTTGTCCCATTTAATGTGAATTTGTAAGTCTAAGGTCATTTTGGGTCTTGTAGCTCCCTTATTTCAAATTTTAATGCTTCCACCCCAACCTAGGGAACAGGTACGTTAGTGGAATTTTTCCTCCATGATAATTTATTTGTATGGGGACATTACACAAATGAAGTTGATTCATAGTTAGTAGATAAAATCAATTCACAATCATATGAAACATCAATATCATTTGCATTACCTAAATATAAATCACCTACATCACCCCCATCTTGTCTTTCTAAACTTATGGTTCCTACCTTTCCAACCTCATTAGGATAAACACATTCAGGTGTCTTCATGACCCGCATTGGAAATTTTAGTGATGATCGAATTTTATTGGCTAATTGAGATGGTGTTGCATTCTCATTAAGATTAAATCTTCCAATCCTCTCAATCACATCATTCAATTGAACCTCTTGTTATGATGAAGTGACAAAAACGTCTTCATGAGGGTTAGATGATGCTACAAAAGAATATTGCAAAGGTTTATCCAAGATAGGGATCACCAATTCAAGATGTGGAATCTCAGTATCAAATTCATAATATGTATTTACATGGGTAAATTTATCCATATAATCAATATTCCTCTTAACAATCTTGTCATTTTTATTCATTTCAAGACAAATCACATCTCTAGAAATAATAAAATTTATATTTACCTCATCGTAAAGATGATATTCCTTGGTGGTATTTGAGTACCCTAAGGAGATGGATTAATTTTGATCCCTTGCACTAAGTTTGTTTCTATGTTCCTTAGGAATTAAAGTGTAACAAGTGGAACCAAAAGCCCAAATATGCCTTACCAAAGGAATGAATCCATACCACATTCCATATGGAGTCTTGTTGGCAAGAGCACAAGGTGGAATTTTGGTTCTCAAATACACTGCACATAGATCTACATCACTCCAAAACATCAATTTCACATTCTTGAAAAATAACATGGAATGTACCATATTCAAGATTGTCTTGTTCATTATTTCTACTACACCATCATTGCTGACGATTATATGGAACAATGGTTTGATGCACAATTGCATGTTGACAAATATAGTTTTCAAATTCATTAGAAGTGCATTCCTTTCCATTATCATTATGAAGAGTGTCAATATGAGATTGTGCTTCATTTTCAATCTATACTTGAAATTTTTTAATTGTTTCAAATGCTTCAAATTTATACTTCAATAAATAAACATAGCACATATTGGTGTAATCATAAAAAAAAGACATGATATATTTATTACCATTAGCAGAAGCAACAAGCATGGGGCCACACAAATTAGAATGTATCAACTCTATATTTCTACATGCTCTCTAATTGGAATAATGAAAAGGTTACGTATGACGTATTCCAATGATACATGCATCATGTGGCTTCGAATTCCTTGGAAATGTGGGAAAACCAAAAAAATCCATTCTTCCTCAATAATGAAGACTGTCATAATTGATATACCTATATCTAGCATGTTAGAAAAGACTAAATGACAATATACCTTCATCATGGTGAGAGAGGTATGCAAAATTATGTGCCCTTGTATATGTCCCTTTGAACTTCGACAATCTATCATATTCCCATCCCTCTATGATGACCTAGTTGGCATAACATCTCCTTATCTCAACTTTTCCATCAACAATGAAAATGGAATGGCCTTGTTGTCGTATGTGCACAAGAGACAATAGGTTCCTCTTATTGACAAGGTGGAATTCAACCTATGCAAACATCAGGGGTTACTCTTGGTGAAAGGACCCAATTAGACCCAACACCAGTTGGAATAGGGAACCCATCCAGATTCTGGCCTAGTAGCCATTATGGTTTTGAGGTTTTATCGGTTGTGGCCCGATCCACCATTTAGGGTTTTTGAAATGCAATATATTAAATGTAGCTAATCTAAGATGCAGAATGTGGAATAATTCCCATGCTAAATAACAAAATCAGAAATGTGAACACAACACCAAATATGTAAATGTTTTGATCTTCAATGCATAGTTATTGTATGAACAAGAACATAAACATAAATAACCAGTTGCACACTAGAACAACCTGAAAAATGAGTGCTTGTTTACAATACTATATTCACGGCCATATCTTAAGTATTCTAGAGAAAATTAAATAAAAACTGCTACTTCTTTAGCAGGATAGTCCACGGTTTGGAAAAACATTATCACAATAATTCTGGAATGCAACTAATTAGCGGAAAAAGTTCCATGCATTGAGTTCGCATAGTTGAAATTCACCTCCGAAATAGATAGGTCAACAATGGATTCTTATTATTATAACTTTTCAAAAATATTTTACACTAATTCTACAAAGAAAAATCTCCCTCAGAGCAAAATCTCTTCTCCAAATCCAAAATTCCCCCTTTCCAATGAGTTAAAGAGTACATTTTATAGAAAATAAGAATGACTCTTGGTTTTTTAATGGAATTTGGCCTTATAGGTGACTCTTGGTCTTCCTCCCCAACTTTTCAAATTCTTCATGATTTGTTCTTAGTTCAAATTATTTTGTTATTTTCTTCATTTGATATCCAATATATGTTTGAAATCATGAAATATGTGTCTGTTTTCTTTTGAAACAATGAGCAGTATAGTTCCTTTGCCTAAGATATGTTGAATAGGGGCATGCAATTTTTGTGTGTTTGACATGTCTTCCACAAGTCCTCATCCTCTATAATTTGGTTGTATATCCACTTCCATTTAACTTTTCTCCTTTCATTGTCCATCGATCCCTCTCAGCACCAACAATTGGGTAATATCACATCAAGATATATAAGTTATGAATATATCAAATTCAAATCATACTTTAATAATTTTCATTCCAACTAAGGAAGTTAAATGGAAACTTAATAAGGTTTTAGAGTTTAATTTCCTAAATCCATTGACCTTTGTTTCTTTTATATGTGCTACCTAGTCTCTAGGCCATCCCATGACTCAACTTAGTCCATTTGTCCATAAAAAATGTTCCATTTTTCATTAGGAATTTCATAACCTTTTAGTCATTCGTATGAGAAAAATTATAACTGCGCATTTTTAGATCTCTCCAATACCTTTCCAACGGTATAAAGAACGCCCAAAATGGAGGTTGGAGTAAAATATTATGACCAAAATTGTGAGGTCACCTTTCATAGTGTTGGCTAGAAATCAACATTTGGGGATGACATGTTGGCCAGAAAAGGACATTTGGGGCCGATATGTAAGCGTAAAATTGACTTTTGGGGCTGACATGTTGGTGGAAATATTCTTTTTGGCTGAAATTTTGACAAGAAATCTTATTTTTTGGTCGATGTTTTGACTGAAAATGTTCCTTTTCTTGTTGGTATTTCAACCCAAAATATACTTTTATGGTCGATATTTTAGCCAAAAATAAACTTTTCTCATTTTTGTTAGCTTTTTGTAGCTTGGATGGTACTTTTGCACCTAGAACCTGGGTGTAGAAGTCCGGAATAATGTAGTCTCAATAAATTTCATAAAGTGACTTTATTAAAGTACTTTGTGAATGTGATGTTTTAATTTAAAAGTGAGATGTACATTTTATGTTATAAAAGTGACTTTTAAGTTAGAAAGTGTAATTTTTAAATATTTAGGGTTAAATATGACTTTTCGAAAAGTGACATTTTATATAATTTGACTTAGGGAGCTTAAGTCATCTTGAGATTTAATCTCAACCCTAGATATTTTGGCTTAGATTTAATCTCATCCATTGAATATGAAAAGTCATTGGCATTTACCCTAATGTGGAAATAAAAAGATACTTCAGGCTTCTTTCTTTCACACACTTTCCAAGAGAGATGGAAGGAGGGAACGAGTTTCAAGAGAGAGAGAGTGGGCAGCTGAGAGAGAGATTTGTTGCAGTAGCAAGAAGGAACACAAATCCCTAGGTGGAGGCATGATTCCCAAGGAGGGCGTAGCTTCCAAAGTGGGCATGATTCCCAAGGAAAGTTTCTACTGTTTTTGCAAACAGTCCGTATAGTGAGAGATAGGGTCGTATAGCTGGGTTGTGGCATAGAAAAGGAGGCAGCTGGGTGGCACATTTTCCAAGGTATCCTACTATCTGTTCAAGAGGGTCATATTGCTGAAATTCTTGGGTTGATTTCCAAGGAAAAAATGTTGTAGCTATGTTTGTTGTTTTTGGAAAGTTTTGGAAGGCTGAAAGGCACTGTATCGAAAGGAACTGTATCCAATGTCTCCTACATCACAATTTTCGAGGTGAAATATTGACTCACATTTCAAGAAATTTCTCTGTTATGTACTATGTTTAATGGCCAGAAAATTCTTCTGCTGCACATTTCTGAGTTTCACTGCTTATTAATGAAATGTCTCTTGAAATGGGTTATTTGACCAAGATTTCCCATGTCTGCAATTTTATTACAACATGTTGTCCATGAATTTTTTTCCGCTGCATAATGATACTTCATGCTGTATATTAACTTACAGGAGTCTGAAAGTTTTCATGTGTGATATGGTGGTGAATTTCTTGAATGTTTAAGCTTAATATCAGGATGCATTGAAGTGTTTGACAAAATAACACAGTCTGAATTTTTGTCCCCAGTTTAACATTTTTGTCATCCAACTTTTCACTTTTCTCGTTGAATTTTTTACCAACTTTTCTCTCTTTGTCGAGATTCAACAAAGATTTTTATTTTTTCCAAAATTTGACCAAATTTTCTCTTTTTGGTAAAAATTCAACAAAGATTTCTCTTTTTTGTCAAAAGTCAACAAAGATTTCTCTTTTTTGTCAAAAGTCGACCAACATTTCTCCTTTCTTTAGGAGTCGTCCAAAATTTTCACTTTTCTCACGAAGATGTCGGTGAAATAAAGTCTTTTCTCCATCGACATATCAATGAAAAAATACTTTTGGGGGTGAAAAGGTTGCAAAAAAATGGTTTTATGAGTGAACGTTTACAAGGAAAAGAGGCTTGAAGAGTGATTCTATGAAAATTTATAAGTGTTTTTGCATTTTGCTTCAATGCTACACTAGAGCTTTTTCTACATCGATAAAAATTGAAAGTCAAAGATGAAACTTTAAGGTAAAACACAAGCATGGGAGCTTAAATCTATCTCCTTCATCTAAGTTCCGCGAGACTCACAAAGACCATAAAATTTTGCAATCTATTCAACTATAAAGAGCATCAAATGCATTGGGTTCTTCTCAGTCCCTCAATGCATGCAACATTGATAAGAGAGATCAACTAGGGGAAAGTGATTAAAAAAAATTGAGATGCACTGAACTGAACCATAATAAAGAGACTACTTAGTGACTTACTCAATAAAAACATACCAACCATTGATGTGCCATAGTCCAGCTGAATTAGGAAAAACATAGCTGAGGAGAGAGAGTATATAGTCATTGATCCTTGATCCAAAAACTAAATTGGGGCCCCAAGTTACATGACTTGGGGGGATATTGAGGGCTCAACATATTATGACACACTAGGTGAAGCCAAAATATCTACCATTACAGTTTCATGTAAACCTTGAAAGGCAAAGACATCATATTGCTTTTCCAATCACCAAGGCATTTAATAGGTCATGGGTCCCTATGAACTTGTATCAAGAGATGGTCAAAGATCAAATATTTGCATGCATTTTGAGAAACTCATACATTTTTCTAAAGAGATATTATAATGAGGTTCATTTCTATGTAGCATAAATAAAAAATATGAGTTACAGTCTAAGTCTCAGGGCTTGATAGATTTGGGATTAAAATATTTTTAACAAGCACCATTTGATATCCCTCACGTGTTTCTCCATTTCCAGTGAGTGTATCCAATATGGAATCACCACGACATCATAAATACTGCCCCACTACCATCGATCATCCATATCCACGACAAATTTATCTGTCTATTTGTTTTCTAACTAGACTCATTTCCCAACTTTTGCACTTATTTGGTTGTTCATGGATAAACATTTAATGGGGGAAGCAATGGCCTTGCAAAAATTACTAGGATATTTCCCTTCTATTGTGATTTGATCCAATCCTTTCAGTTCATGGCTATTTCTAAGTCCCTTTATCTTTTGACCCGTGGACTTTCAACTTTTTACCCTTCTCATGATCAATTTTCTTAATGGGAGTGTGAGTGGGTCTTGTTGTAGTCAAGAGGGTTGCATTGTTACCAGTGATACATATTATGTATAAGCAAGCACACAAGGTATAGATACAATAGACAAGAAGATGGAGAGAACACAAGCCTTTTATTACTCAGCAAGATGCAGAACAATACATATAAGAACAGATCTAAGTTAACTCAATGGGTCAGCTCACCATCCTATATATATGATTTACATACAATTATATAACCGCTTGTCGGTTCAACCAACCGACCTAACCCAACATGTTTTGGTTGACGTAAATTTCTACATGTCTTACAATAAGTCGAGCGGAGGGCCTAGTCGACAGGCTGACTTAGGCTCCTCCAACATCTCTCCCACCTCAAAATATTTCTTTTTCCCGAAGAAATGAGGAGATGTAAAAATTGTCAACTGTGCAAGAAAAATGTAGTTGTTACTACTGTTGATGACTGAAGTTGGACGTTGTTTGTTGCTGGACACAGACTTTGACGATGGATTCAGCAAATACAGACAACTGGTGTTGAAAATATTCCTAGGTGCGCAACATATTTTGAATGTCTATGGTTATTGTGGTTAAGATCGACAAACTTTCCATTTTATCTTGTGTCGACTTGTTTTGCAGATGGATCAATCCATGGCCAAAGAGGTTGATTTTTTTATCGGTAGCGGTAAGAAGTCTTTGAAGATATGGTTGGATCTTTTCAAGTTTAAAGAGGCTAATGCGAGCTTGGCTCATCCACTGGTCTTTATGTTTTTCCAATTTTTCCATCTTTCTATTTTCCAGGACAATCTGTGCGTCAACGGATTGAAGAAGTGTCTTGTTGACGGTTTTTCGTTGCAAGTGCAGTGCATTCAGTAACTTACACGTCCCTTTCATTTCTTTAAATACTTGTCCATAGTGATTATATCAATTGCTCAACACCTCGGCTATTGTGGATGCTTCCTGGGTATACTATGTGAGTAGGCTATGGGCCTCTGTGAATGTTGTATATTGAGTTTCTATCAAAGTTGATGTTTCTGTAGCCTGGTCGCGTCGTTTCTTAGCCAATTCGTCTTGCAATGTCGACACGACACTTTCAAATAGATGATATGCTTGGTCGAGCGAACTTGTCGTGTCAGAACTCGATGGTAGATGGACAACTTGTTGCGCTAAGTCCTGACACTTAGCCAAAAATTATTTTTGCTTGTCTTGCAATGTCTAGATGAGCTCTTGATCTTCAATTCTTCTATGCCTATGTTCTCTAGTAATAGCATCTGCAAGTAGGTTTAGTTCCTCCTGTGTTGCTTCTTCTGGATCATATGTGGAAATTGGCCCTAATTGGTCTAGATGTACTGAAAGACAACTTTCTTGCTGAATATATTCAAGGTGTTGTTGTTTCCTTTGCTTCCGTCGCTCTTTTTATTGTCGCCTGTTTTCTTTTCGCTGCTTATTCATTTTCTTTGCTTGTGATTTATCTGTAGCCTCTGTCAGTGGTGCTGGTTCTTTTTTTTATCCGTTGCTGCTGGTGATTTATTTGCATCTACTTGTATGGTGGCGGAAACTTGTTTTGTCTGTGCCTGGCTGGCTGGTGCTGATTCTGTTCTTGTTTCTTCCTGTGTTGAATTTTTGGCTTGTTCTGGAGCTACTGTGTTTGCTTATTCAGGTGTTGTTGTCGTGGTTTCCTCTAGTGCTTTTATCTTTGTTTCTTCTGTAGTGGTTGTGTCAGCTATTTCTGCTGGATTTTCAATTTGTTGATCTGTTGTATTTAGGGTGGTTTCCCCGGTAGGGGTTGGGAATATATGACTAGGGTCGACTTGAGCCTAGGGTGAAACGGTCGGTGGTGAAGACGGAACTTCTTCTAATGGTGGAGGTGGAGGGGGGTCGGGGATACAAGATGGAATTGGACTGACTAAGGGTGACAAAAGTTCGGGGGTAAGTGTTTCTTCTTCGACAGGGTTATCAATTTCTGGTGGACTTCTAGGTTTTTCGAGTAAATGCCGAGGAGATGGATCTTCCACCATCGGGATGACTGGAAAGGGAATGAAATATGTGGTTTCTTGATCGACAATATTATTGGTTGGGTCGAGTTTTATTTCTAGCCATTTTTTATGAATTCCGATCACTTGTGATACTGCAGTTCTGGGTGGGGATGGGAAGTTGGTTGCAGAGACATTGGGGGGATCAGAATAGGTCAGGAAACTAGAATCGGCGAGGACCGGTTTCTTGGTGACGAGCTCGCGCCAGTTAGGAAAGAGGGATGGAAGCTGGGCTATGAACTGGTTTAGGTCATTGTCATCTTGAATCTTTTTTCGGAGTGGAATGGGAAGGGTCTGCATTATATATGGAATATTAAGAGATGATTTGGGTGCACGTGTTATGGATGTTGGAAGTGTGGGAAGAGTTTCGTCCTCCATCACAATGGTCGTAGATGGTGGAGGGGGGCTTTGAGTTAGGTCGGCATGGGGTTCGAACATAATATTATATTTCTTATGTGGTGCTGGTCGGCTGCGGGAATTGTCCTCTTCCATGAATTTATTAAATAGGTCTTCGACAGGTATTTTGAGTTTAGCAGTGTTGGCTAAAATCTGAGTTGCGCTATCATCGAGTTCAGCTTCATCTTCCTCTGTTGGTTCTCGAATGATTAGATTTCTTTTCCCTTTTCCCTGTGTTTTGGACTTCCTTTCTTATCGAGCTTTAGAATTTTTTTTTACTAACTGGTGGATGTTTTCGGTGGTGAGAGCATATTCTGGAAGTGCATTATCTGACTAAGTTCTCTCATTTGAATGCTCAACTGTCTCTGGGGGGCCCTGATGTGCAGTCACTGTGATTGCGAGGTGATTTGTTTCGATAATTGGCTCAACTTGGAGGGTGAAAGTATTCATATAAAGTTGGTGTTCATAATCCTCTTCCTTCTCCGCATCTGTCAATGGTTCAACTGTGCCGTTAAGTGGACTTTTTGTTCCTGTGAAGGAATTTCCATTCTCGTGCTTGATTGTATGTTTAGCTCTTTGAATACTTCCTCGGTCGAAGGGTAGTATTCAAGTGGTTCCGATGTGCCTGCTGCACCTTGAAAATACCAAACTGAGGTGTGGTATAGCGCGAGTTGGACGTGTGTTGTCGGAGGTAGACTCGTTGGATATTTTGAGGCACCCTCCATCTTTTTGTTTGGACTTTAAGATTTTGGAACCAATTTTCCAACCAAAGCTTGACTGTCGAAGGTCCAAGTCGACTTCCTCTGGGTGTGAAACAACGAAAATTTTCCATTAGTATGGTTATGTCTTCTGCAAAGTCCTTGCTTCCTTTCGACCTAAGGTGAGCCATAGCAATCCAAATAATCAAAGACGGGTAATGAATGCTCGCACCTTCTTCTTCGAATTTGTAGCATATGGTTTTGACTATGTTGGCCAAATTTTCATCCCATTTGTATACTTTGCCTCGCATCACCATCTTTTGGAATGCCTCCAACATGTTGATTTTAAGATCAGAGCCTCGACCAGAACTTCATAGAGCGGTCGACACAAATCTTGCGACGATTTTATAGTTGGCATAGATGATTTGATTCACCATTATCCCTCTGGATTTTTTACTGGCAGCTGTGCCTGTGAATTCTTTGACCAATTCTAGCTTTGGGCGCATTGGTACATCATCACCTTTGTTTGAGAGGCCTATAATATGATAAATGAGTGCACCATTTATTTCTACAGGTACATCGAAATAAAATTTTCCGTTGTGTTACTTGCTTACTATAAACTGAGCTATAATGTTTTTCAAGCCACCAAAGTTGTCTAACAGAGGTGCATGTATGTACTGTAGAATAGTGGAAGTCCAAAATTTATGTGCTTCCTCCCTCCAAGGATCGTTTTGTTCTTTTCCCCATTCAAGTATTTCAGTCCAAAACCTCTTCCATTGTGGCTCCAAAACCTTGGCATTTTGGATTAGTTGCAGCCGGGTTTCTAGTGGTGAATTGGCTTTTTCAAGCTCCCTTATCTTGGTTGCTGCTAACCTAATTATCGTATGATATTTATTCGACGCCATTGTGTTTACAGGGTTCTCAGATTCAAGAAATGGCTCGAACAGTTCGGATGGCTCTGTATTTTGGAGTCCAAGATCTTGGAAAAATAGTATCCAAGAATCGTCGAGCCCCATATTTATAGCAGAATTCTTTGGCATAGGGGAATGCAAAGTAGATGGTTGCATTGATTGCTGGTTCGGCGAGGGAATTAAATTTGATTGACAGGTTGTCGACTCCTCTTCAGGCGCACTTCGACTCTTCTTTTCTACTTGTCGGTCTTCATGATTGCTTTTCTTTGTTGTTTCTCCAGTATGATGTCGGTGCGCGATTTCAGCCGTGTCGTGTTGGCCAACAATAGGTTTTCCGTGTCAGGGGTTTCTTCCATCCTATATTCGTCGACCTGATCTTTTCAGTCGATGTCTGTCATCTCATCGATCGTGCTTCATGTCCTTTTCTCTGCAGCTTCGTTCATTGTTTTTTTTGGAATCAGTCTTCCAGTCTCTTGTCATTATGAATTTTATATTGCTTGCTGTTTGAAATAATGCTTATAATTTTTCTCTATGAGTTGGTTATAACCCTTTTTTTAATGCTTTCATGCCTTGTATCACTTTAGTCGAGCTCCATTAACGAGTTTCTTGAAAACACTCCCCTATAGCATTTTCAGTCGGATTGAGCCGTTAGGATTGATGTTCTCGACAATATATGGACCCATCAATTATGTGTGCAACTTCTTTGGTTTTCCCTTAACGTGGTTTTTATATAGAAATTCCAAGTCACCAACTTATAGATTTTTCTTCTTGATATTTCTATCATGCCATGCTTTCTGCTGCTATTTTTGTATTTCTTGGTGTTGTATCGCTATCTGTTGGGTCTCGTCGAGCTTTGACAATTGAACAAGGTGTTCTTTTCTTGCATCCTTGACATCAATATGTAAAACTTCAGTGATTCTTGGAATTTTTTGTCAAAAGTGCAAGGGGACGAATGCTTCTTGACCATATACCAGTGTGAAAGGAGTCTGACCTGTCATTCTTTTATATGTCATTATGTACGCCCATAGTACGACAGGTATCTTGTCATCCCAATCGTCTTTATCAATGTTGGACATTTTTGTCAACCCTTTGGTAAGTGTTTTATTGAATGCTTTGATAGCGCCATTTGATTGTGGGTGATGAGACGTACTTATTCTGTTCTCAATTTAAAATTCTTTTGTAAGTGTGTTAATAGTTCTACAGACAAAGTGAGTACCTTGGTCGCTGATCAAGGTAAGTGGGAATCCGAATCGTGTGGTAATATTTTCGTATATGAATTTGGAAGCTACTTCACTTGAACATGTTTCGACAGGTTCTGCTTATGCCCATTTGGTGACATATTCCAAAACTATGATGATATAACGTGCACCTGTTCGTCTGCCAAGTACTGGGAAAGGTCTAATCAAATCAATTTCCCACATTTCAAATGTTCGACTTGTATTTACAGGAACAAGTGGAATTTCTGTGCTTGGAATAGGTCGACCTATTCGTTGACATCTATCACATTTGCTTACAAAATCTCGACAGTCTTTATGAATTGTCGGCCAAAAAATTCCAGACTACAAAATCTTTCTTGATGTGATGTCGACGTGATAGTGTCCTCCTGTCGGTCCATAGTGTGATTCCGAAAGTATATTCTGTCGCTTGTGTTCAAGAACACATCATCAGAGTATGTCATCTAGGCCAAGTTTATAAAGGAATTGATTGATGAGTGTGTAAGGTGAAACTTTCATTGCAAGAATCTTCTTTTTCTTCTCTGGCATTCATTCTGGAGCTTTTCCATCCTCTAGTAATTGTGCAATCTTTGCAAGTTTCGAGGGGACAACTTATATTCTAAACAGGTGTGCATCTGGTAGATCGTATTCTATTCCTGTTGGTTCTTCTCATGTGTCGATTCGTGACAAGTGGTCTGGTCCGACATTTTCCTCCCCTGGTCGAATTATGACTTCAAATTCAAATTACTGAAATAACAATAACCTTCGACATAATATTCCATGGTGCAATGGCTTATTGAATAAGTACTTCAATGCTTGATGATCAGTGTAGAAGAAAAAGATATTAGACAATAGATAATGACGGTATTTCTGCAGTGCAAATACCATGCCTAATGCTTCTCTTTCTGTTGTGGAATAATTTCTCTCTGCTTTGTTTAGCTTCCTGCTGCTAAAAGAATTAGGGTAATCCATTCCATCATCTCCAGGTTGTGTCAAGATTGCGTCGATTGCTATGCCGGATGTGTCGATATGAACATGAAACGTAATTGACCAGTTCGGGAATTAGAGAATGGGTGCTTCAACAATTTTTCTCTTCAGGATGTCGAACGAAGTGTTGCACTCATTAGTCCACTTGTACTCTTGATTTTATTTCAATAATTCCTCTAGGGGATACGTCATGTCAAAATAATGTCTGATAAACTTTCGGTAGTATCCCGTGTGGCCCAACAGGATTCGTACTTGTTTAGAATTGACTGGCGTCTTCAGGTCGAGAATGATATTAATTTTACCGTAGTCAACTTTGATGTCTTCTTTACATAATACGTGACCCAATAGTATTCCTATAGGAGTCGCTCAAAATGCATTTCTTTGTGTTCAGCGATAATTGGATTTGTCAACAACATTCAAGCATTAACCGGATCCATTTGCAGTGGTCTTTCAACATGGAGTAAATTGTCCAATCATCAAAATAGACAGCCAGAGTTTTGTAGATGTGTTCCTGAAAAGCTTTGACGACAATACGAGAAAAGACAACTGGTGCGTTATTTAGTCCAAAAGGCATGAATTTATATGCGATTGATATGAATTCACACATGAACGTGGTCTTCTTTTGATCTTCTTTAGCAATAGGTACTTGGTTGTACCCAGAAAATCCATCTGTGAATGAATAGAACTCATGCCCTGCAACTTCATTAATGATTTCGTCAGCGAAAGGAGTAGGGAAAGGGTTAGTGAGTGTTACTTTGTTAAGTTCGTGAAAGTCGACACAAATTCGCAGTCGTGTTGGGTCAAGCTTCTTCGGCTAGATGACCATCAGGCTCACCATTCTAACTGATCAATAGGATATATGATTCTTGCTACAAGCATACTATCGATCTCCTTTTTGACAATTTCTTTATATTTATGCATGAGTTTGTAAGGTCTTTTCTTTACTGGCTTGGCGTTTTGTTTGATATCAATATTCATTTTCCCCATCTCTAGTACAAGTCCTTTCAAGTATTTATAGTCTCATGTGAATACATCCTGAAATTATTTAAGGAGGCTGGTGATCTCTGCAATTTTCTCTTCATTCCAGTAATCACCAATTTTTGCCATTTTCAGTCTGTCGTCATTAGATTTATCAACTTCTTTGTTTTTTAATTTAGCATCCATCCACTCTGGAGCTCGGCTATCATTGATTGGTCTTTCTCCTTCTTTCATCTGCGTGAATGCTGGAGGGAAATATTTTTCTGATAATCTTTCTGGGTCTTCTTTCTCCGCGGTCTCCACTTTGAAAGTTGTTTTGACTGGTTTCGACATAGCAGGATGATCTTCTCTCCACTGGAAACTCTTTCCGACTGTTTTCTTTGTTTATAATCGGAGTCATATCGAATGCTGGACTTCTTTCGACTGAATGTTACGGCAGACAGTTGTTTTTTGAGAAATTGGATTCTTTTATGTTGGTACTACATTTTTTGTCTGTTGTAGAAACTCTTTGATTTGGTTACTCGTGTTAGTCATTTGTTCTTCCTTTGGAGAAAATTGGAAGTCTTTGATGAAATTTTCTTTGATTTCTTTCGAAATGAAGGTCTCGCCTCTTGCTTCTTCCATCTTGTACCATTTATTTGGAAAGTCGTCGAGCATGTTTGGAAAGATATGTGGCCATGCTCTTTCATCTTTATAACACAGTCTTCTCCATTCTCTTTCACACTTGTCAATATGAGCTTTAGGATCTTGTCCCTGTGTGAAAATCGGTATTTCTGCCTGAGTTGTCAATTTCTTGCCTCCAAATCTCTCAACAAAGTATCTCGATGCAGTAGTCCATGTTTGGAGACTTGATTGATGTGTGTACCACCATCTCGCAGCTTGCCCTGTAAATATCTTGACCAGAATCTGCAATCTCCTTGTTCTCTGACATGTTTTGAAACTTCCTCGACATGTACTGACGGAGATTCCCATTCCTTATATCGCAGCATAGAAGTATGTGTTGGTTCATTTTCTGCTAGTGCAAGAGTTGGATATTCAATAATTTTCCTCTCAAATATCTTTGGAACGGTCGAGATAGAGAAGCATTTCTTTACTTTCTTTTTAGAGATGGCTTCGACTGTCCAACATTATTTTGCTTGAAGTTCATGATTTTCCATTTTCTATTCGTAAAGTTCTGAGTCGGAATTATATCCAACTGATGCAGGGTCTCCAAGGTAGAGTTATCCTCTTGAATTTGGTTCAACATAATCTTTGTTGTTATTTACTTGATATAGCTGTCCTATATCATTTTCGTCCTCCATAGGTTCTGACCATGGTTCTCCCTGAGATGGGAAGATTGGTACTATCACCTTCTGACCATTGCCTTTCAATTTAATGCGAACCTTATCAAGTGAGATCGAAACTTTCAATTTTTGGCCCCATGGTCGACCAACCAGGGATGGAAAAGAACTGGCTCCATCCTTTGGATTTATGATCTCGAAGTCTGCTTTTGTCTTTATGCCTTTTATGGATGTTTTAACTTCTCTCCATACTCCAATCGGTTCAATCAGTCCTTGATCAACAAGCTTCAAATAAATGCCCGATTCTTGAAGTTGTGGTCAACCTAGTTGATCCCAAGTATCATGAGTCATAATGTTAACTTGTGATCCAAAATCGAGTACAACTTGTCGGACATGGTATCCGTGTATCTCGAGGTCGACGAGAGGGTTGGCATCGTTCTTATCTTTTTTATTTAGTCTCCAAATGTTTTTAGCTTGTCTTTGCACGACAGATTTATTCTTAATGTTATGCAACAAGTCAATTAATTTTTCGACAACTTATTCCTTAGTGATTAAATTAACCAATTCATTGAGTGCTTCATGTCAACTTTCTTCATTGTATTCGTGTGCTGCTAATTCAAAGAATATATTGGATGTATTTTTAAACAAATATTTTTGTTTAGTAGGATTAGAATAATCCTCTTTACTTGTTACTTTTCTTATTTGTGGTTTGCCTTGACCAATATGAGTACCTTGTATGGTTGGAATTTGCAAGTTATTTGTTCTAATCACATCACGTTTTGGAACACAAGACAAGACATTAACATTCTTTTTATTTGAAATTTTCTCAAGCATATAAGGGAAATCCTCAAAGAAGTGATCGCCTACTCCACATTTAGTACAAAATTTTAGATATGTACACTCTTTATAGGGACATTCTGCATGTCAATGTCCTTCACTGAGACAAGTAAAACTTTGTCCAGGTCTGCTAGGTCGTAAATATCGACTGTCATTGTTGCAACCTCGGCCTCGGTATCCTCCACGTCGGTTGTAGTTATTATTCTGTTGATCATATCTTATTCCATCGTACCTTGGATATCTATCGTGTCTGTCATATCAGTCATTTAATTCACTCTCGTCGTTTCAATCGTATTTGTCATTTCTTTCATTTCTGTCGTTTCACTGCTCGACAGAGTTTGTCTGGTACATTGCATGATAATTCTGCTTGTTCTTCAGGTTCAGATGGCATTCTGCTATAGAATGAGTACTGACTTCACAAATCTGATACCACTTAGCTTGCTTGTTCTTTAAATTGTATGGGAAGTCATTTGTAGTATGTAAGTCGTAGTCTTGATAGATATCACAAAAACATCTTGTTTGAACAAGTCTAACATCTTGTCGTCGATCCTCCATACGATAAGAGTCTTTTGTATGTTCTGCAGTAGAACATTTTGAACACCATACTTCTAGTCCTCTTAGACTGATATCTCGGATTGATTATTGCATATTGTCCAGTCATTCTTCAATGTGTCTATCGACAGGTACCAAAGGATATTTGTCATCCATATCAATTTCCAGGGCCTTTGTCAAGGCGTCTTCGTATGAGTTGATGCTCTGCCAGCGGACGTGCATTTTAATTTTTCGTATAAGTCTAGCAACGAACCATTTGATTAAGATTTTTTCTTCAATGTCATAATCAAGTTGTCTCAAGAGGTCTTTAAACCTCTTATCATATTCTTTTACGGTCTCTGTCGGTCTTTGGACTATGGTCTTTAATTTCTGTTAGGATATTCCTATACTTCATCCTAGTCCTACCAGCCTTTCAGATATTTTCATTATCAGTCTTGCCTGCATTTTTGCATGCAGCATGCATTCTGCATGCATTGGCATGCTACCCAGTCATCAGGTTGACACCTCCAACACCTAGTCCCTAGTCTTCTAGCACTCGAGAGCTTATTTCCACTCATATTGAGCCCTCCTAGCTAGTGACGCGCCCACTTCTCACCCACCACTTGAGAAGGGTGCCTTTTCTCACCTACCACTCCTTTTTTACTTCAATTAGTTGAGTTATCATCAGTTCCTTCCTTGATTTAAGGCTAGACTGACTCTGAATTGACTGTATCACTCCGATGGACCTCCGATGAGACTCGACTGCCCATTCTGACTCCAGATAGCTCCTCATGCGCCCTCCACTGAGCCTCCTTCATTCAATTAGTGCCTCCATGTGCCAGTTACACCTACCACACTCAGTTAGACTTAGTTTGACTGATGGTTGACAGTTACTTGTGCATTGATGACTCCACCGATGATGAGATAGACTTCTAGTTGTGCTTGATGACACTCCATTGATTTTGGATCTATCCATGCAGGCTAATTCGAATCACACCTAGTGTATTTGAATCCTGAGCATTGTATATTTACTGTTTTACTATTCAGATTAATGTAACATGTGTAATTATTCTGCTTCTATCTGAGCTCCTTTGGATCTATGTTCTACTGCTCTATTCTTCTTCTATTATTCCTAAATTATTTCATTGTGAGGTTTACATCATCTCTTTGGATCCACCATAGGGATTTCTACATGGTATCAAATCCATTTGAGAGTATATTCTACCTCCATTCTTGAGAGTTTTTTGCAGGTATTTCAAAGTTCCAGTAGTTGCAGCAGCAGTATCAGCAATTTCATTTTTGCACTCGTTCCTGCAGTCAAGATGAGCAATTCGAATGCTTCTTCCTCTCCTATGATCCTCACTCCCTTCAATTACTTTGAATGGAAGAGTGAGATGAAAGTACACTTGATGCATAGAGGGCTATCCAGATTGGTTTATGAAAAAGATACCATACCACATACAGTTGTAGAGAGAACCATGTTTCTAAATAAAATGGATGAAGCCTTTGGTTTCATATGCCTTCATATGTCCAAAGATCTATTGTTTCATGTTGAAGGATTGAAGTCTCCAAATGAGTTATGGACAAAATTGGAGAGTCTCTTTGGCAAACAAGATGGGATAAGAGGCCACATTCTCGAAAATGAATTGGTTACCCTACAACCTAGCAATTTCGAGACCATTCAAGAATTCTTCTCAAAATTTCAGAAATTGGTTTTACAATGCAAGCATTGTGGCATCACCAAAAGTGATGATCAATTGGTGCTCTCCATTCTAAGCAAACTAGGATCTCAGTTTTCAGTCTTTGTATCTACCTTCCATTCTAGACGAAGGTCAATTCCTGGATGGAAGATGCCCACCTTAGCAGTCTTCACCGAATATCTCATTCAAGAAGAGGACAAATTGATTCAAATGGGTGACATCAACAGCTCCAAAGATCAAGATCTTCTAGCTGGAGGAGCAAGTGGGACGAATGTGAAAGGGAGGAAAAAAGACAAGAAGCCATCTAAATCCAAGTTGAATGGTAAGTCAAGTCCATCAAAAAGAGCCTCCGGCCCCAAGAAGGACAAACATAAGAGATCTAAATGTCCCTACTGCAAGAGAGGATACCATTCTAAGAAAGCTTGCATGCACAAGAAAATTGACCTACTTACCAAGCTTCTTAAACAAAACAAAATTGCTATTCCAAAAGATGCAAAGATGTCTAATTCTGGAAGTGGATTTGATGGTCATGAGGATTGCCATGCATTGATGGATGGTTTTTCAAAATCAAAAGCCCTCCTCATAGATTCTAGAGCCTCCAACCACATGGTTGCCTTTGAAGAATCTTTTTCCTCTTTAGATCTCAAAGATGGGCCTACTATTCACATGGGAGACAACTCTTAGATTTCTGCCAAAGGATTGGGTACAATACATATGGAGCATGGCAAGTTCAAGAATGTTCTATTCGTTCCCTCCTTAACAGCAAACTTGTTATCTGTATATCAGATGACTCACACCGGATCACCTAAGGAGGTGACTTTTGGTCCCGACACAGTTGAGATCACAGAAATCTCTACTGGGAAGACTATAGCAAAAGGGTTTGCAAATAATGCCTCCAAGGAATATGAGTTCTCTCATTTTTTGCCCTTCTCTCTTCCTACTCCTTCAGAATCTGATGAAGATTCAAGTGACTCTTCTTCTAATGAAGATGAAGATGAAGATCTTGATGTTGAGATCAAAGTTCAAGAACATTCAGATCCAGATCAAGAACATTCAGATCCAGAACCAATACATGTTCTCAATCCAGATCCAAGGCCAATATGGGCTCACACAGTCCTTGCACCTACTAAGAACATAGTTGAGGATTCATTTGATCACAAAACTACCAGACTTCAACATCATGCCAAACTTGCATTATGCCATCTACCTCTCCATGAGATATGGAGCATGATGATGGGTTTCTCTCTTCCATCACTTGGGAAGACTCCTCATGATCCATTCGCTCCAATTGCAGAAAGAATTCCTGAAAGACTTGCTTCGTCCAACACATACTCTACATAGTGGAAGACAGATCAGAAGACCAGATTCAGATCTAGCACTTGTTTTGACATCCTACAGGGGATCAACTTGCCAAGTTTCTTTGCAAAAGTTTTCACTGATGAAAGCTTCTTTATTTTTTTCTTAGTATGATGGTTCTTTGAGTTATTTACTGTTCTTTTGAGGGGGGGTATTTTTCCCATGAGGTTTTCCCCATTTCCTCAGTTTATGGACAGTTCTTTTTATCATTTATTTTGATTGTATGGGTGACCTTTGGTCCTAGTTACCAGGGCCCAGGATGGATTAAAGGGGGGTGTTAGGATATTCCTATACTCCATCCTAGTCCTACCAGCCTTTCAGTTATTTTCATTATCAGTCTTGCATGCATTTCTGCATGCAGCATGCATTTTGCATGCATCCACATGCTGCCCAGTCATCGGGTTGACACCTCCAGCACCTATTCCCTAGTCTTCCAGCACTCAGGAGCTTATTTCCACTCAGATTGAGCCCTCCTAGCCAGTGATGTGCCCACTTCTCACCCACCACTTGAGAAGGGCGCCTTTTATCACCTACTACTCCTGTTGTACTTCAATTAGTTGAGTTATCATCAGTTCCTTCCTTGATTTAAGGCTAGACTGACTCTCAACTGACTGTGTCACTCCAATGGACCTCCGATGAGACTTGACTACCCATTCTTACTTCATATATCTCCTCATGCGCCCTCCACTAAGCCTCCTTCATTCAATTAGTGCCTCCATGAGCCAGTTACACCTACCACACTCAGTTAGACTCAGTTTGACTGATGGTTGACAGTTACTTGTGCATTGATGACTCCACCGATGACGAGATAGACTTCTAGTTGTGCTTGATGACACTCCACTGATTTTGAATCTATCCATGCAATCTAATTCGAATCACACCTAGTGTATTCAAATCCTGAGCATTGTATATTTACTGTTTTACTATTCAGATTAATGTAACATGTGTAATTATTCTGCCTCTATTTGAGCTCCTTTGGATCTATGTTCTACTGCTCTATACGTCTTCTATTATTCCTAAATTATTTCATTGTGAGGTTTACATCATCTCTTTGGATCCACTGTAGGGATTTCTACAATTTCTCGGCAGCCAGGTACTTTGCATCCGAGATTTTGAAGAAAGATAGGAAGCTTTGCTTGATTTCTGCCTTCGTTGCATTTGGTGTTTTATCAATGTATCCCATGTACCATGTGAGTGCTATTTTTCGCAAAGAGATAGCAAACTAAGCCATTTGACATTATTCACTAGTAATTAAATTGTTTTCCCATGTTGATTCGCACACAAACCAATGTCTTCGAGGATCTTCATCACCCTCATAAAACGAAAGGTGAGATGTCGTATGCAACATGTCTTCTACTTCCACAGATAAATCGACTGGAGGGGTTGGTGGATTATTATCGGAGATAAAACTACTTTCTGGTTTAACTTCGATGGGTAATATCACCAAGTGTGTCTTGGGAATGAGTTCTTTACCTTCACTGCCAGTGTCTAGAGCTTCTTTCGGCTCGTTCAGTCTTGGAAGCCTGCTTTCTTCGACTGCTTCTGTCGAAATCCAGGTGAAATTCTGCTCGATTGGGATTTCACATCTTCTCAGTAGTTCCGATGAACTCAACAATTCATTCAATGATGGTAGTGGTAGGGGGGTGCTTCCGCATGCTCTAAATAGAGTAGATCAAAACTTTTGTTGGAAAACTCGGGCTGAAAATTCACCCAGTTTCCTTCTTCTGGTCGATGAATCAATAGTCTGTCGACTTCATCGCATTCATTACTTCATCGACTCCAAATTCCTAACTGGCAAGCGTGAAGTCCTAGATCTTCTTCAACAATAACCTGCACTCGGGAACTCGGAGTTAGATGTAGCAAAGAAGGTGGCGTTATTACCTCGGGTATATTAACTTGGAGAGCACTACCATGATCTATCCACAAGTATTCATCCATTGGTGATAGTTCTTCGTCGAAGTTGCTTTCATCTCGAGCTCGACTCGACTCCGATAGATTTCCTTCTGCATCTGTCACGACACCCGGTCCTCGTTTCTTCTAGAGCGCACTAGCCTACAACTTTAGTTCTTATCGCCTTTTTCTCCTCTTCTCATGCTCAATCTTATGGATGTATGGAGTTCTTTTGTGACTCATTGCTCGATATTTGTCGAATCCATTGGATCTTTCACCGCTGGTCATGTCGTTTTTTCATCCGTCGAACTTCTTCATGCATCTACTCCATCAGAACATGTTTGGCTACCCCCACAATGTTGGCCCGAAGTTCTCTAGGAAACTAGGGAAGTACGAGACTTCATTTGCTCAAGAAATACTCCCACTTGCGATCTTGTATGAATTTCTTCCGCTCTCGTTCTTTTTCTTCCCAATTTGAGTTTGGGAGTGGCAGAAGCAACAAGGGTTGAGTCTCAACAATATGCGTGGTGCCTTTGTCGATCAGGAACTTGAACAAGAGTGTCGACAAAGAACACAAAAATTGGTCGATAAGGTCGGTGAAAAATTGTTTCCTCACGTCGTCAATAGACACTCGCTCTTCAATCGCGCATTCTTCACAGAACTCGTCGGTAATCTTCTCGCACCATTCTGACAGATTCGTACGACCTCCGTTAATCAGCTTTGTGATCAATTCGTGCATCTTTTCATCTGGTTGTCTTCTCATCCAAGATCTTCTTCAGTGTGAGCGGCACGGATTCTACGAACTTTTCATGAGTCTCAGAAAATAATTTCTCCCTTTCTTGAGCAATCGTCAGCTTATTCCTTCTCGCATATTTTTGTAGGTAGTTAGCGATCTTTCTCTCCCACCAATCCTTAATCTCTTGCTATGATATCATTGATCATGCTCACTATTGATTTATGTATGCATCATCGGAAACAAAACCAATGTTGTAGTCAAGGGGGTTGCATTGTTACCAGTGATATATATTATATATAAGAAATCACACAAGATATAGGTACAATGGACAAGAAGATGGAGAGAACACAAGCCTTTTATTACTCAGCAAGATGCAGAACAATACCTATAAGAACAGATCTAATTTAACTCAATGTGTCGGCTCACCATCCTATATATATGATTTACATATAGTTATATAACCGCTTGTCGGTGCAACCGACCGACCTAACCTGACATGTTCTGCTCGACGTAACTGTTGACATGTCTTACAATAAGTCGGGCGAAGGGCCTAGTCGACAAGCTGACTTAGGCTCCTCCAACATGTCCCTGCAACACCTTTGATTTTTTTTTCAAATTGGATGCAAGGATGACCAAAAACAACTACTAAGAGAATTCCTAGTCCAACCATTGATGCTACATTTTTATTTTTCTTGTCTTCATATATTCCAACCAATTTCAAAGAACACATAGGATTCTGAAGCTTGCACTCCATACATGATCACTACTTATTTTTTGGGGCATATAAATGCATAAAAGCAGGTGTTTCCAAAGTGGGATGAAAAGGATCAAAACTCATACTCAGCCACAATCCGAGAGCTAAGGAGAAATGAATAAAAAATGCAAGTTGCATTTAGGGTATGAAATATTCTTCAAGCAAACCCTGCGGAAGATTTTAGATGAAACATGGAAGAAAGATCCAATTTTCACAGTTACAAGCAAAATATCAACTGATCTTATAACAACATATAATTGGAAGACCAAACCTTTCATAAATGATGAGTGAAATATTGCTAGTAAATCATGAAAATACCAAGAAAAAGAAAGTGAGAATATCAGTGTTGCACATGGATTCAAAAAATTCATGGGACATAAGGTAACACATGTCCATGTATCTCATTGGAAAACACTAATCCCTGTCAAATACTAGACACATAACAACTTTCCCAAGTTGGATTTGGAACTAGGATATCTGAGAATTGAATTTCATTTTCTATTTGCTTAGTTTCTAATGGATGATCTTTGTGGACCTTCCTTCTAGGATGATCAAGAACTGAAAATCATATCCTTTTATAATGATTGAGATATCAACGATGCTCATTATTGCTTCGTTCAATTTCAACTTTTCTTTTTCCCCGCATTCCCCTTACACTCATGGAGTCTAATATGAGAGTAACATCCATTGAGGTATAGGCTTAGTAATGTGAAATATTTTAAGAGAACAAGATGTCTAATTACAATCTATTAACACTTGCCAACCAAGACACAACCATTCTCTAACATTCAAGTCATTTGAATTTGACGATTTTAGATTGGAAATATGGACTACCAATGAAGATGTTTAGGCCTTGCTCTCGAAGGGCCTCTCCTATGAATCCAATAGGAATAAGGTATCCAACATGTTTTATATAAGCACAATCATGCTCATGTTGGGTCAATGTTTTAGAGTATAACATAGCTAGTTCAAGTCCAACATGTGATTTCAGCTAGACATTTGTACCTACATAATAAATATCATTTAAGACATAAGGCAGGTTTTAGTTATCCTAGGATAAATGAAAAGACTCAAAACAAAATATCTACAAAATATTTCCAGGCATGATCCAAAACATATTTATAACAAAGTTTCCAAATGCTAGACTCTAGACATGTATAATATTTTCCAAGAAATGGGCTTCATCTATTCCTCAAGTTATGTCCTCCAAATTAGGTAATCCTTCCTATCTTAAACTAATTCTAGCATATCATAATTAGATTGAAACATAGATGAACTAAGACACACTAGATGAAAGGACATGATCGATGAAGACTTATTATGACAAAACATCAATCAAATCTCCAAACAATTTTTGCATGAGTTTATTCCTAGAATATGCATATAACACACATTAGAAATTTAATGCTTGAATTAACAAGAAATCCATACCAATTCAAATGCTTTAAATCTAATCTTGCATCTTACCAATTTCGTGTTGCCAAGATCGTAGTAGAGAAGGAGAGACAATTATCTTGATTTTTCTTACATTTTCATAATCCTTCAAGCACATTGAGAAAGTGACTATGGTAACCATGGATGCCAAGAAAGCGTTTGAGACAATGAATGTACCTGATCATGATGATCAGATGGTTTTTATGTAGTGATGCTTACTAAAAATGAGTATTCGCTCAAGCCGTTATCTCCTTCATTGTGCATGTTAACCAAGTGTGGGCTTGTTTCCTCTTCCTCTTGGCATTTTGAAATCTTACTAAATATGTTGAAATCTTCACATTAAAACTCATACCATTTATCTCTATTAAGAGGCAAGAGTCCTTTGAGCTTCAATGTTTTTCAATATTTTGACTTGCAAATGGATCCTCATGTATCTAGGCTCATGATAAAATGTTTGCACACATAACCCTTTAGGCCTGTACCCATGGTGTCATATTATCATGTGTTGTGATTTGAAAGAAACTTAGCTAGTCTATGAATTTGTGCAAACAACTAGACCTGATGATGATCTTAATCAATAACATTGCATAACACTTTGCACATTAGTCAAAAAAATATTTGGAAGTCATATTAAAATTTCATGATGTAGGCTTGAGGCATCAAAATATGTTCAGAGAAAAAAAAAACAACAAATTCAAACTATCTACAATTAACCTACCTAACTAAAAAAATCAAGAACAACTACTAATGTTGAAAACAAATATGGTGAGGATGAGGGCTCTGCAGTAGAGTGTGATGCACGAGTTTGTGTACAAAGTGTTTTCTTCAATGGGAACCCACGAAGGGGGCATATCCCCCTCCTCTTTGCGACAGAAGATTGGTTCCTCGAGCGATCCGACAAAGAACCAATCAGAGGAAGCATTAGGGGTTTTTGAGGGGGAAGAAAGGAGAAACCAGGAAAGACGTGGATTGGGGCATAAACAGGGGGATTTCTTGCCAAAATCCAATGAAAACCCTTCTCTCCAGATCTGATCGGATAGTTTAAGGGAAAGAGTGGAACAATGGAAGGAGAAGGATCTGATTGGAAATTTCATCGGGATATGGCCAAAGGAGAAGGATCTCCTTATATGGATCAAGGAAAACTGGAACCCTAAAGGCCATTATGACCTACATCTGGGGGCCAAATTTTTTTTCACTATCGTTTTCTTCAACTAGGAGGATAGGGACCAGATACTAGAAGGAGGCCCATACTTCTTCCTCTCAATTGGGATATTCCTTCATCCCTGGAAGGAGCGATTTAACCCTGATAAAGAGGATCTAAATATCGCCCTTGTGTGGATCTGACTGTACTCTTTACCTTCCAAGTACTGGGAACCTGAAATATTGCAAGACATAGGTAACGTCTGGGGAAAATTTGTGAAAATTTCTAAGCAAACAAAACAACATAAATACTGTTGGAATATTCTCACCATGTTATCTTGGTCTTGCATACATTTTGCATGCATGTATGCATTCCATGCAGCACTACATGCATCCATGCATTAGCATTTGAGTCTCCTAGCTCCTAGTCCTTACTTTGGCCCCCCTAGAGCTTCTTTTTGGCCATCATTAACCCTCCTATCCACTTAGAGCGCCTTATTTACATCATTGGAGTTCCAATGCGCCCTCATGCATGATTTTAGGAGTCTACACAGTCAGTTCCATGATTTGGGGTGCCTTTTCCCCTTGATTGCACAATTAATTGACTATTGCACCTAGTTTGTCTGCTACTGAGTATAGGAGTGCCCTTTTTTACCACTGACTGTTAGTTATGCACCCCCTTGGAGTCTCCTCCCCTATTTTGGTGTCCACATGATTAAATTATGATTATTTCTACCTCAGTTGACTAATTATTCATCATCGGTGGCCACTAAAATTTCTATTGTAACATCTTTTGATTTCCAGCTTATGGTTGATTAAGGTATCAACAACAATTTTTCATCTTTGTTTCAGTTTTATGAGTGAATTGGTCAATGTTTCTTTCTAATTCTTCTCAGTAATAACATTGTGAAATTTTGAGGTTTGTTCAAGCTCAGTGATCTATCCCTATGGAATTTCACATGGTATCAGAGCTTGTAAGAGCTTTTGAGAGCTTAGGTTGAGCAGTTGATTTTAGTAGTGCACCATAAGCCTCTGGATTTCCATAGCAAATCCTGGTGCCATTACATTGAATTCATTGGAGAAATCCTTTGAGGCCTATCCAGGTGTGAAGGATCCAAATAAAAGTTCCTATTGTCCTAAATAAGTGCTTAGTAGATTCAGAAACAATCCTCCATATATTTTTCCATTTTTTTTGTAGGTTATTCCATCATTAGAAGCACATTCAGTCATCTACTATGGATCTAACTTCGATTCCCAAGATTAATACTTTCAATTTCTTTGAATGGAAGGATCATATGGAGATATCCATTCTCAACATAGGTCTCTACAGGGTGCTAAAGGGCATTGAGGTCGAACCAAGTGCTACAGATAACCAAGTATCTAAAAAATATTAATGAAGTGTATGGATTGCTATGCCTCAACATTTCCAAAGATCTAATCTTTCATCTCTCCGGTATGAAAAATCCCAAGGATTTTTGGACAAAGATCGAATACTTATTTGGGAAACAGGATGATTTGAGAGGACATCAATTGGAAAATTAGTTGATCTTACTGATCCTCAACAGTTTCGAATCCATTACAAATTTCTTCCCAAGATTCAAGAACTTGGTTGTGCAATTAAAACTATGTGGAATTGAGAAGGAAGACAAGCAGTTGATTCCTTCTATTCTTTCAAAACTAGGATCATACTGTTATGTGTTTGTATCTACCTTCCAAACAAAAAATCTTTCCATCCCAAACTGGAAAATACCCACTCTAGATGCATTGATCCTGTCTCTCACAAAGGAGCAGGACAAATTGGTGCATATGGGAGTAATAAAACCATCAAGGGATCAATCTCTTGCTGCAGGAGAAGGAAATAATGTGAATGGTAAAGGAAAGCACAAGGGTAAGGAGAAGAAACAATATGAGCATAAGTCAAAGGAGACTCCCAAACAGTTAGAGGGAACCTCAAATCCAAAGAGAGTCAAGCAAAACCAGAAGGATAAAACCAAATGTCCATACTGTAATAGAGGTTTTCACCCAGAAAGTGCTTGCATGAAGAAGACCATTGATCTCATGGCCCATCTTCTAGAGAAAAACAACCTTCCAGTGCCTGCAAGTACTAGAATAAAAGAAGTTGATCCTAAATCAGAGGATAAAGAGAGGTGTCATGCACTCATGGATGGAAATTCGAATGCATCCTCCTTCATCATATATTTTGGAGCCTCCAAACACATGTCTGCATCCAAGGATTTATTCTCTGAATTCGAACCAACTATTGGACCTTCTATCCTAATGGGGGATGATTATGAAATTCCTTCAAAAGGGATTGGAAGTATCAATCTATATCATGGATACTTAAATGATGTGCTCTATTTTCCTACCCTGGAAGCTAACCTCTTTTCAGTTTATCAAATGACCCATATAGGAGTTCCAAAGAAAGTAATTTTTACTCCTAATGTGGTTGAAATCCAAGAGATCTCTTCTAGGAAGATCATTGCACAAAGCATTGCAGATCACCATTCCAAACTCTATAAGTTCTCTCATTTATTTCCTTACTCAAAACAAAGTGCACTTATTACTCATGCAAATGAAGTGAGCACACTATGGCATGATAGGTTTGGGCACCTCAAATACAAATATTTGCAAGAACTGCACAATCAGAAAATGGTTGAAGGGATTCCAAACATCATATTTGCTAAGGGCACCTGTCAAGGTTGCTTGATTGGTAAGCATTAGGAGCACAAGTTTGAAAAAGGAAATGCAAAGAGAGCCTCTTCTCATCTCGAGTTGATTCACAGTGACATATCAGGACCTCTTCCTCACTTATCTTTGAATAATGCAAGATACATCTTAACATTCATAGATGATTATTGAATATTCAGTTGGGTATATTTTCTAAAGTTGAAATCAGAAGTCTTTGAATACTTCAAATTTTTTAAATCTTATGTAGAAAAATTCAATGATAAGAAGATCAAGGTCCTTTGTACTGACAATGGAGGAGAGTATGTGAAGAATGATTTTCAGTTATTTTGTGTAGATGAAGGTATTGAAATGCAACACATTGTTCCTTACACACCATAGTAGAATGGTGTAGCAGAGAGAAAGAACAGAACTTTGAAAGAGATGGCTACATGCATGCTTGAGTCTAAAGAATTGGCTCCTAGACTTTGGGCAGAAGCTATCAACTGTGTTGCATACCTCCATAATAGAGTTCCACACAAAGGAAAAACTCCTTTCGGAGCATGGATGGAATACAAGTCAGATGTGTCTCATCTAAGAGTCTTTGGTTCCAAATCTTGGGCAAGGATTCATTCAGAGAATAGGAGAGCCTTAGAGCCTGAAAGCAAAGAGTGCATATTGGTTGGTTATGCACAGAATGCAAAAGCCTTCAAACTGCTAGATTTGTCTACCATGTAGACCTTCCTTGAAAGAAGTGTCCAATTTGAAGAATGACCATTACATGATTCCCACCATGTCGAAGGAGACAACTTACCAACTACTCCACCACAACATGTTGGACAAGATAGTGAATCATCCTCTCATGAAATTTCAGAGTTTGACTCAGAAAGTGAATATGAGCGAATGCTAGATCTAGATCCATAAGAACCTGAATATCTATCCCCAGAAGATCCACCTCCACTTCCAAGATGGGCTTCCAAGACCATTGAATCTTCTGGTGATCTTGTTGGAGATCCATTAAAAGATCCAGAAGAACCAGATCTAAGTTTCAAAATGAAAGATTTGCACTATCTCATACAGATCCGTTACTTTCTAATATATGTTTTTTGATGATTGGATCAGATCCAAAAACCTTATTTGAGGCCTCCCAAGATCCAAGATGGATATCATCTATGGATGAAGAGTACCAATCTCTTAAAATGAATGAGACTTGGGAGCTTGTTTCTCTCCCTCCTGAAAGGAAGCTTGTTTAATGTAAGTGGGTATACAGAACAAATATGGGCTCAAGAAGAGTAACAAGCAAGTACAATGCTTGCTTACTTGCTAAAGGTTTCACACAAGTTCAAGGTATTGACTATACAGAGACCTTCACTCATGTTGCAAAGATGGACTCCATCCATCTTGTTTTGGCTCTTGCTACATCCAAGCACTAGGAGGTGCATCACATGGATGTGAAGAGTGATTTTATTCATGGAGATCTAGAGGAGGAGATCTACATGAAGAAACCTGAAGGATACATTGATGATCCTTCATTAGTGTGCATATTGAGGAAGTCCTTATATGGGCTCAAGCAGGCTCTCCGGGCATGGTATGCTAATATGGACTCCTTTCTGTTGTCACAATATTTTCAAATATGAAAGTATGATTCGAATTTCCACATGAGACATGATGGTAACTCTCTTCTCCCTATTTTACTCTATGTTGATGATTTACTGATTACAGGGAGTCTCTCTTCATGCATTAAATCTATCAAAATAGCCTTGCACAATTCCTTGTCTATGTCAGATTTACTTAACATGTTTCATATGACAGAATGAAAACCAACAACATTTCCTTTTCTTTCAGGTATCAGTCTTGAGGATGATTCTTCTTCACCTTTGGTGGATAGTACCTTGTATCGACAACTAATCATGAGTCTTTTGTTTCTTACACATACTCGCCCTAATCTATCCTATGTAGTCAGTGTTGTCTCCAGATACATGCAAGAGACTCATGAGATTCACTAGAAGGAAGCCAAAAGGATCTTGCACTATGTGCAAGGGATGAATACCTATGGTATTCACTATGCAGTTGGGTCTCCATTGAACGTAGTTGGGTACACAGATTCATATTGGGCCGGAGATAGCTCATATTTGAATTCTACATAAGGTTTTGTCTTCATGATTGGATCGGGTCCTATCTGTTGGACGAGAAAAAAACAGACTGCTCTTTCTCTTTCATCAGTTGAATCCGAGTACAGAGGTGCAGTGAATGAAACCACATAGTGCATCTAGTTGCAGGGCATCTTGTTATAGTTTGGGATTTGCTACAGTACTCCACCAGTCATATACTATGACAATCAGAGTTCTATCAAGATTTCCATAGATCTGGTTCTGAGACAAAGAACCAAACACATTGAGATAGACATGCATTACATCCGAGGATTGGTGCATGATTGTGTACCATCACAGTGCTCTATTGTCCTTCAGAAGAGTAGATTGCATATATTTTCACCAAGAATTTTTCAGTGAAAATTTTCACTCATATTCGATCCCTTCTTGGTGTGAGTGATACCTTGGTTGATTAGTATTTTTTTACAGTATATCTTGAGGGGGGGTTTTGTTCCCACTAGGTTTTCCCTCTTTCCTAATTCTTTTAGATTGTTGTACGGGGTGACCTTTGGTATCAGTAACCAGGGCCTTAATTTCCATTGTTTACTTATATTTTTCTTCATATTCCGGCTTAAGGGGGGTGTTGTAATATTCTCACCATTTATGGTTTTTTAATTGTAATATAGGAATGCAACTAATCTAAGATGAAAAATGCAGAATGATGCATGGGCTAACTAACAAAACAAAAAAAATGTGAACACAACACCAAATATGTAAATGTTTTGATACAATAAATAGTTATTGTATGAACAAGAACATAAACATAAATAACAATTGCACACCAGAACAATTTGAAAAATGAGTGGTTGTTTACAATACTATATTCACAGTTGCATCTTAACTATTATAGAAAAAAATTAGAGAAAAAAATGCTACTTGTTCAACATGATAGTCTAGAATATAGAAAAACATTCTCACAATAGCTTTGGAACACTACCACTTAGCAGAAAAAGTTCCATGCATTGAGGTTCGATAGTTGAATTTCACCAACAAAATAGCTAATCCAACAATGGATTCTTCTTATTAGAACTATGCAAAAATGTTTTTACATAAATTCTACAATCATAAGCTCCCTACAAGAAAAGGGCCCTCTCCAAAGCCAAAATTCTACCTTTTCAATGAGGTCAAGAGTACATTTTATACAAAATAAGAATGACTCTTGGTTTTCCAATGGCCTTTGGCCTTCTAGGTGACTCTTGGTTTTCCAATGGTCTTTGGTCTTCTAGGTGATTCTTGGCCTCCCTCCCTGACTTTTCAAATTCCTCACTATTTGTCATTTTTTCTAATTTGAAGTTTGCATAAACTTTACTTTCATGAGATTAATTCAAATGATTTCTTTGTTTTCCTTATTTGAATATCTAATGCATTTGAAATAATGGAATATGTGCTTGTATTATATTGAAACAATGAGGAGTATAGTTCCTCTACCTAAGATCCGTTGAATAGTGGCATGCAATTTCTATGTGTTTGACATGTATGTCACAAGTACTCATCCCCTATCATGTGGTTGTATTTCCACTTCCATTTAACTGTGCTCCTTTCAGTCTCCATCGATCCCTCTCAACACCAATACTTGGGTAATATCACAACAAGATACATAAGTTATGAATATAAGAAATTCAAATCATTCTTTAGTAATTTGCATTCCACCTAAGGAAGTTAATTGATATCATAATAAATTTTTAAATTTTACTTCCCCGAATCCAATGACCTCCATTGCTTTTGTTTGTGCTACCTAATCTCTAGGCCATCCCACAACTCAACTTGATCTTTTTGGCCACTTGCAATGTGCCCCTTTTTAATTCACAATTTCAAAACATTTTACTACGTCATAAGAGAAAACTTATAAATACACAGTTTTAAATCTCAACCATACCTTTCAAATGGTATAAAGAATGCCCAAAATAGAGAGAGAGTAAAAAGTTATGACCAAAATGCTGAGGTCACCTTTCATAGAGTCTACCAAAAATCAACGTTTGGGACCGACATGTCAGCCAGAAAAGGACATTGGGGCCAACATGTCAGTGCAAAATTGAGTTTTAGGGCTAAATTATTGGTAGAAAATCTTCTTTTTAGGCAACATTTCGACGATAAATCTTCTTTTTGGTCAACATTTCAACTAAAAATGTTTTTTTGGTACCAATGTTTCGACACAAAATGTCATTTTCTCGACGAATATTTCGGCCTAAAATAGACTTTTCTTCTCGATATTTTGGCCAAAAATATAATTTCTTACTGATATTTTTGGCCAGCAAAGATTTTTTTTGTTGTCAGAAGTCGGCCAACTTTTCTTTATTTTTCGGGAGTCGGAAAAGTTTATCTTTTTTTTCAGAAATCTACCAACTTTTCACTTCTATCACCGATATTTCTGCCAACATTTCTCATTTTGTGAGGAGTCGGAAAATATTTATCCTTTTTGTCAAAAGTTAGCCAACTTTCCTCTTTTCCTCGAAAGTCAGCAAAGATTTCGAAAGCAAGCAAAGATTTCGAAAGCCAACCATTTTTTCTATTTTTGTCAAGAGTTAGCCAAATTTTCTCTTCCCTCGTCAATATGCCAGTGAAATAAAGTCTTTTCTCCACTGACACATTAGTGAAAAAAGACTTTTGGGGGCGAAAAGGTCATAACAAAACACGAGTTAAAGTTTACAAGGAAAAGAGACTTGAAGAGCAATTCTATGGAAATTTCTAAGTGTTTTTTCTATAGATTTGTCGAAATGGATAAACTGAAAGTTAATGATCAAACCTTAAGGTAAAAAACATAAGTATGGGAGGTTAAATCTATATCCTTCACTTATGTTCTTTTAGACTCACAAAGACCATAATTTTTTTCAATCTATTTAATTATAAAGAGCATCAAATGCATAGGGGTATTCTCATACATACTAGCCAAAATCCTACAGACATGTTAACGAAGGTAGTAACCAAGGAGAAATTGAGTTCCTATTCAGTTTTAGTTGGCCTTGAAGCATGAAGGTGAACATGAGAAACTTGCTATGATCCAAGAGGATCTTCCCGATCGATCAAAATATAATTCTTCAAATCCTGAGCAGAACCACACTGTTGCATAGGTCTCGCCTAGACCTTTCCAGTGACGTTTGTTTCGTCTCAAACAGACTACGAACGACCAAGATATTGTTTTCTGAAATTTCATGGAAACGAGTAAAAGTGGAAAAGGGATGCTACATGGCACCATTGGAAGGGTGCCTTATGGCCTGTATGGATTTGACGGGTGCCTTATGGCCTGTATGGATTTGACGTGGCACACCCACAGAGCTCCATGTGGCAGGTTGTAGGTGACTTGGCACATATGTGGACCTACTAGTATTCGACATGTGGCATTTGGCATGCATGTTTGGTGGACATATGGACCAACTAAAAGCTGCCACATGGCAATCTAGTTGGCCACCTCATTGTTCAATCTACCAAAAATATTTGTCGCGAGTCCATAGGATTCGAACTCGCGACCTAACAAACACACGCAAACTCCTTACCATTCTGCCACAAGTGATTCTTATTATGGCGTATGGGAAAAATATATTTGAATTTGAATTGTTGTATATTTGGAAAAAAAAGGCAGGGCTTAGCCCCCAACCACATTGTCTATGTATAACCACATGAAACTATAGACCCAAGTTTCGACGAAAACACCATATCATTATATAAATGTGCCACGTTAAAATTTTATGCCATGAATTATATCCAAAGTTTAGGGGTATGATCTATTTAATATTAAAAAAAATTGTTATATATAACATAAAATCTCAACGGAGGCGAACCTAAGAACCAATGCTCTGATACCACTTTTAAGATACCTTCTTAGAATATATTTGATAATAATAATATTTTTATATAATTGATGATGTCCATTACAAAGAAATGATTACATATATATACATGCTAAACCTATGTAAGGTCTCACCTTAAAAGGAGGTGACCTTTGATGCTTAATGATTATTTGACCTAATTGATAATTAATAATTAATAGTAGTAAATACATTTAGGTATGTTACATGTGCAATGATGTGTATAATATCCATATTCTCCGCACACAGAGAAAGGATAATTCATCCTAAGGTTGGCATTCTTTCCTTGTTTAGTGGGATTGTTACTCCCCTCATTCTAGTTTCCCATGTTTTGGTTTTGCTAAAGAGGGGGATTGCCCCCTTGTCCCTATTGCTTGTTTTTATTATTCTTCCTTTCTTCTTCCCTTGATTTTAAGGATTTGAGGGATTAGTTGCGTTCAATTGCTCAAATTGCTAAGCTTTTTGTGCAAGAGAAGGTTGTACAAGATTGAATCCCCCTTGAGGCATGGGAGAAGGACTAGGTGGACCAGGGAACGTGAAATACAGATTATATCTAGGTACAAAGATGTATAGGTTTGGTGCTTTGTATGATGTGGATGTAGGAGTAGGTGGTCCCATTTGAGTTGGTGGTACTGTTGGCGCTTGGATATTGTTAAGGTAGGAAGGACTATAGGGTCCATATGATAGTTTCCTAAATGGAGGAGATGGAGAAGTCATGGGTTCCACCGATACCAAAGGTGCTGGTGGGTATTGTTGTATTGTATGGAGTGGCATAGTAGTGGAAGGTTGGATCACATTTCCCTCATGATAAATAGTCTTGATAATCCCATCAACTAAGTGCAATGTATCTGAGCAGGTTAGGTTTAGAGAATTATGCTGAGGCGCATCTAGGAGGATGGTATAAAGATACCTGGATTGTGCTTAAATCAAATCAAAATGATGGGCCTTTAGGATGGATTACTCTTCTGTTTTGGGCAATGTGGTTGCCACATCCTTTGCAATCATGGGTTGGAGTGATTTCAGGAACCAATCCAACAAAAAATGGGGTTGGATGTCTATTTTACACAAATTCGAATGTCTGCAACATTTGTGGATATGATCCACTATGTGGGTTGAGGTGCTTTGTCGAAATTGTGTGAGAATATCGAACCCTAAAACATGGCATATGGGTAACTAAAATTAATTGAGGAAAAGAGTGGAAATCAAATAAAAGGTGGAATAAGTCTTAGATGGTAACTTGGCATACCATTTATCCATTGTTCTGGTAAGTGTTCTCTAGAAGAGTAGAAAATGAACAGTTTCTTCAATGATGTTGTTAGATGAGCACCAAAGGTGAAATGACATAACATAGTTGGTCGGGACATCTCACTAGTTCCGTTCAAATTTGGGATATCTAATGGGAGCTTAAGGGGCATTGCTAACCAAGTTGGATCGTGATGGATGGGTTCATTGATCAATCTGGCCAATTCAGGGAGATTGAGGCTTGACATGAAAGGTAAGTTTGATCTTGATGCTACCATGGTATTTTACGTGTTTCCCCCCTTGGTGGTGAAGGTGATGAAATTGGAGGTGTGTTTCCTCCTCTATGTGAAGAAGATGTGGGGGTCCTTTCTCCCGAAGAAGGAGAAGACAAGGCGGTATTCTCTCTAATAGGTGAAGATGAAATGTTTCCTCTTCCATGGGATGGAGTGGTAGGAGGAGTTGTATGATATCCAAGAGGTGGATAAATGGGAATGTTAAGCAAGGTGCATACTTGTTGAGTTGGACCTGACAATGCTTCCTAGGAATGCCCTTGAGTAGAGCATATTCCTTGTGATCAACAGGGAGAAAATGAGAACACCTCTTTACAGAGGATAAAGTCCTTGCAGTTGGAGGGACTGCCTCAGATTTATTTTTTTCACTATGGTTGCGGTTTATGTGATAAAGTGAGAGTAATGGTAGGGGGATATAAACAAAATTGAACAAATGCAAAAATATGTCAACCACAATAGATGCAATATGGTGCAAAGTGAGTGACAAGTGTTGAGGCTTTGTGCAAATGGTCACAAGTTGGTTCATTTTAATTATGTGTTAGGTGATATTGTAAATAAAAAGAAAGAAAATGTAAATTCCCTAAAAGACGTAATGTCCTTCCTCTCAACTAGTTACTAGGCCTTCCAATAGCTCTCTTGTCGGCAGTGATGAAATCCCCAGAAGGTAGCTAGTGAAGTTATGATAGATTCAGTTATCAACTAATGATATTGGGGTTATGTTCCTGAAGGGATGGAAACATTTCCAACAACTAATAAGATTTGACCTATGATTCAATTCTACCCACAATTGCTCCTTGGTGATATCCTAGGTTTTGGCCACTGAGATACCTGTGTCAAGTGTGGATAAGTGGTTCAATCTTGAGTGGTAAAGTGTTGTCTTTACAAAAAGCGGGGTGGCTAGTCTTTATGGCGAGAAGAAATATATATACCTCGGATTTCACATCCTTGGGAACCACGCCTTCTTATCTGGGTTGTCTTTTGACACTTGTTGATAGCAGGATTTAAAAGCAGCCTAAAATTCAACAACCACTATGTTTAAAAAATGTAGAATATTTGCAATACCCCGGTTGTTAAGCCCCAAACTTATGGTCTTTTATTTTACTATGGACTTATGTTCTGTTTGTTAAGAGTGACTATCGACTTATGATCATTTGTTTGATTATGATTATGGAATTTTCCATTATTATTAATGCTAATGTTGTTGTGGTCATTGTTGTTATCATTGAATGTTGTTGCTATTAATTAAATAAATAAATGGTTAAACAAAGGAAACTAAAAGAGTATGGGATACCATGGATTCCATAGAGTTTCATGTCCCCTCAATGATGATTACTGGATTAATTTCCTATCCCAATCAATCCCTTGGGTTGAAGAGACAACTTCAGTTACTTGGGGTTAATTTTGAAAGTTCAGGCATTTAATTAATTAGGGAGTGTGGTTTGTTTTTCCTAAAGTTTGCTATACACTTAAGAATAATTATTTTTCATCAAATAAGTATTTTCATTTTGAAATAAAGGGGATAATGCTCCACAAGTGCGCCTTAGAGGATAAAGTTTACTAAAGAGATGAATTGCAAGAAAATATAGGTGAAAGTATCCAAATCTAGAAAATCAGGAAAAAGAAAGAAAGATGGTACAAAGCAGAAAGACAACAAAAAATCAGGAAAAATAGCATAAAGTAGAAAGCAACACAAAAGCAAAAAGCAGGATAAAGGCAGAAAAGAAGGATAAGGCCCAAAAGCAGGATAAGGCACAAAATAAAGGAAAACCAGTATAAAACAAAGCATGATAGAAAAGCTAAAGCAGAAAAGGTAAAAGCAGAAAGCATAGAAGAAAAGGAGAAAAGGATGAAAGCAAGATTTCCTTATCCATACATGAGGGCACATTAGCCTATGAGACTTGATCCTCAAGTCATATTTCATTTATAAAAGAAGGAGAGTGCACCACTATCACATCTTTTGACAGTTGGAGAATTGGAGTGGGTGCAGTTGTGCCTCAGTGACTTGGGAGATGTGCCCCTAGTCCAAGCTGGGAGATGTGCCCCTGCTGCCTGTGAGAGGATGATGGTATTCATCCATTTTCATTGAGCTTATTTCAGTTCCTGAATTCTTCACCAGTGGAGTATGAGCCTATGACAGAGATTTGATAGCTCTCCATGCAAATCTATGAGTATTTTCCTAGTCTTTCTTGATGAAATAACTTGTCCTTGATGTATCTATTTCCTTAGAACTATCTGATGTATGGATCAGGTACTGATGGCTGATATGACTGTAACAATGGACCTCTAATGTCAATTATGAAGTTTTACTTAATACAAATCTGATTCCAATACCTCTTCTTGCACCTAGTCTAGATTTCAATTAAAATGAGCTAGTTTCCAAAACTTGTTTGGTAAATGAATGAATATTGGTCCAAATGAAGTGATTTCTATTTCTTATTTTAATTGATATTCCAAATGAATCATTCCAATATTAATATCATAAATTCATGAGCCTCCCATATTGTTTCAGAATTCCTGAATTTGGCCTAGTTGTGCAATCTTGGAAGGAAATTTTTCTCCTCCTAGGAACCTTCCCAAACTTGTTGGAGCGAACATAGGATATTAATTGATTTTCATTTAATGTTATTGAGCATCCCTACGTCAAAATACATCATCATTACTTCTAAGTCAATGCTTATTTGAAGTTCTAGTTTGCATATGTTGGGGTGCCCAAGAGCCTTGGAGTAGAATTCATCCTGGATGATGTTCGAAACATTAATGGTCCCAGTACATTGTGCAAATTTTCTATCAGCTGGCATGATACTCATACCTTCCAGAGTCCTTTGATTTTTCCTACCTATAGTCAAACTAGTCACGAGAGTTCATAGTTTTACCTTGAGTCTTGTAGGAGAGTTAGTTAGTGTATCATCAATATTGGTTGGTACATTACAGTGTTATCAAATCATGGTCCTCTAAAAATTCTCTTGACATATTAATATGAGTCCCAAAAGAGATTGAGATTCTAAGAAGAAAGATACTCTGACAGAGGAAGAAGAGGGAGAAGAAGTCAATTCTACTAAAGGCAAGTTACAAGGAGAGTCAGATATGTCTAAAAATGAAGATAAATATGAGTTCAAAATATTTTTGCAAAGCATGACAAAAGGTTTACAATACATATCCCACAACATTGTCCAATCCAATAAAAAGACTAGAGAGTTCTTAGCTCAGTAGCTAGGAAGCAAAAATGGAGAGGGGATCAACAATGGTTCCCAACATGGCGAAAGGAAGATCAATGGTGGTTCTATTTTCTCAATAATTGGGCCTCACAATCGCCCTGATAAATTCAAGATTGAATCTCAGCCCAAATCCAGGCCTACTATGCCCAAGTTTACTGAAGAACAAAGGGAGGAACCTGAGGTTCGAAATGAAGGTCTTGCTTCATGGGAGGATAAATATGTTGAGTACCTCACACTGAATGAAGAATGTAGAAGAGACTTGCAATTCAAATATTTATGTGATCTTCAGTGCAATACCAATTCAAGAGGAATTTTTAGAATTCCAAATCAGAACTATGAGTTAAGAAATACTATTGGTAATATTTCTTTTCCTTACTTTGATGGCTCACAAAAGTGCACTGCTAACTCTTGGATTCAAAAGCTAGACACATATTGTCAGTTGAATCCAATGGCTGAGATAGATGCTATCAAGTTGGATACTCTACAATTAGATGGTGAAGCCAATGATTGGAGGTTTCATGGCCTGAAAACACTTGGGCATGATCAAGTGACCACTTATGAAGAGTTCACAAGAATATTGGCTGCAAGATTCGAAAGAAGAGATCCCGAAATCACCTTCAGAGAACTATTGCATGTGAAGTAGATGGGGACTCTTGAAGCCTACATATCTGAGTTTCAAAAATTAGCTGTGATGGTCACTGATATCTCAGAATATCGATTGATCCTGTTGTTCATTGAAGGGTTAGAAGAACCTTTGAAAGGTTTGGTGAAGGCCTATAGAACCTCTACCTTGTAAGATGCATTGAGTAAAACAAGAGATTTTCAAGAGTTTATTCCGAGGACAAGGTTTCCTCCTAGAAATTTTGTTCCTGCTCAATTCAAGAATAAAAGGCCACCCATGAAGATTCCTTCTGGAAATTTCAATAATGACAATTACTCCAAATATAGAGATGAATTGAGAAGAAGGAAGTTGTGTTTCCCCTGTCAGGAACCATGGGTTCCAGGACACAGATGTGCTAAAGGAAATGCACACTATATTGAAGTTTATTTAGAGAGTGAAGCCGAAGAGGAAGAAGAAGAGGCCCCAACAAATTCTGAAGTGGCCTATGAGACTACATAAGAAGCCGCATACCCCCGAGGTGAGAAAAATTCCAGTATTGTCAGGAGTACCTCGCTTCCACACTCTCTAATTCAAAGGAGTGGTTCAAGGGAAATCAATCACTATGTTAGTGATGGAGGAGAAACACATAACTTCATTAATTCATCTTTGGTTGAAAGAAGGAAGCTATCTAATAAGAAATTTGGAGTCTTCATTGTTATCATTCCAGGTAATCATTCTATGGATTGTTCTAGGTGGATTCCTAATTTGCAAATTACTATAGGATATCACACTATTATAGATAGCTTGTATGTTGTGAATGTGGTTGATACTAACATGGTTTTGGGAGTACAATGGTTTTATTCCATTGGGAAGCACAAAATAGGCTACCAAATTCCTGAGATGACTTTCCAAGGTGAAGGCACCTCTTTATAAGTAGCACAATATCCATAATACATTCAGAAATTGCTCCAAAATCATAAGAGGGTATTTGGGGACCTTCCTCATGGTAGGCCACCTGATAGAGGAGTGGACCATAGAATTGAGTTAGATATAGGCACATCACCTATCAAAGTCCATCCTTACAAGCACCCAAAAAGATTCAAGGATGAGATAGAGCGAACCATCAAGGAACTGCCTAGCCTGGGATTCATTAGACCAAGATCAAGTCCTTTTGCATCATCTGTAGTCCTTGTGAAGAAGAAGGATGGGACCATACGCATGTGCACAAACTACATAGTTCTCAACAAGAAGACTATCAAGAATAGATATCCTATCCCAAGGATTGATGAGATGATGGATGAACTACATGGAGCCAAATACTTTTCAAAAGATTTACCTTCACTCTGGTTACCATCAAATCAGTATGCGGGAGGAGGAAATCAAGAAGACAGCTTTCTGGTGTCATCATGGGAACTTTGAGTTCCTGGTTATGCCTTTTGTCCTAACTAATGCACCTGTAACTTTTCGATCTTACATGAATAGAGTGCTTAGTAGGCAGCTCCGTAAGTTTTTTCTTGTTTTCTTCGATGATATCTTAATCTATAGTAGAACTTGGGAGGAGCATTTGCACCATTTGGATGTTGTGCTAACAATCTTGGCAGATAAGTATTTCTATGCAAAACTATCCAAGTGCGAGTTTGGAATGATTGAGATTTTGTATCTTGGTCATGTGATTGGGAAAGAAGGAGTTAAGGTTCACATGGAGAAGATCCAAACCATTTTGTATTGGTCAAGTCCTAAAAATATCACTGAATTGAGAGGATTTATTGGGATATGCACTTACTACCGGAATTTTGTCAAAGGATTTTCAAAGTTGACATCTCCATTAACCGACCTTACTAAAATAGGAGCCTTTAATTGGACATAAGAAGATGAACACACATTTAATAAGATGAAGGAGGTAATGAGTATTTGTCATATTCTTGCACTTCCATATTTCTCTCAACCTTTTGTTCTTGAATGTGATGCTTCAGGGAATGGGATTTGAGCAGTCTTGATGCAAAACAAGCATCCCCTAGCCTTTGAAAGTAGGAATTTTCCGCCCCATGAGAGGTTATATTCAATCTATAATAAGGAGATGCTAGCCATCATGCATGCGCTATTCAAGTTCAGACAATACCTTGTGGGTAGTAATTTCATCATCAAGACTGATCATAACAATTTGAGACACTTCTTGACCCAAAAGGAGTTGAATTATAGGAAAAAAAAGTGGGTAAGAAAGGTCCAAGCATTCAAATCTGAAATTGAATACAAGAATGGTAAGATGAAAACTGTAGCTTATGCTCTTTCTAGAAAACCAACCTTTGCATTAATAAATTTTCATGATGATTGGAAAGCACAACTAGGAGTAGAGTTACAAAGAATCAGTTTGCTTGTGATTTATTTGATGGAATCATTCATGATGATACTTACAAGATTCTTACTGATATAATCTATCATAAGGATAAGATCTTTTTGGTTCCATAATCCTCATTAAAGAAGAAGATCCTATAGGTTTCTCATGATGCGCCCCTAGCAGGACATCCGAGGTTTGTGAAGACATACAAGAAAGTGAAGGAAATGTTCTCTTGGAAGGGCCTGCAGAAGGAAGTGATGGAGTATGTTATATAATGTGTGTCATGTCAAAAAAACAAAGTAGAGCATACTCATCCAGTTGGAATCTTACAACCACTTCATATTCCTGAGAAAAAATGGGAAAGTGTATCGATGGATTTCATCACGAGGCTTCCCAAAAGCCAAGGTAAAGACAATATTTTTGTTGTGGTTGATAGATTGACTAAATATGCACATTTATTTGCTGTCACAACTAATATTGGAGCCAAAAAAGTGGCTGAAATTTTCATCAAAGAAGTATTCAAACTTCATGGCATGCCCAAGTTCATCATCAGTGATAGAGATAGTAAGTTCACTAGCATTTTTTGGAAATAATTGTTCAAGTTAGTGGGGAAAAGTTTGGACATGAGTACAAGCTACCATCCACGGACTCATGGCCAAACAAAGAGAGTGAACCAATGCCTGGAAGGATACTTGAGAAAATATGTTACTGGTCAGCAAAATTCATGGACTACTTGGCTTCATTTGGGAGATTTTTGTTACAATACTACTTTTCATCTTTCAATTGGAATGTCACCATTCAAGGCCCTATATGGATATGCTGCACTCACTTTTTCTGAACTAATATTTGGTGATTGAAAGACACAAAAGTAAAAGGATTGGCTCCAAGAGAGTCAAGACATACTCATAACTCTCAAAGACAACTTACGGGTAGCAAAGAATAGGAAACAGGTGCATGCAGACAAGCATAGAGTGGAGCGAACCTTCCAAGTAGGAGATCTGGTATATTTGAGGTTGCATCCCTATAGAAAATACTCATTGAAGTCTAAGGGAGATGAGAATTTGCAACCAAGGTTCGATGGTACCTACCAAGTCCTAAGGATGATCGGGGAAGTGGCTCATGAGCTAGAATTACCTCTAGGTAGTAGGATTCACAATGTTTTCCATGTGTCTTGTTTGAAGAGGAAATAGGGAAACAAGTTAAGCTTTCAGAAGAATTGCCTCTCCTTGATGATGAAGGAAATTTGGTTCTATTTACAGAAAAAAATTTGGAGGTCCGAGAGAAGAAGCTAAGGAGGAGAATCATTAAGGAATTCCTGGTGCAATGGGAAGGACTACCTAGTGAGAATGCTACTTGGGAAGGAGAACACATCTTACAGCATACCGGTTTGAAATTGCTTGAGGGAAAGCAATATTGGGAGGGGAGGACTATCATGTCCCCTCAATGATGATTACTAGATTAATTTCCTAACCCAATAAATCCCTTGGGTTGAGGAGACAACTTCATTTACTTGGGGTTAATTTTGAAAGTTCGGGCATTTAATTAATTAGGGAGTGTGGTTTATTTTTCCTAAAGTTTGATATGCACTTAAGAATAATGATTTTTCATCAAATAAGTATTTTTATTTTGAAATAAAGGGGATAATTCTCCACAAGTGCGCCTTAGAGGATAAGGTTGACCAAAGAGATGACTTGCAAGAAAAGATAGGTGAAAGTGTCCAAAGCTAGAAAACCAGGAAAAAGAAAGAAAGATGGTACAAAGCATAAAGGAAACAAAAACTCAGGAAAAACAACATAAAGCATAAAGTAGCACAAAAGAAGAAAGCTGTATAAAGACATAAAATTAGGATAAGGCAGAAGCAGGATAAGGAATAAAATCAAGAAAAATTAGTAAAAAGCAAAGCATGATAGAAAGGCTAAAGCATAAAAGGTAAAAGTAGAAAGCAAAGTAGAAAAGGAGAAGAGGATGAAAGCAAGATTTCCTTATCCATCCATGAGGGCGCATTAGCATAGGATAATTTCTCCTCAAGTCATATTTCATCTATAAAAGGAGGAGAGCACACCACTATCACATATTTTGACAGTTGGAGAATTGGAGTGAGTGCAATTGTGCCTCAGTGACTTGGGAGATGTGCCCCTAGTCCAAGGTGGGAGATGTGTCCCTGCTTCCTATGAGAGGATGATGGTATTCATCCATTGTCATTGAGATTATTTCAGGTCCCGAATTATTCACGAGTGGAGTACGAGCCTATGACAGAGATTTGATAGCTCTACGTGCAGATCTATGAGTGTTTTCCTAGTCTTTCTTGATGAAAGAACTTGTTCTTGATGTATCTCTTTCCTGAGAACTATATAATGTATGAATCAACTACTGATGAATGATATGACTGCAATAATGGACCTATGAAGTCAATTCTGAATTTTTACTGAATAAAAATCTGATTCCAATACCTCTTCTTGCACCTAGTCTAGATTTCAATGAAAATGAGATAGTTTCTAGAATTTGTTTGGTAAATGAATGAATATTGGTCCAAATGAAGTTATTTATATTTCTCATGTTAATTATTATTCCAAATGAATCATTCCAAGCTTAATATCATAAATTCGTGAGCCTCCCAAACGGTTTGGGAATTCATGAATTTGTCCTAGTTGTGTAATCCTGGAAGGCAATTTTTCTTGTATGTTTGTGAGACCTCCTTAGAACCTTCCCAAAATTGCTGGAGAAAACCTTGGCTTTTAATTTACTTTCATTTAATTTCATTGAGCCTCCCTAAGTCAAAATCCATCACCATTGGTTCCCAGTCAATGCTTAGTTGAAGTTCTAGTTTGCATATGCTGGGGTGCCCAGGAGCCTTAGAGTAGACTTAATCCTGGATGATTTTTGAAACATTAATGGTCCCAGTACATTGCGAAAAGTTTATATCAACTTGCATGATCCTCATCCCTTCCAGAGTCTTTTGATTTTTCCTACCTACAATCAAACTAGTCACCAGACTCTCATAGCTTTTCCTTGAGTCTTGTAGGAGAGTTAGTTAGTGTATCATCAGTCCTAGTTGGTACATTATATAGAGTGAGGGGGAATGAGGACATCCATAGAACCTTATAACTTGTTGTTGGCTTGAGGTTGTACCTCCTAGTTCATATTTGCACCTTGGTGTCATTAATAATGTTGGTCACCCAAACATTGTACAACAGACCCTATTTTTTTTTTTTTTTATGGACTATGGACTTACAATTGCACCTTATGCATACCTTAGTGGGACCCTCTTTCCTAGTGTGCACTCATTGGGAGAAATTCCCTCCCATTTATGTGTTGTTTTCATTTATGAGCCCTCTCCCTAGATTCTAGGAGTTGCAAACTAGATTTTAGATTCCAGAAGATAGAATTTAGCCTCCACCTCCATAAGTGCGCTCCACTCCTCTATTCATGGATAAGCTCCCTATTTTTGTGCTTATAGGTCATTTATGATCCTATTGTACCCACTCTCTCACCTCAAATGACTAGTGCGCCCTCCTTGAGATATTCCCGGCCTCCACTCCTTGGTTTTTGGTAACTCCTCCTCATGGTGCTAATCTGGGAAAGGGAATCTCCTAACTAAGAAAACACTCCACTAATTTGAGTTAAGTCTCCATGATGAAACTTAACCTTAACTCTCTATAATTTGAGTTGATCCCCTTGGGTTAGTGTCACGTCCCCTCCTGTCGATCCAACGCAAGGAAGGGAACATGACTACCAAAATATGGGATTTTACAAAACTTAACCCCATTCATCATGAAAAAACTGATGGCATTACAAGTAAAATGCATATGTGTGCATATGCAAATCAAAGAAACCATGCACATCGGAATAAAACATCATCCACACACATTTCATATACATTCAGCACAATAACAGTCATCAAATTAATTAAAACAGTGCATAAGTAAAACACAGAAATAGAGAATACTTATTTTGATTATGAAACTGTCCCAAGCAACTAGCTACGCAGCTGCAACGGTCCAACCCAAGCATAGGTCTCTACCCAACCTGTATTATTTCAGCACTCAGAGACCACCCCCGAGCTGGGCATGATATCCACAACGAAAAGAGGACTCTCAATCTCAGCACAACCCAAAGCAATGGATACTCATACCCATACCCCAACATACTCTATATACACACAACAAACACTGTCATTAGGCATGGATACACATTTTTAACAATGGGACTTAGAAACCAGATGGCCATGGGTTTTCCCCAAAACGTGGGCACATCAAAAACGGATTGTGAGAGGGAGAATCGACCATAGGGAAGAAAATGATTTATCCCACAGATATATGAGCATTAAGTGGGTCAAAACAGCCTCTATGGACCCCAAATCGATTTCCCCTTCCTTCCCGCTGTTCTGCAACATAAAAATGCCATTCTCCCAGCTAGAAAACAATGAAAAACCAGAAAAAACGTGGAGGGAAACGCCTAGGTAGCTCCAAACTCGTGAGAGAGAAAAACTGATGGGTGAAGAATGGCTTGGGGAGCAATTTCATGGCTCCTTTCTTGACCAAAAAGTCAAACATAGATTTCCATGAAGGGTGGCTTGCCCATACCCAAATTTGGACAGCCATACCTCCCCATTTTCCAAGGCATTAACTACCTCAACCAACTCTTAGGAGAAATGAATGATTGGGCACAAAAGTCAACATGGGTAGTTGAGGGTTCTCTTATTGACACTTGGATTGGCTTTATTGGCTCAAGGGTTTATATATTTCCCTCCCTATTCCTTGTAAAAATCATGCCCTCATCTCTTGTTGCATTGCATAATTAGTTGTGGGCATTTCTATTAAAATGCATATTTACAATTTCCATTGCTCACTAGCACATGGGTAGCATAATACCAAATACTTTCCTCTTCAAGGTCGAGCGTTCACTAGCAAGGCCTTGGCCTTGAGCTCCACGCTAGGAATCATACATAATATGCATACAATATTTACATTATAGCCAAAATATCCTAAGGGTCAAAACAGTTAGAGTTGGTCTCCTTGTGCTATAAATTCACAAGTCCTCTCATTGTTGAAGCTAATCTCGAGCTTTGGATCACTTGACTTGTGTTATCTCACTGTGTTGTGAGAGTTGAACGTATTGATATTGTGTTGATACCTAGCATTATTCTAGGATCCTATTAGAGAGTTAGTCTAGTTGTATGTTTCCCTTGCTTCCTTGAGTTCACTCTACTAGTCCAGGTTCTTGCACAGGAAGCCAGGAAATGGAATGATGATATCATGAGGGAGGAGTTAGGTGAAGGGAGTCTCATCCCATAGGTAGTGGAGAAAGAGAGGAAAGCAGTAGTGGGAAGCATTGTGGTTCTCGGAAGAGGTAGTTCTGAGAGTTCCTAGACTAAGTGTGCCTATACTTGCGGATTTGTGGCCTTAGCTTGGGGGTGACCTGTTCAAGTGAATTAGACTTGACTGTGTCTATGGCTGGGAGAAAATTTGTCTTGTTGAAGCCAATTTCCCATTGAACATAAGTATTTGTTCACATTCTTCTTTATTATATTTTATCATATTTATGTGCCATGGAGGCTGAATTGTGTCCTGGTTATGTTTATGGTTTATGTTCTAGGATTTGTATGTAGGATGGATGGCCTTCGTACATTGAAACTTTGATTTTCTATGAGCTTCTTCTACCCTATATTCTTTCTCTTCTCCTTTGTGGTTTACCAATGTGGCTTTCACAGTAATCAGAGGGGCAAAACCATATGTTCTGATTCGCCCATTGCTGCTCATTTTTGGTTGTGAGACCTATTCCATTGCATTCAGAGAAATATTTCCTTTAAGAAACACCTTTTGTTTCATTGGAAAATCTTTTTGTATGACCAAGTTATGATTGTTTTTGTCGGCAGTGTTTCCAGTGCTGAAAGGAACACACCCTATCTTCTGATTGAGAGCACCTTTGATTGTAAATATGTTCTATTGTTGTAGATCTGGTTATAATATTGTAGATCCGAATATATTGGTATAGATCTGATTTGTATTGATGATTTATGGATGGAGGGAACGCAGCCATACAATCTAAATCATAATTAGTGAAAGATGGTTGTAGGGGACAACCACGGGATTTGATTTTGGAGGTTGTAGTTGGCAGCCTGTGTTTTTGTTTTCTATTATTTGTGTGGTTGTATTTGATATTATTGTTTCTACTTAACCATGCTTTCATCACACACATCACAGAATTGATAAATAATCCTCATGTGAAAGATACTTTTTATGCAAGCAACCATAACAACTAAATACTCACTACTCATGTTCTCAACAAATTTACAATCCGATATTACTATTAAGTACTTGACTTAATTATATGCTCATACTCATGCTAGAGATTCTCATTACCATGCCTTACTCATGTACACGATATGAATTGCATTATTACTATGTTTAATAGTATGCACATTGGGAAATATCATGTTTGGTTTTTATGCATTTCATAAGGCTATAAGTTTTAATTTCTTGATTATATGGCCTATTGGCCTTACCTTAGAACACTTAATTCCGATGTGTATATTAATTTATCCCCTTTCCTAGGTCTCCTAGTGCCTTTGCCCTTGTTTAAAGGCTGGGCACACTACAATATTGGTGGGCATTATTTGGATGCCTAGCCCAATCAATCCTAAACTAACTAAAATGTTGTTTTGTGATCTCCTATGGATGATTTTAGTTGGTTGAGAATTAGAAGTACAATGTTTATTTTAAAATGGTCCAAAATTTATTAAGGAGTGCAAGAGAGGTATTTCAAAATTCCATATATTCTAATCCATACAAATCACCAAGAATGCAAGATGGAGAGCATATTATATTTGAAAGAGTCTTTAGGTTTCTTGGTGGGTGTTGAAGTGGAAATCACACATGTGTTTTGAAAGAAAATGGAATTGACATTTGCAACTAACTAAAGAGCATAAAGTAAGGACACGTGAGCATTGATGTCTCTTTACTTCAACTTAATTAAACTCTAAGTATGAAATGATTGTTTGCAAATAACAACTAAAATGATTAATGAAAGATATGTGTGCAAGGAAGGTTTTTCAAGCCTTTGACCCTTTTTTAATTTTCCAAGATCACTAAGAGTGCAAGGAAAATAACATACTTGGGGAAATAGGAGTCTTTAGGTTCCTCACTTGTGTGAGAAAGTGAGCTAAAATATCGTGTATAAATTAAAGAAATGAGAAAGAAGCAGTAATATATCTAACTAGAGGTATCTAAATCTAATTGCCTAGACTAACAATTTCTGAGATGGCAAGCATAATCATTCAACTACTAGTGAGTACTAAGAGGTCCGTTGAAAACCTCAAAGTATTTTAGCCTAAATAGGATTCAAGAAATGACTTCTTTACTTCCTATCTTGAGCTAAGTTATGTAATTATTAAAGAAAATACAACTGCATGTGAGTTAATAATTTTCTGGTTCATTAAGAAACCATTGAAATTGCAAGTAACTGTGAAAATTGAAGTCAAAAGTAGAAAATGGAAATGTTGCACAATTTGTTGGACCCAAAGCCGCGTTGTATGGAACACGCATAGTGTTACAGAGGTAACACTAATTTACCGCATGCTTACAGAGAAGCAAGACTGCACGAGTAGCATGAATTTCAAAGAGAAATCCATGTTATGCTACACAATAGGGACGTCGGGAGCTGCACTACTAATAAAAAGATGAATCTGGTCTGAGGGATTCTAGATTCCGACTATTGAGAGGTTGGATAGTAAGCTATTTCACCTACACAAAACTTAAAATAATTTATTTAGCAAAATACAACCTATCTATAATGTAATGAACAAAAATAAGAGTGGTGTTGCCATAAATACTGTGGGGAAAATAACCAAGGGTGAGTAGTCTTTCCTACTAATAGAAATCCTTGAGGCTGTAGCAAGGACCCAGTATTGTGAATTGTGATTTAGCATCCCAAAATCCAAATGGAAAAGAAAACTCTAACTAAGAAATTAAAAAAAAAACTAAGAAGAAATAATGGGACAAGTTCTAAGAAAAACAAATAGAACAAGAGTATGCCAAACCAAATGCCGATTTCCCAATAGTTTAGCTAGATACAATGGTGTCACCTAGGAGGTGAGGGATTCAAAGGGAATCCAAAAATATCCCTTAGGGAGGTCCTTCTCCACACAATTGCAAGATAACTAACATAGAACAATGGAGAAACACTTGCTTCTTAGAGGAAGAAAGCAAGGGAGCTTTTGCATGCCAATTTGAGGTAGGAAGCAAATTGAAAGATGAGCTCTCAATGCAATTCCAACAACATAAATTTGCTCTAATTTTCTCCTTATAGAATGCATTCCCATGGATTCTTTTTATAGGAAAAATGGAGGCCAAGAAACATGTAGATCCAAATGTGAACACTCTTTCCTTTGAACTGGTTCTTCAAGTACACGAGGGGGGCTATTGAATGCTCCCAAGCATGTGAGGAATATTTTTCAAATTTCGGATCCAAGAAATCCGTTTTGAGCTTTGAATGCACTACAGAAGTAACTGGTCCAACCATTTTGATAGTTGCACGAATTTTGAAGGAAAATATGTGCAAGTATGCATGGGTCACTGAACAAGTAAGTCGCTCTTATACCATAGGTGCTCAGTGCATTTAGTTGCACAATTTTCCGTATCGATTGCTTTTTTCATTTTAGGGCTCAATTTATCTTTTGGATCTAATGAGGATGTCTTTGGTGAGATGCATGTTGTATTTTGATGACTCCTATTTGCAAGATTAGCTAGAATGTTGCATGTGTGTGAAATTCAAGCATTAACAGAGAGTGGAGAGGAGGTTGTGACGAATGTGATGTAGGTTGTATCCTTTCATTTTGCTGGATGGAATAAAAGAAAGGAGTTTCCATTTCTCCATGGATGTATCCCATATTGGGTGAACCACACATATTGGTGTCTCTCTTGTATTTTGTTCTTATGTGTTTTATTTCTGCAATTGTTTTGTTTTTTTTGCTCTGTAATCTTGTTTTCTAACACTTTGGTTTCCACATCCAAAAGGTTTGTTCTTATTCTCTACGACTCTTCATATTTTCATAATAATGATATTTACAACTAACCATAATCCGTCGGATTAGGTTTCTAATAGGCAAGACTGAAATTTATAGGTTCATTTTAGATAAAGGATATACTTCTCCTCATCATCGAAAAGAGGAATATGAGAAATTAATATAACCCTTTTTTAATCTACCTATTCCCATGCTTGGTAATGATACATCTCAACAATGGTACATCAGGTGCAGGAGGGGTCTTCTTTGACACTGGGGGAAATATAGTAAATTCATATGCTTTTGGTTTATGGATTGGCACTAATTATCAACCAAACATTTTTCTTTGCATTTGGGCTTGAAGTTGGATTTTGAAGAAGAAGTGCGGTCCTTAGTCGTGTTTGGGGATTCTCTCTGTATTCCTTCGCAGACTAGGAATCGTCATGAAATTGAGCATCGTATTCCTGGTCGCCTTCACAATCGTATTTTGGGTCTCCTTGCCCGCTTCCAATCGATTAATTTTTTTCATGTCCAAAGAGATCTCAACATGGTAGCTGATGGCCAATTTGGGGGAGAAATTTTCCATTATAGGATTCCTTAAGTCTTCATTTGGAATTCCTCTAATGCTAACTATTATTCAAGTTATGAGGTTGGTGAGTGTTAATAGTCATAATGACATCAGTAACACTTGGTGGATGATTTATCCCTTCAATGGTGGTGAACTCAAGTTCAATAAGGGAGTGTTTAAGTCCTTTAATACGAGAATCCTGGTTGACAGTATCGTCAATCAAATTGATCCCTTGCCTGGTAGATTTGCTGGTTATAAGTTTTGGGGTTCTAAACAGGTTGGGTTTTCAGATAACATTGGCAATGGTGAGCTTGTGTGCTCTTTTGGGATGTTGGTGAAAAATGTTGTGGACTCCTCTGCCTTCTCCTTAGCCCGAGGAGATAGGCACTTTAGAGACGTACATGTTCTTCTATGCTCTTGCTCTATGGATAAAGATGGGACCTAGGAGGTGCAGGTTAATATTGTCTCTGATAGTGAGGATTTGGAGGAGAATATCAGTGAAGAGCAGGATGAGGATGATTCTCAAGAAGACTTCATGATGCCACTATGGATGAAGATGAATCCTCGGTAGATGAAGATGTTGTACAACATAAGCAAAAAACAAATCTGAAACTGATGAATATCTTCTCTATTATGATCTGGATGCAAATAGTGATTCCAATAGTTAGTTTTTTTGTTTTTATGAACCTTTTTTGCCTATTACTAATTGACCAATTTGTTTGAATTTATAGTCTTCTTGGAAGCTCTGTTTTTTGGAATTGTAATTTCCATTTCTGAAGGATTGTATATATTTGTTTCCTTATGCAAGTGACAAATTATGAACCTTCGAAGTTATAGAGGAATTTTGTAAACTTATGTTGAAGTTAGTTCAACCTTTTATCAATACAAATATATCTGTTCTGGTTAAAAAACATGATATATTTCAACAATCTCCCTTTGATACAACAAACAAATCTCTTCTTTGGATTGAGACAAATCCCATATTTACAACACTCATCAAAGGTTTGTGTGACGTGTTGGGTATGAATAGTTTTGGTTTTAAGGATTATAACGATGGAATTTATGTAAATTACTATTGATTTATTAATTAATTCTAAAGGCATTGATCCATGGCCCTTTTGAAAGTGACGCCAACATTAATAAATCTAAAGAGCATTCTGCAATATGCTTGAGTACCCCTCTTGGTTGTGAATTTAATTTTCAATTAATCATTAGATGAGACCATAACTTGATTGTATTTGGATAATCCTTCTAATCAAGACATCATTTAGGGACTCATGACTAATGGTAGAATTGGTAGATAGATGGGAGGGAATAATTGAACGTTTTAAAAGTTTTGATGAGATTCTTGAAGTCCATGCATAAGAGGATTTTTTCACTCCTTTTATGAACTTGAACAAAATTAGCTACCTAATTAGATGAGACCATAACTTGATTGTATTTAGATAACCTTGCTAATAAAAACATCATCTCAGGGACTCATGACCAATTGTCAAATTGGTAAATAAATGGGAGGGAATAATTTTGGGTTAGAAAAGTTTTGATGAGGTTCTCGTAGTCCATACATAAGAGGATTTCTCCACTCTTTTTATGGGCTTGAACAAAATTAGTTACTTAAGTGCTATGCCTGACTAGGTAAGTAATTTAAGCATCTAAAGGTTTCTGTAGTGCTTTAGATATAATGGCCTTTATTTTTGTTGAAAATGTTTCATATTTAGTTTCAATGGAATGGAATGGTATGGTATGCTTTAATTATTTTATTTTGTTTCATTACAACAATTTAAGATATAGATTTTTGAATTCAATGTTTTATGTAAACATTTCATAAAATATAATTAAAAAAATATATTATACATATTTTTTGTTTTTCTATATAAATAAAATGTTAAAAAAATAATAGGTTAAAATACATTTAACATTTTTACCAAAATATATGTTTATATATTTTTTATTAATTTTATATATAAATAATAATAAAATTATATATTTTTGCCAATGTAGTTTATAGTGGGGACATCAAATGATGATTTTATATATTCATCAGAGGATTTGGATTTGACCCCTTTTTTTTAAATGGTGGTTCAAAGGTATGGTCAAAATTACAATCATTACATAAAGTCGATTCCTAAGGAGCAAGTGTTACAAAGCGAGATTTAAACTAAGGTATAAAAGATGACAACATTCCATCGATTTACACTTAATTGACAATAATATATATATATATATATATATATATATATATATATATATATATATAAAATAATTTTTTTATTAAAATTATATAAATAAGATATTAAATAAAAAACACATTTAATTTATATATAAATAATAAAATATATAAAATAAAGAGGAATAATTATCATTATCATTTTCACTTTTTATTACATTATCATTAACATTTTCACTTTTTATTACATTTTACTCACTCACTGTGCTCAACATTTGTTCTATGTCCAGTTCCTTTTTTCCCAGCCCCACCCAAACCCAACTTCAATTTGGTGAATGTGGAAGGAGCTATTAAGAATAAATAATTTTTTTGAGCGATCGAGCAAACCGTAAGCTGGTCATTCAAGCCAATAAATGTCTCAACTGAATTGAACTGGGTAGATGAAATGAATGGATAGGAATGTGAGAAATGTTAAAGAATGGATAAGAACTTGAGAAATTAATAAATATAAATATTAAAAATTAAATATAAAAATTAATGGTTAAAAAGGAAATGAATATCAAAATAATATTTATCTTTAATTTGGAAATATTAAAGATACATGTTATTTTTATTAGAGATATATGTTATTTTTATGTACTCTTTAATTTATATAAATAACAAAAGATATTGCTTGAAAAAATATTAAAATAAGAATATTAAAAACAAATATTAAAAAATGATAAAATAATTAAAGAAAAAATTAATAAAAAGAAATATTAAAAATTAAATATAAAAATAATGATTAAAGAAGAAATAAATACCAAAATAAGGATAAACATAATATACGAGAAGATTAAAGGGATGTAACTAAAGGAAAAAGTGACGATGTTGAAAACTATTGAAGTTGAAGAATTAGAGGGGTTTAATATTAGCTTAATTCTTAATGAGAATTAAAATTATTAGGGTGTTTATCAATTTTAAAGATTTATTTTGAAAAGTAATAAGACTTAAAAATTAAGATTTTGGTTTGATCAAAGTAAATTAAGTGCTTAGTGTTATGAAGGTGTGAAATGATATCAAATTTTAAATAACATTTATAACAAGAGCTACAAGGTGGCAATGTCCCTGACATTACCATTGCCAAGTATTGTTGGGAGATGGGAAATGTTGAAGGAGTATGAAGATTTTGTCATGTTCCATTTTTTACAATGAAAATGTTCCAAAAAAATGTAATTATAATTAATACATCTCAATCTACAGCTTTTTCCACTTCTCTAGATACCTACATGCACATTCATGGTCATATTATTATAATTTGTTCCTCCTTGGTGGGAAGATATCTGATTTTTATATATAAAAGAAATTGGTTCATGGTGGTTTATATTGCATTGAAAGAATACGGTACTCAATAACAACAATTATGTATGCATAGAGGAAAGGGTACTCACAAAGATACTACATGAACTTTTACTTGTTAAATTCCAAGTTCCAATATAAATCAAAATAATGGAATGCAAGTGCCATGCTTAAATACTTAATTTTATATTGTTTTTTAATTAAAGTAAATGAATTTATATTAAATTAATATGATTAACATTCTTAAAACTAGTTAAATAAATTATAATTTTAAATTTAATTAAAAAGTATAATAAAGATAATGTGATAAAATTTTAAGAAAATAAAATCTTATTAATATGGTATTAATTTAAATTATTCAGCACTCCTAAAGAAAGAAGCAAAAAGCAATTCAAATGAACCATACATCTAAATGGTGGCATGTTGATTTTAATTTAGATAGAAGTATGTTCAAATAGTTGAAAACAAACTTATATGCATTACCTTTATTAAATTGAAAAATTGAGGACACGATTAATGATGATGAAATTGTATTGCTAGAATCAAAGCATTGAATGAACATACATGCAAACAACTTCTGAGAGAGAGGAAGGCCATATGGCTTCAACTTTCATAAACACAACATTGAATAATTAAATGTAGTGTTATATCTTACTTTAATGATGAGCAAAAAAAAACACTAAATAAAAATCTAGAAAAGGAAAATATTCGGTATGATTTCCAAGGTGACCCAGCCCCTAACTCAACATTTAATTTGTTAATTCAATGTCCATAACCAATAAAAAATATCAAATTTTTAAAAAATTGGAAGTTAAATTTTGAATTCAATGTCCATAACCAATCGAAAATATTAAATTTTTAAAAAATTGGAAGTTAAATTTTTATTTTTCAAAATTTATTTAATACATAATATACACCAAACATTATAAAACATTCGAGAACATATTTCATAGAAATAAAAATTAACACAAAATCAAATTAGTTTGGCTTAAAACTATTACCTGCAGCTTTCGACGGTTATAATAAAAACCATTCACCACACCCACACATCCCGATCAATTTATATGAAAAAAAGTGTCTATGGTTTCCACCACCAACTACTTACACAAAATTTAACTCATCAAATTTCCTCCGCAGCAACGCATTCAGCAGGATGATGGGATGAGAAGACCTGAGCCGCCTGGCACCCACACAGTATTCAATAATTAAATATACTGTTATATCTTATTTTAATGATGAACCAAAAAACACTAAATAAAAACCGAGAAATAAAATCTAACCCTGTAACTATCTTGAAATAAGCCACAAAAATACACAGGAAAATATCACTTTCAAGAAAAAGAAATGCTTGTTGCGCCAAGAGTTAAATAAATGGATTTCAATCATTTCAGTCTCCAGTAAGAATAGAAAGATGACCTGATTGACAATAGGAGGAATGTTGGCAAATCTCAACAAATCTTCAATCTTCTTGCATGAAAAATTGCTAACGCCAATGGACTTAGTAATACCCAACTCCACACATTTCTCTAATCCTCTCCATATAGACTTGATATCTAATGAAAAAAAGTCTTCCTCTTTAGGAAATGGATGCGATTGATGAGCCATAAACACACACAACTCAGCCCTCAGTTTAAGTGCATGATGAGATTGATGGGCAATCTTTAGGTCATTATTGTGCTCCTGAAATGCGCAGATTAATAAAGATACTAATGAATCAAAATTCAAGATGTTGATCTTATGATTCTCTAAATCTAAAATGATGACATATTTGATGCATTCCAAGACAGAGCTTTGCTCTTGCTTGTTTAAGCTGAAAGCTCGTATATTATCTAGCCCGTTTTCTCAGACAGGTAAGGTCCTAGTCCTAGAGCTCTGCTAAATTATAGTAAAGCACTGTGAACTTTAAAGTGAAAGATTTAGTTTAATTTGACTAACAATAAAACACACTGAGATAAACATGCCTTTTTCATTCTGAAATATAAGTCATCTATAAGTAGTAAGTAACTGCTACAATTTGTTTGCCAAAAGGCAGACTTACAATCAGTTAGCCACAGTTCAAGAACTAGTGATGAGAAAATATTAATCACATTTCTCATTTCAATTCCTTGGGACATTACACATCAAAGAAGTAAAATTACAATTCGCCTTTTAGTTCTTTGTCTCCATTAAAATTCTATACATATAGGGAGTAATCTTGCATTTCACTTTCTACCATGTGAAGAATCATGGAGAAAATGCCCATCTTGGCTGAGAATGTAACTAAGAATCCATAGCCATCTTTCATCATCGGAAATCCCAAAAACAACTAGTATGTGACCTTGACTCCTTGATATCTTAGAATTTCTCCAATAAGCTCACCTTTTCCAGAACCCACATACCTTCCACAGATCTTGCGATCTCGGATAAAAAGGAAAGTGGGCACTTCTATTACATTCATCTGTTTCAGAAACTCCATGCATTCTTCATTCTCATCTCCATTCATCCTTGCAAACACCACGGTGTCAGTCATTTTCCTGGCGAGCTTGACCACAGTTGGGTAGACCTTAACACAAGGCACGCAATGATTCAGCCCAACATCCAGAACAACCAACTTGTGGTCATCTGAATGTTTCTTCAACAATGCGTCAACATCCTGCCTATTATGGAGCTGATGAATGGGAGCATCATTGTCACCATAGTAGAGGACATCACCCTCCAACTGGTTTGGACTAATGCCTTCTTCTTCATGAATTTTCACCATGTTCTTGTAAAAGCTAATGGGGGATAGACGTTATGTTTTCTCTTCCACAGAGATCCTTCATTTGCTCAGACTCATCTCCGATTACTAGAATGGATCTCACATCTCGGCAAGTCCTGCTGAGGTCAACCATGAATGGGTATATTCTTTTGTTGAGATAACTATGACTTGCTGCATATTCCACCACTACAAGTTTGTTCTCTGCAAGCGTCAGGGCTTCATCAAATTCATGTACTGTATGAACCTTTTGCACCCTTTCATCTTCTATTTTTATTTCATTCCCTGTCAATTGGGCACTGTTCAAAGCAGCTCTGGAGATAAATCGAAGGCCCATGGGCTTTTGGTTCCTCCATTGAAAAACGACCCTTGAGCTCGAAAAGGGCCTGAAATGAGCTCGCTTTGTGGGCCTTAACGTGGTTACATGATGGGCAGCTAAGGGAGAGTGGGACTGAACTGCATCAAATTTATGCAGATTGATGAGCACAGTAACACCTACAATCTATCAGCCCGACATCGAAACCAACAAGGCCACTTCCAAAACTATATCTTACCTTGTATCTTATAATCCAACAAATTCTCTGTCGATTCAACTTGTAAACCGGTCATGTCAAAGAGAAGGGCATGGAATTAATGGGAAACTCTGGCTGAATTAAAGCATCCTGATTTCCAACGCCCCACCTCCATTCTTGCCGCACTGTGGCCAAATGAAATGAACCTCCATTCTCTGTCAATTCGTAAACGCTGCTGCTCACTGTCAAATGTCTGAACTGGCTTCTTAGAACCCATCTGAACCATGAACAACCCAATCCAGGTAATAAGCATGTTCGGCCTTGCGTAGAGGCAAGCCTTCTCTGAGAGCTGCCTCGTCAATTTGAATCACCTGAGGTCACGGAAAACCAATATTTCAGAGACAATTCTAAACAAAAAGGAAGACATCATCTAACTATTCTCTCAACAACCATGCATGTGTGTCAGGACTAGTTGGTAGTAGTTCTGTAACAAGAAGTTGGTAGCAACATTTGAAGGTAACAACCACATTTACCTGAATTCCACCTGCTTCCAAATCTTCCACCTCATCCTTGATGGACAAGGCAATTTGCATGCATGTTTCAAATCTGCATTATGATTGCATTAGTGCCTCAAATTGACCGAATTATGTTCAGTTACCCAAATTCAAGGATGGGCATAATTAGTAAATTCAAAATATTGTGACAGAAATTTTGGACGCCCTTACCTTGGTTGATCATTTGTAACAAAGGACCACTTCAAGATTGTCATTGGGCCAGTGAGCATTCCCTTCATGGGTCGAGAAGTCATGCTCTGGGCCATCTTAGACCAAAAGACAGTCATGGCTTTTGGTCGACTGACATCACCATAGATAACTGGTGGCTTCACACAACAGGATCCGTAAGACTGCACCCAACCATTGTCTGTAAATGCAAAGCCCTAGAGTTGTTCTCCAAAGTGCTCCACCATGTCATTCCTCTGTAACAGTAAGTTAGATAATTAGCTTCGACTTTCCCCTTGAAAACCTCATAACAGCTTTAGCATTAATTGCAATTTATTTGGTACTCACCTCAGGTTCTCCGTGAACAAGCACATCAATATCAAGGTCCTCTTGCAATTTGACAACTTTGGCAATTTCTTCCTTGATGGAGCTAACATATTCTTCCTCTGAAATCCTGTTATAACATCAGATGTTCTTTGTTACAACCATGTTTCTAGATAATAGCAACAAAACCTCAATTCAATTGAACAATCAGAACAATGAGGCAAAACCCACTTGTTTATCTTGTATTCAAGACGAACCCTGCGCAATTCAACTGTCTGTGGGAATGACCCCATTGTTGTCGTGGGAAGAATTGGAAGATTTAACTTTTTCTGTTGTTGCTCAAGACGAACGTTTACTGGTGTGGCTCGACAACGGTTAGAAGTCTGTAATGCTGCAGCCTGCAATTAGAATTATAAAAGTTATGACTGGCATCGGCTGAAAGGTTCTGGACAGCGAGCTAGATAGTAATAATGGACCAGGCAAATGACTTTAAATTGTTAAGTAAAAACCTAGGTTGTATTATACATTATTGATGGTGCACATCAAAACATCATCTACAGTTTCCTTTAATACAAGCACAGTGAAAGAATGTATTAAATCAGGCACAGGTTATACACGTAAAAATGATCCAATCACTGACTACAACGAGGAATACAATTACCATACAAGACGTTAATTAATTGAACTTATAGCTTTTTGAACTACCTCATTTGTCACTCTCGGAGAAGCCCTCCTTGAAGCTTGTGCAGCTGCGTTGGCTGCAAAGAATGCCTGTGCCTGGCGCAGATGGCTAGTAGAGGCTGCCAAAAACGTTGCACCCACATGTAGAGGAATCGAGAAGCTTCTACTATGGCATGATTTAAGATGCTCGCCGCCTCTGGGATTAGCGTCTGAAACAACCATTTGGACAGAGAGGATTTCAAATTCCTCCTCAACGACCGCTATTTTCACAAAAGCATCTCTGGAAATGCCATTTGCACAAAAAAAAACTCCAAATTCCTCCACCGCGACTGCTTTTTTCTCAAAACCCTTTCTGAAACGACCATTTGGACAGAAAGAACTTCAAATTACTCCTCCGTGGGAACTATTTTCATAGAAAACCTCTCCAAAACCGCTATCAAGATAGAAAGAAGTCTGAATTTCTCCATCGAAATAAATTCCTGCCTGCTTTCTTCCTTCTCTGCTCTAAAATTTTAATGCCGTGCTATTTCCCCAATTTAAAAAGCTATATCAGTATCCACGTGTGTTCTTCAAGCGCAAATCCAAAATAGAGCCAGGACGAAAGGCCATGCACAGAGAAAAGAACTTCGTGAAAGGGTGGAAAATGCAAGCGTCCATACCTTGTCCAGTACACGGTTAAAAAATCCCAACATAATGAACCCGTCCACCATTGTCGAAATAGCCAACCATGCAACAAGCACAGCGCAATAAACTAAACTCCACAGTCCAGTAGGTCTCCCGTGAATTGCGGAAGGCAAGAGCTTTGAAGGAGGGGGCAGTCAAATCTAAAATCCTTTCCTTCAGAGTAGACGCAGAGCACGACCGAAATCCGTGCATCAAACCAGGGAACTAGCATTAAACACCATACGGCACCCACCAGGGAGGATGACGCAACAGCGTCGCCGCGTCCTGGGCACAGAGCCCCAGGACAACGTCACCCTGTACACCACCAATGAGAAAGCAGTTAAATATATTTTTTAAAGTTTCAAATAAATAAATATTGTTTAAACTATAGTGTAACTTTAGCTAAATAAAAATCAAAATTGATAAGTGAAGATTAATCCAACTTCTCGATTTATATATGTCAGGCACATAAAAAATAGAATTAAGTGCTTAGTGTTATGAAGGTGTGAAATGATATCAAATTTTAAATGACATTTGTGAAAAGTAGAGAAGATATATTTGAATTGATCCACGGATTTGATTAATGTATAGTTTACCACAGTAACAACTACTTTGATGAAACTTTGAAATAGATAGTAATAGGTCATATTTATTTTTAATGAATTTAAATAATTGTTTGTGTGTTTTGGTTACGGCTCGTACAACATATTTTAGGATTGTTCAGGATAGGCTCATATATCCACAAGACTGGTGGTACAAACGCCTTTGGCACTGGTCTATACCACTCAAACTCAAATGCTTCTGCTGGATGTTATTACAAAATAAACTAAAGACATGGGACAACCTTCGTACTCGTGGTTGGAATGGTCCAGGCATCTGCACACTTTGTAAGAAAGATGAAGAAAATAAACAGCATTTATTTGTTAAGTGCAGATTTGCAATGATGACCTGGGAGGTGATCTTATCACATTTTTCAATATACCAAACATGGGATGTTGGGGACTTTAATCAATGTCTACTCAACTGGTATAGGAACTGTAAACAACACTTCTACATTGCTATCTGCATTTCCTGGGCCATATGGTTTTCCCGTAATAGTGAGCTTTTTCAAAATGTCAATATCAATCCCACACAGTGTAGCTTGATTGCACTGAATATGTTTGCAAATTGTAAAGATGATACTTCTAAACTAAGGACTGACAGGATCAGTACTTTCAGTTTCAAGGTTGATCAGCCCACTATTTTTTTTGATGGTGCATCACAATCGGGGATATGCGCTATTGGAGGAGTGATATATCTGAATGAGACACATCATTTTACCTTTAAACTCAATTGTGGCACAGGCACAAATATGAAAGCAGAACTGATTGCTCTTTGGTGTATGCTTAAAGTGGCTAATATTTTCGTTCTGGTCAATATTAAAGTTTTTGGGGATTCCAAAGTCACAATTAAATGGGCAGCGGGTGACTTTCAGCTCAATGTACTTAACTTAAGACATTGGGCACTCCGGGCACAATCTGAATTGGCTAAACTTCAAGGTGTACATCTGGAGCACATCTATCGTGAGCAGAATACTCTTGCTGATAAATTATCCAAACAAGCATTATCAGGTTATGAAGGACAACTACTATGGGAGGAATGGGTAGAGCACAACCTCCGGGATGAAGGCACCATTTACTTTTTTGACTAGCTTCTGATATCTGTTGTCACAGGCTGTGATCTTTTGATTTTGTGTAAGAAATGTATAATTTGACACTAGATGATATAGCTGGCATGAGATACATTTCATGATTTTGGTATATGCTGAACTATGTGGTATGACCGATTCTTTTTGACGAATCTGGGTCTATATTGTACTATTTGATTCAACTTTTTTGAATATCAATAGTAGATTTTTTTCGCTGGAAAAAAGGGTTAAAAGAGAGTTTTATTACCCTTTTTAACTAAGATTTTAGTTATTCAATTGGTAGGAAAAAACCCGTGACCCCCTGGGGCTATAGTGTGCTTGGAAAGAAAAGTCGGAAGAGGAATAGATACAGTGATGCTTCAATCCTTCGTCGACGTGAGTAAGAATGGTTGGATATCCATAAAAAGAAAAGGAAAGAAAGGTAATTGATCATGGCATGTTCACTGAAAAAAAATCCTTTTGTGGCTAATCATTCATTGAGGAAAATTCAAAATCTAAACATAAAGGAAGAAAAGAAGATAATAGTGACTTGGTGACCATTGTTGCCATAAATGCGAGGGAGAGAAATTTCACTATTCATCTTTTTATTCAATTTTGAAATTTTATTTAGTATTATTTAATTTTTTATCCACCATTATTATTATAATATATATATATATTTTTATTTAATTTATGATATTCAATTTTATTTAATATTATTTTTTCTATTTAATTTTTTATCTATCATTATTATTATAATATATTTTTTTAAATTTAATTTATGATATTTATTTATTTAATGTTTATATCTCTTATTAATTTTAACCCTTCATTCTTTAAAACATCATTTTATATTTAATTTTATCTTCTCTTCCATACTTTATTAATATATTAATATATGGTTAATTATATAAAGGCTAATTTTTTTCTTCCCAATTTTATAAATTCCATAAGTTGATTTTCTCTTTTCATTGTAGTTTTTCAAAAAAATTGTGTAATGTTAAGTGCAGTGTTCATTCAAAATATAATAATTTAACTTAGGTTATTTAAAATTTATTATTTAATTCATTTTTATCAAATTAAACATTTTAATTAACATTAATTATAATAGCAATTTGGAGGAAGTGACTTTCTACAAATATCTTAGGATTGATATCAATCACAAGTTTAATTGGGACTACAACATTCATAAAGGACAATGGAGGGCAAATATATTATTTTGGTCTTGAAAACAATTGTAAGTCTGCAAAACTTTTGATGTAGGATAAAAAGAAATTCCTCTTTGAAAATCTTGTCACTCTTGTTCTCTTGTATGAGTGTGAAGTTTGGGGCTCCAACCTCTCTAGAAAATCTTGGAGAAGGTTTGAGCAAATAAGTGTTTTATAACTTACAATCTTAAAATTAAAACAAATACACCATATATTGTACAAGAAAAAAAAAATAACTTGGGGAGATTAGAGACTAAGGAATATTGCTTTACATTCCAATCAGAACCACCAAAGGCTTAAGCTAGGTTGACATAAAGATACCATTTCTTGGTTAAAGATGTGGAGGATTGACAAATATAGATGATATTAAAAATATTATTACTTTTAAGTTCAAAGAGAAGCTATGGTGTGATGAAAATTTAGAGGATAAAAGAAAATTAAGATATTACAAATAGGTCATTAACCCTCATCTTGAATATCAAAATTATCTATTGTTTTAATTAGCGTAAAGAAGATCCACGTAGTTAAAATAAGATCGTGAGCTTTGCATAGTGAAACATGGCGTTGGACCTTTTCTAAAACTCTGGGGATATGTAATCTTTGTGAGACTACGAGTGCTGAGAATGAAAATCACTTCCCCACATAATATCTCATTTCAAATTTTGGTTACAATTGTCTTTCTTAAGGTTACCAAAATTGGTCTAAGTGGACGTTAACTATCATCATCATAAATATACAAAAAAAATACTATATACTTTATATATTCAAAGACACACATATATTTATAATAAATACTTAATTATATAAATGATAAGTGAACGTTAACTATCATCATCATAAAATGCAAAAAAAAATACTATATACTTTATCTATTAAAAAACACATACTTAAGATAAAATTTATGTCCACATCCCACTACAATAAGGAAGCAAAAAGTTACTTGAAAAATAAAAATGTTAAAAAAAAATATTAGCATCAAATGTTAAAACTAAATTAATTTTAACTAACTAAAAAATGGTAAGAATTATCAATTAATTTTAACTAGTTAGTTATTGAAGTAATTTATTTATTCTAAGTCTTGAACTTTATGGTAGGTTTTGGTAGGAATCCAATATTTTTTTGGTAAAATCTAAATTTAAGAGTGTTCAAATTGTGTTTTTGAATTTATAAATAGATTCAAGAGTCACATATACCCAATACCACCTAGATTATATATTTTTTACAAATTTCCATTAAAGTCGACAAAACTTCAACAACCTTTAAAAAATCTTAGAATCACATATATTAACTATGAAAATTGCATAATATGGGTTCATATGTGAAAATAAATATTGATAAAAATGTACCGTCTAACTTTATGTGTGAGCTCATAGTTATTTTATTTTTATTAGTAATTTTTTTTATAAAATATAAATTCTCAAGATTATAAATATATTATTAAAATATTCATAAAAAATTATGGTTTCGCTTTGATGTGTGAACAGATAAATAGTTATTTCATTTTTATTAGTAATTTTTTTTTAATAAAATATAAATTTTCCAGATTACAAATATATTATTAAAACATTAAAATGTAATAAAAAATTTTATAAAAAAAAATATTATTACCCTTAGGTTAGTTAATATATATTTAAAAAAAAACAATATCAAAAAGATGTTCACACAAACTTTCTTTAGACTTTACCCTGCTTAAAATAAAAGACAACTAAAACGCCCCCACACACATTACCACATAACACCAACAATGCATTCACACTTGCCATATCCAGAGGCTCCATCAATAAATGGTAACGGATAATAACACAACAATTCATTCACACTTGCCATTTCAGAGGCTCCAGCAATAAATGTTAGCGGGGATTTGAATTTCGCTGAGTTGTTATCTAACGTGGATTGGCTGTCTCCACTGTACCCTCTTTATTACTCGTTTTCTTTTATCCTTTCTGCATCTTTATCCGGTACGGCAGTTAATTAACTTAGATTTCTTTTATCCTATTTGAATCTTTATCCGGTACCGGAGTTAATTAACTTAGATTTCTTTTATCCTATTTGCATCTTTATCCGGGACAGGAGTTAATTAACTTAGATTTATTTTATCCTATTGGCATCTTTATCTGTAGAGGAGTTAATTAGCTCAGAAAGACCATCCGACGTGTCAAAAACCATTTCCTATTTCTAATTCGGAATTCGAGACATAGACCATGTGGATTTGGCCTTAATAAGTAACGTTATCTGATTAGCTAACTGAATTTATTACATAAATTCACTTTCCAGGTCACTGCCGTGGATAAGGAAGCTTAGACTAAATGGATAGGATTAAATTTTAACTATCATTGCAAACTTATAATACAACCCGTGTCAATTCATAACTATAGATGGTAGTTAATGCAAGATTATGTATCTATGTGTTTAATTCTAATTTGAGGAAAGCATTTAATGTTGAGTAGAAGACCTTGCTAGTTGGTAAAACGTTGTCAACCTGGAAAAGCGTGATCAGACGTGGGGAAACTGACTTTGAAGATTTGCGAGATTTGACTGAGGCTACCATTTCATTACAATCGGAGGCTATAAATTGGAACATCAAGGCTGTGATCCTTAGCCATTTGCAATTGCAGAGGTAGTCTGTGTCCATGGGTGGACATTGAATCAAGAAATCGATAACTCCTCATTGCTTTAGGAGGGTTTGAATTATTATCTGGTTCTTTCACCTCTGCTTATATCAAGCAGTCTTTTTCATTTCTGCTTATATCAAGCATTGTAAAGAGATCTGCTGGCTGTGATATTTGTATAGTTATTTGACGTTTTTATTTCAGTGTTCTGGGTTCAGAGTTTAGAGCAGAAAAAATGGCCGGAGGATTTGCAAGCCCATTAGGGTCTGGGGGTGTAGACTTCGAGGCTCGCATAACGGCTTATGTTATCATAACTTGTATCATGGCTGCAAGCGGTGGGTTGATGTTTGGCTACGATATAGGAATTTCTGGTAAGTTATGGAAGTTTTAATCTCACTAGGTTGTTCGGTCAGTTTGTGCAAAAATTTAACTAAAACCTCTTCCTTTACTTGTGAGAAATTTAACAGTTTTTTGTGCAGAAATCTCAAATGTTGTTTTTTTCTACAGAATTTGCTGATGATTTTGTGCATTTTAAAGATGGTTGGGCTTTGTATTGAGTCTCGTTTGGATATTTTCAAAATAAGATCTGATATTTACTTTTGTCACTTTCTTTCGCCATTATTTAGAGCTTTGAAGGCCAGGGTTGGCTCTAACATTAATCTTTTTGAGCATTTTTCAACAATTACTGCATTATACTACTTCACTCCGCTTAGTTGAACGCCGGAAATTTTCCATCCGATTTGATCTCGTTTTCCTGTAACTTACACAGCGTAGAAATGGCAGAACTGTTCTTTCATTGTGTCTATGCACCTCAAGAAGGTTTCATGTAAAATATTCTGCATATTTTTTACAGAACAATATTTCTATTTCTAGTCCGAATTTGCTGGATTTTAGGCAACAGAAAGCAATATACTGTACTATGAATTTTCAGTCTGTAGTTAGTTCACAATTTTCAGGAAAGACATTCGCATAATCCTTGCGAATGATGATGCTTTCATATAGTTCGGTAAACGGGATATCTTAAATGCATTTTACGAATTCCACAAATGTTCATTGCTCTTCAATGTGATCTGGAGGTCTTCGGCTCTTCATACCTTTAGGAAAAGTTTCTTGGAATACTCTTCCTCCGTTCATGGAAAAGATTTAGCTTGGAATACTCTTCCTCCGTTCATGGAAAAGATTTAGCTTGTTAATAGTTGAAGTCGCGTGTGCCTGTGACATGAATTTTTAAATACTTGCTCGTCATTAAAATTTTCAAGATTAGTAATTAACATCTTTATTTAAGATCTACGACTGATTACCTTAATGCGCAGGCGGAGTGACTGGCATGAACGACTTTCTTGTGAAATTCTTCCCCGCAGTCTCGCGCAAGGAGCATGAGGCCAAGCAAAGTACATACTGCAAGTACGACAATCAAGGATTACAACTCTTTACTTCATCTCTGTATCTAGCAGGTCTGGTAGCTACATTTTTTGCATCATATACTACGAGAAGATTTGGCCGGAGACCGACAATGATTATTGCCGGCTTATTCTTTCTTGCCGGAGTCGTCTTGAATGCGGCAGCGCAGAATCTTCTCATGCTCATCTTCGGAAGAATATTGCTAGGATGTGGTGTCGGATTCGCTAATCAGGTTTGTAAACAGAGAGTATTGATAGACCTGAGAAGACAATCTTTGGCTTAAGACTGAGATTCAACTAATTTACAGAGAATAGTCTCTGCGCATTACTTTAGGCAAAATCGTCTTTAATAGACTATTCTTTTCGGGAAATTCTTGCATTTATTGTAATTTTTATATATACAACAGTATTTAAATTCTTTAAGTTTTCTTTGAAAACATATCAAGATGTAATAGTAAGATACTATATTACATCTGTGAGGTGTACTCAGTTGATTTTAATTGTCCTTTAAATCTCTTAGCTGCCTTATGCTCTGTATGCCTTTATTTTCAGAGAAATCTTAGACTTAGCATTGTTTTTCTCTGTCAGTATATATTGGTACACTGATGTGATGAATATGCCTTTGCTTTTCTGTAACTGCAGGCGGTTCCCCTTTTCCTGTCAGAGATAGCACCGACTCGAATTCGAGGGGCTCTGAACATCCTCTTCCAGCTGAACATTACAATAGGCATTCTGTTCGCAAATTTAGTGAACTATTTTACAGCTAAGATCAAGCCATGGGGATGGAGGCTTTCGTTGGGCTTGGCAGGTCTCCCTGCAATTCTGCTAACTGTGGGGTCTATATTTTTGGTAGAGACACCCAACAGTCTGATTGAAAGAGGACACCTGGATGACGGCAAGCAAGTATTGAGAAAAATAAGAGGAACAGATGATGTCGATGCAGAGTTCAATGAACTAGTTCAGGCTAGTAAAATGGCCTCGGAAGTGAAGCATCCATTCCGAAATCTCATGAAGCGCAGGAATAGACCTCAGATTATAATAACCATTTTTCTGCAGATCTTCCAGCAGTTGACTGGTATCAATGCCATTATGTTTTATGCTCCGGTGCTCTTCCAAACCTTGGGATTCAAGAGCGATGCTTCACTTTACTCTGCAGTTATTACTGGTGCAGTCAATGTCATATCCACTATTATCTCCATCTACTCGGTCGATAAACTTGGTCGAAGAGTGCTTCTTCTCGAAGCAGGAGTACAGATGTCAATTTCACAGGTTAGCTCAATTTCTTTTCTCCTTCATTTCCATTTCAATACTCTGTTATACCTAGTTAGTTGTTCATTCAATAACGAAATCGTCCAACATAATTTTCAGAGTATGAATATTTTTTGCAATTGCAGGTGGTTATTGGAATCCTTTTGGCTACGGGGTTGCAGGAGGGGCAGCAGCTTTCTCAAGCCACGGCCATTGTGGTAGTGTTGATGGTCTGCGTTTACGTGTCAGCCTTTGCATGGTCGTGGGGACCTCTAGGATGGTTGATTCCCAGCGAAACCTTTCCCCTGGAAACAAGATCTGCTGGACAGAGCGTGACCGTGTGCGTCAATCTCCTCTTCACTTTTGGTGTTGCACAGGCATTCCTGTCAATGCTTTGCCAATTCAAATATGGGATCTTCTTCTTCTTTGCTGGCTGGGTGTTAATTATGTCCGTATTTGTACTGTTTCTCGTTCCGGAGACGAAGAATGTGCCGATCGAAGAAATGATGGACAGAGTGTGGAAAAAGCATTGGTTGTGGAAGAGTTTTGTCACAGACGCAGACCTCATTGACGATGACGAAGATGCTAATTCCAAACAAGAAAACGGAAGAGCCAGTCGCAACGACTACCATAATTCCCAGTTGTGATCTTCTTCCTTCTCCATTCTATTCCCTCGAAGGAGATATGACTAGACATTCAACAGTTGCCCTTGATAATTTCATAATAATTTCAGCTGATGCTCGCCAACTCCAAACGTTGGAATCGCGGAATACTTTGAACCTCCCAAATTACATCAGTCATGTGTATTTCCTTTCTCTTTTTATCCATCATTGCCATGGAAAATTCAAATTGTTCCATGGAACATGATGAATGGCCTGGCAACTTAAATTTGCGGCAACAGGATTTATCATCAGTTTATTATTATTATTAATGTGTATAATGTTCAAACTTTCAGTTGTGGTCTAAGACATGGATTTTGTGTGAATATGTGAATGTTATTTTTGCAATTTTCTTAAAAAAGCGTAGATCTTCCGTAACATGAAATGAAGGTGTTTTGCAACCATTCACATAGCGGTAGATGTTTGTTAAGGTTAGACAGAAGGTCGTTGAAGGTCGCTAAAACATGGAAACACTGAATTAATGCGGTCACAGTGGTTAAATTGGATAATATATTCGATATTCATAAATTATAATGATAACAGGAGATACGAGGTGGCAAAGTCCCTCATTTGTCAAGATTAGTTTGTTGTTTTTGCTACAAGTTAGTAAAATGAGATTAGTATGGTAGGCTGAAGTTTCATAGTGGTTTTGTAGAGCCGTCTGCCCTTCAATTTTTAGATTTGCAAGTACTGTAAATTTTAGTTTTGTAATATAATTGCAAATAAATATCAATTTTTAGATTTGTAAGTAGTGTAATTTTTAGTTTTGTAATATAACTGCAAATAAATATGTGGCAATGATATATCAATTATACAAAGATTTTATTGAATGTTGTAAGGAATTAAAATAATTAAAATAATTTATGTTTGCATATGTCTTTTTAATGAATTTGTTAGAACCTATAACATGTTTTCTTTTTTGAACAAATATTTTATTTTTTATTTTTATGTACCAATAAATAGTAATATGTCTTTTTAATGAATTTGTTAGAACCTATAACATGTTTTCTTTTTTAAACAAATATTTTCTTTTTTATTTTTATGTACCAATAAATAGTAATAGGTAAGTTAGCATTTAAAATCTATGCTTTCATCACAAGATTATGCAAACATATGCCGGCCAAAGAGGAAGCAAACAACACAATATCAACTCTAAATGAACAAAAGAAGCGAAGAACACACTATTTGTTTGCTAGTTTTCTTCCTTTAGTATTGTCAAAGCCTAGGTTACTACACCCATAGGTGTTTATATCTTAGAATTTGGAATTTGGGGTGGACTAGTACCTATGCTTTTCTTAGATTGAACGATGATGAGACAAGTGTAGTGTCCAGATTGATTTTATGGCAATCATTCCAAATTTGAAATAAACAATTATAAAAAAATAATAATATAAAAACTAACTCGTAGCTATGCATGGATAACGGGCTTAGTAAATAAACTATGCATGCACTTAACTTGTGACCTATTGATGTTTACTTGCCACAAGTTAAGTGGTTGTGCTAGGTTTATGTGATACTGAGATTAAATAGGCTCATTGGCTTCCAAGTCTGGTCCTCTTTTTGAATTAAATGCCTATCAAGTCCTTATGCACTTTTTTGGACTTTGAATTAGTCTTGTTTAAATGAAGAATATGAAAAATCGAAAATGTCACGTGTATTTGTTTTTTCTATTACAAAAATAATGATTTATGCAAGATACATAACATAAGCAACAATGGCATTGAATTTTTGTTTGCACTCTATCTATTAAGACAAAAAAATAGAGTTTTAAAGTTATGGATCCTCAATCCACAGTTTTTAAACCCTTTAGCAAGATATTACAGGTAGATGTATAAGTGTCTAGTGGTATTTATAGGTAGAGGTACTTATAAGTGTTGATATGATCAAAGCAATAGTTCCTTAACTTCAAAGAATATTATTCAGAATTGTTTTTTAAGATCCATGTGCTAGTATAAGATGATTTATTATACTAATAGCTAGTACAAGATAATCTATTATACTAATAGTTGCAAAAGGGAAATTTATTTTTGGTTTTTTTTAACATGAACTAGTTAATTGGAGCCATAAGAAAAGATTATGAATATTGTGGAATCTCACTAAACCATCACAGCCATGTCACTCCTTCCAACTTCCCCACACAACACAAGGAAGTCATTTCCCTTCATTGATCCACAGTTCCCTCAATGAATCCAACCCTCGCAATGCTTACCAGTGTGTGTAGTAAGAGTCCAACCTATTAATATGCTATTGGAGAGCCTCCAACAAAATTTAATTCATGGATTCTCAAGCATCCAAAAGTAGCAGAACTCAAAGGGTAAAATTTCCTAGCTTTCCCAACCTCTATTATCACCTACAACCATCTATTTTCCCTTCAAATTTGCAACTCTGTCTCTAAATTCAAATTTCTGGGTTAAACACAGTCTGGTAATGGACATGAACAACAAGAGGAGAAAATCTACGCAGTCACTAGAATCCTACATGAGAGGATGATCAAAAGAGTGTTGAATCCAAGGGATATGATATAAGGGTGAAAAGATAATTGACATAGCTTCTGACCATAGAAGAAGGGACTCTTGGCAGCTGACATAACTGTCACAACCCACATGCCTCAATAACTGCATGAAATGACTTTTCCCACCAAACTCACATATGCATTCAATGATTGGTTTTAATAGTAAAGAGAAGGTAATTGGATCATTTAAAGCATATGGTAGAATTTTTGGATGAGTTCTAAGGTCGAAACTTGGCAAGGTAGGATTTAGTTTCCCCATATGCCCCCTTTCCTCTTCCCCTTTGGTGGAATCATAGGCCCTCTAGTGATTTTTACATAACCATCTTGGACCATTTTATTATTTTCCAACATAATATTTACATACATTTCGAATTGGCATGATAAGCCAACCGTATGGTCCAAATAAAAATATATACATCATACATGCCTAGCCATTCCCTAGTCGGGTCTTGTCCTTGAGATCTGCACTAGGAATCCATACTAGCATATTTACATCATCTAGATAATTTTGATTCAATACATTCCAAGTCAAAACTAGGGGTATTACCATCCCCTCCCCTTTGAAATAATATCGTCCTATGTGTTTTCCCGAAATTAGAACAAAAATGGGTATGCCTCGTTCATGGCATCCTCCAACTCCCACGTAGCTTCATTGGGACCAAAGTGCCTCCATTGCACCTTTACCTGTCCGATGGCTCGGTTCTGGAGCAACGCTATCTTCCTATTTAGGGTGCATAGTGGCTTGGTTTGCAACTCTCCCTCTGGTTCAACCTGAATCACATCCCAATCAATCACATGGTAGGATCATGTACATATTTCTTAAGCAATGAAACATGAAAAACATTATGAGCTCTGGTGTTAGTAGGAAATGCAATTCTATATGCAACTTGTCCTATCCTTTCAAGCACTTCAAATGGACCACAATATCTTGGTGAAAACTTGGCACAACTTCCAAGCTTCAAGGAAGTCTTATTTGGCCTCACTCTAAGGTAAACATGATCCCTACTACTGAATTCTTTGTGTATTTTATTCTTATCCGGATATCTTTTCTGTCTATCTTGGGATGCCTTTAAATTGTGCCTAATTTTTGCAACCTCCTATTCCATTTCCTTAAGCAATTATGGCCCAATTGCAATTCTATTTACTGGATTATTCCATGTCATTGGTGTCATGCACTTTCTTCCATACAAAGCCTCAAATGGACTCATGCCCAATGAAGTCGGCTTCCCATTGTTATATGGAATCTCTACCAAGTGTAGATGATCTTCCCACTTAGATGGTTCGTCCATCACATACATACAAGGCATGTCTTCAAGGACCTGATTTACTCTTTTAGTTTTCCCATTTATTTGTGGATGGTAGGAAGTCTAAAGTTAAACTGCGTACCCAAATCAACAAAAGACTTTTCCAGAAATTTGAAGTAAATTTGGTATATCTGTTTGAAATGTGTTGCGTTAGACAAGTTATCCACCACAGCCATGATAGAATCATGTTGTCTCACATTCATTGGAAAACCTGTAGTAAAATGCATGGATATTACTTTCCATTTCCATTGTGGAATGGGAAAAGGATGCAACAAACTTGTTGGGTGTTGATGTTCAACCTTCACTTGCTGACATTTCATAAATCTTGAAATATACAAGCAACAATATCTTCCTTCATCCCCGACCAAAAATATTGTTTCCTAGATGTAGCAATGGTTTTATGATATCTTGGATGAGCATAATATGCCATTTTATGGATTTCAGCCATAACAATTCTCCTCAAGTTTGCCACATTTGGAATATAAATTATGTTTTTATAAATAAGAAACCCACCATCTTCCAAATGATACCCTGCATACCTCTTTTCAAAATTCCGTTGTTGTAAATTATCTTTTATTTGCACATATAATTCATCTTTAGCAAGATAATTAACAATATGTTGTCTTAAATATGACTGGCAAGTTGTGATGGATGCCACATGCATCTTTCAGCTGAGTGCATCAACCACTTTATTTTATTTTTCTTTTATGTGTTTGATCTCAAAATCAAGCTCACATAAAAATTACAGTCATCTAGCTTGACTACCATTTAATGTTGGTCGTTTAAATAAATATTTCAGACCACAATGGTATGTCCTCAACTCAAATTTTCAGCCCATTAGATAGTGCCTCCACATTTTTAAAGCGTGGACTATGGCTGCAAGTTCCAGATCATGTGTGGCACAATTATTTTCATGCTCTTTCAATTGTCTAGACTCATAACACACCACATGATTTTCTTGCATAAGATCTCTTCCAAGTCCTTGTTTACATGCATCTGTACACGCAACAAATTCTTTTTTCGGGTATGCAATTTTCAGAATTGGACACTTATGAGAAGTTTCTTCAACAGTTGGAAGATTTCCTCACATTTCTGTGTCCATTCAAATTTCATTCCCTTCTTTTGCAAAGATGTGATTGGGTGTGCAACCTTGGAGAATCCTTCAATGAATCTTCTATAGTAATCAACAAGACCCATAAAATATCTCACATCTGTCACATTCTTTGGAGTTGGCCAATTCATAATGGATTCAATCTTTTTTTTTGTAAAAGTCACATTTTCTTAGCTTTGCATACAACTTTTGTTCCCTTATTAATTGCAAAGCCAATCTCAAATGTTGTTCAGGTTCTTCTTCGTTTTTAGAGTATATAGGAATGCCATCTAGAAAAACAAGCACAAACTTGTACAAATGCCTACTCAAAACACTATTCATGAGACACATGAATGTAGCTGGTGCATTAGTGAGACCATAGGGCACCACTACAAATTCATAGTGTTCATGCCTTGTTCTAAAGGTTTTCTTGTGAATATATTTGATCCGGATCTTGGGAGATGAGAACAAGAAGGCTTGAATGTCGAGAGGGAAGGAGATTAAACCTACAAAATTTCTATTATTTGATCCATAAACGAGGTCGGAGGTGAGGCTTAGAGAGCCTCATCTCTCATAACAACAACTTAAATAGATTAACCAAGATAAAACTCACAACACTACACACAATAATAAGTCCCAATGTAGGATGCCATAAATCATTGAATGCTTTACTGAGAAGGCATAAAGCCTTTATATAACATTATCACAATGTGCCTTGGGGCCATACCATGGGCCAAAACCATGGGCTACCAAATACCAGGGATGGGTATATTCTAAACTGTGGACTTCTAGAATCTCTTGGAAGAATCCAAAACCATGGATGGGAGAAGGTAGCCTCTCCATTTAATGCTTTTATGATGAACAAATCTGAATTTATACCATATGCCCCCTAAAATTCAGATCATTCCTCCCCCCTTAGAAAATGATGGCCCCCATCATTTCACCCATGCTAAAAAGAGACCCATGATTACAATGTGACAATTGCCAATGAAGATAAGGGTTTTGTGTGGTTGACCCATAACCGTGGGTTTTGCGAGGTTGACCCATAACCATGGTGGAAATGGCAAGCTTGCTTCCAATGAAGAGAAAAGCTTTGTTTGGTTGACTCATAACCATGGGTTTTTTGTGGTTGACCCATATCCGAGGGTTTTATGTGGTTGACCCATAACCGTAAGGTTTGTGTGGTTAACCCATAACCGTGGGTTTTGTGTGGTTAACCTATAACCATGATTACAATACATAATCGTGGGTTTTGTGTGGTTGACCCATAACCGTGGGTTTTGCAAGGTTAACCCATAACTGTGGATTTTGTGTGGTTAACCCATAACCATGATTACAGTAGGATTTAATAAAAGTCCAAAAATTGAAAAATTCATGATCTTTAGTCTTTTTGCAAATCCATTCATATCTTTTGATGCAGATGATAAAATTGAATTCCGTTGAATACCCATTTGAGATATCGAAGAGAAATTTCCATCCATATAACATAATTTCTCTGTGGTGGCCCATGGAATGAGAAAATGTTTTTTGAATCTCAGGAGACGCTCACACACTATTTTTGCAGACATATGTTGCTTTAGTCAATGATATCTCTCAAACTAGAAAGCCAAATGAAAAACTACAAAATATCCATTTTAGATGCTAGAAATACCTTTCCAATGAGCTATGATAGAGCCTCTAAATCATTAATGTGGACTCAGAAACACTCGTTTAAATTTTTTATACATGTTGTTGCATTATGTACAAACATGTGCTACTTCAAACAAGCATATCTCACAAACCAGGAAACGAAAGCAAATTCCATGAAATAGCCATTTGAGATGATGGAAAAAAATTTCAATTGAGATATGGTAGTCTCTATAAAATATCCTGTAGAGTTCACATCATCCCTATAAATTTTTTGAATGTGAGAGTGCCAAATGTAGAGGGCCGAGGGTTTGTAGTGCAACATGGGATATTGCAGAGGTGGTGAAACCTCCATGAGAAAAATGGACACCCTGTAAAATTATTGAAAATTTTTGCATAACAATGTATGTATTAGATTCATGTATGATTCTCTTTGTAATGGTGAACGAAGATCCGAGGGTAAAAAAATCTTTGAACCCGCAGAAAGCTTCAAACCCTTGTTCCAATGGAGAGCGAACCTAGCTCTGAAACCACTAATCTTGATCTTGGGAGCTGAGAACCGGAAGGATTGAATATTGAGAGGGGATGATATTAATCCTGCAAAATTTCTACTATTTGATCCATAAACAAGATTGGAGGTGAGGCTCAGAAAGTCATCATCTCTCAGAACAACAACTTAAATGGATTAACCAAGAAAAAAACTCACAAAACTACACATAATAATAAGTCCCAATGTAGGATGCCATAAATCATTGAATGTTTTATTGAGAAGGCATAAATCCTTTATATAACATTATTACAATTTGCCTTGGGGCCATACCATGGGCTACCAAATACCGTGGATGGGTATATTCTAAACTATGGACTTCTAGAATCAATTGGAAGAATTCAAAACCATGGATGGGAGAGGGTGGCCTATCCACTTAATGCTTTTATGGCAAACATATCCGAATTTATACCATATTCCCCCTAAAATTTGGATCAATCATCTTCCTTGATTCTTACCTGATGGTAACCAGACCTCAAGTCAATCTTTGAAAATACCTTTGCCCCTCTTATTTGATAAAAAATATCATCAATTTGAGACAATGGTTACTTGTTTTTCACTGTCACTTTATTTAGTTTCCTATAATCAATACATAACCTGAGTGTTCCATCTTTCTTTTTCACAAATAATACGGGTGCTCCCCATGGAGACACACTTGGCCTAATGTACTTCTTTTCCAACAATTCTTGTAATTTCATTTTCAGCTCCAACCATTCTGGTGTACTCATTATATAAGATGTCTTAGACACTGGTGCAGCTCCTATCACAAGATCAATTGTGAAACCAATGTCCCTTTTGGGAGGAAGTCCTGGAACTTCATTGGGAAATGCATCCTTGAATTCTTGTAGCACATGATAGTCCTCCAATTTGGGAATTTCATTTTTTATTTTATCCAAAACATGGGCTGCATACAATTGGAAACCTTTCCTATAGAACTTCTTCAGCTACATAGCTGAAATATGCCTAACAAAAAATACCTTTGGAATTCCTCTTACAACCCCTGGGTGTCCTTCATCATCAATGCATTCAAAAATCTTGTTAAAGCAATCAAGTTTAACTTTGTGTGCTTCCAACCTGTCCCTTCCAATGAGTATGTCATACGAACCAAGTGGTAAAATATTCAAACTTACACAAGTGGACAATCCACCCATTTCTAATGGACATGTTGGAGCATAATTCCCATCTAGACCTTGGTTAATAATCCTTGCATAAGGTTCCAAGTGTTTAATGTAAATTGTTCCATGGTTTGGCTTCAATATTGCCTAGTCTAGGGGGTTTGTCCACATATTAGACTAGTGGTTTGTCATTATAACCATGTGTGTCCACAAGTGTTCCCATTTCCTTATTTTGGGGAGTCAAAGGTGCCCTACTTAATGCATTTAATGAGGGAGGCTCCCATGTTCCCTGTTTTATGGGATAAGGTTGGACCAAGGGTGCTAATGCACTAGATTTGGTCAAACTACTCATTAATGGCTACTACCAAAGCCCTAAACCACCTAATTCACCCTCATAATGATTCCATCCACATTTATTGACTTTCTTAACTTCCTCATGGTCCTCATAGGTTCATTGGACCTCATTATGGCCCAATACAGGAGTTACACTTGGCACAATGTCATAGATTGGGGGAATTACTCCACTAAGCCTAACATTAATGTGACCTACTCAACTCACCACTAAGTCTCTCGATTTTTCCTCCTGAGAGCATGTATATATTCTACATATGCTATTGAAAAATAATGTAATGGAAGATCAATCCACATGAGTGTTTTTCTCTTGTGTTCTACTTAATATTTTCTTCATAGTTCTTCTATTTTCCTGTCAATGTTTGATAAATTCTAAGTGAAGCTTGCTCTAGTAATCTATATCCAACTGTGACACATATAGAATTTTACATGGTATCATAGCTTAATAGGGGATCCTAGTCTTGATTCCGAAATAGATTTCCAAGTGTGTGTTTTGTAGGTGCCTACAATAAATTCAATATGGATTTGAAAGTTGTTCCTCTCCTCTCTCCATTCAACTATTCAGAGTGGAAGGAAAATATGTGTACATATCTCAAGAGAAAATTTATCTTTGATGTGTCCATTGGTGATGTGATCTAGCCAGAGTCTTATGAAGAGAAGTTGGATTGGCTCAATGACTGTTATAGAGCATATGGAACTATGTGTCTGGCTATACCTCCTAGAATGCATTATCTCATTGATTCTGTTGAGTACCCATTTGAGCTTTGGAGAAATATAGATAAAGCTCTTGGCATGCAGAAAGAAGATATTATCTATATGGAGAGCAAGCAAATGGACACCTCCTCATGTGTTCTCCCTCCAAAGGTTCTGGCCTCATGCATTTCTCAAGAAGTTGTTCAAATTGAAGAAGAAGAAGAAGATACAGATTGAGAAAATGATCCAGCTCAACTTTCTTCCTTTGTGGATTCCTCTGTTTTCCATGAAGATAACATACGTGGCTGAAATCAATATTGTTGAAGAGATGTCTCTCCATTCCATTTATTTCTCCTCTATGTCTTTTATTACGAATGTTGAATATGAGTTGCTGATTGGTGATCATGAAGAGCCTTATCTATAATATTTTTATTCTTCACATGAGAGTATTGGTTCGAAAGATGGTCAAGGAGAAGTTTGGAAGTCAAGTGAATATCTCTCATTGCTTCACACTCTTTTGCTTCCTATGTATTCCTACACCATGACTAGCAGAATTTCTTCAAGTTCACTTGAAGATGGTGAAGCCTTAGCCATCACATTAGAAAACTTGGGACTCTAGTTCCTCTTTCTTGGATTCGATTACAACTCTCATGGTTTGATGTTGATGCTTCAAGAACCTTAAGATTCGCTTGGGGTCACTTATTCTCAAGCATCTCAAGTCTCTTTGGACCTGGCACCTTGGTTGGTTCAAAGATCAAGTCTAAAGAGCATACTTCTCTCTACTATTAGTGTTACTTAGTTGTTTTGCATGGCTTTAGTTTCCATCATGCAACTGTACATGTACGTGATCTAGTTGAGCACATTCCTCTTCTTCCCAAGAAGAAGGTTCCTCTAGACATATGAACAAGTTCAAACCTACTTGTGTTTTGGAGTAGTTTATTTTTGGTGTATTTCATGTCCATTTTAGAGGGAGGATTTTTCCCAAGTGGTTTTTCCTCTTTCCTCGTTTTACATGGACAAATAAAATTGTTGTAAAGGGTGACCATAAGCCTTTGTTGCTTGGGCCCTATTTTTGTTGCTCACTACCATTTTGGCTTAACGAGGGGTGTTGGAACGTAATTCTCATCTAGACCTTGGTTAATAATCCTTGAATAAGGTTCCAAGTGTTTAATGTAAATTGTTCCATGGTTTGGATTCAATAGTGCCTAGTCTAGGGGGTTTGTCCACATATTAGACTAGTGGTTTGTCATTATATCCATGTTTGTCCACAAGTGTTCCCATTTCCTTATTCTGGGGAGTCAAAGGTTCCCTACTTAATGCATTTAATGAGGGAGGCTCCCATGTTCCCTGTTTTATGGGATAAGGTTGGACCAAGGGTGTTATTGCACTAGATTTAGTCAAATTTCTCTTTAATGGCCACTACCAAATCCCTAAACCATCTAATTCTCCCTCATAATGATTCCATCCACATTTATTGACTTTCCTAACTTCCTCATGGTCCTCATAGGTTCATGGGACCTCATTATGGCCCAATACAAGAGTTACACTTGGCACAACATCATAGATTGGGGGAATTACTCCACTAAGCCTAACATTAATGTGAGCTACTGAAATCATCACTAAGTCTCTCGATTTTGCCTCATGAGAGAATCTATATAGTGTACACATGCTATTGAATAATAATGTAATGGACGATCAATCCACATGAGTGTTTTTCTCTTGTGTTCTAATCTTTTCTTCATATTTCTTCTATTTTCCTGTCAATGTTTGGTAAATTCTAAGTGAAGCTTGCTCTAGTAATCTAGATCCACCTGTGACACATATAGAATTTGACAGGACATTTCTCCACCATTTCATTAATTTTTATCTTGGTTCCTGTGGCTAGCTAGACCAACCATGATTTACTATGCTTGGTTTTCTTAAAAGCATAAATCTCAACAATTTTAGGACTGATATAATAGTGAGTAGATCCAGAGTCAATCAAAATAGAAATAGATTAATTAGCAATATTACCTTCAACTTAAACCACAATTGATTTATGATTTGCTTGGCGTTCCTCTAGAGCAGCATAAATCCTAGGGACATTCCTTGCCACTTGACCCATAGTTTTAGCTTCTTGAATGTTGTGAACTTGCTTTGCACTCCCATCCTGATGTGAACAATTTCTAAGAAAATGGTCCTCTCCACACTTCCAACATTGAATTGGCTCTCTTGGATCTCTTGGCATGTCTCCCATCATCCTAGCTAGCTTTGTCACAACTTGTAGTGGCTGCCTTGGATGATTTATGAAATAAGGTGGCTTGAACCCCTTCTTTCTTTGGTCAAATCTCTCATTTTTCTTGTCCTTCCATGTATTATGGAAATCTGGATTGCTTTTGGATTAATTATAACAATACTTGGCCTTTATTATTGTATCATCTAGAGATTGAGGCTCATCAAACTCAATTCTATCTTTGTAGGACTTAGGAAACCCACTTAGAAAACACTAAATTTTGACTTTATCATCTTCGATATACTTGACATATCTCAATAGCTCCAAGAATTTATTTGCACATTCCTCCATAGTCATTTGGCCGAATTTCAGCTCATGGAATTCTTTAATTTCTCCATCATAGTACCTATGAGAGAGGTACTTTTGCTTGAAGTATTTCTTGAATTGCTTCCACACAATCTTCCTTTCATTAATATTCGTCACTTGCCTAAGGTGATCCCACCATACATGTTCTCTTCCATTCAGATTGAATATATCCACTCTTTCTTTCATATTTCCTGAGTAGTCTTGGACTTGGAAATACTTCATCATCCCAAGAAGCCAAGCCTCATCTTCTTAACCATGTTTTATCTCACCATGAAATGTATGAGGTTTTTCCTTCCTAAATTCTCCATGTTATAAATTGTCATTGGAATACCTCTTCCTCTTCTTCCTATGAGATGAAGATTTTGATCCTTCAGTGGAATCCTTAGAGTCAGATGACTCACTAGAAGAGATTTATAGAGTATATGACCTCTTTGAGCTATTCCCACTCCTTTCCTGATTTTATGAGTGATGTCCAGATTTAATCGTCCTCTCAATTTATGTTAGACTTGGGAGCATAATGGGTTCAATTGATTTTGTTCTTATTGATCTCTAAGCAGCCTCTCATTGTCCGCTCTACAACTCTGTAGTTCCACCTTTAGACTCCTCATGGTTTCTGCAATGTTTGTGGGAGTCACTTGGTTTCTCCTACCATTGGATTTTGTCTCTGCATTCTCAATCTCTATATTCTCTCCCATTGCATAGGTTTCAGATTCATAAGGATCATGTGCATCATCCATGATGATGACCTTCTTGGCCAAACCAAGACTAGAGATTTCTCAACTGCAATATACTCAATGTTGACCCTTAACAATCATTGATATGATTTTGAATATGCAAAAATGTTCATATAAACATAGTTGATAGATTTATTAAGTTATTAGAAAATCAAAAATCAATTTTCATGTATTCTAGAAAATACCCATATCAATGGTTTTTTTGTCAAATTATGGCTACATGCACTTTTCTGATCAAACTCCAGAAACATTTAAATCACTAATTTAGAATTTGACTCTGTAAAATTGTTTCCCTTTGGATAATATTTCCAACGAATATAAGTATGTCCAATTCTGAATTCTGAGCACAAAGTTATAGTCCTTCAAAATTGTCAAATTGGCCCAATTTCTGCACTTTTCCTGTAGGTTCATTTAACCCCAGAGGCCAACTTCAAACACCTGCAGAATATCATCTATGGAGAACCATAAAAAAATTCCCTATTGTATTATATAATGCATATGATCAGGATTACTCAACAACTTTTAATTCTCTGATTTGCTGCTCTAGTCACCTTATATAAAATTATACAATTTACTACTTTTGTATTTTTCCACTTCCTCCGGACTTAGAAAATTATGCAGTTCTATAACACCCCCTCATAATCCACAATCTACCCAAATTTACACTGTTTCAATAGCTGTGATTCAAATCCAGAACCAAATTTGTTTATTTAGAAAAAAAGAATGGGGGTCAAGGAGGATTGACCCCTTTCTACCTCCCTATGTCGTTGCAGGGAGGGTCAAGGGCATCGCCCTCATTTCTTTTGAGGGGGTAGATAATTTGATTTTGCGCAATCTGATGCATAAGAAAAATGTCATTTTTCGCTGACGTGGAAAGGGTGTCGACGTGGCTTGACACGTTCCTGTCAATGTGTCTGGCAGGTCCCAAATGTCACCCTTTGGTACGACCATGTCACCTTCCTAAGCATCCAAGTTACCACTCTTCCTACCTTGGGTGTGAGCATGTCAACGGTTTTCCCATTACCAAAAATGTTAATTCCTCTCCGTGAAAGTGGTTTTGGAAAATCTCCTCGAGTAGGCATTATCAATAAAAATGTGACATGTTTCCCAGGAGGTTTTGTCCCAGCACCTTGATCGCCCAAAATTAACCACCACACAAGTTTCTGACGTGTTATGAGTCTTGGCCATCGATCTTCCTCATCATCCAACGGTCATATATTCTCCCGCCTGCTATTAACCATAGTGCATATTACCAATGCGCTAAGAGCCACAACTGTCGATCTTACCTTTCATCCGGCAGTCAGATCTTCGTTTCCTCTGCACTCCATCATGGGAAACCACATGTGCACAAGTCTGATGTGGCGGGTCCACATCATGCACTCCACCCACATGGATCCTCCACATCATCCATCCATGTGGCACGGGTGGGGCCCACTTAAAATTACCATTTTTTTTAAATCTTTAAAATTTCAAAATGATATGAAACTATATTTCAACAATAAGGGACTTATTCCCAATTTAACTTTGGCCCTATATCTGTCATTTAACATAACCTGAATTTTACATAAGTATTTTCTGATTTATGCTGACAAGTTTTAGTTCTCAACCCATACAGCTCCAATGTTACAAACATAAGCTATGATATCACTCTGTAACGTCCACATCCATCAATTGAACTAGTAGAAGGGACATTAACTAAGTTAAGGCCTCTAAATTTCACCCCATAACCATAATTATGAATTTATAACAGCTAAAATGCATGTGCAGATATAGAAATAAAAATACACAATGAAAATAAACTTGATCGACACACACATAGCATGCAATTCCAAGCATAATTATCACAGACGTATAAATCAAATCATTGCACATCAGATTTAAAATAATACTTATCTTTAAACAAAGAAGATCCAAGCAACTGCCTGTGTAAGAGAAACTTTCCACCCAACCTTAGGCACTCTGTCTAGCATATACTATATCTACTGAGAGGCCACCCCCAAGATGGGCTATGATGCCACCAAGGCAAAGGAAACACCTACAAGATTCTCTCTCTTAGCCCACAACCCACTCTGCTCTCTATGTTAGGAACCCATGTCAACCCTTCTCTTTACTTTGTTAGTATATTGTTGTTGGGCACATATGCTTTGTAAGTCATCTCGTAGTATTATATGTTCAATGGTATTGATCCATAGTTTGTATTAGCCCATAGTATTATATGTTCCATGGTATTGATCCATAGTATTGGACGAATATGATTTTAGGAACCATTCAACCCTTCTCTTTACTTTGTTAGTATATTATTGTTGGACGCATATGCTTTGTAAGTCGTCCCGTAGTATTATGTGTTCCATGGTATTGATCCATAGTATTATATGTTCCATGGTATTGATCCATAGTATTGGGCGCATACGCTTTGTAAGTCGTCTCGTAGTATTATATGTTCCATGGTATTGATCCATAGTATTGGCGCATAGAATTAGTATATAAGTTTGTATTGAGGCCAATGAAGGCACGAATAATTTATTTGTATTGAGCTTGCTCAAAGGAGGTTGCCCCCTCGAAGTGGCCCGCGATCAATAAATCTATTCTGAATTCTATTATTTCTAATATCCCATGCATTTTCATTAATTAATTGTTGCAGGTTCCTCACATTTGGTATCAGAGCACTTTCTTAGGCTCGTTGGGTGGAATTTTTGTAAAAAAAAAAAGCATCTGTTGCAGGTTCGGATCCGGGAATAATCACTATCCGCTTAACTGTGGGAAGTACTTGGGCATAATCCCTAAAACTCATTGTGAGGATTACCAAAGGAACCCCGAAGTAGATGGCCCATTGAGAGGACCTGCCAGTGAAAAGGGCAACGACCCCTACCTGATTGACTAGTTCCCACCCGTGAGGTAAACCAAGAGCTATCATTTGTGGCAAAGTAGTTATCAATTTTACCTGAGTCGTGGAGTGAGGGGTACTGCCCCAATACGCAATCCGTTAGACAGCATTTGTGGCCGAGTGAATCCCCTGAACCTTTAAGAAGTCACGCATACATGGTGTCCATATCTATTGCCAGCTGATAAATTGCAGATTACATCTGTATAGAACTGTTGCCGATCACTTTTCACCATATCTCCTCTGTTTTAACTCTATTTCCCTTGAACATTCACTGACACCCCTGCAATCCCATTATGCATATTTAATTCCTGAGGACCCTATCCCAAATTCCACTTCCCAAAGCCAGAAAACCCACATTTGTCTATTTTTAGGGTTTTCCATAACTTCTTTGATTTTCACCCAATCGCCTTCAAATTTTTCTACAATGTTCATTTCCTATTTCTTCTTCTTTGTCCCTTTTGACAAAATTTTCTCATTCTTTCACCCCGCTTCTGAAATCCTCATTTTTTGCTTCCCTGTCCATTCGAAAGTGTCCAAAACCTAGTCAAACCCCAATTACCCATCCGAGTTTTTCCCAATCCAAATTTCCCTTTACTAAATAGTTTATGTTTTTTTTTCTACCCATTCAAAAAAAAAAAAACTCCTGGTTATGGTTATCACCCGTGCATGAGCAAAAACCATGGAGGAAGAACTTGCAGCCCTCAAAACCAAACTCCAAGATCTTGATGAAAAATTTCCCGGCCTCCATCTTGAGCATTCATCTATGAACAATAAACGACAGTCGGAGTCTTCTACAGACACTGGGTTCTCTTCTTCCAACAATTTCCATGGGTCAAAGCTTGATTTTCCTCACTTCAATGGTAATGATCCGACTGGATGGATCTAACGGGAAGAACAATATTTTAGTCTGCATAATACTTTTGATGTCAACAAAGTTCCACTTGCATTCTTTCATTTGGAACAAGAATCCCTTAAATGGTACTGTTGGTACATCAAGGCTCATGAAGAGCCAAAATGGCCAGATTTTTGCCATCTCCTTTTGCAACGATTTGGTCCTAGTGATTTTGATTACTTCACAGGAGCACTCACTAAACTTCGCCAAATTGGCATTGTGAGAGAGTATTAAACAGAATTTGAGAAACTAGCCAATCACACAAAAGGATTGCCTGATGACTTCTACAAGAGTTGTTTTATTAGTGGTCTAAAGGATGCAATCCGATCTGAGGTCAAAATGTTATGTCCCAACACAATGATGGAAGCCCTGGGGTTGGCTAAGTTGGCAGAGGATAAGATCGCAGCCCAACAACGCTCCAAACCCACTTTTGTTCCCTTCATAAATGTGGGTTCCCAATGACCTCCCATCAAGCCATCTCCTCGACCAAATCCTATCAAGCATTTGTCTGAAGTAGAGATGCGGGCACACAAAGAAAAAAGGATTTATTATAATTGTAATGAAAAATTCACTCGGGGACATAGATGTGTGTTGAGCAAAAGTTCTATCTCTTGTATGTGGATTGTCCACCTGCCTCTGAAATTGGTGAAGAATCTCCAGATACAATAGATGATCAGGTCGACATTCAGGAGTCGCCTGTTGACCCTCCATCTTAGGACGACCACCCAAAGATATCTCTCCATGCTTTAGCCGGAGTCACCACCCCCCAAACAATGTGGGTCAAGGGTTACTTCAAGAAGCTTCATCTTACAATACTCATTGATTCTGGTAGCACTCATAACTTCATTGACCGTCGGATCGCCAAACAAGATGTTTGTTTTTTCCATCCTTGATCCAACTTTGAAGTCATGATTGCCAATGGGGGAACCTTACCTTGCAAGGGGAAGTGTCGCAATGTGCGTATCTCTATGGGAGACTATAACCTGCGCTCTGACATGTTTTCCTTGGCCTTAGGCGGATGCGATGTGATTTTGGGCACTCAATGGCTACGCACACTTGGCCCCATATTATGGGATTTTGCTGAACTTTGGATGTAGTTTTCAATCAATGGGAAAAAACACACATTGACAGGATTACAACCAGGGTATCTCAGCATCATCAGTTCACATCGCATGGAAAAGCTCCTTAAGAATAATTTACATGGTGTCATCGCTCAGATCCATTCCATTCAGATGCATCCCTCAGCGGTCTCCACTACTCATTTGGATCTACAACAAATTCTGGATAGATATACTGGTGTCTTTGCTAAACCAGTGGGATTTCCACCTTCAAGGCCAGAGGACCATCAGTAAGTCCCTAAAACATCTCAAGAGCCATGGAAAATTAGCCGCATCCTCAGACACTCAAGAGCCTTCGTGGTTTTTTGGGATTGAATGGCTACTACCACAAGTTTGTCAAGGATTAAGGGAATATTGCAGCTCCATTAACCACTCTATTGAAAAATGATGCTTTTACATGGACACATGCTACTGAGTATCCATTTGACAAACTGAAACAAGCTACGTGTACTACACCTGTTCTAGCTATGCTCGATTTTTCCAAGCCCTTCACTATTGAGAGTGATGCTTGCGGCAATGGAATTGGTGTTGTTCTCCTTCAATATTAACATCCCATTGCGTTCACCAGCAAAGCCCTTTCCGGTAATAATTTAGCTGCCTCTACATATGAGAAGGAAATGATGGTTATTTTGCATGCAGTACATAAGTGGCAACCATACCTATTAGGGAATAATTTTTGCATCAAGACTGATCACCAGCGTCTGAAATATTTCCTGGAACAATGGGTATCCTCCCCAACACAACAGAAATGGGTTGGCAAACTCATGGGTTATGACTATGAGATCACTTACAAGAAGGGTAAGGACAATATTGTGGCGAATGCTCTTTCTCGCACATTTGATGACCAAGTTTCTCTTTCATTTATTTATATGCCTGTTCCAAATTGGTTGCAATCTGTTCAACAGGGCTATGTCAATAACTCTTCATTATCTCACATCATCTGATGCTTGGACAACAACCCTTCTGTTGTACCGCATTACTCTTGGGATGGTGCTTCCCTAAGATACAAGGGTCGTCTGGTGCTTCCCCAGAGCACCGATCTTCAATAGGTTGTCTTCTATGAACTCCATCCTTCTCCATCGGCAGGGCACTCTGGGTTCCTCAAAACATATGAGCGGGCATGGCGTAACTTCTTTTGGCAGGGAATGAAAAGGAAAATTCAACATATGGTGGTTGAATGTGATACCTGCCAGCGCAGAAAGGGTGAAACGACATTCCTTCTGAGATTGTTTGAACCCTTTCCCATCCCGACACGGATTTGGACAGATATTTCTATGGATTTCATTGAAGGGATCCCTAAATATGGAGGGAAGATAGTGATTTTGGTTGTGGTTGATCGCCTCTCCAAATATAGTCATTTTTGTGCCCTCAACCATCCCTATACAACCTCCTCAGTCGCACAAATTTTCCTGTACCAGATCTTCCATCTTCATGGAATCCCTTCTTCCATTGTCTCGGATCGCGATGCAACTTTCACTAGTCATTTTTGGACAGAACTATTTCGCCACAATGGCACCAAACTGAAGATGAGTTCAGGGTATCACCCACAAACAAATGATCATACTGAAATGATCAATAAATGCTTGGAAACTTATCTCCGTTGCTTCAACTCCGAACAACAACATCGGTGGGAAAAGTGGCTCCCTCTCGCTGAATGGTGGTACAATACCTCTTACCACACTGCCTCTAAAATGACTCCATATGAAGCAATCTATGCAGGTCAGGCACCGCCAGTTATTCTTCCATACAGCCCCAACAGTTCATCAGTTCAGGCAGTTGACACGGTCCTTCGAAACCACAGTCAGATTCTTCACATTTTGAAGGACAATCTTCACATGGCAAGAAATCGAATGAAGCAACAAAATGATCAACACCGTTCCGAGCGCACTTTTCAAGCAGGTGATATAGTTTTTCTTCGTCTACAACCTTACAAGCAATCCTCCCTGAAACTCAAAGGGCATCATAAGCTCGCTCCAAATTTCTATGGGCCATATAAGATTCTTCAGAAGATTGGGTATGTTGCTTATAAATTGGAACTTCCTCCTTCTTCCCGCATTCATCTAGTATTTCATGTCTCTTGTCTGAAGAAAGTTCTTGGCACCAACATCAGAGGACAAACTATTTTACCAGAACTAGATAATGAAGGATCCATCATTATGGAGCCGGAGACCATCCTCAATAGATGCACTTGTTAGCTTCGCTCTCAATCCATCACAGAGGTATTAATTCAGTGGCACAAAATGCAACCAGAGGATGCTACGTGGGAACCACTCCTTCAGATTCAACAACAATTTCCACATCTAAAGCTTTTAGGACAAAGCTTTTTATGAGGGGGAGGGGATGTTAGGAACCCATGTCAACCCTTCTCTTTACTTTGTTATTATATTTTTGTTGGATGCATATGATTTGTAAGTCGTCCCGCAGTATTATATGTTCCATGGTATTTACCCATAGTATTATATGTTCCATGGTATTGATCCATCGTATTGGATGCATATGATGTTAGGAACCCATGTCAACCCTTCTCTTTATTTTGTTAGTATATTGTTTTTAGACACATATGCTTTGTAAGTCGTCCCATAGTATTATATGTTCCATGGTATTGATCCATAGTTTGTATTAGCCCATAGCATTATATGTTCCATGGTATTGATCCATAGTATTGGATGCATATGCTTTGTAAGTCGTCCCGTAGTATTATATGTTCCATGGTATTGATCCATAGTATTGGCGCATAGAATTAGTATATAAGTCTGTGTTGAGGCCAATGAAGGCACAAATAAGTTATTTGTATTGAGCTTGCTCAAAGGAGGTTTCCCTCTCGAAGTGGCCCGTGATCAATAAATCAATTATGAGTTCTGTTATTTATGATATCTCGTGCATTTTCATTAATTAATTATTGCAGGTTCCTCGCACTCCATGATTATCCAAAATCTCATCCAGATCTCTACAGGGATCTCACTGAGCCATCAGATCCATGGAACTTCTTCCAACTTCCCCACACAACACAAAGAAGGCATTTCCCTTCATTGATCCACAATTCCCTCAGGAAATCCAACTTTCATAGTGCTTACCACTGTGTGCAATAAGAGTCCAACCTGCTGTATGCTATTAGAGAGCCTCCTACAACATTATTTCATGGCTTCTCAAGCATCCAAAAGTAGCAAAACTCAATGGGTAAAAGTTCCTAGCTTGTCCAACCTCTATAATCACCTACAACCATCTATTTTCCCTTCAAAATTGTAGCTCTATCTCTAAATTCGAATTTTTGGGTTAAACATAGTTTGGTAATATATGGACATGGACAACAAAAGGAGAAACTCGACGTAGTGTAGAAGCCTGCATGAGAGAATGATCAAAATAGTTTTGACTCCAAGTGATGTGAGGTAAGGGTGAAAAGACAACTGACATAGCTTCTGACCATAGAAGAAAGGACTCCTCGTAGTTGACATAACTTATATCACAACCCCCATGCCTCAATAACTGCATGAAGTGACGTTTCCCACCAACCTCACATATGCATTCAATGATTGGTTTTAATAGTCAAGAGAAGTTAATTGGATCACTTAAATCACATGGATGAATTTTTGGATGAGTTCTAAGGTTGACACTTGGGAACATAGTATTTAGCTTCCGCATAGGCCCCCTTTCCTCTTCCCCTCTGGTGGAATCATAGCCCCTCTAATGCTCTTTACATAGCCATCTTGGACCATTTTATTATTTTCCAACATAATAGTTACATACATTTCGAACTGGCATGATAATCCAACCGTATGGTCCAAATAAAAATATATACATCATACATGCCTAACCATTCCCTAGTCGGGCATTGGCCTTGAGCTCCAAACTAGGAATCCATACTGGCATATTTACATCATTTATATAATTTTGATTATATACATTCCAAGTCAAAACTGGGGGTATTACACTAGTGCCTAAATATTAAAATAACAAACTAAAAGTATAAGATTTTCTACGTTCAACCTAAACAAAATTTGAAAACCGGTGACATGTTATCTTATCGACACAATGCATGAGTATAGAGGATGAGGTATAAATATACATGTAACAGAAAATATTAGTAAAGGACTGCAATCCATGAGCTGTGAACTTGTTTTCGTGCCAAAGAAAATGAGAATGGGTAGTTGTGCTAGTTTCCTATAACATTATAAACAAGGATAAATTAACCTTCTAGTCCAAGTGTTTTAAATAACAAAACATTTTAATTGCAAAATATATCAACCTGTTATAGAATCAAATGCTAGATACAATATCAACGATACCTGAATACAAGCATAGTTGCAAAGGTAAAACTTAAACTCCATGGAATGGCAAACTTTAGAGTCCACTACAGTGCCTGATAGATCATAAAAAGGGATGGTAACTCTTGCTCTTTTTATAAATACAAGGATCATGGTTACAATAAAATTATTGTCAATAAAAGACAGTATTAGATAGTACAAGGCAGCTGAGATGCATGTATGTAACAACAATTTTGTTCTTACCTGGCAATATGTTTCCACTTTTCTTTGTGCCATATTGATCCTTGTGGTTGTTTTCAAAGAGTTTGGTATGCTAATGCTTTTTAGCAAGCAAAAAATTCATTGGAGCTTGATAATTTTGTTTAGGAGATGCAAAGGCATGAAATGATCACCACCGAAATTCAATCCACTATAATGAGTTCTTAGTTGTCTGAAGATAGATAATAATATAATATATTTTTATCAATCTCCAACACATGACCACAAATGTAGGTAAACAAGACTAAAGAGTTCATTCAATGTAGATACCAAGGATTAGCGTGGAAGCAACCTTTTAGATCGATCCTTAATTAAAAGAAAAGATCAAAACTTAATTAAAAGAAGATAAAGAACTAAGTTCCTAGCTAAAAGCCAAATGTATGTCTCTTCTTGCTCTAAGTGCCTAGCTTTGGAACTGATTTCGCATTAAGCTCAACTAAATTTGGAATATATATAGCATTCAAAGTAATATAAGCGTCTATATAATTGGTTGGTATCTAAACAAGAGTGATTTGTACATCCAACAAATAGTCACGTTGCAAATAACATCTAACTTATACAATGAAACTTGATAAAAGTGCCCATTGCTTACTCCATTTCTGAAGGATATTGAAGTTGTTAATTACAAATTTAGGAAACTGAAATAGCAAGTTCCTAAGCTAGGCTCCAATATTTTTTTCAAACAAAAAAATGCCTAGGAAACTCAAGGGATGCTTTCCCCATATTCACGGTTTCCATCCCTAATAAACCCATTAGGAAATACTAATTAACTCAGAGGGGATTCAAACCTGGCAGCTATTGGCACTTTCTCTATCTCTGGGGAATACTGCAGTTGTTAATTGTGAACTATTAAGATTGAAATAGCAATTTATTAGGCCCAAGCACTGCTTTCCCCACATTCATGGTTGGAATCTCTAATAATCCGATCAGAAAATACTAGTGCACCTAACCTAGGGGGATTCAAACCTGGAACCCACCAATACAGAACTAGCCGAATGCTCAGTATCAATGGCAATAATCAAGTAAGATTTCTATTGAAATTATTACCTATTGAATATTATATACTTTGGCTTGTGCCCTGTATTCCTTTAGAAGGATATTGACTAATTCCTTAAGAATTGATATGCTTTGATATTTTAGTTTCAAGATCCAACAAACTTGATAGAAACATAAACAAAACTATTGAAAGCAAATTCAAAGGAAAACTAATTTAAACGTATATGTCTTTCATGCTTCAAAGTCAAATGCAGGAAAATTGCTCCAAAAAATTCTAGTTCTATGAAGCATGTCAAACAAATATCAAGGGTACCTAAATATGACCATAGTTGCAAAGGTAAAACTCAAATCTGTGGAATGGGAAATTTTAGAGTCCACTATAGTTCCTAATAGATCATCAAAAAGGATGGTAAGGACTAGCTCTTTTTATAAATACAAGGATGGTTACAATAAGATTATGGTCAATGAAAGACAACCTTAGATAGTACAAGGAAATTGAGATGCATATATGTAACAATAAATGTGTTCTTACCTGCCAATATGTTTCCACTTTTCTTTGTGCCATATCGATCCGTGTGGTTGTTTGCAAAGAGTTCGGTGTGGTAATGCTTTTCAGCAAGCACAAAAGTGATCGGAGGTTGATAATTTAGTTAAGGAGATGTAGAGGCCCGAAATTAACACCACAGAAATTCAATCCACTATATTGAGCTAGCTTTCTGAAGATAGATAATAAGATAATATATTTTTATCAATCTCCAACACATGACCACAAATGTAGGTAAACGAGATTAAAGAGTTCATCCAATGTATATACCAAGGATTAGTGTGGAAGCAACCTTTTAGATCGATCCTTCATTAAAAAAAAATCAAAACTCAATTAAAAGAAGATAAAGAACTAAGAGCCTAGATAAAAGCCAAATGTATGTCTCTTCTTGCTCTAAGTGCCTAGCTTTGGAACTGATTTCGCACCAAGCTCAACTAAATATAAAATATATAACATTCAAAGTAATATAAGCATCTATATAATTGGTTGGTATCTAAACAAGAGTTATTTGTACATCCATAAAATATTCAAGTTGCAAATAACAACTAACTTGTACAATAGAACTTGATAAAACTTCCCATTGCGTACTCCATTTTTAAAGGATATTGAAGTTGATAATTGCAAATTAAGGAAAAGTGAAATAGCAAGTTATTAGGCTAGGCTCCAATATTTTTTCCAAACAAAAAATATGCCTAGGAAATCCAAGGGATGCTTTCCCCATATTCAAGGTTGCGATCCCTAAGAAACCCTTTAGTAAATACTAATGCATTTAATCCAGAGGGGATTCAAATCTGGAAATCATTGGCACTTACTCTATCCTTGGAAAATACCGAAGTTGTTAATTGCGAATCCTTAACACTGAAATGGAAATTTATTAGGCCCAAGCGATGCTTTCCCCACATTCATGGTTGACATCCCTAATAAGCCCATTGGGAAATACTAGTGCACCTAACCTAGGGTGATTTAAACCTGGCACCCACCGATGTCGAACAAGCCAAATGCTAAACATCAATGGTAACAACCATGTAAGCTTGCTATTGAAATTATTACCTATGAAATATTATATGCTTTGGGTCGTGCCCTGTATTCCTTTAGAAGGATATTAACATTTCCCTGAGAATCAATATGCTTTGACATTTCAGTTTCAAAATCTAGGAAACTGGATAGGGATATAAACAAAAATATTAAAAGCAAATTCAAAGGAAAAAGAATTTAAAAGTATATGTCTTTCATGCTTCAAAGTCAAATGCAGGAAAATTGCTTCAAAAAAATCTACTTTTATGAAGCATGTCAAACATTTAGCTCCATTAGCACATATTTTCCACTTCATGGGATAGATGACAAGATGTATACTTTGTCATGCATCTAGTTAAAGTGCATCACACAAGATCTTGCTAGGATTTATAAATATCTTGAATAAGTTCTTGACAATGTGCTTAGGCATAAAATTAACTTGCATATTTAGTGACTTGAGGCTAATCTTGAGAGGCTACAACCTGAGGAAATTTATCAAACCAAAAAGAAGGTATTATTAAAATTGCAATATGCATAAGAAATAACAAACTGCAATACTATATAAATATGCCAAATCTTACATCACAAAAGAAATAAGTACAAACCTTTTAGTGGCTGGCCCAAGTGTTCAATTGGCTATTGTGGAACCATGTTTTGCATAAACTACATGTACTTTTCCCTATGGTGTATACAAGTTGTTTTTCCTACCTTGTTTTTAACTCTTGGGATCACCAATATAAGCATGAACAATTACTCCATGTGTTTGTTTGGTTTGTTGCAAAATTCTTCTTAACACAAAAGTATGAAGAATGTGTCAATACTACCTTGTTATTTGTTGTAGTTATTGCTTTTAAAACTAGGCAGTGTTTTCTGGATAACTTGCTATTTGGTATACATTGCAATGCAATGTCAGAAGGACAATTAGTTCAATGTTTCACATTTGCACTTGATTCAAACCCATATACTACCTACTGCTGAGAAAAGTATGAAAAAATCTAACAGTAGACATTTTGTTGTTTGTCTACTTCTGTTGAGCGCTAGCTATCATCCTCCCAATTTGGATGGGGTGATTGTTTGCATTGAATTCAATGTAGGAAAAAAATGATGAAATGGATTGAAATATGTCACTTACCCTATTACAAAGCTCTATACCCCCCTAGGTCTGAAGCCATAGATCTCAATGCTCTGCATTGATATCCATTCGATCTTGTGTCCTATGCACTTTTGATATAAATGTCTCAAGGGAATTTTGCAGTGTTGACTAATTTGTTGTTTCTAAATTCACTGTGATAGCGTGACATATATCCATTTCCAAAAAGATTTGTACATGAAAGCACTTGTTCGTTGGTAGCATCCATTGTGATTGATTTTTGGGATACTACTAATTTTTTAATGCATAATGTTGAAGACCTTGTTTCCTTTTTTTTTTCCGCAATGGTGCTTCAACAAATGAGTGAAATCACAACAATTTAGAGTGAAATGGCCATTGCTTCATATGAGTTTTTTTCCTTTTTCTTTTCACATAATGTTTTTCATAAATACTTATGGGCATTGGGCACAATAGCCATAGCTTGTTTTTTTTTGGGTGTGTGTGTAATTGTGAACATGCAATGAAAGGAAAAAACATAAGCCAATAAATAAAAACTTTGTATATATCCACAATAAGACAACACGTAAGAACTTTGTACATGTCCACAATATCATTGTTTGCTTGAAAGTAAAATGAAGCAAGCATATATTAAAGTATAAAACAATAGCTTAAGCATGAGATTTTCTATGTGATTTTAAGTACTAACCAATAGATATGACATATTTTTTAAAAATGAAGCTTATTTACCATTTCCATGAAGCGATATGCAATAAAGCATGCTATAATAGAGTTATTTATTTAGACAATAGAACAATTCAACTATCAACAATTTCTACCAGAAGTAATGACATTAATTCTAAACATGAGTATTAATATCATAACTTTAGAAAACAAACACCATTGAGAAAGGAAAAAAAACAAAGAACTATAAATGAAGACATGGTATAGTGTAAATAAATATGGATAACAAGCTGCATGAAAACATTATATTCTATTTTTGAAATGTAATAAGCATTGAAGTACAAGGATGAAAACTTTAACTCCAAAATTGCCTTATGTACTAAAGTAACATTGGTACAAGCTATCCATCCAATAGCAGTATAGCTAACGCCAACAAGTTAATATAGGTTTGCAAAAGTAACTAGAATTCCTATTTCCCCAAAAAAATGTTTGTCTCATATTAGCAAAAATATACTATTGCAAAACCAACAACAAAAACAAGGATCACATTTTCTTGACTTCTAAAATGGTGTTATTTGTTGAGAGCATAAAAATCCCTCGCTGAGACAACTTTTGTAGATGGAACACGCTTGATGAGATGTTATTGTAGTAGTTCTCAAGGATATTTCAGAAATTTATGCACAACATTCTTTTAGTGTTGGGCCACATATGACACATTTAGTTGGCCCTTCTTCCGTTTCCAAGATGCATTCAACATTTTTCTAGTACTCAATTTTTGTTATTTGTTTACAAACAGTGTAACTTGCTGAATTTAGTCCCAGTGGCTATATGCATTTAGTGCAAATACGTTGAAATGGTGGTGCAAAAGCATTTTTTTCTTTTAATAGCCTTGACATTTGAAAAGGGCAAAATGTTTTTATTGCTTGTCTTTGTTTTCTTTTAAATAGAGAAGAAATAATAGAAAAGAGAAAAACCAAGAAGACAAACAACAGAAAGAAGAAAATCTAGCTAAGGAAAAATAGAATACAATGTTCATGAATTTAGGAAAAAAAAAATGCTTTAGAGTAATCATGTGCATTCACCTGATTTTTCACTCCAACAATTGTTAACAATATTTTTTTGTGAATTCAACGTTGAGCACATCAACAAATGTGGTTGCATAAAATATTATTAGTTGGCTACCTTTTGGACCATTCCCGACAACTTTTTGAATAGATACAATGGCACAATATCACATGCAAGTTGCTCTTATATCTGCTCAATTAGTTCGTTGCAACTTTCACTTACTTGTAGCTAAGATAAGTTGGGAAATGGTATTAGGATGAATGGAAATAATCAAATCCACTAACGCCAACTAAACAATTGCTTATAACAACAACAAAAGCAATTCAACATAGGCAAAGAGTCATTGAGTTGTATTTGTTAAAGAAGGCATAGGCTTACAATTGCATTGTCATATGCCATTTCCGCGTCATTAATATTTAGCTCAAATTGTGTATTGTTTTGTTGGAATCCCATTACAATCGCTGCAATGGAACCAACTGAATAGGACTCATATGACTACAACAACTCATTTGTTGTCATGTCCGGTTCAGGTTTGCGCGATTTGCAAACCTGCTGGATAGGATTTACTTCGGTTTTGTCAAGAACTACAATGCATGTTTTTGCATCTCCTCTATAGTAAGCTCCTTTCTTCTTTAAGGAAAAACCATTTTTTCTAACACTATTGTTGGGGGATTAATTGATAATAAAAAATAAGGAATTAGGTGGTTGTTGATGTCTATGGTTATCGTCATTTGGCCATGTTTGTCCACCAAGTCTGCATGTACTAACTATGTTTTGTACATGTATTAGGCGCTTCATTGTGTGTAGGTCCATAAAGTGCCAATACATCACCCCCGAAGACTTTGTTATTTCTTGTTGAGCATAGCTGTATTATTTTTTATGCTTCGAATGCATGTTGCTTTAGACTATTTTTGTAAAGAAGCAACAAATGTGTATCAGGAACTAAATCTAGATTTCTAAAAGTTGTGGAATGAGTTTTTGCTCCTATGCATTTTTTTGTTGTTATTTTTTTGGAAAAAAGGTAGTAAACTGATGGTTGCTATCTGAGATACATGGATTTTTTGTTCACCTTTATTCTATGTTGCTTGTTGATGTTTTCTCCATTTCTTCTTAGACAACTTCTTTGTATTCCTACATTGCATATTGTTTTAGTATCTTTCCCTGAGGTTTAGCTATTGTTGTAAAACCAAAATCTTTGCAAATGAAGAAAATGCATATGGGAAGATGAGTAAGAAAAAGTAACGAGATTGGATGTAACAAAGGAACATGCAAGTGGAAATTCAAGCAATAAACAAAGATTTTTCTACACATTTTTTTTTGAAAGATAGAGCAAGAATTATGATATTGGGATATATACATTTATGATTATCAACATCAATGCATTTGACATTATCTTAATGTAGATGCATTTGCAATGGTTGTCGTTAATATATTAATGCAAGGATGTAAAGCACTAGACAAAAAGGACCAATATATAGTATTGTAAACGAAAAATAACCAAATTAATCAATTTTAAAGCATAAAGGAAGTAGACTAATATCAAAATACTAAAGTATTTTGCTGAATGCTAAATTTGAACATCAATTTCAACAAGAAGTATTTTGAACTGAAGTCATTTTGTAGAGACCACATAAAATATAAAAAGAGGCAAAAAGACGATGTTGTGTTAGTGCAACATTGGAAAATGTAAACTAATTTCCAACAGCCAATGTGCCAAAAGTAGGTGGTAGATGCAAACATCTAATAAATAGAATGTTGTACAAGTTGCACTAACAAAAGCAAGTTTGCAGAAAAGAAATGAACATTATCTATGAATAAAATGTTGGTGGAAAACTAGCTTTGAATTGTATTTTCCATCAAGTTTTTTAGTTATTTATTTTGATCGTTATCTTTAGCTAGTAATATTCTTGTATGCATTATATTTTAGTGGAAGAGGATAATATAATTTTATAATAGTAAATGCTATGAGGCTCTGTGGGAGTTTGTTTTGTTTTTCCTTCCTTTTTTCTCCTAGGACAAAGAAGAATAAATATAAACTTGAATATTGGGATACGAGAACTTAAGACAAAGCATATGCTATTACAGAGGGATTGAGATGCACATTCCATGATGATAAGTCCAATAGGATTCAAAGACATTGAACTTGACATTAGTATTTTCGAACTTTGTCCAAAAGTGATCAAGCATGGCACCATTGGTAGTTGTCGCTTTATTTGTGTGTAATTTTAGGCCATTGCTTTGCATAAATGATATTAGTTTTTGACTTAATATGCTATTTTGCAGTATATCAATATTCAAGTATCCAACAACCAGGACACTAGTACAAAATGATAGATACGTGACCAGGTGACCAAAAAATTTGGTCACCATGGTTTTTTCAAGGGATAAATGACCAAAATTGAGAAATTTTAAGTGAGATAACTAAAACTAACCAAGATAAATGACCAATTTGGTCACGGGATAAGAACTAAACTAAAAATGACCAAGATAAATGACCAATTTGGTCACGAGATAAGAACTTAACTAAAAATGACCACACAACAATTGGTCATTTATTTGGTCATTTTTAGATCCAACAATGGAAATTACAATTTTGACAATGAATTTCTACAATTTACTTAATTCTAACACTAGAGTTGTGAATCCATCTGCAGTGTTAGAATTAAGTAAATTGTAGACCCCCTCATGTGTCACAACTCAACATTAATGCATGAAGCAGATTTGCATGTACTCTTATGTTCTTGAAGCATAAGCAATTTGCTTATAAGCTTTAAATCTTTCCCAAGGTATCATAATTAATTTTCAATACATTTTTGGTACAAGCATTAATAAAAACCATCCCAAGCTGAGATATCGCAAGTACCACATAACTAAACTAAAAATGACCACATAACAATTAGTTGTTTATTTGGTCATTTTTAGTTGTGTCACTCCGACAATGGAAAATTAGGGTTGATTCAGGTGGTCAATTTAGATGTGATTTGGCCCATTTTGGTTTTCAGGAGTTTTTGAGGGTCAATCTTGTGTTTAATATTTGTTGTTTGGGATTTAATGATTTTCAAGGGGAAGATTCAGGGTTTAATTTCACGTTCCTGTATTTGACGATTCCTACAACGTAGTGGTTTCCATTTGATGTTTGGTAATGTGTTTAGGGTTTCAAATTTGGGGTTAATGGATGTATTCGTTGCAAGTGCGGAGTGTCAGGGTTTAAGGATATATTCGTTGCAAGTGCGGTGTGTCAAGTTTTAGGGTTTAAGGATGCTGAAATTGTTAAAGTAGTGAAAAATGCGCATCGAATTTCAATTTTTGGGTTTAGGAATGTATCCATTGAAAGTTTATTGATTCATGATTCAGGGATCGGGGTTTAAGGACGTTGACATTGTTCAAAGCGGTGAAGTTGATAGGCCGATGAGCAAGAACAAGATGCCTCATCTCCTTCTTTACGGTTTGCGTGGCACCGGGAAGACATCCACTGTGTTGGTTGTAGCACACAAGCTTTATGGGAGTCAGTACCAGAACATGTTCCTATAGTTGAATTCCTCGTATGATTAAGGAATTGAAGTTGCTCGCCATTAAATTCAGGATTTTTGCAAGCAATCAGAGTTTCAATTTACAGTAAGGATTAATGTCATTTTGGAACTTGTAATTTTACATTGATGTTTCATTTGAACATTTCTTTCACATGCAAACCTATTTTATTTTCTAAAACCTATGCAGTCAATCTATACTCCAAAAAATAATTGAAGAATACTCTTGGATTGAATTCATTGTACTATTGATTGGTTAACCGTTCACATGAATGGATTTGACAATCAAATATGTGGTTATGAAACCAGTTCTACAACATTGCATGGATTGATTTTATTCTTTTGTTGTTTGAGAAAAATGATAGATAGGCTCAATTGGAATATGCATATATTAGTTTGAGAAAAATGGTAGATAGGCTTAGCTCCAAACGTACATATATGATTTTAGGCTCAGCAATATGCATAGATTAGTTTTCCTATATGAATTTATAGTGTGTTACCCTGTCCCAACCCCCATCCCTAATCCCAAGATTCCTGGCAACTTAGATTTTACATTTTGAGGTAGTGGCCCGTGAATGCTCTCGAACTGTGGAAGGAGGCATCGGGGTCATAAAATCAGAAATTTGGTGTGCTTGACCTAAAGTATTGAGTGCTTCATCTAAAATTACAACAACATAGTACAACTTTAAGTCCTCTATGGGAAGACAACAATGTTGAAACAAATAGATAATCCTTTAAAATATCCATGATAGACTGGGGTCCCCATATTTTGTGTACTTGACCTTGTAACAATAGCTCTAATAATGTATGTATCTCTACCACCATTGCTTGGATTTTCTCTATTTGAGAGAGGTGGGTCACTCATATATCTTCTGTAGCATATTTGTCCTTTCCACTGTAGAGTGTTTACTAATAGATACAACCCAATTTTTGGGCATTGTGGGGGAACTCTATTATTGGATTGCCTTGTTTAGGACCATCCCCCAGGTTTGGCTCCTTGTTTCTCCTATTATTCTAAAGCTATGGAGGAGGTTTTTTGCTAGCATATCCCTACTGTTCCAAAATCTCAATCAAATGATTTAGCTCAAGATGAGCTTTGATGTCTTGTGCACATATCTGAAGAAATCAAGAGCAAATTACACATTTTTAAAAGTAAAATTTGAAATTTAATTGGGGGAAATCATGGAAAACACAATATTATGACACTTCCAAATGCGATAACGAATCTCCACCCTCAACAACTACGAGGCGGTGTGAAAGGTGACAGACCATGATTTGGTGTATCCTATTGGGTTTTCATTATTGAGTAAAATGATTGTGTGACTAAATCCTCCTAGAATAGTAGGATTGAATGTGCAGTTGTGTTGTCTTTGACTGCCTTGTTTTGAAATTTATTTAATGATGCAACTAGAATGATCATCGATAGTTCATCTTTGTAAATTCTATTGTAAAATTATGAACTTGAAAGGATTGGAATACTAAATAAGAAAACATGATACAATTAGTTATGGTGGGAGGTCTCTTACATCAATTAATATTTGTGTGATGCGGATTATAATGCAAAATGAGTGCATAAAGTCACACGTTTAGTAATTATAACCTCATATTAGAGAAATCTACCATGGAACTTGGATTTGGTATGAGGATAAAATTTGTTTCAGTATAGATGTCATCGAGTTCAAGTTCACACATTCCTCATATAAGAAAAAACCATGTACAAATTTAAAAAATAGTTGATGGTATAGGATTAAGAAGAGTGTTTTGGGATGATAAGCATGGATGTAATTATTATTGTTAGTGTAGAAAGTTCTAGACAATCCTATTGACAACTCTTTCAATGCTATTGCTTTGGTTTTACATGTTAGTTTAAGGTCTGAAAATGAATAATTTTATCTGATGTGCTGCTGAAAGTGTTATGATCTGATGCAGACTGTAATGGAGGGATGCATTATGGAACATATTCGAGTGGCATAGCTTATAGTTCAAAATGTAAGTTTATCTCTTTGAATCCTTGTCAAGAAAAGAAAATCATTACAACATAATTAATGGAGACATTGTATGTACTGTAAGTGCTAAATGGTTTTTATTTGCATGATTATACTTTTATTACTAGAGGAAAGTATTTGTTACTAGAGTGGCGTGGTATTCTTTCACCTGTATTAATTCATAGATAGAATCTTAGTCAGAGTAGTAGAACTAATAGACACAACACCACAATAATTTCAAAGGAAATAAAGATCATAGAAGGTAGACTAGCCATAGAATTGTTAGCTTCTTGGAAAGGTTGTTTGATGTACTAAAGAAACACTCATGTGGTTGTGGCTCTGCTTTCCCTAATTGGGATATTTTACATATTTTATTAGGAAAAAATTCACCCATTTGTTTACTATAAGATCACGATGTAAAACATTCACATCTACATAACACATTCAAGTCCTAATGGTGATGGAAACCATTACATTATGCTTTTTAAGGCTGAGTCACACACATCATTAGTGACATGTGGGATGTTCCACTAATTTTCTTGTCATAAGATGGAGTATTAAGGCACTGCTTCTAACGAAACTATTTAAATACCATTTAGGAGGTCATTCACCATCATGAAAATGATAGTTCAAATGCTTAAAGAGACATGCTACCTAAGACCTAACTTAGTATTAGAGTCATTTTGGACACAAATAAAGATAGTTCAAATGCTTAAAGAGACATGCTACCTAAGGCCTAACTTAGTATTAGAGTCATTTTGGACACAAATATCTACATATGATGCATATTAAAATAGAATCTTAATTTGAGATATTTTAACAAGGAAGTAATATTTTCTAATGAGGGATGTAAATAAGAGTTGATTTTAACCAGCATAGATCCATCTTAAATCCGGATCTATCAAGCAGCCAGAGGGATCCAATGCCTTTGAGGTGTATTTTTTTTTTAAATTTAAATTCAAGAAATTTGATCTCTTTTGAAGGATAAATAGAGGTTTAAGTTTTAAGTTTTTATTTTATAAACGAACATCCAATTTTTAATTAATTTTCATAATATTTTATCTTATGAGTCAACATGGATTTTTTTTAAATACTTTCCATATTTTTATTTTATTTTATGAGCGTAAATAAAAATTTTTAATTAGTTTGTTAGAAATAAACGTTACAATATCTCCCCCATACTAAACTGTAAAGCGCTTCGCTCTGGTGCAATAATAATCCGCCCGTTGGAAGTTCCCATCTTCTCAATCCTAGAGGTAAATTGGGTCATGGTATATCCTATCCACATCTTTATCCGGTACAGCAGTTAATTAACTTAGATTTCTTTTATCCTATTTGAATCTTTATCCGGTACAGGATTTAATTAACTTAGATTTATTTTATCCTATTTGCATCTCTATCCGTAGAGGAGTTAATTAGCTGATAAAGACCATCCGACGTGTCAAAAACCATTTCCTATTTCTAATTCGGAATTCGAGACATAGACCATGTGGATTAGGCCTTAATAAGTAACGTTATCTGATTAGTTAACTGAATTTATTACATAAATTCACTTTCCAGGTCACTGCCGCCGTGGATAAAGAAGCTTGGACTATCCAAATGGATAGGATTAAATTTTAACTGCAAACTTATAATACAACCATGTCCATTCATAACTATAGAGGGTAGTTAATGCAACATTATGTATCTATGTGTGCAAGTCTAATTTGAGGATAGCATTTAATGTTGAGTAGAAGACCCAGCTAGTTGGTAAAACGTTGTCAACCTGGAAAAGCGTGATCAGACGTGGACTGCATGGTTCCTAGGAGACTGACTTTGAAGATTTGTGCGAGATTTGACTGAGGCTACCATTTCATTACAATCGGAGGCTATAAATTGGAACACCAAGGCTGTGAACCTCAGCCATTTGCAATTGCAGAGGTAGTCTGTGTACATTGGTGGACATTGAAACAAGAAATCGATAAAGGAGGGTTTGAATTATTATCTGTCTCTTTTACCTCTGCTTATATTAAGCAGTCTCATCTGTCTCTTTTACCTCTGCTTATATTAAGCAGTCTCTTTCATTTCTGCTTATATCAAGCATTATAAAGAGCTCTGCTGGCTGTGATCTTTGTATAGTTATTTGACGTTTTTATTTCAGTGTTTTGGGTTTAAAGTTTAGAGGAGAAAAAATGGCCGGAGGATTTGCAAACCCAGTAGGGTCTGGGAGTGTAGACTTCGAGGCTCGCATAACTGCTTATGTTATCATAACTTGTATCATGGCTGCAAGCGGTGGGTTGATGTTTGGCTACGATATAGGAATTTCTGGTAAGCTATGGAAGCTTTTTAATCTCAGTAGGTTGTTCGGTCAGTTTGTGCAAAAATTTAACTATTTCCTTTACTTGTGAGAAATTTAACAGTTTTTTGTGCAGAAATCTCAAATGTTGTTTTTTTCTATAGAATTTGCTGATGATTTTGTGCATTTTAAAGATGGTTGGGCTTTGTATTGAGTCGCGTTTGGATATTTTCAAAATAAGATCTGATATTTACTGTTGTCACTCTCTTTCGTCATTATTGAGAGCTTTGAAGGGCAGGGTTGGCTCTAACATTAATTAATCTTTTTGAGCCTTTTTCAACAATTACTACATTATACTACTTTCCTCCGCTTTGTTGAACTCCAGAAATTTTCCATCCGATTTGATCTCGTTGTCCTGTAACTTACACAGCGTAGAAATGGCAGAACTGTTCTCTCATTGTGTCATATGCACCTCAAGAAGGTTTCATGTTAAATATTCTGCATATTTTTCACAGGACAATATTTCTATTTCTAGTCCGAATTTGCTGGATTTTAGGCAACAGAGAGCAATATACTGTACTATGAAGTTTCAGTCTGTAGTTTGTTCACAATTTTCATGAAAGACATTCGCATAATCCTTGCGAATGATGATGCTTTCATATAGTTCGGTAAACTGGATATCTTAAATGCATTTTACGAATTCCACAAATTTTCAATGCTCTTCAATGTGATCTGGAGGTCTTCGGCTCTTCATACCTTTAGGAAAAGTTTCTTGGAATACTCTTCCTCCGATCATGGAAAAGATTTAGCTTGTTAATAGTTGAAGTCGTGTGTGCCTGTTACATGAATTTTTAAATACTTGCTCGTCATTGAAATTTTCAAGATCAGTAATTAACATCTTTATTTAAGATCTACGACTGATTACCTTAATGCGCAGGCGGAGTGACTGGCATGAACGACTTTCTTGTGAAATTCTTCCCCGCAGTCGCGCGCAAGGAGCATGAGGCCAAGCAAAGTACATACTGCAAGTATGACAATCAAGGATTACAACTCTTTACTTCATCTCTGTATCTAGCAGGTCTTGTAGCTACATTTTTTGCATCATATACTACGAGAAGATTTGGCCGGAGACCGACAATGATTATTGCCGGCTTATTCTTTCTTGCCGGAGTCGTCTTGAATGCGGCAGCGCAGAATCTTCTCATGCTCATCTTCGGAAGAATATTGCTAGGATGTGGTGTCGGATTCGCTAATCAGGTCTGTAAACAGAGAGTATTGATAGACCTGATAAGACAATCTTTGGTTTAAGATTGAGATTCAACTAATTTACAGAGAATAGTCTCTGCGCATTCCTTTAGGCAAAATCGTCTTTAATAGACTATTCTTATCGTGAAATTCTTGCATTTATTGTAATTTTTTTCATATACAACAGTATTTAAATTCTTTAAGTTTTCTTTGAAAACATATCAAGATGTAATAGTAAGATACTATATTACATCTGTGAGGTGTACTCAGTTGATTTTAATTGTCCTTTAAATCTCTTAGCTGCCTTATTCTCTGTATTCCTTCATTTTCAGAGAAATCTTAGACTTAGCATTGTTTTTCTCTGTCAATATATATTGGTACACTGATGTGATGAATATGCCTTTGCTTTTCTGTAACTGCAGGCGGTTCCCCTTTTCCTGTCAGAGATAGCACCGACTCGAATTCGAGGGGCTCTGAACATCCTCTTCCAGCTGAACATTACAATAGGCATTCTGTTCGCAAATTTAGTGAACTATTTTACAGCTAAGATCAAGCCATGGGGATGGAGGCTTTCGTTGGGCTTGGCCGGTCTCCCTGCAATTCTGCTAACTGTGGGGTCTATATTTTTGGTAGAGACACCCAACAGTCTGATTGAAAGAGGACACCTGGATGACGGCAAGCAAGTATTGAGAAAAATAAGAGGAACCGATAATGTTGATGCAGAGTTCAATGAACTAGTTCAGGCTAGTAAAATGGCCTCGGAAGTGAAGCATCCATTCCGAAATCTCATGAAGCGCAGGAATAGACCTCAGATTATAATAACCATTTTTCTGCAGATCTTCCAGCAGTTGACTGGTATCAATGCCATTATGTTTTATGCTCCCGTGCTCTTCCAAACCTTGGGATTCAAGAGTGATGCTTCACTTTACTCTGCAGTTATTACTGGTGCAGTCAATGTCGTATCCACTATTATCTCCATCTACTCGGTCGATAAACTTGGTCGAAGAGTGCTTCTTCTCGAAGCAGGAGTACAGATGTCAATTTCACAGGTTAGCTCAATTTCTTCTTCTCCTTCATTTCCATTTCAATACTCTGTTATACCTAGTTAGTTGTTCATTCAATAACGAAATCGTCGAACATAATTTTCATAGAGTATGGATATTTTTTGCAATTGCAGGTGGTTATTGGAATCCTTTTGGCTACGGGGTTGCAGGAGGGCCAGCAGCTTTCTCAAGCCACGGCCATTGTGGTAGTGTTGATGGTATGCGTTTACGTGTCAGCCTTTGCATGGTCGTGGGGACCTCTAGGATGGTTGATTCCCAGCGAAACCTTTCCCCTGGAAACAAGATCTGCTGGACAGAGCGTGACCGTGTGCGTGAATCTCCTCTTCACTTTTGGTGTTGCACAAGCATTCCTGTCAATGCTTTGCCAATTCAAATACGGGATCTTCTTCTTCTTTGCTGGCTGGGTGTTAATTATGTCCCTCTTTGTACTGTTTCTCGTTCCGGAGACGAAGAATGTGCCGATCGAAGAAATGATGGACAGAGTGTGGAAAAAGCATTGGTTGTGGAAGAGTTTTGTCACAGACGCCGACCTCATTGATGATGACGAAGATGCTAATTCCAAACAAGAAAACGGAAGAGCCAGTCGCAACGACTACCATAATTCCCAGTTGTGATCTTCTTCCTTTTCCATTCTATTCCCTCGAAGGAGATATGAGTCTATGACTAGACATTCAACAGTTGCTCTTAATAATTTCAGAGTTGTGATCTTCTTCCTTTTCCATTCTATTCCCTCGAAGGAGATATGACTAGACATTCAACAGTTGGTCTTGATAATTTCAGCTGATGCTCGCCAATTCCAAACGCTGGAATTGCGGAATACTTTGAACCTCCCAAATTATATCAGTGTGTATTTCCTTTCTCTTTTAATCCCTAAAATTGTGTATTTCAGTGTGTATTATTAATGTGTATTTCAGTGTGTATTATTAATATGTATGTTCAAACTTTCAGTTGTGCTCTAAAATTGGATTTTGTGTGAATATGTGAATTTTATTTTTTGCAAATTTCTTAGAAAGAAGTAGATCTTCCGTAACATGAAATGAAGGTGGATTTTGTGTGAATATGTGAATGTTATTTTTTTCAATTTTCTTAGAAAGCAACCATTCACACAGCGGTAGATTTCTGTTCAGGTTAGACGGAAGGTCGTTGAAGGTCATTTGCACAAAATCATTAACTACTAAAACATGGAAACACTGAAACACTGGATTGATGCGGTCATAGTGGTTAAATTTGATAACATATTCTCTATCCCTTTCAAAAATTATAACCAGTGGCAATGTCTTCGACAAAAGCAAAGTGGTTAGTAAGTTGAACTCTTAAATATGTGAAAATTAGATGAATTAAGAAAGACATGTGTTTACATTGAAATAGATATGATGATGGTAACTGAAAGGAGTGAGAAGGGCTTAGCATAAACAAATGCAATAGAATTGTTACTACAGTGCAAGAGAGAATCTAGATTGTAGCAATTATTGCACATACGATGAAATCCATGTAAAATGAAAAGAAAGGATGAATTATACGTATTAAGATAAAAGGTAGTGTGGGAAGATATGAGCTTTCAAGTATCATGAATAAAATGTTTTCTTAAAATAACACTTTGTTTAGGACTCTGTAAGAACCGGTGGAAGCCGTTTTTGGATTTGTAGTTATTGCATCGGAGTGAAACAAGGTGCTTTACAGCCCACTATGGGGGAGATGTTGTAACGTGATGTAAAGTTTGTAACAAAATAATTAAAAAAATTCATGTCGGTTCATAAAATAAAATATTATGGAAAGTATTTTAAAAAAAGTATGGGGGAGATGTTGTAACGTTGTTCGTTTATAAAATAAAAACTTAAAACTTAAACCCGGATCTATCAATCAAGAGAGATCAAATTTCTTGAGTTTAAATTTAAAAAAAGAAATACACCTCAAGAAATTGGATCCCTCTCGGTGCTTGATAGATACTGGTTTAAGATGGATCTATGGTGGTTTTATTGTATTGTTGATGGAGCACATAACTTTAGAATTGTATAGGATTTCTTGCTTGGTAGTGTTAGTGCTAATGCATCTCATTTACATTTGATAAATTTCAAGGTTATATACTTAAGGTTTAAACTAAGACATAATTATTCTAATTATTGAATAGAAAAAATGCAAGCTTGGATTTGTAACTTGCAATGTCTCTATACATCTATGCAAAGGTGTACAAATTTTGCTTTCACAATATTAATTTTGGCCATCTTTGGATTTGTAGTTATTTGGTTATAAATGGGGAACATAGCTTGAGAATTGGATCGGATTTCTTGCTTGGTAGTATTTCAAGAGTTTGATTTTATAATTGTTCTTAGCTTGGTTTGTGTATGTTGAATTCATGTTAAGGTAATCATATGCTAAGTAGAAAGTTGTCAGCAAAGAAATGGAATATATAAAGAATATTTTATACCAAGGTATTGTAGTGCTAATGCTAGTGCAATTCTAATTAACTTTGCATCTTATTTACACTTGATATAATTTCAAGGTTATCATATTTAAAGTTTGAACTAAGGCATAGTTATTAAATAGAAAAATGCGTGTCTTATGAAAGCCATAATATACTAAACACATGCTTAGTTCTTAGGTAGTCATTTTTATAAGGATATTACAAAATTGCATTGCATTGTATGCCATTCTAATTAGAGAAAAAGAAAATGGCACATAGCATATTATTGTTGTAATTGCAATCTAAGGAAATGCAGATAAGGTTTCTAGGTTTGTGTGTTGTTTAAAGCAGATCTACAGAGTAAACATTTACCTTTTTTCTAATATTTTTTGGATGAACTAATGGAAAATGAAAAAAAATGCATTAAATCACATTTTGGTTGAATAACCATTCAATAAAATGTTGACACTAGTCCTAGAACAAGAATATCTTATACCATGAAGCATGATTGCAAAGCCCCCCTTTCAAATTTCGAGTGGGCTCATTTTTTTTTCACACCAAAAAATATGCATCTTGTTATTCCATAGAATCAAAGTTGCACCCAACATTACATATAAGAGCCGATGTGTCCCCAGATTAATTTGACAACAACGACCTTTATCAAAAAGGGGAACAGTCCATGATATATATTCATTCTAGCTATACTCTAATTACATTCACCATATCAGGTCAACTGAAACATACAAACGAACCAGTCCAAAAAGGAGCTAGAATCTTGACAAATATTCAGAGCTATATAAATGAGAAAACAAAATTTATCAAGACCTAATAGATATAGAAAACCTTCAAAAGATACTATAATAATCAGAATCCATAACAGATCCGTCTCTAGATTCCTAATGAAATAGTCTTCCATCCATTTCTCCAATAGCTTTTTTGGAGAGCTCATCTGCATCAACGTTGAATTCACGAAAAATATGTTGAAAGGAAATATAGGCGAAATCAACAATTAGCATCCTCACATGATCCATCCAATGTTCCAGAATCAGAGATTGAAGAGAAGAGTCACAATTTACCCAATAAATAATGGTTCTTGAATATCCACCAGTTTGAATGTCTAATAAGCCCCACTTGTTAGTGAACCAAAGTAGACCCCAGAGGGCAAGGAGTTCATCCCGAGTGTTAGTTCCAGATCTAGCTCCCATCCACAATTTACTCACATGATTCCTTCTAATATGAACCAATATTCCTACACCACATAGGCCATGTTGTTTAGCTCCATCAAATAGGCCAATGGATTGATTGGCATGAAAGAAAGGACTAGTAATCGATCTAGCAACCTTAACACTTTTTCCTTTAACAAATTATGAGAAAATAGAAGCTACTTTAGAGTAGACATGATTTGCAGAAGGAAGTAAATCCTCGAAAATGAATATGTTATGAGATTTCCAAACCTCCTAAATAGTAAAGAGAGGTAATTCCAACAGATTTCCATGCATCCTCCACCAATTATATATGTTCTCCTCTAAAGAATGAGAGTTCCAGGAGTCACAAAATAGATAAGTCCTCTCAAGATCAGACCAAACTGTCTTAAAGAAAGAACAGTCACAGAAAATATGATTAACATATTCCAGATATCTTCTGCATAAAACACAAATTCTCAGTCCTCATAAACCTCTTTTTTAAAGATTATCCCATGTTAATATCTTATTGTTCAAAAAAAGCCAGACGAAACGTTTTATTTTTAAAGGAGAGTTCCATTTCCACAAATATTCTGACCACCAGCTAGAAAGGTCTTCCAATCCTTCTTCCATAATAGCATTATAGGCTAATTTTGCATAAATAGATCAATTTCTCTAATTTTTGTCCCAAACTGAGGTGTCATCTTAATTAGACAGAATAATACCTGCACGATGGAGAGTGGCCACATAATTATCCCATTCTTCTGTAGAGAGCCAATATGAACTTCCGGATAACTGATTTCTTTTAACTTGCTTGAAAACTAAGAGATTTTTCTTGTGGAATTCTGCAAGAAGTCCAATTGATAATTTATAATCTTCTAAAGATCCAATGAAAGGATCGATACCTATAAAGATCTAGGAGCCACAGTCAACGAGCCAATAGGGAGCTTGGTTGATAATGGGAAATGATTTAAGGAAAATCCTCTAGATTAGAGAAGCATTGCAGCATGATTTTATAGGCCTTCAAATCCAATGGATCATAGGAGTCTATTTCAGATATTTGACCCTTACAATCTTCCCCTAGATTCCATGATCATAAAAACAACGCCACATAGTCTTGGAACATAAAGATCTATTAAACCAGCTCGGATGTTTGATGCCCCAACCAACCAAATGTTTGGGTCTGGAAATACTTTCCCAACAATCAAAATGGAATTTAGAAATATCCAATCTACCAGCCCATAGAAAATGAAAGATTTTCTTTATGATCAGAGAAATAATTGCATCTAGGATAATAAAGAGAGAGAACCAATAAACATGAATACTCTGAGAACAACACTAGCAAGAATTAGTCTACCACCTGCAAATAACTACCTATAAGACCAAGAACTAATTCTTCTCTGGATTTTCTTAACCAGCCAACCCTAGTCTTCTTTTCTATTAGAATTAGGCTTTAGGAAGTATCCAAGATACTTCCTACCAATATCCAACTCAAACATTTGGAAAGGGAAGATAGATGCAATTTGGGATTTTATACCCGAATCGTCATAGAGATAAATAAAATTTGACTTATGAGGATTTACATTTATACTTGAAGCATCGCAAAATATTGAAATGATGGATTGGTATTGCTACCATTCTTCACTAGAACCAAAGCCGAAAAGAAGCACATCGTCCACAAACAAAAGATGGGATCTATATAGAGAGAACTAGATATTTTAATACCTTTGATCATTTTCTGAGCTTTATCATCATTATTTAATATCACATGCATTTGATAAATTAAATGGTTGGAACAAATCAGTAAAAATAAACTAAAACTTAGCATAGACATAAATAAAACTCAACATAGGCATACATAAAACTCAGCATAGACAATGGTATTTTTCATCATGTTGACAGCCATATAGCCAATTGTTTTTCTATTTTAATGAGATTTAAATTAAATCCATATTATTATACAAGATACAATATTTGAATTTGCAAGTTTTGCATTGTGCAAAATGACAATAAAGCAAATCTGCTTTTTTTGGATGAACTAATGAATAATGACAAAGTTGCATAAAATCACATTTTGCTAGAATAACCATTCAATAAAAAATGTTGACACTAGTCCTAAAACAAGAATATCTTATACCATGAAATAGTGATTGCAAAACCTCCCTCTCAAATTTCACGGGGGCCATTCATAGTCAAAACATAGCACATGCATTTCATAATTTTTTTACTTTCAAGATTCCTTGCACCTATGCCATGGAGATGGATATCAGATGGATATAGCTATTTTTTGTTGTTTTCTAATGTAAGAATCTACCTATGTCAATTGGCATTCTTAATGGCAGTATAAAGCCATGAAAATTGACAAATGGAAAAATAGAGTATGCATAGATGACAGATTATATAATTTTTGGAAGCTAAGAAACAATGACTAAAAGCAAACATATTTTGTGGTTAAGAAACAATGACTAAAATTTTTCAAATAGTTAGCCACACTGCATTTTCTCTAAATATAGAGCCATGTTTAAACTTGAGCATACTTCGATCAAAGTATTTTTGCAAACAGACAAACATATGCAAGACGAAGACCAAACTTCTAAATCATATGAATTTTCGAAATCCATTGTGACATTGAAAACACTAATGAAAATGAAATGAAATCCAGATGCATATGCAAGCTAGGAAAACTGTGATGCTAGCTCATTAAAAAAACACTAGATCATTGAAACAATTGCTATGAGAAGTAGATAAAGCTTCAAAAACTTAATTATGCAATTTTCAACTCTGTCATGTCCAATAGACTTTTAGGAAACAACAGATATATTAATTATTCTAGTATTTGTACATTGGTTCACATCAGATATATGCTAGCTAGAACACTATTGGGGACAATATACCTATGAAATAGGATTCTAGGTCTCTATCCAATTAGACAAAGTGTTATATACTTTGCTTTGTCATATATACATCATGTTTATAATTTTCATTCTATATTTTTTTCTTATGCTTTACCTTAAAAAATTGTGAAATTTTCATCAAATTCCTTTATTCAAACAAAATTACAACCATTGGAAAGTTGAGGCAAAATGCTAAAAAAGAGGGAAAAAATGAAGTTGATTGAATGTAGGACAAAAAGCAAGAATAGGAAACGAAGAGTAGTTTCTTGCCTCTGTGTTTGAGTGCAGAACAGAGAGCAAATGTGCTTTTGCATAAGCATATTACACTAGTTATTTTTTTAGTAACTAGTTCAAGGATGCTACCAGATTATTTGAAATTGATGTAAGCATGCATAGAAACAAGCAAGATTGCAGTAGATATTTGCCTTTATTTTTCTTGCTTTGTTTCTTTCGTTTGGATTTTCACCTTTACAAATGTAAGCATGCATAGAAACAAGCAAGATTGCAGTAGATATTTGCCTTTATTTTTCTTGCTTTGTTTCTTTCGTTTGGATTTTCACCTTTACAAAAGAAATTTATTTGCTTCTTGATGTTGAGAAAAGAGGGAAAAAGTTCAATGGACATGCAATGGAACAAATTTCTATTCCCTCGAAGGAGATATGACTAGACGTTCAACAGTTGCTCTTAATAATTTCAGCTGATGCTCGCCAATTCCAAACGCTGGAATCGCGGAATACTCTGAACCTCCCAAATTATATCAGTGTGTATTTCCTTTCTCTTTTAATCCGTCATTGCCGTGGAAAGTTCAAATTGTTCCATGGAACATCCATGATGAATGGCCTGGCTAAATATGGGGCAACATAATTTATCATCAGTTTACTATTATTAATATGTATGTTGAGACTTTCAGTGTATGTTGAGACTTTCAGTTGTGCTCTAAGACAGTGATTTTGTGTGAATATGTTAATGTTATTTTTTTGCAATTTATGTATGTTGAAACTTTCAGTTGTGCTCTAAGACATGGATTTTGTGTGAATATGTGAATGTTATGTTTTTGCAGTTTTCTTAGAAAGAAGTAGATCTTCCGTAACATGAAATGAAGGTGTTTTGCAACCATTCACACAGCGGTAGATGGCTGTTCAGGTTAGACGGAAGGTCGTTGAAGGTCATTTCTACAAAATCATTAACTACTAAAACATGGAAACAGTGGATTGATGATCATAGTGGTTAATTTTTTTTAACATATTTTCTATCTATTTCAAAAATTATAAGAAGTGGCAATGTCCGTGACAAAAGCAAAGTGGTTAGTAAGTTGAACTCTTAAATATGTGAAAATTAGATGAATTAAGAAATACATGTGTTTACATTGAAATAGATATGATGATAGGTGACTAAAAGGAGTGAGAAGGGCTTAGCATAAACAAATGCAATAGAATTGTTACTACTGCAGGAGAGAAGAGATTGTAGCAATTATTGCACATATGATGAAATCCATGTAAAATGGAAGAAATCGAAGAAAGGATAAATTATAAGTATTAAGATAAAAGGTAATGTGAGAAGATATGATCTTTCAAGCATTATGAAGAAACATGTTGTTTCTTATAATAACACTTTGCTTAGGACTTTGTAAGAACCAGTGGGAGCCATTTTCAAATTTGTAGTTATTTTATTGTAGATGGAGCACATAACTTTATTTTCAGATTTGTAGTTATTTTATTGTAGATGGAGCACATAACTTGAGAATTGTATAGGATTTCTTGCTTGGTAGTGTTAGTGCTAATGCAAGTGAACTTTGCATTTCATTTACATTTGATAAATTTCAAGGTTATCATATTCAAGGTTTGAACTAAGATATAATTATTCAATAGAAAAAATGCAAGTTTGGATTTGTAACTTGTAATGTCTCTATACATCTATGTAAAGGTGTACAAATTTTGCTTTCACAATATTGATTTTGGCCATCTTTGGATTTGTAATTATTTGGTTATAGATAGGGAACATAGCTTGAGAATTGGATCGGATTTCTTGCTTAATAGTATTTCAAGAGTTTGATTTTATAATTGTTCTTAGCTTGGTTTGTGTATGTTGAATTCATGTTAAAGGTAATCATATGCTAAGTAGAAAGTTGTCAACAAAGAAATGAAATATATAAAGAATATTTTATACCAAGATTAGTGCAATTCTAGTTAACTTTGCATCTTAGTTACACTTATAGAATTTCAAGGTTATCATATTTAAAGTTTGAACTAAGGCATAATTATTCAATAGAAAATGCATGTCTTATGAAATCCATAATATACTAAACACATGCTTAGTTCATAGATAGTCATTTTTATAGCGATATTACAAAATTACATTGTATTCCATTTTGCTAAGATAACCATTGAATAAAAGGGCATTGATTAAATAATCCCTTTTTAATTAGAGAAAAAGAAAATGGCACATAGCATATTATTGTTGTAATTGCAATCTAAGGAAATGCATATAAGGTTTCTAGGTTTGTGTATTGTTTAAAGCAGATCTGCACAGTAAACATTGATCTTTTTGGATGAACTAATGCAAAATGACAAAATTGCATTAAATCACGTTTTGATAGAATAGCCATTCAATAAAAATGTTGGCACTAGTCCTAGAACAAGAATATATTATACCATGAATCATGATTACAAAGCCCCCTTTCAAATTTCGAGTGGGCTCATTTTTTTCCACACCAAAAAAAATGCATCTTGTTATTCCATAGAATCAAAGTTGCATCCAACATTACATATAAGAGCAAATGTGTCCCTAGATTAATTTGACAACAACGACCATTATAAAAAAGGGGAACAGTCCATCATATATCTTCATTCTAGCTATACTCTAGTTACATTTGCCATATCAAGTCAACTGAAACATACAAACGAACTAGTTCAAAAAGAAGCTAGAATCGTGACAGATCTTCAGAGCTATATAACTGAGAAAACAAAATTTATCAGGACCTAATAGCTATAGAAAACCTTCAAAAGATACTATAGTAACCGGAATCCATAGCAGATCTGTCTCTAGATTCCTAATAAAATAGTCTTCCATCCATTTCTCCAATAGCTTTTTTAGAGATCTCATCTGCATCAACGTTGAATTCACAAAAAATATGCTGAAAGGAACTATGGGTGAAATCAACAATTAACATCCTCACACGATCCATCCAATGTTCCAGAATCAGAGAGTGAAGAGAAGAGTCACAATTTACCCAATCAATAATGGTTCTTGAATCTCCACCAGTTTGAATGTCTAATAAGCCCCACTTTTAAGTGAACCAAAGTAGGACCCAAAGGGCAAGGATTTTATCCCGAGTATTAGTTCCAGAGCTAGCTCCCATCCACAATTTACTCACAAATTCCTTCTAATATGAACCAGTATTCCCGCACCACATAGGCCATGTTGTTTAGCTCCATCAAATAGGCCAATGGATTGATTGGCATGAAATAAAGGACTAGTAATCGATCTGACAACCTTAACACTTTTTCCTTTAACAAATTTCGAGAAAATAGAAGCTACTTTAGAGCAAACATGATTTGCAGAAGGAAGTAAATCCTCGAAAATGAATCTGTTACGAGATTTCCAAACCTCCCAAATATGATAGAGAGGTCATTCCAACATATATGCATGCATCCTGCACCAATTATATATGTTCTCCTCTAAAGAATGAGAGTTCCAGGAGTCACAAAATTGATAAATCCTCTCAAGATCAGACCAAACTGTCTTAAAGAAAGAACAATAACAAAAAAGACGATTAACAAATTTAAGATATCTTCTGCATAAAACAAAAATTCATGGTCCTCAGAAACCTCTTTTTTGGAGATTATCCCATGTTAATATCTTATTGTTCAAACACATCTAGAAAAAACGTTTATTTTTAAAGGAGAGTTCCATTTCCACAAAGATTTTGACCACTAGCTAGAAATGTCTTCCAATCCTTCTTCCATAATAGCATTATGGGCTAATTTGGTAGAAATAGATCCATTTCTCTTATTTTTGTCCCAAACTAAGGTGTCATATTGATTAGACAGAATAATACATGCACGATGGAGAGTGGCCACATAATTATCCCATTCTTCTGTAGAGAGCCAATATGAACTTCCGGATAACTGATTTCTTTTAACTTGCTTGAGAACTAAGAGATTTTTCTTGTGTAATTATGCAAGAATTCCAATTGATAATTTATGATCTTCTAAAGATCCAATGAAAGGATCGATACGTATAAAGATCTGGGAGCCACGGTCAACGAGCCAATAGAGAGCTTGGTTGATAATGGGAAATGATTTAAGGAATATCCTCCAGATTAGAGAAGCATTGCAACATGATTTTACAGGCCTTCAAATCCAATGGACTAGAGGAGTCGATTTCAGATATTTGACCTTTACAATCTTCCCACAGAGCCCATGATCATAAAAAAAATGCCACATACTCTTGGAACATAGAGATCTATTAAACTGGCTCGGATGTTTGATGCCCCAACCAACCAAATGTTTAGGTCTGGAAATACTTTCCCAAGACTCAAAATGGAATTTAGAAATATCCAATCTACTAGCCCATAGAAAATTTCTATGAAAGATTTTCTTTCTGAACAATTGTATCTGGGATAATAAAGAGAGAGAACCAATAAACATGAATACTCTAAAGAACAACACTAGCAAGAATTAGTCCACCATCTACAGATAACTACCTATAAGACCAAGAACTAATTCTTCTCTGGATTTTCTTAACCAACCAACCCTAGCCTTCTTTTCTATTAGAATTAGGCTTTAGGAACTATCCAAGATACTTCCTACCAATATCCAACTTAGACATTTGGAAAGTGAAGATAGATGCAATTTGGGATTTTATACCCGGATCATCATAGAGATAAATAAAATTTGACTTATGAGGATTTACATTCAAACCTAAAGCATCACAGAATATTGAAATGATAGATTGGTATTGCTACCATTCTTCACTAGAACCAAAGCCGAAAAGAAGCACATCGTACACAAACAGAAGATGGGATCTATCTAGAGAGAACTAGATATTTTAATATCTTTAATCCTTTTCTGAGCTTTATAATCATTATTTAATATCACATGTATTTGTTAAATTAAATGGTTGGAGCAAATCGGTAAAAATAAACTAAAACTTAGCATAGACATAAATAAAACTCAGCATAGACATGGTATTTTCATCATGTTAACAACCATATAGCCAATTGTTTTTCTATTTTCATAAGAGTTAAGTTAAATCCATATTATTATGCAAGATACAATACTTGCATTTGCAAGTTTTGCATTGTGCAAAATGGAGTAAATGACATAAACATTTGCAAAATGACAATAAAGCAAATCTACTATTTTGATATTTTTTGGATGAACTAATAAATAATGACAAAGTTGCATAAAATCACATTTTACTAAAATAACCATTCAATAAAAATGTTGACACTTGACACTAGTCCTAGAACAAGAATATATTATACCATGAAACAATGATTGCAAAACCCCCTTCCAAATTTCACGGGGATTGATTCATAGTCAAAACATAGCACATGCATTTGATAATTTTTTTACTTTCAAGGTTCCTTGCACCTGTGCCATGAAGATGGATATCAGATATATGTACCTATTTTTTGTTGTTTTATAATGCAAGAATCTACCTATGTCAATTGGCATTCCTAATGGCAGTATAAAGCCATGAAAATTGACAAATGGAAAAATAGAGTATGCATAGATGACAGATTATACAATTTTTAGAAGCTAAGAAACTATGATTAAAAGCAAACATATTTTGTGGCTAAGAAACAATGACTAAAATATTTCAAACAGTTAGCCACAATGTAATTTCTCTAAATATAGAGCCATGTTTAAACTTGAGCATACCCAGGTCAAAGTCTTTATGCAAACAGACAAACATATGCCAGACGAAGACCAAACTTCTAAATCATATGATTTTTTGGAATCCATTGTGACATCGGAAAACACTAATGAAGATGAATTGAAATCCAGTTGCATATGCAAGATAGGAAAACTGTGATGCTAGCTCATTAAAAAAACACTAGATCATTGAAACAATTACAATGAGAAGTAGATAAAGCTTAAAAAAAATAATTATGCAATTTTGAATAGACTTTTAGGAAACAACAAATATTAATTATTCTGGTATTTGTACATTGGTTCACATCATATATGCTAGCCAGAACACTATTGGGGACAATATACCTGTGAAATAAGATTCTAGGTCTCTAGCCAATTAGAAAAAGTGTTATACACTTTGCTTTGTCATATATACATCATGTTTATAATTTTCATTCTATATGTTTTTACTTATGCTTTACCTTAAAAAAATGTGAAATTTTCATCAAATTCCTTTATTCAGACAAAATTACAACCACTGGAAAGTTGAGACAAAATGCTAAAACAAAGGAAAAAAATGAAGTTGGTTAAATGTAGGACAAACAGCAAGAATAGGAAACAAAGAGTAGTTTCTTGCCTCTGTGTTTGAGTGCAGAACAGAGAGCAAATGTGCTTTTGCATAAGCATATTGCACTAGTTATTTTTTTAGTAACTAGTTCAAGGATGCTACCAGATTAAAAGCATATTGCACTAGATATTTTTTTCATGTTTGCAATAAAGCATTTGAAATTGATGTAACCATGCATAGAAACAAGCAAGATTGCAACAGATATTTGCCTTTATTTTTCTTGCTTTGTTTCTTTCGTTTTTCTTGCTTTGTTTTTTTCATTTGGATTTTCACCTTTACAAAAGAAATTTATTTGTTTCTTGATGTTGAGAGAAGAGGGGAAAAGTTCAATGGACATGCAATGGAACAAATTTCTAAAGGTGAAAGACAAAAGAAAACAAGTGCATATGAATTTTGCAAATGGTTATGTAAGTAGCATGATTATATTTCATGCAGCAAAAGTTTGAACTTTGTTATTGGCAAGGATCTTTAAATATTTTCAAAGGGATTGACAAATAAATTGCAAGGTGGTCTGTCCAATATGCTTGTCCAATATGCTTCAGAGATTTGGAATTTTACATTATCAAGTGGCAAAGTTGTTCAGAAGTGGTCAAGAAAAGAGCCAAATGTAGTTGTTTCTTTTGTCATATGCAATTTAAAATTATGGTTCTCCATGACGGAGCGATTTCTTTTTGCTCATTGCAAGTTCACAACATGTCAATGTTAAAGTCACCGGAAAGAACAATATACTCATTTTGACAACTGTCTTTAATTATGTCAAGAATGAAGCAAAATAGTTCTTTAACTAGTGCATTTGGCGCGACATGGACATTTGCCACTTTGGCAATAGTATTATTGTTCACTTGGAATTGCAAAATAATTGCTTAGACAAAGTTCGTTGTATAAATATTGCATTTTTTAAGAACTATGTTTTTTCGATAGCATGTAACAATGCCATGTATCTTGAACATAGAATCATAGAAATATTCATTTAAAAGGTAGATATTATCTGGAAAATAGTTTGTCTGTATTTGTTGTATGCATAGAATATCACTTCTCATTAGGCCATGATCATTGACAATATTGTCAAGATGCAATACTAGACTTTGCGTGTTCAATGAGCACAAAAGCATGTTCTCTTTTGTTCTGCTGGAGAAAATACATATTGAAATTCCAGTTTAGCTTGATTTTGAAGCCTTTCTATTTCCTTTGAAACTTTTTATGATATGCATAAATTCTCCTTCTCTAATTTGTTTAGAAGGTATAGATTATTTATGTCTCTTACATGGGATAATGCAGTATATACTAGTCCATGTTCATTGATTCCTTTTGGATCAAATGCTAAGCCATCCATTGTAAGACCTTGCAATCTATGTATTGTTTGTGCACATGCTAGACGAATGGAAAATTGTTCCCGAAGAATATGTCTTTTCTTTTTTGATGCCATTTGCCTATATATTCTTGTGATGGGTGTCCACGTACATGGAATGTTTTGTACAAAATGCTCGTGCATTTTTGCTTGTTGCGGTTAGCAGTTGATGGCGATGTGAATTCAATCCATACAATGTCAAGTTTATAGTTTGTGTGCTCTCTGAAAATTTCCTCTGCACCATTTACTATCCCATCATCATTGGCAAAGTTTCCTCCAACTAGTTCAAAAAGCACGCCTTGCTTTAGCACAATTGCAGATGGAAAATACATTTTTTCATTATGGTGAAAGTTTAGTTCCATTGTGTCAAGATTCTAGTCAATTGATTCTAGTGTGTATGACTTTGACTGTACAAATTCCAACATCCTTTTGTTGTGCTCATCAACATCTTTGTTTTTGTAAAACAAATAAGGAAATTTTGGATCATTTGGCAGTGGTGTATAACAATACGTGTTTAAGAAGTTGATGCCATAATCTACTTGGGAACATTTTCTAATTATGTTCAAAACTTATACAAAGCTTCAGTCTTGTTGTCTGACAACTTTTTTGAGCTATAAATATTTGACATTGTATTGTCAAAAGCCATAGGGAATCGGGTGCAATTGAATAGGAACTTGCTCAAATATTCAAGAATATTTTACATGTTGTGATTGATAGAAATCACCAAAGAAAATGACATCAATATTGCCAAAAGGAAATTTGGGAGTGTGCAGAATTTCTCGTAATATTTTGTCAATGTTCCATAGCAAGGGGGCACCAATCCAGTGTTGAAATTTGGTTGTCATTGATGTCAACTAATGTAAAAAATGATGCCAACTAATTCAGTATCTATCATTGAAATCAACTGATGTCAAAGTGGATACAATATTCCTAGAGCAGTGTGAAGAAATATATGGAATCCACTTTGAAGAAGTATATGCGCAAGATAAATAAGAACATGAATACCCAAAGTATATGCACAAGATGGTGAAGGCGAAATACATGGATGTTAATTTAATAAAGTATATAGAGAAGTGCATTCAATATGAAGAAGTGTGTCCAAGGATACATCATGCATGATGAGTTTGAATAAATACATAAGGAAGATACATCATGCAAATCTAGTTCAAAGAAGAACACAAGTAATGTATTCTTCTGCATGTGTTCCTTGCGCAGATATCAAGTCCACCAAGTCATACTCTCTCATTATATCAAGACAAGGAGTTGGTTGGACAATGGTGCAGGTGCACAAGCTTCCAAGGTGTTGGTTGGACAATGGTACATGTGCACAAGTAACCATGGAGTTGGTTAAACAAATGGTACAAGTGCGCAAGCAATTATAAGAATTGCTTGGTTGATGGTCGGAAGTGCGCATGCTGTAAGAACCAGTAAATGATTGGAAAGTCCTGAAAGCATGCAAGCCCAACCAATGAGAAGCTACTTTCAATGAGTGGAAAGCACACAAGTTCCTAGAAAGGTACATCGGTTGAAGCAAGTCTATGAGCAAATTCCACAACCCATACAATAGGTGCGCAAGTTTCATAAGTGATGAAAAGGCAAGGGTCATAATCCCACCAAGTAGAATTTGATGTATGCACAGAATCCGCAAAGAATTAATATTGCATGAGCGCAATACCCACAAGGGATGGTACAACAAAGGTTATAGACTCATCAAGATAAAGAGTATGAATGCACACATACCTTAAAGGAAATGGTACATCGAGGGCACACAGGTATACCACCAAGGTATAAAGTCCCACTATGTTTTGGACCATGAAAGTGCTTGACACATAACAAATGACACATCAACAACACATAAGATGACATGTGGCATATGCACAATCCGTGAAGTATGGAAGAAAGGATGCCACGACCAACTTATGAACATACAATCCATGCATGGCATGTATAAATAGAGATGCAAGTTGGAAAATTTAGGTAATCTTGATGGTGAGCGCATAAGAGATTCAAGTGTTTGTTGAAGTTTGATATCTGGGGTATCAAAAGGATCGAGGACAGAACATTATGATATAGCAAGGAGACGAATGCACACATGCAGCTGAACGAATATTTGATGGTGCACAGAAAGATGTTGTAGATCTGTGACGGATGCACAAGTACTGAAAGGAATAAATACTAAGTATGTGCAAGTGATTGATGTTTCGAAGGACATCATTACAGTTAGCACGCCGTTAGTCATAGATGTTGTAAAGACAGAAGCACAGAGATAGAACCGAAGTTTATCAGATAATGCACCGATGTCTTGCTAATGCATATTGAACAAAAGTGAAAGTGTACGAAGTTGAAAGACCATCTGATGCATGACGATAGAATAGAAACATGATCAAGCATGCACATCATGATGCAGATGATCTGAGAAAAGTGCATTAAACGGAACAAATGAATCATTTGATGCACAAGACGTCACAGATTTTCTAAGAGACTGTATCACTTAAACAGAACATACCTATCAGTAAGTGCGCAGTTCCATCTGTTACTAGTGCTTTATTTCAAAACATCAAACTATCAATTGAAAGAAACGTATCAGTTGGTCATTGTAGTCACGCAATTAGTAGAATAATGAAATAATCAGTGAGCTGACTGCAGTATCAACGAGCACACCAAACATGAAGTAAGTCATCAACAAAAGTGTGATTTGAGAGGAATGAGAAGTCAAGTGATGTATGCATCTCAGTGACAGAGTATTGACTGCATAAGAAGGTAGCACACAACAAAATGATTATCAGAAGATCAAAAGGGTGCACGAGGTTGAAGTTTGACAAAATCATACATTGGACATAAGGGTAGTCGGACGGGGCAAGGAGACAGGGAGTTGGAGCTTCCTTAAGGTTGGTGCCTATAAAATAAAAAGGGGACAGTGGGTCGGTGCCTCCTTCCAGTTGGTGCTAGAGAAAAACAGGGATTTGTAGCTTCCTTCAAGTTGAATCCTATAAAACTAGGGGGTTGGTGCCTCCTTCCAGTTGGTGGTGGTAAACATAGGAATTTGGTGCTTCCTCGAATGTATTCTTTCTCTTTATAATGAAGCATTCAGTGGTTTTTATCCCGTTTGGGTTTCCACGTAAAAATCCTATGTGTTATGTGTTGTTTATGTTGGTGCATATATGTGTGGATGTTTATTTACTGATGCATAACTGAAGATAAATATTAAGTAAAGGATAATCTGTTAAAGAAGTTAAAAACTGTTGAAAACTGCGCTAATACTGATTCACCCCCCCTCTCAATATTAATTCGATCCCAATAATTGGTATCAGAGCGGTTGTCTTCAGTAATAGATTAACATCTGGAAGACATATCATTGTGCAGAAATGGAAGAGAAGGAAGGCCTTTCAACCAACAGAGCACCAAGATTTGATGGCATTAATTATTTTTATGGAAGGTACATATGGAATTTTATTTGCAATTGTTAGGAGAAGATGTTTGGCAATCTATTGTCAATGGTTATTATGTTCCAGCAGTTGTACCAGTTAATCCAGCGCAAAGGAGAACCTATGAAAGCAATGCTAGAGCCAGAAATGCTCTGCTTCATGGCTTGACGGGCGACGTATTCGTCAAAGTGATGCACTGCGCATTAGCTAAGGAAGTTTGGGACAAAATCATGATATTTATATATGAAGGAGACGATAAGGTAAAGAAAGCGAAGCTACAAAACTACTTTGGGAAGTTTGAGTCTCTGAGAATGAATGGTGAAGAGAACATTACATCTTACTTCTTAAGAGTAGATGAGATAGTTAATGCTATCAAGAGTCTTCGGGTCACTTTGGACGAAGGATCAGTGGCACAAAATATATTCCGAACTATGACTCAGAGATTCGATGTGAAAGTGTCTATGCTAGAATATCGAGCAAATCTTGAAGACTTGACGATGGAGGAGCTTCATGGAATTCTCACTGCATACGAAATGAGAACTGAGAAAGAGACTCCCATAATAAAGGAAGCTACTTTTAAAGCCACGGGAAAGGATAAGCATGACCATGACAAAGATTGTTGTGATGAGTCAGATGATGAGGAATCAAACTTTGTCAAGAAGATAAAAAGAGGACGATATAAGTACAGGACTCAAGTTACCCTTCAAATGCTTAAGACGTGGAGGAGTAGGTCATTATGTCTCAAAGTGTCCTTTCAAGGAAATTGGAGATAGCGACAATGACAAGGAATCTAGTTCGTATAATTGGAAGATTGCGTGCTCACAACTCAGATCTGAGAATAGAAGAAGGATTCCAAAATAGAGAAAGAGTATGTACACCAAAGTAGGAAGTAATGCATCTGAAGGAAGTGACTGCGACGAAGATCCCAAAGAACTACTCTTCATGGCCCATGTAGTAGAAGAGAGAAAAGATGAAAAGAAGAGGACTAGTTCTAAGAACACTCTAGTTGCACAAAGAAATCCAGGATCACTAGATAAGTATTTCTTCGGTGGATCGTTAAAAAGATATCCAAATCCAACCACACCTCAAATACCTGTTGTAGAAGTCAAGAATGACATTCAATCCGATGATGAAGACACTGCAGAAACTGACTGAGAAGGTGAATTTATTAGTGACTTGGATGAGTTAAAGAAGTCAAAGAATAAGAATAAACTCTTTCAGGATGAATTGTCAAAGTATGAAGAACAGTACAAACCATCCGTTGACACAAATATCCATGAAAAGATAACTAGCTATGAAGTTCAACTAAGTTGTGCACAAGAAAAGGTTCTAGTACTAGAGAAAGAGAAATCTACATTGAGAGCCTCACTAGAGGAATTGGTGCAGAAAATCAGGATGATGACAAATCAACTTGAATAAAAGGATAAATATATATCTTGTCTAGAAGACAAGCTGACTGAGATAAAGGGAAAGAAACATGTTGCAAGTAGCGACCTTATCTACGCTCAATCAAAAAGTGACAAGACCAAATATGAAAGTGAAGTGTAGAACATGTTAAAATATAACACGACAATACTGAATATGATTCTGAAGGTTCAAAGACCACCAGATGTAATATACCGAATTTTGACTAACTATTTCTGATATTATATTGGGCTCAAATCCCAAACAAATATGATTTATTTTGGTTATTGGGAATAAGCCCTAGTACACATGACTCATTTCTTTTATAGATTGACATATTGGGCATGGACCCTAACTGATGCATTATTGATTATATACTGGGCAAGGAATCCCTAATGGATTGATTTATGTTTTATGATGTGATTTAGGTACAAACCCTAATATACTGAGATGAACCTTTTGTTACCTACTATGCATAGTTATGATTCACATGAGTGATTTATATGGTGTGTTGAGCGTGGACTCAGGAACACACAGAAGACCTACGTACTGGGCATAAGCCCCGATGTACCTAGAGGATTTTATTATGTACTGGGCATAAGCCCCGATGTACGTTGAGTGTTGGGCATAAGCCCTGGAGCACTCCAAGCTTGATAATGAATATCGGATCCGAGGCCACTTAAATATTCTAGATGTGCTTCACAACCACATTCTAGTACTAGTTTTGAGCAGGAGGCCGCTCTGGAATTGCACTAGCGTAACGCCCATGTGAGAGTGTTGAGTTAAAACTCTCAAGAGCACTCAGGGTTACTGGATCTAAAAAGTGTTGAGTCGAGAAGACTCTGAATAGCACTTATATTCATCACATTTATTTAAATTGGTTAAATGAATCATTTCTATCTATCATCAAGTACTGCGGGAACTACCATGTTAAACGAGGGAATCCAACATGCAAGAGAGAGACCTAGAGGTACCTAACCAAGCCAACTATCCAACCTTACCAAAAGACCCCGTCCAAAGAGTTGGACCTTGTACTTAATAGTTAAAAGAAGTATTATGGTTTATACATAATCAAATCAAAGAAATTACCATAACTAAACTATTGAATAATTAAACTTAATTATTCTTATGAAAATAACATGCATAAAAGCTATGCATAAGATAGCTCTCAAGTTGATATTATTATTAATAATATTAATAATAATATTGGGATTGTTCTCTTAAAAGAAAAGATCTCTTATATATATATATAATGCATAAAGGTTATGCATAGAATAATTCTCACATTGTTATACTATTAATATTATTAATAGTATTATTATTGTATTGTTAATATTAGTAACTATATAATTATTATTATTATTATTTATGAGTTAACTTAAAGTTACATCCAAATAAAACAAATAAAAGTCCTTGATAAACTAGGAGTAAATAATTAGTAAAATATCTTTTAAAGATATTATATTTTCAAAATTAAATTAAAAAAAAAACTAAGTATGTTATTATTCAAACAACTATATACCAAACAAGTCTCACCTATATAAAAGAGGGCAGATCCCAAGAGAGGGACCATCTTTTCCCATTATCATTCTCATATACCAATAGAAGAGAATTTATCTGCATAACTGTAACAGTAGACTATACATTACAAATCTGATCAGCAAGCTACCTTAGGGCCTCTACTTCTCTTGTTGCATGTTGGAACCAGCTCGGGGGTATCCAAATAGAACCAGGAATGGTCTAAGGGTAATGGTTGGGAAGAACATGGTAGTCCCAAAATTATCCAGTTGAAAGACCATCTTACAGGTCAGCTAGATCCATACAATTTGTTTTCATTAACTAGTGTTTGGGTGTACAGGACCTGCAAGGAAGGATCCAGCTGCAAGAACCAGGTATGAATTTACAATTTTCCACACAGTCTAATTAAATATCTAAGGACTTAAAATAGGATTTATTATGCAGCAATTATGTTTTTGAACTTTACGATTTTATTTACATTCCAAGATCAGTATTTGAATTATTATCTCTGTAAATTTCTTTACATATTTGAATTATTATCAGTATTTGAATTATTATCCCTGTAAATTTCTATGGTTGTGGCTCTGCTTTCCCTAGTTGGGATATTTTACATATTTATTAGAAAAAAATTAACTCATTTGTTTACTATAAGATCACGATGTAAAACATTCACATCTACATAACACATTCAAGTCCTAATGGTGATGGAAACCATTACATTCTGCTTTTAAATCCTGAGTCACACACATCATTAGTGGCATGTAGGATGTTGCACTAATTTTCTTGTCATAGGATGGAGTATTAAGTCATTGTTTCTAACGAAACTATTTAAATACCATTTAGGAGGTCATTCACCATCATGAAAAAGATAGTTCAAATACTTAAAGAGACATGCTACCTAAGACCTAACTTAGTATTAGAGTCATTTTGGACACAAATATCTGCAAATAATGCATATTAAAATAGAATCTTAACTTGAGATATTTTAACAGGGAAGTAATATTTTCCATTAAATAAGACTTGATTTTAATCAGTATAGATCCATCTTAAATCCAGATCTATCAAATACCGAGAGAGATTCAATGTCTTGAGGTGTATTTTTTTTTAATTTAAACTCAAAAAATTTGATCTCTCTTGATTGGTTTTTATTTTATAGACGAACATTCATTTTTTAATTAATTTTCATAATATTTTATTTTATGAGTTAACATAATTTTTTTTTAAATACTTTCCATATTTTTCTATTTTATGAGTCGACAAACGTTACAACATCTCCCCCATATTGGACTGTAAAACATTTAACTCTTCTCGATACAATAATCCACCCGTTGGAAGTTCCCATCTTCTCAATCCTATAGGTAAATTGGGTCAGGGTATATCCCATCGGCATCTTTATCCAGTAGAGCAGTTAATTAACTTAGATTTCTTTTATCCTATTTGAATCTTTATCCGGTACAGGAGTTAATTAACTTAGATTTATTTTATCCTATTTGCATCTTTATCTGTCAAAAACCATCCCACATATCAAAAACCATTTCCTATTTCTAATTCGGAATTCGAGATATCTGATTAGTTAACTGAATTTATTACATAAATTCACTTTCCAGGTCAGTGCCGCCGTGGATAAAGAAGCTTGACTATTCAAATGGATAGGATTAAATTTTAACTGCAAACTTATAATACACCTGTGTCCATTCATAACTATAGAGGGTAGTTAATGCAACATTATGTATCTACGTGTGCAAGTCTAATTTGAGGATTCTTATGAAAAAAAAGTCTAATCTGAGGATAGCATTTAATGTTGAGTCCCTGCTAGTTGGTAAAACGTTGTAAACCTGGAAAAGCGTCATCAGACGTGGACTGGGTGGTTCGTAGGAGACTGACTTTGAAGATTTGTGCGAGATTTGACTGAGGCTACCATTTCATTACAATCGGAGGCTATAAATTGGAACACCAAGGCTGTAAACCTCAGCCATTTGCAATTGCAGAGGTAGTCTGTGTCCATTGGTGGACATTGAAACAAGAAATCGATAAAAGAGGGTTTGAATTATTATCTGTCTCTTTTACCTCTGCTTATATTAAGCAGTCTCATCTGTCTCTTTTACCTCTGCTTATATTAAGCAGTCTCTTTTATTTCTGCTTATATCAAGCATTATAAAGAGCTCTGCTGGCTGTGATCTTTGTATAGTTATTTAACGTTTTTATTTCAGTGTTTTGGGTTCAAAGTTTAGAGGAGAAAAAATGGCCGGAGGATTTGCAAACCCAGTAGGGTCTGGGAGTGTAGACTTCGAGGCTCGCATAACTGCTTATGTTATCATAACTTGTATCATGGCTGCAAGCGGTGGGTTGATGTTTGGCTACGATATAGGAATTTCTGGTAAGCTATGGAAGCTTTAATCTCAGTAGGTTGTTCGGTCAGTTTGTGCAAAAATTTAACTATTTCCTTTACCTGTGAGAAATTTAACAGTTTTTTGTGCAGAAATCTCAAATGTTGTTTTTTTCTATAGAATTTGCTGATGATTTTGTGCATTTTAAAGATGGTTGGGCTTTGTATTGAGTCGCGTTTGGATATTTTCAAAATAAGATCTGATATTTACTTTTGTCACTCTCTTTCCTCATTATTGAGAGCTTTGAAGGGCAGGGTTGGCTCTAACATTAATTAATCTTTTTGAGCCTTTTTCAACAATTACTGCATTATACTACTTTCCTCCGCTTTGTTGAACTCCAGAAATTTTCCATCCGATTTGATCTCGTTGTCCTGTAACTTACACAGCGTAGAAATGGCAGAACTGTTCTCTCATTGTGTCATATGCACCTCAAGAAGGTTTCATGTTAAATATTCTGCATATTTTTTACAGGACAACATTTCTATTTCTAGTCCGAATTTGCTGGATTTTAGGCAACAGAAAGCAACACACTGTACTATGAATTTTCAGTCTGTAGTTAGTTCACAATTTTCAGGAAAGACATTCGCATAATCCTTGCGAATTATGATGCTTTCATATAGTTCGGTAAACTGGATATCTTAAATGCATTTTACGAATCCACAAATTTTCAATGCTCTTCAATGTGATCTGAAGGTCTTCGGCTCTTCATACCTTTAGGAAAAGTTTCTTGGAATACTCTTCCTCCGTTCATGGAAAAGATTTAGCTTGGAATACTCTTCCTCCGTTCATGGAAAAGATTTAGCTTGTTAATAGTTGAAGTCGTGTGTGCTTGTGACATGAATTTTTAAATACTTGCTCGTCATTAAAATTTTCAAGATTAGTAATTAACATCTTTATTTAAGATCTACGACTGATTACCTTAATGCGCAGGCGGAGTGACTGGCATGAACGACTTTCTTGTGAAATTCTTCCCCGCAGTCGCGCGCAAGGAGCATGAGGCCAAGCAAAGTACATATTGCAAGTATGACAATCAAGGATTACAACTCTTTACTTCATCTCTGTATCTAGCAGGTCTGGTAGCTACATTTTTTGCATCATATACTACGAGAAGATTTGGCCGGAGACCAACAATGATTATTGCCGGCTTATTCTTTCTTGCCGGAGTCGTCTTGAATGCGGCAGCGCAGAATCTTCTCATGCTCATCTTCGGAAGAATATTGCTAGGATGTGGTGTCGGATTCGCTAATCAGGTCTGTAAACAGACAGTATATATTGACAGACCTGATAAGAAATAATCTTTGGTTTAAGACTGAGATTCAACTAATTTACAGAGAAAGTCTCTGCGCATTCCTTAATTAGGCAAAATCGACTTTAATAGACTATTCTTTCGTGAAATTCTTGCATTTATTGTAAAAAAAATTATATACAACCGTATTTAAATTCTTTAAGTTTTATTTGAAAACATATCAAGATGTAAGATATTATATTACATCTGTGAGGTGTACTCAGTTGATTTTAATTGTCCTTTAAATCTCTTAGCTTCCTTATGCTCTGTATGCCTTCATTTTCAGAGAAATCTTAGACTTAGCATTGTTTTTCTCTGTCAGTATATATTGGTACACTGATGTGATGAATATGCCTTTGCTTTTCTGTAACTGCAGGCGGTTCCTCTTTTCCTGTCAGAGATAGCACCGACTAGAATTCGAGGGGCTCTGAACATCCTCTTCCAGCTGAACATTACAATAGGCATTCTTTTCGCAAATTTAGTGAACTATTTTACAGCTAAGATCAAGCCATGGGGATGGAGGCTTTCGTTGGGCTTGGCAGGGCTCCCTGCAATTCTGCTAACTGTGGGGTCTATATTTTTGGTAGAGACACCCAACAGTCTGATTGAAAGAGGACACCTGGAAGACGGCAAACAAGTATTGAGAAAAATAAGAGGAACCGATAATGTGGATGCAGAGTTCAATGAACTAGTCCAGGCTAGTAAAATGGCCTCGGAAGTGAAGCATCCATTCCGAAATCTCATGAAGCGCAGGAATAGACCTCAGATTATAATAACCATTTTTCTGCAGATCTTCCAGCAGTTGACTGGTATCAATGCCATTATGTTTTATGCTCCCGTGCTCTTTCAAACCTTGGGATTCAAGAGCGATGCTTCACTTTACTCTGCAGTTATTACTGGTGCAGTCAATGTCATATCCACTATTATCTCCATCTACTCGGTCGATAAACTTGGTCGAAGAGTGCTTCTTCTCGAAGCAGGAGTACAGATGTCAATTTCACAGGTTAGCTCAATTTCTTCTTCTCCTTCATTTCCATTTCAATACTCTGTTATACCTAGTTAGTTGTTCATTCAATAACGAAATCGTCGAACATAATTTTCATAGAGTATGAATATTTTTTGCAATTGCAGGTGGTTATTGGAATCCTTTTGGCTACGGGGTTGCAGGAGGGGCAGCAGCTTTCTCAAGCCACGGCCATTGTGGTAGTGTTGATGGTCTGCGTTTACGTGTCAGCCTTTGCATGGTCGTGGGGACCTCTAGGATGGTTGATTCCCAGCGAAACCTTTCCCCTGGAAACAAGATCTGCTGGACAGAGCGTGACCGTGTGCGTGAATCTCCTCTTCACTTTTGGTGTTGCACAGGCATTCCTGTCAATGCTTTGCCAATTCAAATACGGGATCTTCTTCTTCTTTGCTGGCTGGGTGTTAATTATGTCCCTCTTTGTACTGTTTCTCGTTCCGGAGACGAAGAATGTGCCGATCGAAGAAATGATGGACAGAGTGTGGAAAAAGCATTGGTTGTGGAAGAGTTTTGTCACAGACGCCGACCTCAGTGATGATGACGAAGATGCTAATTCCAAACAAGAAAACGGAAGAGCCAGTCGCAACGACTACCATAATTCCCAGTTGTGATCTTCTTCCTTCTCCATTCTATTCCCTCGAAGGAGATATGAGTCTATGACTAGACATTCAACAGTTGCTCTTAATAGTTTCAGCTGATGCTCGCCAATTCCAAACGCTGGAATCGCGGAATACTTTGAACCTCCCAAATTATATCAGTGTGTATTTCCTTTCTCTTTTAATCCCTCATTGCCATGGAAAATTCAAACTGTTCCATGGAACATCCATGATGAATGGCCTGGCTAAATATGTTACAACATAATTTATCATCAGTTTACTATTATTAATATGTATGTGCAAATTTCTTAGAAAGAAGTAGATCTTCCGTAACATGAAATGAAGGTGGATTTTGTGTGAATATGTGAATGTTATTTTTTTCAATTTTCTTAGAAAGCAACCATTCACACAGCGGTAGATGTCTGTTCAGGTTAGACGGAAGGTCGTTGAAGGTCATTTCCACAAAATCATTAACTACTAAAAACATGGAAACACTGGATTGATGCGGTCATAGTGGTTAAATTAGATAACATATTCTCTATCCATTTCAAAAATTATAACCAGTGGCAATGTCTGTGACAAAAGCAAAGCAAAGTGGTTAGTAATTTGAACTCTTAAATATGTGAAAATTAGATGAATTAAGAAAGACATGTGTTTACATTGAAAGAGATATGATGATGGGTGGCGGAAAGGAGTGAGAAGGGCTTAGCAATAGAATTGTTACTACAGTGCAAGAGAGAAGAGATTGTAGCAATTATTGCACATATGATGAAATCCATGTAAAATGGAAGAAGTTCAAGAAAGGATGAATTATAGGTATTAAGATAAAAGGTAGTGTGGGAAGATATGATCTTTCAAGTATTAAGAAGAAAATGTTGTTTCTTAAAATAACACTTTGCTTAGGACTTTGTAAGAACCGGTCGGAGCCATTTTTGGATTTGTAGTTATTTTATTGTAGATGGAGCACATAACTTGAGAATTGTATAGGATTTCTTGCTTGGTAGTGTTAGTGCTAATGCATCTCATTTATATTTGATAAATTTCAAGGTTATCATATTTAAGGTTTGAACTAAGATATAATTATTCAATAGAAAAAATGCAAGTTTGGATTTGTAACTTGCAATGTCTTTATACATCTATGCAAAGGTGTACAAATTTTGCTTTCACAATATTGATTTTGGTCATCTTTGGATTTGTAGTTATTTGGCTATAGATGGGGAACATAGCTTGAGAATTGGATCGGATTTCTTGCTTGGTAATATTTCAAGAGTTTGATTTTATAATTGTTCTTAGCGTGGTTTGTATATGTTGACTTCATGTTAAAGGTAATCAAATGCTAAGTAGAAAGTTGTCAGCAAATAAATGAAATATATAAAGAATATTTTATACCAAGATATTGCAGTGCTAATGCTAGTGCAATTCTAGTTAACTTTGCATCTTAGTTACACTTGATAGAATTTCAAGGTTATCATATTTAAAGTTTGAACTAAGGCATTGTTATTCAATAGAAAATGCATGTCTTATGAAAGTCATAATATACTAAACACATGCTTAGTTCTTAGATAGTCATTTTTATAGTGATATTACAAAATTCAATGTATTCCATTTTGCTAAGATAACCATTTAAAAAAAGGGCATTGATTTTATAACCCCTTTTTAATTAGAAAAAAGAAAAGAAAATGGCACATAGCATATTATTGTTGTAATTGCAATCTACGGAAATGCATATAAGGGTTCTAGGTTTGTGTATTGTTTAAAGCAGATCTGCAGAGTTAACATTGATCTTTTTTCTGATATGTTTTGGATGAACTAATGCAAAATGACAAAATTGCTTTAAATCATGTTTTGGTAGAATAGCCATTCAATAAAAATGTTGGCACTAGTCCTAGAACAAGAATATATTATACCATGAATCGTGCTTACAAAACCCCCCCTTTCAAATTTCAAGTGGGCTCATTTTTTTTCACACCAAAAAAATGCATCTTATTATTCCATAGAATCAAAGTTGCATCCAACTTTACATATAAGAGCAGATGTGTCCCCAGATTAATTTGACAACAACGACCATTATAAAAATGGGGAACAATCCATCCTATATCTTCATTCTAGCTATACTCTAGTTACATTCACCATATCGGGTTAATTGAAACATACAAACGAACCACTTCAAAACGGAGCTAGAATCGTGATAGATCTTCAGAGCTATATAACTAAGAAAACAAAATTTATCAGGACCTAATAGCAATAGAAAACCTTCAAAAGATACTATAATAACCAGAATCCATAGCAGATATGTCTCTAGATTCCTGATAAAATAGTCTTCCATCCATTTCTCCAATAGCGTTTTTAGAGATCTCATCTACATCAATGTTGAATTCACGAAAAATATGCTGAAAGGCATATGAGGAATGGACGAAGGAATGAAATAGAAGAACTAATCCTCAAAGTTATCAAAGAGGTAACCAATGAGAAAGGGAGATTGAATTCTATGACAAAGTAGTCTGTGAGTTTACAAGTAAGTACTTTCATTTTGTTTTATTTCCGAAGCATTATGTTTATAAACTAGCTAATGGAGTTTGGGTTAAAAGTGTATTCCGCAAGAAGTACATATGTTGTTTTAGAATTATTATACATGAGGGTGTCTAGACGATAGGATCATAATCTTATGATAAGATGTTTTGAATTGTTGAATAGAATAGCCATTGCAAATTGACATTATACAAAAGAATGTAGACTTATCATGGGATAAGATACTATAGTCCATGAGAAAAGTATAATGATACGGGGTGTGGTCGATCCTATAAGAAGATAAGTAGTTATATTCGGTTGAATAAAAAGGTGAGTATTTATATTTGGATGAGTAAACATATTGATAGTATGTGTGTTGTACCAACGTTGTATTTCACGCGAAGGAGTTGTGTGCGGATTAAAAGGAATATAGTCAAGCTATATTAGAAGTTGAGTATATTTTGTGCATCCTATGTTATGATGATTTCATTATTTAAATTCTTATCTAATGTGGCATGGTGTGACCATAAAGAAAATGAAGTGATATCAAATGTATGGAACATTATATAAATCAGATTTCTTTGGGTCTTGGTAAGCTATTGAGAAACCTTAATAAATTAGTATAGTTCTCCCTCATGTGAGAAATAAACCTATGAAGGTGTTATCTTATATTTTCCTTAAGGGTTGACTTGCAAAGTACTTATCCTTTATATTAGTTCATTGACGAACTTTGGTTCATAGTTTATGAAAGAAAACAATAGATGTTATATATTAACATTACAGGACTATGTCCATGGTTCGTGACCAATGAAAATAATAATAAAAAAATAATGATTTTAGAGTTAAACCACTCAGGAGTGAATGATGCATTTTCAAACATTTTATTATATTTGTTTGGTTGTATGGAAACCAAAAACCAAGGCTTAGAAAATGATTTCTTAAAATTTTGACTGTATTATGAAAAGTTGCACTAACAAGTGGCTTTAGGTAGATCGTCGGTATCCACGGGACTTGTTAAAAACAAGAACATTATACATATTATGCATAAAATATGGTGATCATATTACAAAAGGTTTGAATAAATATCGAAGACTAATAGTGATAGTTAGATCATCAAAGCATATAAAAAGTTAATGTGTAGTAGTTGACCAGTAAATAGGTGAACCTATTGTTGATTGATTGATGATGGGATGTTGCAACTATCTGTGAAGTTGTAATGGGTTCCAAGGACTTGGTAATGGAAAGGAAGCCACAATTAGAACCAATTTTATGTGACGCAAGTAGAAAAATATAGTGATTGACAGTAAATGCGGACCGAAAATCATATGATCATTATTAATGAGTCATAAAAAGGAGAAGACAATATAAAAAAGGAGAAACACCAAGTGGCAAAATTGATGATACAACTCTACTATGCTAAAATAATTTCCTGGACTCAAGCAAGGGAGCTTGAGTGGAAAAGTTTCCTGGACTCAAGCAAGAGAGCTTGAGTGGAAACATTTCCTGGACTCAAGCGAGAGAGATTGATTGGAAACATTTCCTGGACTCAAGTAAGAGAGCTTGAGTGGAAAAATTTCCTGGACTCAAGCAAGAGAGATTGAGTGGAAAAATTTCCTGGACTCAAGCAAGAGAGCTTGAGTGGAAAATAATTTCTTGGACTCAAAAAAGAGAGCCTGAGTGGAAAAAAAAATCCTAGACTCAAGCAAGCCAGCTTGAGTGGAAGAGAGAAAGAGTTGGTGATCATCAATGGCAATACCTACGCGCACAAATTAAAAATAACATTTGGAAGATAGGACATTGTTTGATGTTTTTTGAGAAAGAAACTTTTTGACTAGCGATCAAAATAGGAGTAATCTCAAAATATTAAAGCCCATAAGACCACACATAAATTGGTGACATATCTCAGGGGAGAGTTCTGTGTTCAGCAAAGTGTGGTTGAAGTCTCAAAACTCAAGGGAGAGTTTTTTGTTCAACAAAGTGTTGTTGAAGCCTTTTATCTCCATGATATAACAAAGGAACATAAGGGAAAAAAATGACAAGTGAATAACAAGTGAATGGGTTATTAGATTCCCTAATGTTTAAGTATTATATATGCAAATAATATTATATTGCTGAGATAATACATTATATAATGCTACTAACTTGTGAATGAAGGGAATGTCTATCGCAAGTTAAGGACTGCTTAAGAGTCTAGGAATTGGGAGTGAAGGATATCCTCCAAAAAAGATAAGTAAATTCTTGTTTTACATATGCATTCTTTTGTTTTATATTGAAAATTAATCACGTATTATGTTGCCTTATGGTTATAAGAGCACAAAGTTCAACAAAAAAGACTGAAAGATTTTCCATGAATAGCAACAATAGTGTGTTGCAAAATATCTTATTGCTTATGTTCTGATTTGAGTTGAAAAATAATGGTATGTTTATGTTATACTGAACAACTTTGGAATACCTTGTATGGTTGTGTAAAAGTGCAGGTTATAAAAGGAATAGGAGCAATAGCAACCTGCAGGAAGCGTAGAAGTTCGAAGGCGATTAAAAATACAAAGAAAAAAAAGCGATAAAAGTTACCAACACCGAGGACGATGTCAATTCTCAAGGGGGGGAGGATGTAACATCCCTCTTTTTCCCTACTATTTGTAATTTAAAATGGGACTATGTACTTGTTTCTGGTGAGGAGCTCAAGGCAAAGGCCCCACCAGTAAACCTTGTAAGTATTGGGCTAGTCCAAGCTAATGTTGGCCACTCATGACGCCACGTTAGTCGCAATAGACTTCTGGAAAAACAGAAATCTAAACGTCAAAAAGCAATATTAGAGCTACCTACACAACTTTTTGGAATATGGCGTAAGAAGATGAAACATAGAAAATCAGATTACCTTCCAGAATATATAAATATTATTGATGGAAATTAAGTATAACTCCCAAAAAATGGGGTTCTCCTAAGGTTGGTATGTTATTTTTGTAAGAAAACATAATGAATATGTTTGCGTTGGTCCCTTGGTTTGGTATGCAAATGGTGGAATTTTGTGAGAAAAAAATTATATACAGTCATAGATAACAGGCCATTCTAGTGCAGTGCTATTTTTCCATATTTATTTATGTTAATTTAATTTTTTTTAATTAAGGAAGTCAGCCAAGCCCTAAAATGACTAGGTCGAGCGTTGGTCCCCGACATCATGATCTTAACATAATCAATGAACTTTGTTCTTTTTAGGATGTAGGTCTTTGTGTGTACTTGTGCGGGTTCTTTTCCGTTTTCAAAATAGGTGATCCAATCAAAAGCTATAGACGAAAGAAATAACCTACTTTTTGTTTAAGATTGACGTTAGTGCAATTAAAATGAATTAAAAAATAGAAACAAATAATAGATTTAATAAAAAATTACATATTCGGAATTTGCACACATAGTTCTACAAGTGTGTGCAATTTCATTAGCAGTGGACAAGTGTAGCATCTGCAGAATCGTGCTCGAAACAGAAGAAGTTATAGAATAAGATGTATTTTGTTATAACACAGTGCAAGCCACTTCGTTTGGCAACGTGAACCTAAAACCATAGCAGACAAGTCATCCACCACATTGGTGGCAAAGGAATTTCCCACCAAAATTTAGAAATTTAAATGGCGCGAGCATGTTATTTTAAATGTGCGTACGCACTAAATAGTGTGTATGTGCTATTTAGTACTTAGGTGGTGGACTATTGGCTACAAGAAGTGGTGACTATTGGGATTTGATATCCTAATCAATGAATACAATTGATTTACCAAATCCTAGTTAAATTGCATGACTATTGGCTTTTGGAAATGGAAACTATTGGGATTTGCTATCCTAATCTACAACAAAAATCAAACAACACACCAATATGATTACATTGTATTGATGAAAACCCTAGCTCAATTGCACATATGCATCCATACAAAAATCCTATTGAATGAATCAAAACATAGGCATAAGAGTGATTGTAGTGTATGCATTTATTAGTATTCACATACACCTACCTACTTAGAGGTACTAGGGTGTTTCCTACTTCCATTTCCTTGATATACATGACCTACCCATTATTAACATTGATATTTTTCTCTCTTCATACAAAGATTGTTATGTGCTAGATAAATATCTATTGAGTCACTTTACTGTACCCTATATGCATGAACTCCTTGTGATGTCTAGTGCTTAAGTAGGGTTTGATATTGCCTCCTCTTCAATATTATAACTTTAATCATTAGTTTGAATCTACTAGACCCTTTGGGGAACCCTCCTACTTACTAGGTTTTGTCTTGGGATCCAACCTTGTGATTTGGCCCATAGTTAATTGGAGTGCTTAATTTTGGTTCATCAACAACATAACTCTAGGAATGATTAAAAGGGGTCACTCTAGGTCAAACCTTGATTCCCCCTTCTTTATGATGATGACGATGATGATGATGATGATGTCGATGATGAAGATGATGATGATGATGAGGATGATGATGAGGAAGAGGGTGATGACGATGATGATGATGATGCTGATGATGATGATGAAGAGGACGATGACGATGATGAGGATGATGATGATGAGGATGAGGATGAGGATGAGGATGAGGAAGAGGGTGATGACGACGATGATGATGATGCAGATGATGATGATGACAAGGATGATGATGATGATGATGATGAGGATGATGATGATGATGACGATGATGATGATGACGAAGATGTTGATGACGAAGATGATGATGATGATGAAGATGATGACGAAGATGTTGGTGAGGATGAGGATGATGATGAGGATGATGATGATGATAATGATGATGAAGATGACGAATATGATGATGATGATGATGAAGATGATGGTGATGATGATGACGATGATGAAGATGATGATGAGGAGGAGGAGGAGGACAACGACGACGACGACGACGAAGAGGGTGGTGACAATGACAACGATGATGATGATGATGATGATGATGATGATGATGACGATATTATTCATGATCATCATCATCATATTCACCATCATCATCATCATCATATGATCATGGTCTTCATCATCATCATCATCAACATCATCATCGTCATCATCATCCTCATCATCATCATCCTCATCATCTTCATGATGATGAGGATAAAGATGATGAGGATGATGATGATGAGGATGATGAGGAAGAGGGTGATGACGATGATGAAGATGATGACGATGATGATGACGATGATGATGATGAATCATGCTGATGATGATGAATCATGCTGATGATGACGAATATGATGATGATGATGAAGATGATAACGATGATGATGATGATCATCATCATCATCATCATCATATTCATCGTCATCATCATCATCATCATCTTCATCATCATACTCATATTCATCATTATCCATCATCATCATCATCATCATGAAGATGATGATGATGATGATGAGGATGATGAAGATGATGACAATGATGATGATGTTGATGATGAAGATAATGATGAAGATGTTGTTGATGATGATGATGATGTTGATGATGACAAATGACGATGATGATGATGTTGGTGATGATGATGACGATCAACAACATCTTCGTCGTCATCATCATCATCATCAATGATTGATGATGATGGTGATGATGATGATGATGATGATGATGTTGTTGTTGTTGTTGATGATGATTATGATGATGATGACGATGACGATGACGATGGCGATGACGACGACGATGATAATGATGATGATGATGATGATGATGATGATGATGATGATGATGATGAAAATGATGATGATGATGATGATGATGATGATGATGGCATGATGATGATGATGATGATGGCATCCATATCAAATTTTGATTGTAAAGACCCCTTAGAGAGGTTCCATGCCATTATTTGCACATGTTGTTGATGGCTATTGAACCTAAGAGACTATGTTTAAGCCCTGATGGTGAAGTGTTTTCCTCCCCAAACCATGGCACTTGAGCTTGAAAAGGTTACTTTATGGTTGAATCCATTTGTTCCACGTAGGCATGTTTAGGACTATAGACCCATTCCCAATTCATGAAACCTACTCATGTTGAATGTATCCCACTAACATACTTAGCAACATTATCCATGGCCGTGACAAACATTCTTGGCGTGGGTCGAAGACATAATCTTGTTTAAGGCATGCGATGTAGCCTAATCATGGTATATGTATCCCTCTGCATTTACTAGAGATACCCCACAAGGGTTATGTGTGGTGGTTTGAAGATGCATTCAACATCGTATCCTAAGAAGCTTCTTGAGTTGTACATGTTGTTCATGGTGCTTGATCATGAGAAGCTTCATTTAAGGTATGAGGAGATTCTTGTTGTCCCTATACCTTGGTCAGACCTTGACACCCATTCTTTATTCACAACTAACCTAGTCATGGCACACATAACACACTTTAAGTTGACTAATACCCTATATATTTCATATGAGGTGGTTCAGGGACTCATTCATGGTGTTTGTGCCCTAGAAGCAAGAGTTAGTGTTGGAGGCTCTTGTTTCCCTCTACTAACCATGGGTAACAAGCCAAGATAAATCCTTGATGCCCAAGACATCTAATGGAAACCATATTCGATTCATATGCAAACGAATCCTTGTAGAGGGATAGTGTCATGGCTTCTATGTGTTATTGATGACGCTTTAGGTCAAGAAGTTTCAATTAAGGCTCAAGTGGAATTCAATTGAGCTCAGTATGCCTCAATAAGATCTCATGGAATCTGTTTTCATTCTTTTACGATGTTCAAGGCCTTGCAACATATCCATGGTCTTGCATGGAAGTATAAGGATGCATTCATTGCATTTGATCTTGACAAAATATGTTTCGGGTCTAAGATTGTTATTTCCCTCCATAAACCATGGCTAAGGGCTTGAGGCTATTTTTTTTCTACCAAGACTATGGTTAAGGGCCCAAGAACCATCCACAGTGCATAAAGCATGTTAGGTATAATCTGCATTGGACAATTAATGGTGTCCATATGCCCAAGAAGAAAAGATTATTGATAAAGGCTCTCGTTTAATACTCAGACATGATTCCCAAGACATTGTAATGACACTCGCATTCATCTTTGATTCCAAAGACACCTTATAGAGGGCTCGCGTTGTGGATTTTAGGTTTTGTTCATGGCACTTGAGGTTGAGAGGGTCATTTAGGGATTAAAGTCCTTGTTTCAGTTTACAAACCTACTTATGGCTCATGTATCCTACTGTTGTGACCACAACACCCCACCAGGGCAAATCCAAGGGCCCCTTACAATTCTTTTTTAAAGTTGGACTTATGAGAGGGTTTTTTTTGTATTATTTCCTTACTCGGCCATGTTTGAGGCCATATGGGCCATCTTTGGTGTGAAAAACACCCATATCCAAATGATTTAGGGCCCAGGTCCCAAATCATTTCATCCCCATATCGTAGCTCCTGAGTTATGAAACATTAATTTAGGTCTCAATCCTCTAATGGCGTTGCATAGGGCGTGACCCTTGCAAGTATGACAACCTAACCCACAATCCTTAAATTCCAAATCCCCAAGACCTTACGCCTTAAGTCCTTAACCCTTAAATCCCTAAAATCCTTAACCCCCCTCTCTTTAGCCATTCATTTATCCACTTTTGAAGTATAGTCCAATGTATGCTAATATTTTCGAACTAGGGGAAGGTTTGGCATTAAATGGTGTAAAATTTGGTTAATAAATAGTGTAAATGTTATGCAGGGGCGCCTGCACATATTTGGAGTCACAGTTTTGGTGCAACGGGCATTTTCATTGCGCACCCCGGGGCCATTCAGGGACACTTTGAGGATTTGATCTGGGGCCATGGAACCCAAACCGACGATCGGACTTGGATTCTGTCGGCTCCCATAGGTGCACGTGTCCACGGTGGCTACACACGCCCGGGATCCTTCGGATGAGAAATGACCCCCTTGAGCGAAATTGGAATGGACCTCACTGAGCAAACCCCTAGATACGAAGATGGCACATTGGCACCATTTGCGAGACTTCGAAGCACGGTGTGGGGGGGCCCATAGCTAGAACCAGGCATCCTGGATCCATCAGAATTGACGGATTCGCGATCGGAGTCACAGTTTGGGTGCAATGGCCATTTTCCTCGAGAACCCCGCGGCCATTCAGGGACACTTTAAGGATTTGCTTCAGCGCCACGAAACCCAAACCGACAAGCGGACTTGGATTCCGTCAACTCCCATAGGTGCAAGTGGCCATTGTGGATGTTTCCACGGTGTCCACGCACTCATGGGAGCCTTCGGATGAGAAATGGCCCCCTTGAGCGAAATTGGAATGGCCCTCACTGAGAAAAACCTTAGCTTTGGAGATGGCACATTGGAACCGTTTATGAGACTCCAAGGCACGGTTTGGGGGGTGCCCTAGCTGAAACTCGGTGTCCCGGACCCATCAGAATCTATGGATTCACAATCGAAGTCACGATTTGGATGGAATGGGAATTTTCGTCACGCACCCTGGGGCCATTCATGGACACTTTGAGGATTTGCTTTGAGGCCAAGGAACCCAAACCAGCAAGCGGACTTGGATTCGTCGACTCCCACAGGTGCACGTGGCCATTGTGGACGTGTCCACAGTGGCCACACACGCTCGGGAGCCTTCAGACGAGAAATGACCCCCTTGAGCAAAATTGGAATGGCCCTCAGTGAGCAAAACCCTAGCTCCGTAGATGGCACATTGGCACTGTTTTCGAGGCTTCGAGGCACGGTTTGGGGGGTCCCCTAGCTGAAAATCGGCGTCACGGATCCATTGGAATCAACGGATTCACAATCAGAGTCACGATTTGGGTGCAACGGGTATTTTCGTCGGGCACCCCGGGGTCATTCAGGGACACTTTGAGGATTTGATGTAGGGCCACGGAACCCAAACCGACGAGCAGACTTGGATTCCGTCAGCTCCCATAGGTGCAAGTGGCCATTGTGGACATTTCCATGGTGTCCATGCATGCCCGAGAGCCTTTGGATGAGAAATGGCCCCCTTGAGCGAAATTGGAATGGCCCTCCCTGAGCAAAACTCTGGCTCTGGCGATGGCACATTGGCACTGTTTTTGAGACTCCAGGGCACAGTTTGGGGGATCCCCTAGCTGAAACCCGGTGTCCTGAATCCCTCAGAATAAATGGATTCCCGATTGGAGTCACGTTTTGGGTGGAATGAGCATTTTCATCGGGCACCCCGGGGCCATTCAGGGACACTTTGAGGATTTGCTTTGGGGCCACGGAACCCAAACCGGCGAGCGAACTTGGATTCCGTCAACTCCCACATGTGAACGTGGCCCTTGTGGACATTTCCACGGTGGCCACGCACGCCCAAGATCCTTCAGACAAGAAATGACCCCCTTGAGCAAAATTGGAATGGTCCTCACTGAGCAAAACCCTAGCTCCGGAGATTGCACATTGGCACCGTTTTCGAGTATTCAAGGAATGGTTTGGGGGGTCCCCTAGCTGAAACCCGATGTACTAGATCCATCGAAATCAACGGCTTCCCGATCGGAGTCATGGTTTGGGTGCAACGAGCATTTTCGTCGGGCACCCCGAGGCCATTCAAGGACACTTTAAGGATTTGCTCCTGGGCCACGGAACCCAAACCGACGAGCGGACTTGGATTCCGTCGGATCACATAGGTACAAGTGGCCATTTTGGACATGTCCACGATGGCCGCACACGCCTGGGAGCCTTCGGATGAGAAATAACCCCCTTGAGCGAAATTAGAATGGCCCTCACTGAGCAAAACCTAGCTCCGGAGTTGGCACATTGGCACCATTTTTTAGTCTTCAAGGCACAGTTTGGGGGATCCCCTAGCTGAAACCCGATGTCCCGGACCCATTGAAATCGATGGATTTGCAATCAGAGCCACGATTTGGGTGCAATAGGCATTTTCGTTGGCCACCCCGAGGCCATTCAGGGACACTTTGAGGATTTGCTCCAGGGCCACGGAACCCAAAACGGCGAGCGGACTTGGATTCCGACGGCTCCCACACATGAGTATTGCCATTATGGACGTGGCCACGCATGCCCGAGAGCCTTTAGATGAGAAATGGCCCCCTTGAGTGAATTTGGAATGGCCTTCACTAAGCAAAACCCTAGCTATGGAGATGGCACATTGGCACCATTTCCGGGCGTTGGAGGCATGGTGTGGGGGGGCCCTAGCTGAAACCTGACGTCCAGAATCCATCGAAATCGATGGATTCGATACTGGAGTCACGGTTTTGGCGATACGGGCATTTTTTCCAAGCACCCCGTGGCCATTCAGGGACACTTTGAGGATTTGCCCCAGGGCCGCGAAACCCAAACCGACGAGCGGAATTGGATTCTGTCGGCTCCCACACATGCTCATTGGAATTTTGGACGTGTTCACAGTGGCCACGTGTTGGTGTTTATTATGTGTTAAATAATTCCTATATTTAAATTGTCAACCCGAGGAGGGAGCTTATGAGATGCAATCACTATATGTGCAGGATTGAAGGCTTGAACTAACCTAAGCTGACTAAAGATGCAAATGTGCTAACATGCAACTATATGATTTTAAACTACTTACATGACTTTCATAATTATTCTATCTATGAAAACAGGAAACTGATTAACAAATGAGGTGAGTAGGAAATTTAATAAAGATGTTTAACTGAATTGTATTTGATTTGGAAAGTAGAAAACCTGATAAAGATATTTATAATAGATGCAAGTAGAAAATTTGATAAAGACATTAGTTTCTGATCCAAATCTTATATCATGAGCATCTTCATTATTTGTATGAATGGAAACTAGTCTTACAATTAACAAGTTAAAACAACTCAGAAACTATAGAATTATTAACTATGATTTGAAAACAAACTTCTTAGAAAACAAGATTGATCAATTCTAAAACAGTAACTAATTAGCAAATTAGATATGAAGAATTTAACTATGGAAGAAGGTTGAAAGAGGGTTAAGGAAGAAGTAAGAGAAAGGAGGAAATAATGATGAAGTTTAATTAAGAAGTCTACATAACATAAAACAAGAATTAAATTACATCTAAAATCGTTAATTAGGAGTAAGAAGAATGATGATTGAGAGGTAGAAGAAATTAGATTCTGAAAAATGCCTAAAAAAATACAGAAAGTAAACAGGTCCGAATGACGATCCGAACGCCGGTCTGAATTGAGGAAAATGAGTTAAATTAAGGAAAAGAAGAATTTTGGATGATTTAATTACCAGCTGGCTTATGCAAGTGATCCTACTTGTGCAAAGAAAGTAGTAGAGAGATTATTTAGAAGCTAAACTAATAAGAAGTTATCTATCCCAATCATTATCTAAGTAGAGGAATGGTTTCTATGAGATATAGAAAGAAGGTTAAGATGGAAGAAGAGAGAATTAACCTACAACAAAATAGAATAAAAACTAACAGAAGAGAAGAGAAAGAAGCTAATACTAACTATGGAGGTATTTGGAAGCAATATCTAACTAAAGGTGATGGAAGAAGAATTGAAAACAAACTACAAAACTATTTAAGCTTTGGTCGACCATTCCTAATCCTAAAGAAGAGATTATGTTAGCAACAAAATAAAGTTTACAAGGAAAACATTAGCAGGACTAATTCTAACTATAAATTGTATTTAAAACATGAACTAATTAACTTATCTAGTTGTAGGAAAGACTGAAATTAATCAAGAAAGCTATGCTTGACCGGTCATACTAAATTCTGCAAACATAACAACAAAATACACATAACATAAAACATAAGTATTTATTTATATGAACAATAAGACATGAACAATGACAAAATACATAATACGAAATAGGAATTTATGTAAACAATAGAACATTATTTCTATCAGAAGAAAACAACATCATGTACAAAATAAATATGGAAACAACACAGCTTATCTGCACAACACAAATTATATACACAGTCAGGAGACCGTTGGTCGTTGAGGGGCCCGTCTTAGCAATCAGAGGTTGTGCCCTGATCAGTCAATCACCACGCATGCTGCTGAATCTTCATAAAAACTAGAACAGAGGTACATTGAATTAAAAACATAGTGTTACAGTATTTCTATGTCTATTTGCATCTTGGAAAAAACTAATCAAGGCTAACTCCGTCTCAATCATGTCAACAAAACAAAACTTTTACAAAACAAGACAAGACTTAGTTCGTCTCAGTCACAAAGACGTCTATTTATACATGATTACAATGGATGAGAGGGTCGACAGAGTTGACCTCTCTAATAACAGAATCGTTTAAATGACTGGAACTGCTGCTTTGAATGGTGAATGCCAGTGCAGGGAGCATACACCAAACTTCATGGAATTGATTCCTTCACCAGGATACTGCAGCGTCGATCTACCTCAGACATGGAGCGAGCAAGTATGTTGGTGAACTGAGCATGGGCAGACAGGCTTCTTCCAAAACATCGGCATGAATGAGCGTGAACAGGTGTGAGCAGGTATGAGTGCTAGCGGGTTGAATGTGTGTGACCTGGACTCCTTCCAGAACAATGGCGTGAACAAACAACGTGATTCCAGGTTGAATGCAAGGCTGAACGACGCATTGGAGTGTTGACGTGGATGAAGGATACGCTGTCGAGCTTGGAGAGCATACGGATGAATCTTCCAGAACAATGGCTCATTAACCATGCCCATTACGTGGCAAACAGGACCCACACGTCCCTTTTTGCATTTAACAGTCTAAGGTAAGCCAACTGTTGATTTCACGGGCTGAACGGGAGGTTGAATGATGAGCTGAACACGTTTGAACTTAGAAACGTAAGCACACGGTCTGCATGAAGGGTCATTTGAGAAACGCAGCCTGCAAATTAAAATGTAAACACCAATTATGCCCAGAAAATATCATTTTAACACAAATAAATCATAATATAACGAAATATAAACAAGAATTGCATAGTAAGTAAATATGTGCATACCTGGACTATTTGAAGGGATGAAAGGTAAAGAAAACAACTTACTATAGAAAAAAATGATAGAAATAACGCCATTTCGAGTAAATTAGATGATAAAAAATGGTGACAAAATGGACGTCAACACTACACACGCCCAGGAGCCTTCGAATGAGAAATGGACCCCTTGAGAAAAATTGGAATGGCCCTCACTAAGAAAAACCCTAGCTCCGGAGATGGCAAATTGGCACCGTTTTCAAGTCTTCGAGGCATGGTTTGGGGGGTCCCCTAGCTGAAACCCAGCGTCCTAGATCCATCGGAATTGACGGATTTGCGATCGGAGTCACGGTTTGGGTGCCATGGGCATTTTTTCCAGGCACCCCATGGCCATTCAGGGACACTTTGAGGATTTGCTCCGGGGCCACGGAAACCAAACAAACTAGATGTCTTGGATTCCGTCGGCTCCCACACATGAGTATTTCCATTGTGGACGTGTCCACGGTGGCCATGCACTCCCGGGATCCTTCGGATGAGAAATGTCCCCCTTGAGCGAATTTGGAATGGCCTTCATTAAGCAAAACCCTAGCTCTGAATATGGCCCATTAGTTGCTGCCATGGCTCGGTCTAGGTCGAAGGAACCAATGTCCTCCCACCTAAAGGATGGAGACTCGGCCTTGAATAACTATACATTAAAACAAATAAAGTCAACAATGTGTACTTCAAAGTTAAAAATATTAAAAAATATGATATCAAATAAAATACAATAAATACTTGAACATTAAATAAAGCAATAGCTAACCTTGTCCATGTAGCTCTCTGTGGCATGTGTTACCGGATAATCTACTGAAAGCAGACTTAAGGCGTGATCTCCCTAGCTCAACGTAAGTCTAGAACAAGTGAGACAAAATATGAAACTACTTTCCTAGATCTAGTTAAGGATCGAGTGATTAGATGTCTTACCGTTGGATTTGTAGATCATTTCTCCTTGATGTTTCTCCAAGCTCCACGGTCGTCAGATATCAGCTACAAGACCTGTCAAGTCATATAAAACAACACAAGCAGTAAAATGCATCTAAATAGTAACATATCGAAGTAAACAGTTAAGAAGGTAAACTAAACAAACATCATTAACACAACAACATTTGGTGGAAAGCATTTATATTACTGTATTAAGAGGGAAATACAAAGAAGAAGATGATTACAACCAAAGCTTAACGTCGCAATCCTCCTCCAACAAGCCAATGCCAAAGCCTCCAAAGGAAGTATAGGTCTCCTAAGAGATGAGTAGGGATCTCCTAATCTAATTTGACCAGCATGCAAGTACTATAGACTTCCTCCCCTTGGTATGTGAATGAGCTTCATATATATAGGACTAGGAGGATAGGGTAGGTTGAGACATAGTGGGAGAGGGTTAAGGGATCCTCCCAAAGGGCTAGGGAACCGAATTTCAGCTCCCCTATAGGCTAGGGATAGAGATCCACATCACACACCTTCGAGAATGGACTCGAAGATGCCCTTTCATCCATTTAACTGACATCATCGCAGGCTGCATGAGGGTGACCTGCGACATCGCAGGTTGCATAAAGGTGACCTGCGAAGACCTCACTAAACCCAATAGAAATAGGTCAGTATCTATTCCAAGTTGATAACTTAGTCAAAGGAACTTTAGGGATGTTTACACTGAGTACTATGATGGGAATATTTAGGTGTAACAGAATGCCCCCCAAAGCATGAAGCTGTTGGAACTTGACAGGTGAAATGCTTTGACAAAAGGAATTGGCAAGGACTTGTCGGATGGAGGACACTACTACAGTACAACTGAATTTGAGAGCACAGTCTCGTATGACTCACAACATGGTCGCCGACCAATACATTGCAAATCCATGGTAGTAATGATCAACTGAACGCAATCATGGCTACTAGACACAAGCGTAGATCCATGATGAGATGATAACACAACCACGACCAATACAAAAGTGGATCCATGTAATATGACTCAAAACAATATCCATCGCAACTTGGGTAAAACATGACTCCCCAAGGTCTTCAAGCTGAACCTGCAACAATACGAATCTATCCATGTGATTATAAATGTCTTGACGTCAAACACGGTTTAAACCACTTGATTACCGGTCATTGATATATACCGTTAACAAGCGCGAGAGAAATCACCATTAATGTCAATGATCCCCAAGGTATCACAATACATATCATCAAGCGCGAATAAATGAGTTGAAGTCGAACGCCAGATAAAAAATTTTAAACAAGAGTCAATGATGTAAACTCATGTCGAAAGCGAGGTAACCTGCCATTGAGGAATGCAGGCCCAAGGTACTCAATTGGTTTGTAGATTCAATCCTCGGATGATGTGTTGAGGTCGACAAGGATGAATCCGTCGAAGGAGGGCAATGGTGAATCCCCCAACAACGACACGAAACTTGACAACAGATGTTTGGAGTAGATCGGATGGTATAGTAACATGCAAGACTGACTCGGAGTAGACCGACATGGTGGAAGGTGTACTAACTGCAAGTGATGAGCGGTGAATGTATTCTTGAACATGGGCATGGCATGACTTGGCAGTATTGACATGATGAGTATGACGCCAACTCCTAATGCAACTGATGGTGGAAGTATTATTTGGATGACCCAAAGGAGTAACAAGACTCAGGAAGTAGGAAAAGCTCGAGGACAAACGGATGATCCAAGTACTGTATGCGAATGCAAATGAGTGCCATGTTCAAGAACGACTAAGTACTTCCATTGGTTAAGGTGTAATACAAAAACTTTCCTTTTTCCCCATCATGATTGATGAGTGCCTCATGTGTTTTTGATGAGCTTGATGAGGGTAACCAAATGCTCGATATAGCTCATCTCATAGATGAGTCCAATCCCAAATATTTTCTGAACCTAGGAAAGGAGGGGTTCGTCCCATGACGGGTCCTTCAATGTTGAGTTTTAACGAGTCCATAGAAGGTAAACTCGGCGTCATTTCATGTTTAGAGAGTCTGAAAAGAACTAAAGAAGACTACAAAGGTCCTTTTTCGTAAGGTTAGCCTCTTCTCACGAAAAAGGGTAAAACAATGTGAGAGAGGACTCTTCCAGTCATGATTGGCTGGAGTATTCCTTTTTTGTAAGTAGTGCCCCCTAGTCTGAAAAAGGGGTAAACTATCACCAGGAAGACAACCATTCAAATACTTTAACAAGCGTGAACGCGACAAGTTCGCTTGGCGATCTTTTTGTATTTAGAGAGCCTGAAAAGAGATTAAAGAGAGACTTCGGAGGGTTTCCTTTTTCGTAGGAGTTTAACGAGCCCGAAAAAGTGATAAACTATAAATCTGTGACTTATTCTCATCACTTAACGAGCACGAGAAAGAACAAAGAGTAAGCTCGGTTGTCATTAATAATTGAATTTAATGAGCGGAAAAATGACAACAAAAATCTCGAAGGAGTAGTTCATACCTGATGATACTTACGAGATGATCGTCACGGTGAAAAATGGCATTAATTAGGCATTAAACTTGTCCTACAACTCAAAGACTAGGTCAAAAACGGTTAACCAAGCATTTAAATGCAATAAATGATTCAAACTATAGCAAAAACCCCACTAAAGGATCAATTTATAAAAGGAACATTCCATTTTTTGTTATAAAATGGGTGAAATAGTGAAAATAAATTACAATTGTTTTTTACCAAGCTTGGAGAGTGTGAAGTGCCATTTGGATCCAAACTTCAACTGCTTATTCCAGGAGCTGCGGTCCACCGTTTCGCGAGCCGTCAGGAGCAGGTAGGCCTAAACTCATCATTGCAACTTTTCAGTGGATTGGTTTCATGTTTTTTGCTTATTTTTTAAGGTTTTGAGTTGTTTTACTTGGGGGCAATGCACCCATGGGTCGACGCATGCGCCCTTACGGGAACTGCGACAACCCAGGGTCGTCACAAATCCCGTAAGGGTCGTTTGCGACGATGTCGCACTGTCTGCAAGGACAAACTGCGATGGCAGAAACGTCCAAGTTCAACTCATTACCCAACCCAAAAGAAAAAACTTTGATGCATGGGGTGAGTTCTAATGGTGCTCATTTGTGCTTCTTAACAAGTTCACGGTGATAATCATGGTCTTAGAGTCGCGAGAGAGAGAACGCAAGTTGGATGATGCCCAGTTTGAAAATGACCCTCAATGCGTTATTGCATTGAGGAATTGTGGACTTCTCAAATACTTTCAAGTTCCAGGCATGAGGGCCCAAGTTCAGCTATTGACACATATGATCTGATGTTGGGATCCGTTTGAGGAGCACTTCGAGATCAGAGTGCACACATTGAGTATAGATGTCGAGGACATCTATTTTCTGACAGGATTATCCCAGAGGGGAGAACCTATCTCTTACTGGGTCACGAGGAGGTGACCGGACCATAGATGATCTGACCACTCAGTACTACACCGGAGATACTGTGGCTAGTAATGGGAAGATTCCCATTAAGGGGATCCAAGATCGTCCATTATGTGCCATGCTCTTCACCCTGGTGAGGGTGGCCGGGAGTCAGTCTCCTCACCTTGCGAGCAAGTCCCAGTTGATATATGCAGAGGATCACATGGCTCCTAGGGTATTCAAATGGTGCAAGGGACTCCTTGCTAACCTCAAGAGTCAGCTCACCAAATGTCGGCACAGGTCGCTGAAACAGTTTGGGTATGGGTCCATGGTGATTTCTTTCTTACTGGAGTGGGTACCTCATCTGCGTCCACATGTGGACTTGGATGACCGGGATGTCAGGGATCCACATATGACACGATGGGCAGAGGTGATGGCCCGCCATGGCAGCGGGGGGCCCATCATAGGATCTGGCACCAGGTTCTTCACTTAGCTAGAGGGACAACTCCTCATGATTGAGGATTACCCTTACAGCGGGACAGACTTCAGGGGTGATCCCAACCTGGTGCTCCCCATGGGAGCTCAATGGGGTGACATAGGTAAGAACAACAACTTTTTTGTTTTTCATTTTATAAATTTTATGATTTTTTTTTGGAGTAGTGTTTATAACTCGGTGTTCTATGCAGATGTGGGTCTGTCGTGACTAGTTGGGGTCTCTCTCATTATGAGGAGAGGAGAGGTGTCGGTCGTGGGTGTCGCCGTGCGAGATTCCACCGAGGAGGTGGAGGAGGTTTATGAGAACCTCTACAGGTTGACCGTGGATATCCCAGAGCCAGGTGTTCGTGACTTACCTCGGGTCTATTAGAAGTACGCTTTTGGGGTGTCTGACCGTTTTGGCACACTAATGGCCAAAGTGGTGAGGGTCGTGGTCTGCTTTCATGGGAAGCAACCGGGAGCTTCAGCATCTAGTGTTAGGCGACCTGAGCCTTAGTCTCATGTCCTACTTACATATGTACTGAAAGCTTATGAACTTTATATTTTGTAGATACCTACTAAAAGCTAGCATGCTTCAGATTTTGTATCAGCACCACTATTTTGACTTATATATACACAGACATTTTTGGCGTATTTATACATTATGTGTTCTATGGATGATTGATGTGATCTTGTTTATGTGTTTTCTTATACAATGGATGATTTACATGTTATGAATGCTTTGATATTTTATGAGAATGTTATGTGTGTGCAATGTACCAATCTAGAATGAAATTGGCCATAGAGTTGGCAATTGTGTTCCTATCTCGTGGAATGTGCAAGTATTGAATAGATTCAAAGGACCTTTCCAAGAGACGGAGTAGGGTAGGGTCGCGGATAGCGTAGACCTGGTTAAGATGAGAGACCACCAGTTGTGAATCCAAATAGATGAAAACTTGGTCCATACCCAAGGAAAGAGTGTCGATTAGGGTTCCAATGACTACTTGATATTCCACAGCATTGTTGGTTGCGAAACCTAGACAAATTCCTCCTAAGCTGATGAGCTTGCCAGTGGAAGAATAGAGTACCCAGGCTGCCGAAGCAAGGTTACAGGTATGTCGGTTAGCGCTGTCCATGAATCTGTAGCCAGTTGCCATCTGCACATGCAGACAAAACATGGTATAAGAATCAAAACAAGACCTAGACACACTAAAATAAAAGCGTCACACCACACAAAACACACACGCCATGTACAGTATATACAAGATGTATATGCATGAAAGACTCAGGCATAGTACTTCTTCAGGTAGAGCCCATTGCGGGGCTCACCCAAAGATATCCCATTGTAGTCCTCTAGCTCGTAGGCTCCTTTTTCCAAAACATGTTTCACTATATAATGTTTGTGCCACATGGACTCGAACTTACCTGCCCCCAGCTTATCGTGCCTTTGGTCATATGTGAGGACCAAATCACCTTCATTAAAGATGCGGAGTTGGACTGACCTATCGTACTGTGCCTTGATGCGCTTCTTATGTGCCTTGGCAAGAGCAGCATCGCGGCGGGCTCGTCAAGCTTTACGAAGTAAAGGAAACGTTCTTCATCAGTAGTGGTGTTCGGAAGAAGTTCGACTGCGAGTTTGAGCGATGGAATCTCGCACTCTATTGGTAAGACTGGAGCCAATCCATAAACTAACTGAAACAGTGTAAATCCGGTGGCAGTCTTAACAAAAGTTTGGTATGCCCATAGTGCCGAAAAGAGCATGTTGTGTCAGTTGGAATTATGCGTATCCACCATGCGTTGAATCATGGTTTTCAAGACCTTGTTAATGGCCTCTACTTGGCCATTGTACTGCGAGTAGTAAGGTGTTGATTTTTCATTACAAAAACCCAATCTGGCGCTAAGCTCATCGACCATATGGTTCTGAAAGTGAGATCCATGGTCAATGACTATGGCTTGCGGGACTCCGAACCACGAGATAACATGATTGAACATGAAGGGTGCGGCTGTTTTTTCATCGTCCGTGTATGTAGGCAGTGTCTCAACCCACTTTGTAAAGTAATGCACGGCTACTATGACCTAACCATGCCCCCTGACCGAGGTAGTCTTACAATGCATGAAGTCAATTCCCCATTTTGCGAAGCGGCCAATGGAAATAACTGGGTGTAATGGGGCTGGATGGGTGCGCTTTTTCGTCTGAAAATGCTGGCATGGGGGACATATTTTTATGGCCTCAATACAATATTTAAAGATAGATGGCCAATAATATCCCGTGCATAGAATCTTTTGGGCCATATCCATCCCATAGAGATGACCGCCACAAGCCCCAGCGTGACAGTCATTCAAGACGTGTTCAGTCTCCTCATGTTTCAGACAGCGTCGAAGAACATAATCAATGCCGCGACGGTACAAGGTATCACTGATGATCAGGTAATACTTTGCATTGTAGTGTATACGATGACAATCGTCACGAGACAATTGGGGGTTGAAACGTTGGGTCTGGAGATATAATGTAATATCCCCATACCACGAGTCAGACGTGTTGATGAGGAACAATGATTCATCCGGAAGAGAATCATTGGGATCAGATTCTACATCAACACGGGGAAGATTGCATATGAGCTCGGCAAAAACCAACGAATTCTTAGACTTGGCCTTCTTGAAGAGGAGATCCAACTCCTGAAGTATCATGATCCAACGTGAATACTTTCCCCCAAGCACTTGACGTGTTAAGACAAGGTACATGGGGTTTGAGTCAGCGATGATGGTGGTGGTGCAGAGCAGTATGTAGTGACAGAACTTTTGGACAGCAATGACTTCCGTGAGAGCGAGCTTCTCGACATGCGAATAACGAGTTTCTTTAGATAGTAAATCACATGCTCCTAGGCATTGTTGTCCTCCTATACCAAGACCATGGCAATCGTGGTGGCAGAAGAAGCGAGGTAAAGGATATAATCCTTGTAGTAATTGGGCGGTTGGAGCATAGGGGCATGCATGATGGCATGTTTGAGACTGTCAAAGGATTGTTGCGCTTGATCGTCCCAAATGAACGGGACGTCCTTCTTTAGTAGTCTCATATAACCCTACGTCTTTTGTGCAAAATTATAGACAAAACGTCATAGGTAAGTTTTCTTCCCTTGCAAACTTTGGAGTTCTGTAACGTCAGTGGGAGGTGGGAGGGCGACAATGGCTTCCACCTTCAAGGGATCAATGTGGATCCCGTCTTTCGAGACAATGAAACTGAGGAGACATACAGACTCGACATAGAAGATACACTTGTGAGGGTTCAGGAGGATGTTGTACCTCCTGCATCTGAGGAAAATGTCCATCAAATGATTAATGCGATACTCACGTTGCCGCAAATGAGCAGGGAGATCGTCGAGATAAGGTTACACAAAGTCCTTCACGTCATGAAAAGCATAGGACATGGCCCGCTGGAATGTGGCACCAGCATTTTTAAGGCCAAAAGGGAGATTGCGATAAGCAAACGTGCCCCAAGGACAGATGAAAGTTGTCTTATGTTGATCAGCCGGGTGGATCTCAATTTGGTTGTAACAAGAAAATCCATCCATGAACGAGAAGATGACACTTCCGACACAATTGTCTATGATCTTGTCGATAAAGGGACTGGGGTAGTTGTCCTTGGGACAAGCTTTGTTTAGATCCCTATAATCAACACAGACACGAATGGTGCCCTGCTTCTTAGCTACAGAGACGACATTTGAGACCCATTATGTTAATGGAACAGGGTAGATAAAACCGACCTTCAAGAGCTTTTCAATTTCTGCCTTAATCGCCATTTGAATTTCGTGTGAAACAATAGTTGGGTCTATCTCGGGCATTTTCTCGTAGGTCCAAGAAAACACGTCTCGAAATTGCTTGAACAAGGTCGTGAACGTTGTAATCTCTTCAAGGGAACACTTTTGGCCTAAACGAATGTGTTCCACTACACTAGGAGTATCGATATGTCTACCGGAATGGTAGGTTCAATGTTGGCCAAGTTGCCTCAGTGTTTGTTTGACATGTAAGTATCGGGGAGTGAGGGAAATGGTAGACATCTGGTGTAAAGATGGTGGTGATACTATTCTCCACAGTATCCAATGGGGGAAGGAAAGACGATCGATGGTGGAGGTCTTCCCACGGAGGGTCATCCAAACTTAGGATCTCCATGATGGATTCGTCAGACGGAAAAGTCTGGAGCAGAGGGTCGGGTAAGGAGGACGTCCGCTATAGAGAATAGGATGTGGAGGCCACATCTAAGTGGTCCTCAGGTGCTGACTAGATAGCCTCATAAATGAGTTCAGCGAGTGAAAGAGACATGGACTCTCCAATCAGGTGCATAGTGGCTTCATCAAGTACAAGCCATTGATCGATAGAGTTGGGGATAGATGAAATCCTAGAGGAGATCATGTTCACTGTGTAAACATGATTAGGGGGATCTGAGGTTGGAAAGACGCCGATAAGAGATGAATCTTTTATGAGGCCGACCCCCACGCTCTCATATAACTGCGAAGATTGTCCAAGTAATGGAACATTATCGCTCGGATGAGTAGCGATGTCAGGTGTGCATAAATCTAGTTGGTCGACAATAACAATTCATCCTTGGTGGGGGAATTGTACTATGCAGAAGACAGATGATGCGACCGCAGTCATGGCATAAAACCAATTACGACCAAGTAAAATGTTATAATCTGATGGGGCTGCGACCACTTCCACATTAATGGTTGCGGTCTTACCCCCCAACTCGACTGCTAAGGATTGTAATAGCCCATGAGGTTGAAAGCCATGTCCATCGAATGCTTTCAAGGTGGTGGGAGAACGGTTCAACTTGGGAGAGCCAATGGATCTCCAACACAAAATGGACATGATCGAGGTAGAGGCACCTTCATCCAAGACAGTATGATGGATTTTCTTCCCAACAATGTTTGTGCCAACTTGAAATTCCAACCGATGGGAAAGCCTCGGATTAAAGTACTCAAGTCGGAACATGATGGTGTTAGAAGAATCTGGATCAACCATGCCAATGGCAGCGAGGAGAGTCTTGTACCGGTTAGGGCAGTTCTGCAAGACCTCTAGCATTAACATAGCACAAGGGGCTTGTGCCAAGTCCTCTACAATATTGTAGTTTTGAGTTTCCTGAGCATTGGGATTGAAAACAAATTTTCAAATCATGCTCTTAGTTGGACGCAACACTGACTCTAAAGAAGGCTTCTCAATGGTGAGAGAAGCGTGTGGTACGGTGACGTCGGTAATAGAAGTGGAAGATTTTTCAATATTACTTCCAACCGGTTCCTTCTAAGGGATTGAGTCATATGAACGAGAATGTGTGTTCAAGTTGATGGTCTCACTACGCATCATGAGAACATGTGCGGTAGCGGATGCCTCTCCTTGGGAAGGAGAGGTGTGTGTGATTAGTTGTTGGTTCTGAGCGGGGAAGGGATCGTTGAGAACTGCAGGCGTAGAGTTTCCTTTGAGAAAATTCTGCACTTCGTCTCGGTGGGGACATTCCTTTGAGAAATGGTCTCCATAGCACAGTAAACAAGGATACTTCAACTTCCTCTTTTGTTTGGTGTCCTCGGGGGGTGGGCTTGGGCTCCTACTGGTTAGAAGGTTTCTTAGGTTTCCCTTTGTTTTTCTTCTTACCACCAGATTTATGAGATGAAGCTGATTGAACAGAATTCACCTCTTCGGTGGAGGCAGGAGTGGGCAACTTGGTGATGTTATTTCTAGCCTGTGTTGGGGATGGGGAAGAACCCTGGGGGTTCGACGATCCAACAGTTTGAGTAGGAGGTTGGGTGGTAAGGGAACCAATGATGCCATCGGCTTGAGGTCACTTAGGTGGTTGTGTAGGGTCATATGTAGGGCGGGGTGCGCCAGGAACGATTTCGTATAACGTTCCATATTGAGCATAGACCAAGTCTAAGTAATGGGAACAGGAAATAGCATGTTCCTCAGTGACGGCCCCTCCCATGGCCATGTCTCGAGATACGACAGGTAAAAGTGACTTTTTGAACTAGTCAGCTAAGATTTCATTCAGAATATGATCCTTGATAAGACGTCGTCTTCGTCGCCACTCATGGATATGATCCAAGATGTGGGTTGCGATATTCTGGCGAAGGGAGGTCAATAAGTCGATACCAATCTCATAACGAATGGGAAACTGGAAGTGGGTCAAAAATGACATAGCAAGAGAACCAAAATCTGGAGAGGAGTTTGGTGGTAGTTCAATATACCACTTTGCAGCTGGGCTGGTGAGAGTCCGTTGAAATAACCTAAGATGGATCGAGTCATCCATCAAGGAGTTGGATGAACACCATAAATGGTATGTCATCACATGGTTTTTTGGGTCTTCACCAGGCTTCCCATCAAATTTGGGGATATCTGATGGTAACTTAACCGAAATGGGTGGCCATTTATGCCCGTGGAAGATGGGATAATTCGTTAGACGAGACAGGTCGGGTAGGTCCAACGTAGCCAAAAATGGTAGGTGTTGGTTCAGCTGGGGGTACTGATATTACTGATAGGGCATATATGAACCGGTAAGACCTTGAATTGATTGGTTGTAAGGTGTTCCTTAGGGAAACTGACTGTAAGGGGGTATGCCGCCCAGAACATAAGTAGGTTCGCCACCATAATAAGGTGGTCCATAGCCATAAAGTGGGGGTCCGCCGCCACCCGCCGAGGGGGTGGAGGTCCACTGCCACCACTGGAAGGGGGTGGAGGTCCACCACCACCGGCGGGAGGGGGTGGAGGTTCGCCACCACCACTGTAATAAGGTGGCCCTCTACCGCCTCCGCGAGGAGGGGGGTTGGGCCACTTCCTCCGTCAGAGGGATAGGGGCCTCTGCCACCAGGATGGGATGGTCCTCCACTACCACTGCCAAGATGGGATGGTCCTCCACCACCACCTCCAGGATGGGATGGTCCTCCACCACAACCACCAGGATGGGATGGTCCTCCACCATAAGGAGGGGTTCCTCCACCACCAGGGAGTGGCCCTCCGCCTCCGTCTGAAGAGGAAGGGCCTCCACCTCCGCTGCCAGGGGGGTGGACCATGGTTTTTAGAATGAGGTGGTCCTCCGACAGAAGGTAGAGGTCCGCCTCCTCCAGAATTGTGTGTGGTCCTGCCGCCTCCGACGGGAGGCGGGGGTGGACCAAATGGGGTTGGTGGGACCCGAGGGACTGTAGGTGGGGGTCCATGTTGTAAAACATTTTACTACCCCCATAGAGTGTATGGATTTCCCGGATAAGGTATCCGGTAGAGTGCGTTTCCGAGATTGAATTGTCCCGACACAGGGTTAAGATAACTTGGATACACTTGACTCCATGATAGTTGAATTACATGGGATGGTCCCCCAACATGGGCTAATCCGTGGTGGAAGGTCCGACAGGTAGGGAATTTCCAACGGAAGGACCGATGGGAACTTCTCCTCCAGTGTTATGGTTAAGAGGTGGGGGTTTCCCCCCAGCAACAACTTGTTGACCAATAATCAAAGGTTGACCCAACACAGGTTGTTGATTATCTACTACGGGATTCACATTACCCATAAGGAAGGTAGGGGGTAAAGAGTATCCTCCCCGCGAATTTTGGGGTGCGGGAGGAGTGGGTAATGTAACCGTGGTAGTAACAGGTGTGTTGGACTGTTGTCCTTCAATAGGTTGAGTCGTTTGAGGTATAGAATTGGTCTCCTGTCTAAAGGGTGTATGCGCAGGAAGTGAGGGTTGACCAGATTCGGACGTGGTCACGTGTTGGGTGGGTGATTCTAGTGAGTCAAAATATAAATAACGACTCGGGAGTGGCTGATATGGAGGTAACATCGGGTCTTGAACCCTTCGTAAAAGACTTTGTCTTCAAAAATCCTCACCCATTGCACGTAATCGAGTCAACCTATCACAATAAGGTGCTAGAGGGTCTTCAGGAGTAGCCCAACTAGGTGGGGATGCAATGGAAAAATGAGCCACTGGGTGGCCTAGAGATGATGTCCAAAAAGCTGCAGCTGGACCAACAGCTGATACAGGGTCGTCCTGAGGCGAATTTAACCATTCCACCGATCCAGGCTCTCCCGGTAAAACAGGAGGTAAGTATTGTGAAGTGGAAGTTCCCACCTCTTCACCCCTTAAGGGGTTGGAGGTGGGTGAATCTGGAGGGAACAGATATGCTCCAACATTCAAGGTAGGATTTTTTCCTTCAGGTGAAACGACCGTAGCTTTTGGGTCCATTCTTACCTTCGAAATTGCCTCCTAGTTAAGGGGATATTCGGGTGGTAAGTTTAGAATCCTACGGGACCTTCTCCAAGAAAAGTTAGCCAGAGTGACTGAACCAAAGTATCTCTCCTAAGGGTATCTAAACAAAAGAAAAAGCAGTCCAGAAAAACTACACAAACTAAGGCCGCAAGCAAACTTATGTGATAGGAGTGGATTCTAAAGTCTGGAACCTCACAGGATTGTCAAGGCTTCGCAACTCGCGATATACTCCAGGGTCCAATAGTTATACTCGGCCCAATTTTTTAGAGCACTAACCAAGGAGGATTAGGAGCGTACCCCTGACCATATAACCCGACTTCCTGATAGTACATGCGTAGTAGCTCCCCGAGTGTTGTTCTCGGCATATTACTCTGCCAAGACAGCCAAATGGATAGCTCAGTTGGTTTCAGGAATCCTAATGGTGTCTCTCGATATACTCAAGGTACGTGGGAGTTCAAATCCATAGTGGTGATGTCTAATGCACAATCATAGGGCACGAGACCTTCCTATATACTACCGAGTACGTGAAACACCTTTCTATATACATGAAGTGCCTTTCGATATACCCTAAGGTACGTGAAAGAGCCTTCGATATACCTGGTTGGTACGTGAAAGAGCTTCGATATACCAGTTGGTACGTTGAAAACTACAATACCCCCGGAATACAGTGCTGGCATGTAATGACAGCTGCCACGTTTTACGATGTCGGAACACGTCTCTAAATTAACACACAAGTTACTAAAAATTTTACCCTAGTTCTACCGTTAATTTTATCTGGACGGTTAGGTGAATGCATGAGGTGAGTACATAAACGTAAACAAAATGCAAGCCCTAACTACATGAAAAACAATGTACTTTTCTTTTGATGAAATCTATATATGAGAAGGAGAAATCTTTTTCCAAGTGGTTTTACCAAAACAACCAAATGCAACACAATCCCAAATCTACCAATTTTGACAATAAAAGTACTCTTATCCGTTTTTTCCAAGCAAAACACAAAAATCCACAAGCATCAAAAACCAAATCTAAACATTTTATTTTTGTCTTTTCGAATAAAAAATGAAACTAAGTGATGAAAAGAGAGGATTTCTATCTAGAGCACACTAACTTTTCTAATTTCACTATGATAGCTTAAAACATAAAAAACCAAAGATGCATATAATTTTTCAAGCATGGAATCACTTTTGCAAAAACTTGAACTCACTTGAATTTTTCAAGAAAATGAATGGCTCATAATTCCCGAAAAGCAAAAATGATTAATTTTTCCTTTCAAACTTTCCAAAAGACTTATAAATGATAAATTCCAATGCATTAACCAATTTCTACAACAAATTCCAAATGCACGTGAAAACGGTAAAAATGATGCACCTTTAATTTTTCAATGATACGCCAAGATTATGACTTGATAACAATACTGTTTTTTAAGCATGAATGGCTAAAAAGAGAGATTATTTGTAGCACTCCAAACACTCAGAAATTCTCAAGAAAACGACAAGCACTCAAATGAACTAGAACACTCAAAACACTCAACAAGCAACCGAATGCAATCAAACCTAAGTAACATGTGCGAAAGAGGTCTGGGGTCGGATCCAATACAAAGATCAGATCAAGTGAGGAGAGGAGGGAATGTAAGGTCAAGTGGATGAAGGTGGGGTAGACCAAAGTGTCCACCACTACTGAAACTCAAACTTGTCCAAGATGGAACCCAAAACCACTCCAAATCAAACCCAACAAAACTAAACACTAGCAATGCAACATCAAAAAGGTCTCTGACTAGAAGATACAGTGCAGATGAGATCTGTGAGGAAAACCAAAATCAAAGGTTGATGAGGAGAAGAACCAAGCACAAAAACTAGACTTCTCGTCGCAGTCTTTGGTCAGACTCAGAGCGACCGTCGCAGGTGGCAAACAGGTGAACTGCGACAATGTCGTAGGATGTCAAACTATGTTGTGCGACAGCATCGCAGGTTGCAGAGCAGCAAACTGCGCCTGACAAGGGAATGTCGCTCTGGATATATTACCCAAGCGCGACGGGAGAGATCCCTATGCAAGGATGAAAATATCTCCAAATATGATCAACCAAAAGGCTTGACAACAAAACATACAGACCCAAAGGAAGTCCAGGGACTCTTCAAGAAGAAGATTTGGTGGTGAAATGGCTAAGGAGGCAAAAGAAAAGGCTCAGAAATAAATCAGAGAAAAAGACTTTCAAATTGAAAACTTAAAACTAACAATGCATTGTTTTCTTCCCCAGTATGGTCGCCAAACTTGTTACAGACAATCTACTGAAAGCAGACTTAAGGTGTGATCTCCCTAGCTCAACGTAAGTCTAGAACAAGTGAGACAGAATATGAAACTACTTTCCTAGATCTAGTTAAGGATCGAGTGATTAGATGTTTTATTGTTGGATTTGTAGATCCTTTCTCCTTGATGTTGCTCCAAGCTCCATGGTCGTCATATCTCAGCTGCAAGACTTGTCAAGTCATATAAAACAACACAAGCAGTAAAATGCATCTAAACAGTAACAGATCGAAGTAAACAGTTAAGCAGGTAAACTACACAAACATCATTAACACAACAACATTTGGTGGAAAGCAATTATATTACTGTATTAAGAGGGAAGTACAAAGAAGAAGATGATTACAACTAAAGCTTAACGTCGCAATCCTCCTCCAACAAGCCAATGCCAAAGCCTCCAAAGGAAGTATAGGTCTCCCAAGCGATGAGTAGGGATCTCCTAAGCTAATTTCACCAGCATGCAAGTACTGTAGACTTCCTCCCCTTGGTATGGGAATGAGCTTCATATATATAGGACTAGGAGGATAGGGTAGGTTGAGATATAGTGGGAGAGGGTTAAGGGATCCTCCCAAAGGGATAGGGAACCGAATGCCAACTCCCCTATAGGCTAGGTATAGAGATCCACATCACACACCTTCGAGAATGGGTTCGAAGATGCCCTTTCATCCATTTAATTGACATCGTCGCAGGCTGCATGAGGGTGACCTACGATGTCGCAAGTTGCAAAAAGGTGACCTGCGACAACCTCACTAAACCCAATAGAAATAGGTCAGTATCTCTTCCAAGTTGATAACTTAGTCAAAGGAACTTCAGAGATGTTTACATTGCATATTATGATGGGAATATTTAGGTGTAACAGCATGTCGCTTGGTAGGACCATGTCAAGAATGACCATAGTGAGAACAACGATGTGTCGTTGTTCCAATCGAACTAGATGGCCCCGCCTGGGTTCCCCCTGGACCTGGCATGTCCCGGCCAACACCCATAGACTGTGAAGTTGTGTGTGTCTCATCGATGTCCTCCCGGCTCTGTGAAGACATAGCCACAAATGTGGTATGTCTAAGCAAATGACGCGTGGCACGTATAACTGAGTCATCAATCTCATCTAGGTCGCTACCAAACCCAGGTGACTGAGGAGGGGGGTTTGGCTTTCTCCTGGGTGCAGGAGGTCCTCTGAGTGGGTTGCGGCGGGCCTGAGGTCTATATTGGGCAGAGCCAAGACCAACACCCTGAAACTTAGTGATGTCAAAATAATTGACATGGTAGCCTAGCTCAAACTCAGCCCACAATTTCCTAAAAAAATACCGTGGGACCTCCAAATTATTACATGGGCGCCTGTCAAACACCATAAACCATTTCTTTCTCCAATTATCTCTCCATGGCTGGTAAATACACTAGTCCATGCAAACCCGTCTCTTCCTCACATCTAGAGGCTGTCTTGGCCTGGGATCTATGAATTCAATGTACAACTGTGCTTTCGTGATGTTCAGGCCTTTAATTTGTTCATTGGATATCCCAGTGGAATAATGCTCCCTCATTCGAGCCCTGTATTGGCTCAAATTTGTGATCTCACTGTGGGCAATGTTGATGGATTCAATGATGTTTTGCAATGATGAATCCAGGGAAACCCGAGAGGGTTCCTTGGTGCTCTTCAATTCATCGCTTAATACCCTTAATTCGTTTAAATCTTGGTGTAATTGATCCTCGGGATTCTCAAATGGTTCATCACTAGGTTCATTGTCCGTTCCAATGTTGATGTTATCTTCTGATGATTCAGTTTCATTGGTTTCCTCTGATGGTTGTGGTGTGTTTGTCATTTTATTAGGTGCATTTAATCTACAATGACAATTTGTTGGTTTTTTAATTGATTGTAAATTTTCTTTTAATTTAAAATTGCAATGGAAAGCAAAAAAAAACAACAAAAAATTCATTCGTTGAGCACATACCTGGAGACAATAGTGGCAATAGAGTGTATGGTCAGATTGATGCTGAGTAGGAGCTTTTGGGTGCTCCAACACGCACTCGCTGGGTTTTGGTTTAGCCCATCCACACTCACGGGTTTGGGTTTGTTATTGTGATAACAAACCCGTGCTCTGTTTTTTTTATAAAAAAAACAGATGCGCGCACGGATTAATGACACGTGCGCGCATATGTTTGCATACGCGTTAATAACGTGTACGTGCATATTTTTGCGTACGATTTAATAACGTGTGTGTGCACATTTTGTCCACATCAACTCAACAACGTGGACGTTCGGCATTGCCAAAGCAGGGGCGCGTACACGTGTTTGAATGCGCATGCACACCCCTATTTGTTTTCCGCTCGCGCACTTCTATTGCGACACTTTTGGGTACCAGCTTCGTGTGGGTACCCTATTGTTATTTATTTCCTAAGTTGTAATTGTGGATTATAGACCTAGGAGACTGAGGGTTATGATGCAACTAAACGATGGGGCAATGAATCCAATTAGGGGAGAGAGAGATCATCGAGCTAAGAGGCCGTGAGAATCTAGGATTCTAATGACTCATGTCATCTTGATGCTAGTAGGCACTTAAAGTAAAGTAACGATCTACTTTAAAGGTCTCAAATGTCATCCTAGTGAAGTAACTACTTAGTGAACTTCTAGGACCTACTCACTAGCGTAAAGATATTTATTACTAAATTATCCTAAATGAAATTAAGTATTTTTCCCAAAAAGAATATTGTTATAAATCCTAATCAAATACACTTATGTATTATTATTAATATTTTTCCAACAAGGGTGCGAGAAAAAGATGGTTAACCTCCTCAAAAGAAAGGAGTTAGAATCATTCCTTTTATAAAAAGGATTAGCATTACTAAAAGTTATATATAGATGAACGAGATCAACAAACATCATTCCTTACATATATGTTATGCTTAATTATATCAAAGAAAGAATTGCCTTAAATAAAAAGCAAGCATTTCTTATATATATATATATATATATTAAAGCTATTAGCAAACAATTGTAAGAATTTCGTTGAACATAAAAGGAAAACTTTACTGCATATGTTTGATACATGTCTAAAAGGCGTGGAGCACTTGAGGAAAAACATTGAGAAGTGCTAGTCCTCTTAAGATAGGAAATCGAGCCTAATTTCAGGGGATGTGGTCGGTCTCTCTCTCAAGAGAAGAAACCGAGCCATCATGAGAGGGAACTCCTAAAAACTACCACTCGACATTAGTGCTCCTTTTGCTAGAGTGTTTATATGGGATATACCCCATATAATTTATAGAATGTGATCTACACATTTTTTTAGTTGACAGATTTTGTATCTCAGTCGCTTTACATCTTTATAAGTATGTGATTTAGACATATATTTGTGAACAGAAGTAGAAATAGATCCCTGATTACTTGCTTCTTGTTGGTTAGTGAACCTTTTCCTTTAAATAGGCGACCCCTCACCTTGTTAGTATGTTGATATTAGTTCTCCTTCATAAGTGAGTTCTTTAAGGTTAAATCTGTACATAGGCATTTTATGTGGGAATAGTTGAAAGATTTTAATCTTCCTACTAGCCTTGTTTTTGGAAAGGATTTATAATTTATAATCCATATAGATTATACATATATATAATGTTGGAATTTATATTTTGAAAAAGATAAAAAAGACTTAATAGTACGAATATATATATATATATATATATATAAAAGTTAACAAGGAATGCTACCCTTAAACACCTTTATTATGTGTCATCAGAGAGAAAGGGGCATAACCTTGAAGAGAAAGGGATATAACCTTGACATTTTAATATGTGTAACTGATGAAAGAGGGGCGTAGCCTTGATCAAACCGCAATGAACTGCTAATGTAAGATTTGTCTTCGCCATGTTAAGATATTCGAGAGTAAGAAGTCCTTGATAAACGACTCTACCTTAGTGGATTCATTGCCAGCTCAGGGGTGGCCTCTCGGTGGCAGAAATATACACTAGACAGAGAGCCAATGGTTGGGAGGAAAGTTGCAGTCAAACCTTCAGTCACTTAAGTCTACTTTCATCAGATAAGTATCCTTCATTATTGTATTGTTATTTGAAGATTTCAAGTTTATAAATGATGTATTATCATGAGTTCCCTTGTAATCGTTTTCATTCTTATATGTGGATGTTGTGAAATATTGAATGTAATATTAATGTGTGACAATGGGAGCATGCTTGTACCTATGCTTGTAAGATTAACAAAATGATAATGGTTGTGATTTACTTAAAGATGTACTTTTGATGCTATTAAACATAGGGATAGTGTGCAAGAGGTACATATAATGTTATCCAAGAAATGTTTTATTGTTATGACCCAATATGTTAGTGAGCACATGAGGAATATAGTATAACAGTGGAAAGTGAACTTAATGACCATAAAAGGTAGATGTACATATTCCCGGTGTTTGACCTCTTTACATAAGTTGTCCATAACTACTATTTAGTATGATGTTTAGTAAGTATTTTAGATGTGAATGATGTATGGATATATTCTCATTAAAATTATAATATTCATTATCATGGATATGGAGTTATATTAGACTTATAGGAATTGATTTATCAATGACCTTAAAAGGAAGGATTTAATATCTTGTATAAAGATGTTTTCGTGATGGTAAATTTATTATTATTGGTTGCAATGTGTCTAAAGTAAAGTTAAGTAGAACGTCAAGCCAGATTGAGGATATGTATCCAGTATTTTCATTAATAGATTATGACGAGTCTTTATCCTTGCGGCTTTAATAGGTATTGCAAAAGTATGAAGAAAATACGTTAGGATTCTTATTTCAAATAGATCACATATCCAATAATTATATGTATCTATTAAAGAAGATGTTTATAGAAATGTGTATCATCATGTTTTTTAGTAATGAGATTATGACTTATTATAAGTCTCTTTAATAGATACCTTAGTGTTTGTTCCTAAATCTTATAAGACTAACATATGTGATTATTGGACAAAGTATAAGAAAAATTGTATACCCCATTTCCTTAAAATGCTAACTTGGAAACTTGGGTATGTTACAATATTTTTGTTTTTTAAATAGTAATTGTAAATAATATGTTTAACTTTATTATATACATGTATCTACATTTATAATGGATTGGTGTATACTTAATTAAAAATATTATATATAAGAAATCTACTTCAATATGTTTACATCGATAGGCGTTTTTTCCCAAAATCGGTTTTGAAAAACACTGTGCCTTTTCGTCGTCCCTCCCACAAATCAGAATCAACCACGTGTCTTGTCTAAGAAACAACCACGTTTGCATTTGAGATAAGGTTTAAGATGACATAGAAAAGGTTTTTGGGGTTTCGAAATGTCTAATAATGAATCGACCTTCATGCAGCAAACAAAACATCAAACACTTCAATGCTCTGACCAATCCTGTCAACTCAAGTTCAAGCGGTCTCCGTTTCTGGCCGATATCAACATCCTACAAAGCTCAGGTCTGTAAATGTTACAAGCATTTTTCAAATAAATGGTTGTAGGGTGAGCCTCCGTTGTTCACATCAAGTATTTTTCTTTTTTCTTTTTTGTAGCCTCGATAGACATAAAAGTATTGCAGGATCCTCAATAATAGCAGTTGGGAAGCAACATTCAAGAATCACAAGTAGAGGACATGGCAAAAAGAGTGACAAGAAGGATGCACTTAAAAGACAAGATGTTGAGAGTCAACCCGACCAAAGTAGGCGACCCGCAGATGAGGAAAAATCCAGATAAGTAACACAACTATTTACAAATGTCCACTTCTGGAATATTGACTCCTCCTCGCATTTATGTTTTCTTACTTCTGTAAAAGAAATATTAAAACTATATGTTAGTTGTTCCACCCTCTTCTATTCTGTAGTTATCAATGGTTGCTTCTCTTTGGTTTTCAAATAATGGTGACAACCTCAAACTACCTTTAGTTTTTTCCTTCAATCTCCTAAATCAACCAGCTAGACAACAAATCTGTGGTCTCTCTGCAATAGCTGGTTTTTTTTTACAAAAAATAGTGTATTCAGGAGCAACGTCTCACTTCTGGTGTTTCTTTTCAACAGCAACTGGTTTGAGTAGCTATAATTTTTGGCTTTCTTTCTTCTTTACCATGGACCATGAATAGCCAAGAATCGAAACCAAACTTTCTTGGCCTGATGCACTCCATGAGTGGTCTGCACACCCCTCAACTCAAATTATTTACTCACAGGTATACCAGTTGCATTTTCAAAGAACACATATACATACCAAAAAACACAAGAAATTTCACACTAAACTCTGATAATTTTGTATTTTATGGGAGCACATATTTACAGTCCAATTTTGCATAAAAACTAACTATTAAGGATGAAAATAAACTTCAAGCCAAAAATACCAATAGCCCAACCTGCTAATCTTATCTTTTGTTCGGGTACATAGGGTACTACTAAAGGACCGAACACCAAGAGCAACCACTTCACACAAACAGATCACAGATCAACACATCGATGTTTTGACGTAGTTTAAACCCTCTTGAGGGAAACACTCCACGGCCCTGGCCAAATAGCTTCTACGGGACAATTTATTATGCAAAGAAAGAAAGTTACAAATGAGCTTCTCATAATCGATCAACTAAACAATGACCCTCCATGCTCTTTAAATAGAGATCATGGACCAATCGGGTGTTAAGCCACGGATCAAGGTTAGGTTTGATCTAAGAGAAGTTGAGCCGTCGGATCACTCTACGTCGGGAACATATCGTGACCGTCGGATTAAGTATTTATAAATGCATACTAATGCATATTAAAGAAACACACTATCCCTAACGGATATATTACACAAGTTGATCTTAACTAACTCCTAAGTGTCTAAATATCCTAACATCCCCCCTTAAGAACAACTTGGGATAGGATTGAAGGATTTACAAAAGTGACACTATTAGGAGAAGGAAGGAGGCATTAGAGCCTATCCCCCCTTAATGACGAGTTCCTGAACTCCTAACATAGATCGAAGTTTAGAAAACTGCGCTTCTATAAGAGACTTGGTGAAGATGTCTGCAACTTGATCATCTGTAGGGCAAAAGAGCACTTCAAGAACATGATCATGAACAAGATTTCTGATGAAGTGCAGATGTAGCTCAATGTGTTTGCTGCGTTAATGTAGAACTGGATCTTTGGCAAGCTTGATGGCACTTTGATTGTCGCACCAAAGTGGAGTAGGCTGCTGCTGCTCGAATCCAAACTCTAAAAGAATCTGTCAAAGCCATAAATCTTCCTGACTGGCATTAACTACTGCTCGATATTCTACCTCTGCTGAAGAAAGAGCAAGAACTTGTTGTTTCTTACAAGCCCAAGTAATAGGTCCAGATCCCAGACTGAAAACATAACATGCAGTAGAATTTCGATCATCAGGATCGCCGGCCCAATCTGAATCAGTGAAACCAACCAACAAAGGTTTCCCCCATGTACTATAATGAATCCCAAACTGAATTGTACCTCGAATATATCGAAGTATTCTTTTAGCTGCTTTCCAGTGACTTTCATGAGGTGTCTGCATATAACGGGCAACACGACCAACGGCAAAGGAAAAGTCAGGACGGGAATGAGTCAAGTATAAGAGACTACTAACAAGCTGACGATACAAGGTGGCATCGACTTCAGGTGAAGTACAAGTGGCAGAAAGTTTAACTCCGGACTAGAAGGGAGAAGGGGCTGGTGTACAATCTTCCATGTGAAAGCGACGAAGAAGGTCACAAGCATACTTAGACTGAGAAAGAAAGATTCCTTCTTTGGTTTGCAGGACTTGGAGACCAAGAAAATAATGCAAATGTCCTAAGTCTGACATTTCAAAATTTTGTTTAAGACTGGATTTCACATGGGTTATAAGCTTAGGGTCACTACCAGTAAGAATAAGGTCATCAACATATAGAACAAGTATGATGAGATGGTTTCCTACTTTCTTGGTATAGACATTGGGGTCAGAATGGCATCCAGAAAAACCAGTGTTAAGGAGAAAGTTATCCATTTTGGCATACCAAGCTCTAGGAGCTTGCTTAAGGCCATATAAGGATTTCTTAAGGCGGCAGACAAGGCTAGAGTTATTTTGAACATAGCCAAGAGGTTGTTCCATGTAAATTTCCTCCTGTAAATCACCATGTAAGAAGGCAGACTTGACATCCATTTGATGGACTTCCCAGTTGTGTAAGGCTGCAAGGGAAAGAACAAGGCGGATGGAGTTCATTTTTGCGACAGGAGCAAAGGTTTCATTGTAGTCAATTCCTTCAACTTGGGAAAAACCTTTGGCAACTAACCTTGCCTTAAGTCTTTCAACACTTCCATCTGATGCATACTTAGTTCTGTAGACCCATTTACATCTGACAAGTTTTCTTCCTTTTGGAAGAGGTACAAGATCCCAAGTATCGTTCGCCATTAAGGAACGATATTCTTCATCCATGGCTGCATCCCAATCTGGATTCCCTGAAGCTTCTACAAAATTTTCTGGATCATGATTCTCGGAAACTTGAGCCAAAAGAGAAGAGGCTCGCTGAAACTGAGAACGTGTTCGACGTTGATCTCTAGGATCACCAGCAAGATCACCAGCTGCTTCACATGTTGAACGGACCCATCGAGGAAGCACTTGTGCTGGTGCAACTGGAGGAACATGAGCAGGTGGAGGTGGATTTTCATCCTCACTGTCATCATCAAAAACTGGAGTTGGAAACCTGTCAAGGAAGTTGGAGGAAGAAGAAGAAGGCACAAACGTCGAATCAAGCTCGCAAGCCAAATATGGCACAATCGCCGAGTTAGGCTCGCAGGCCAAGAGATTTTCATCAAATTTAACATCTCTTCTAATGATTATATCATGAGAATGTGGTTGAACAAGTCTATAACCTTTTACATCTTCAGAATATCCAACAAATATGCACTTTTCATTTTTAGGCTGCATTGCTTTCCGTTTTTCATCCGGAATGTGAGCCCATGCTTCACTACCAAACACACGGAAGTGACTTACATCAGGTTTAGTTTTACTCCATGCTTCTTCCGGTGTTATACCTTGTAATGCTTTAGTGGGGGTGCGATTAACTATGTAATTTGCACAATTAATGGTTTCAGCCCAAAATTGAAGACTTAGTCCCTTAGATTGGATCATACAATTAGCCATTTCTTTTAAAGTGCGGTTCTTCTGCTCAGCTACACCATTTTGTTGTGGTGTATATGGAGCAGTGTACTGTTGTTGGATGACTTGTTCAGTGCAGAAAGTAGTGAACTTATTGTTAACATATTCTCCTCCATTGTCAAATCTTAACTTAATAATTTGATGACCAGATTGTTTTTCAACAAGGGCCTTGTAGGCCAAGAACATGTTAAATACTTCGCTCTTAAGTTTTAGGAAATAAACCCAAGTGCGTCTGGTGTAATCATCAATGAAAGTTAAGAAATATTTCAAACCAGAAAAGGAAGAAGATGGAAGAGGACCACACAAGTCACTATGCACAAGCTCCAAGGGAACCGAGGCATGCCAAGAGGCACGTTTGTCAAAACTGTCCCGATGATGTTTTTCGAGTACACAACCAGAGCAAACACCATCCCTACAAGATACCATTGGAAGACCTGTTACCATATTTTCTTTACATAGTTGTTGCAATGAGCGATAATTTAAGTGACCAAATCGCTCATGCCAAAGTTTTCTCAAGTTATCACTATGAGCAACAAAAACTGAAGGGAAAGGTGATGACCCAAAGTTGTTAAACTTGTACAACCTGGTAATATCATCAACAATTCCGGTAGCTAGGACCTATTGAGGATCTTTAAAATCCTTGATTACAACTTGGTGAGGTGTAAAGGTCACAGTTTTACCTTCACCAGAATGAGTGATCTGATAGACTGATAAAAAATTGCAAGAAATTTTTGGAACACATAGTACATCACTAAAATGACCATTATCTACTGGAACTGTTCCAGCTCCTACAACACTTAGAGATCTATCATCACCAACAAATATTTGTTTGGTGTTACATTCATGCATAGTAGAAAAGATGGCTTGATCCTTAGCCATATGATAAGATGCTCCAGAATCAATGAGCCATTCATTTGAAGTAGAAGAAGAAGATGCATTATAAGAATAACCAGAAGCACAAAGTGCATGTCCATGAGAGGCAGATTCTGAAGGCGAATCTAGGATAATGTGGTGCTTATTCATTGTTGCTTCCAAGGCTGCCATCTTCTTGAAACACTTAGATTCATCATGATTATCTTTCCTGCAGTAGTTGCAATGACGCTCAGTCTTCTTGCCTTTTGGCTTGAATCATTTGTCATTTTTTAAAGAAGGAGCTGACTGAGAGGGTTTTGGACCCTTGTTTGACTTATTATTGCGAAAATTTTGTTTCTTGGGAGGCTTGGACTTTTCTTTCTGTTGGGACAATAAGGCTTTCCCAGATGTAACTGCATTGTTGATTATTCCAATGGAGTTTATCTTGTTCCCTAATCAAGGAATCACAAAAGGATTCAAGACTAGGCTCTTGATAGCTAGCTGCATTCAAGGATGCTTTCATGGAGTAAAATGTAAATACAAAAACAGAATATGCAGGTCCAAGTTTGGAAACAATATGATAAATGCATTGTTTGTCTTCCCTCTCAATCTTACATTCTGCACATAAGAGTTTAAGAGTTTTGTACTTAGATAAATAATCTTGAATGCATGAAAAGTCACTTGGATTTAAAGAAATCAACTCATTTTCGAGTTGGTGACCTCGAATTTCATTGTGTTTACCAAACACAGATTCCAACTTGTCCCAAGCAGCATTAGGTTCATCAATTCCAGATATGTGGAATCGCAAATCAGTAGAGATTGACATCCGAATCAATCCACGAGCTTCATCACATCTATTTGCCCATTTTATTTTCTTATCATCATCAGTGGGTTCTTTTTCTTTCACTGAGGTAATTCTGAAAAGTCCCCTACTTCGTAGAACATCCTCCATACGAGATTTCCATGAGAAATAGTTGGAACTGTTAAGTAGAATATCACAAGGGGCGGCCATATTTGTAAATTAATGGCTGTAAAAGTAGAAACGAATAGTCTGGATGTGAAGAGCTCAAAAAAATAGGCGGTTTCAAAAAAAACGGCACTGAAAACTGACTCTGTATGATGAAGTTATGCTTGAACAAAGAAACTGTTGAAGATGTCACCAATAGTGACGTGGCAGCTAGAGAATGTCCAGCAAAAAAAGAACCCCCCTCTTCCCAAGATGAACATTTTGACAATCATTTTACAAGAAAGTTGTTTTAAGTGAACCACTTTTGTAAAAGAAATGATTTCACTTTTACAATGATATTACTTTTAAATAATGCAATAATAAAAAAAACTTAAGTGACTCACTTGTATTTTTATTTTTTATTATATAAGTGAGATGCACTTTTACAATAAAGTAACTTGAAAATAGAAATTGCATGCACTTTTTCTTTTAAAAGTAACTTCCTAAGACTTGAACTCAAGACCTATTAAGAAATAAAGCAACTTTGAACCAAGTGAGCTAGATTAAAAGGTATGTAAATTATGGGAATGAGGAAGGGGTTTTTTTTTTTCTTTTTTTTTTTACTCTTCTTGCTCGGTTTGCGTGCTTGCCCTTTTTCCTGCAAAACACACCACAAATCGAAACAAAAAAAACTTTTCCACACTTGTGGAGTTAGATCTTGTTAGCTTGCCCGGAAAGTCTACTTTTTCTCTCTGTTTCTGATTTGTCGAGATCGCGCAAGATGCACGGCAAAGAGCATACGCAGCCGAGAAAAACCCTTTCCCTTTCTGTTTCTGATTTGTCGAGATCGCTCAAGGTGCACGGGAAAGAGCATACGCAGATGGGAAAGAAACAATCCGAACCCAAAAAAAATCTAACAGTAAAAAAAGATGAAATATGAGTTTTTTTTTTTTTTTTAAACGAAATAAAAAATGCGTCACTATAACATTATACCTTCAGATCTGATGAAATACGCGTTTCTGGAGCAACCGAGAACCGTTTTCGATCAAACGAAAACTATTTCCCAATGGAAACGACGCTCCGGACACAATGGAACACCTCCCACAGCCCAGAAATGCACAGAAATATCAGAACTAGAAACCCTTTCGAGTTTCGGCAACAGCAGTTCAAGATCTAGATCATAACCGGAAGCGGCACTTCATAAAAGCTCTAATACCATGTTCGGGTACATAGGGTACTACTAAAGGACCGAACACTAAGAGCAACCACTTCACACAAACAGATCACAGATCAACACACCGATGTTTTGACGTGGTTTAAACCCTCTTGAGGAAAACACTCCACGGCCCTGGCCAAATAGCTCCTACGTGACAATTTATTACAAAAAAAAGTTACAAATGAGCTTCTCATAATCGATCAACTAAACAATGACCCTCCATGCTCTTTAAATAGAGATCATGGACCAATCGGGTGTTAAGCCACGGATCAAGGTTAGGTTTGATCTAAGAGAAGTTGAGCCGTCGGATCACTCTATGTCGGGAACATATCGTGACCGTCGGATTAAGTATTTACAAATGCATACTAATGCATATTAAAGAAACACACTATCCCTAACGGATATATTACACAAGTTGATCTTAACTAACTCATAAGTGTCTAAATATCCTAACATCTTTGAACTCCTATCCTATCTTATCTTGTCTCTACTTGTATTTTAGCAAATAAGGGCACCTCTAAAACATTACATCTTCAACACTTTGAATAATACATTCAATTATTTCATACAGATTTTAATCTCTTCTTATAGTAGCCCACAAAATACTTGAACATATTTATCTACTTGTAATTTAATATGCAAAAATTAAGTTTTAATTTTAGAATAACCAATTAATTCAAAGCAACCTTAAATTTACTAAATTTCTATTCAATTTCTCTACAACTTCGAACTAAACATTGTCAACAACTTCGAACAAACATTGTCAAGTAGTCCTGCTAGCAGCAAACTAAATAAAATCAACAAAATCTAGAGATATTTCATACATCCTTAGAGTACCTTATGACTTTGTTTATCTCCCTAGCAACTAGCATTCTCTCGTATTCAAAAAGCACACTCATGAAGCATAGAATTGAGCGTCACGGAGGTTTGCTTCAGAGAATTGCTTTAAAAAAAAAAACTTTCATAGCTTGCCTTGTTACCTAATCAATTAGATAAATTACAATATGGTTTTCTTTACCATTATCCATTATTGATTAGTAAAGCACGCTCTTACAAGCACTCTTTTGGAATAGATTACCCATACATTAATCACAATTCTTAAATAATCAAACCTGAACTAACTAATATTATGATACGGTCGCAGCTTAAAACTCTAGAACAACCAAAATCTTGTGAAATGTATGTATCTTTTAGCATAAAATTACACAAATTTAAAGAGTTAGTTGCAGTAAACAGGATGACAACCTTTGGGTTTCTAAATGTAATGCATTTCAAAAAAAATTCACGACTTAAATTTAATTTTGAATATTCTGAACAATGTTATGAAATTGAATGAAATGCAAAAGAAGTCGGCACTTCTTTACAGACTTGGGCTACCCCGCAAGAAAAATGAGTGGCAACAAATTCTTCACCCTCTTATTTAACATCATTGTCCTGTAGCAAACAAAGCTCATGTATACAAAATCAAATATGACAAACCAGCGATGGCAATGAATTTACATCTCTTTTAGCATAAAATTACATAAAGTTAAAGATTATAGAAAGTTAAAGACCAACTGGAGTAAACACCCTGTCAGCTATCTAGTTTCCGAAAACGTAATGCATTTCAAGAACTATACTAAGATAAGACTCAATAATCAAAACAATGCCATAGAAATGAGATAAAAGGACTCAGAGGCTTATTGCAATGAAAATATTTTACCTTTACTTATTTCTTGAGCTTCCCAGCAGGAAATACGAGTGGCATCAAACTCCTCTCCCTCTGCTTTCACATCGTGGTAATATAGAAAACAAAACTCCATCCATACAAAATCAAATATGTCAAACCCCAGCAGCCCTGGCATTACGTTTTTTATATTGCTAGTGAAATTGAAATTATCGTAGCTGAGGACACCTATTATTGTTTTTCTTTTACTAGTGAAATTGAAATTATCGTTGCCGAAGACACCGATGTCCCTGTGCGCAACTCGAAGCAGTTAATACGGTGGGATCGTCGAGTCTGACATCTGCCTCCACTTACAAGTTGGCAACACCATTTTATTAATGTGATATTTCGTAAGCTAAAGACACCTATGTCTCCTGGGCATAACTCGAAGCAGTGGGATCGTTGGGTCCGACATCTGGCAATAAAAAGTGATGAATTGGGACTCGGGACTCACAATATTCTTTGATTTGATGAAGACCACAAACCTTGGATTGTAATTTTTGGCTTTGGGCACATAGGGTGGAGGCTACTACTTGTACATTTTCTCTTGCATGCTCTGATGTCCCTTGGCTTCCACAATCACCAGCCCTCCTCTCTTATGTTTTTCCTTGACCACAATACATTTGTTCTTCATTTGGGTATCAGTGGAAATCCAGAGGAGTTTGGTATAATGTGTTGTTGTTTGGCCATCAACGAACCCACCTAAGGCAGTCAGAGCAATTCCAGACTCCATTTCTATGAACTGAAAACACAATTGATTAAAATTATTAAACTATATGACTACTGTACTTTGTACCCAGAATTATGTGTATTCATGATTGATATGTCGATGGATGGATTTTGTTTGGATAATGTGAAGGGTTGTATGGTACCCCGCCATTAGTCTCAATTTACTATAAAGATCCCATAAAAACAAAATTATAATATTTTATGGGTGATAAAGTTTCAAACAGTGGTCATTAATTTTTTTTTAAGAATGGTATTATCATTTACTGATTAGAATAAAAAGTTTGATATTTAGAAAAAGCTTCCTTGGTAGAATGAGAGTGTGTCTCTTATAATGGTTGCAAGTGTTTGGTTTCACTGGGGCAAACTACTGGCGGGTTTCCAAAAGTTATATAAAATGGATTTTAGGAGGCTCTATTGTGACATTAGGACGACCTTTAGAGGATGATGTTGCTACCCTTGGATCACTCATGTTTAAAATGAAATAGTTTATCTAACTATGTACTTTATCCTATTGTGACATTAGGACGACCTTTAGAGGATGATGTTGCTACCCTTGGATCACTCATGTTTAAAATGAAATAGTTTATCTAAATATGTACTTTATCATATATTGTGGTTGTGAAGGTTGATTTCTAGTAGTATTTAAGTTTCAATCATTTGCGATTGAATTTGAATTTTTCATTGCTCTTCAAGGTTTCTAAAGTCTTTCATATAAAGATATTAAAATTGTTTAAAAATAAAATAAATAAATAAATTATTGTGAATGATGAGGTGATGATAATTTCATATCATTGTAAACAAAAGGTTATTAATTTTAAGAATGCATACTTGAAAAACAAGATCTAATGTTTATGAATTTGAAAGTGGTATAATATCTTATTGATACATGAACTTAATAGTTGGTAAGTGGTACTGGCTCCTTAAGTAAACTATCACATACTTCACCAAATGAAGTTCCCAAGGTAGTGATTTCCATATTGAATCACATATTTAAAAGAATGAATGTGAGATTAACTGTAAAACATGCATGAGAGGCTGTCCCAAGTAGTTGCTCTTGAGCAGTTAAAAAATTATGTTGGATAAATGTTCTTTCATTTGCATATTTCTTCAATGATTGTTTTTGCAAAGTAATTAGTTTTAAGAATTTATTGAAATAATATTTTAGGGAAATTGTGCTTAGTAAAATAAGAACTTAATTATATATTTGTGCCATTGGAACCCACTTTCCATGGAAATTATGAATCTAATTTTTATTTTGGAAACTATTCATGCATATAATAAGAAAATGACACCTTTCCTACAACATAGTTTGATATTTTTCAGCAACTATAATTTCTAATGAATAACTACACCAATATCAAAATTTTAGATATCAAAACCTTTTTAATCTTCGTTATGACCACTCTTAATGGGTTCATATTAGAGTTTCTCCATACATATGTGTGTTTCCCTCCAAGGAAAATTTTAGGGGTGAAATTTAGCGCATGGGCTATTTTTCGACCGTTTTTTTCCAAAAAAAGATTCGTCAATTTACCTTTTTCCAACATGATTCACCCAAATTCCATGGGATATTTTTTTTTTACTCTAAAAATCGCCAAAATTGTCCAAAATCTATATAAAGTCCTTAGAAATTTGATTTTTTTTTTTAAATCGCCAAGCATTTTATCATTGCAAATTTAAGAATTACTGAGATTTTCCAAGGTTTCTACACTTTGAGAAAAGTATGGGTCCTTAAAATTTTCCCTGTTTCCCTCCTATTCTAAATATGATTTCCATGAATACTCTGTAACAATTATGAACTCTTTCATTGCATTTATAAGATATAATGTAGTAGTAGTTTGGTTTCATATTTTTGTGTCTATTTAGTTTTTTGGACATTACTTGTTGCAAATTAAAACAATAGATGTGTTTTGGTGGAAAGGGGTTTAGAGGATGTACTTCAAGAAAGGGGTTTAGGGAAAGAGACATGAACCCTATGCCCTAAGGAAATTTCTAGTCATACGAGACCAATAAGGCTTCCTCAAACAACCAAACATGACCTCCTCTAAAAAAAATTCCCTATGATTGAGGATGTCCAATAGGTGGTTTTGTATAGTGCGTATGTGCCTTGGGATGTACATAATAACCACTTGGGGTTGGTTTGTCCATTATAGTTCAGCGCAACGCCTTGTAGGTGTGGTCTACGCCTAACAACCCCATTGCATTGATACTCGTTTCAATATCAACAATTGTTCAGGTAGAGTCAGCCTGGTGACCAGCCTAGTGGGCCACAATTCTCCACGGGGCAAAGAGACGAGAAGAATAAATTCTCCACAGGGTTTGTGCACGAAGTTGAGGGACCCTTTAGGTGCAATTCTGCACCTAAATATGCATGTTTTTCACCGCTCTGTACAACATGACATACATGACCATTATTGACGAAATTTTAGGCATAGATAGAATTTTTTATGCAGATTCCAAAGATGTAATTTAAAAAAAAAAATATTGAGATTTTCTATTTATGTCCTAATTTTCTTGTTTCATCACTCCGTTGGTAAAAACACATACTGTTAGTGTTTATTCCGTAACTTTTTCATTTCACAACTATTTAAAAAAAAAACTGTATGCTGCACTAGAAGACATCGTCCTCTACATGCTATAAAAAATCCAAGTCGAAATAGCTGCATTAAGACCTTCAAAGGCTGCACCCACATTTGACGCATCGTTCTTGAGGTTTGATCACTTACATAATTCAAAAAAAATAAAAAATTAAACATTTAATTTTGGAAAAATAGCGCTGCACTTGTGCTACAGGTTCTATACATGTCTACCAATTTTTGTAGCCCGAAACCGTCATTTAGGCATTGAAAGGCTGCACCCACAAAAACATATACCTTATCATTTGCCAAAAAAATAAAAAGTGACTGTTAGAAAACATGAAATTTGACATAGTTATGTAAATTTTCAATACTTAAAACTTATATATTCCAAAACGTGACGCAATTTCCTACGTTTCATCTTTTTTACTCGATGCAAGATATCTTGTGTAAGAATGTAAAAAAAACCAAGTAAGTTGAGAGATGCCTGATTTTTCATTTTTTTATTGCATCTAACGTGCCAAAAGTGACCCTCATTAACTTGCACATGCCCCACAACATAATCCATTAGTCATCATTGGCAGCATGGAAATTTCATTTTCAAACATATCCATGGCAGAATGGAATACCCAACTTCAAATTTTAAACAACAGAAGAAACATGTGAGCAAACAAAAGGCACGCTTAGATATATTCAAATTTTAAATTTGAATGGTATGGGAATGGAGTTTGGCTATGGATTCATGATCCATCCATGGCATGGCCAGATATATATCTATACACAACATCAAATCAGATGCCCAATCTTTGTATTTTTTGTGTGCTTCATTTTTTCTATAATGTTCTAATACAAGTCTTATATTATTGACAAGATTCAATTTCTAGAATGATGTGTGTAACCTTGCATTGCCTATTGTGTTTTATTGTAGGTTCATAATCTTCTTGACGTTCAACCTTACATGGTTGGGTTGCACAGTCATTGACTCTTGTAATTGTGTGTTATAGGGTTCCAACTCTTACGATGTCTGTCACTTACACAAGCAAATTGTGAACTATAGCTCTTACACTTGAAACCTTATGGTTGTAATACGTTGTACCATTAGAGATGATTTGTCTCTTTTTCTAGGTGAGAGAGTGTGTGTGCCTCCTAGGTTGGCAATTTTCTCTTTTGGTGTGTGGTTTATTGAGAATACTAAATGAATCCATCACTCAATTGTTTCAGAAAAGAGAAGTCAATGAGGTTGAAGGTTGTATGCTTGAATAGTTGGTTTTGAGAGGCTCCTTGAATTATGAGGGGAGCAATTTTCCCTCTAGTGGCTAACTTCTGAATTAGAGGGATACCTTTCCTTGGAGGTGAGAAATTTGTCTCTTGAAGCTTTTATATCTAATTTATACGGAATCATCTTATAAATTGAATCAAAAAACAAAAAAGAGCATATCCTACTTTCCAATAATGGACTCCATTGGAAAATGCTTGCTTATTTGTGATGTGAATATTCATGTAACTATTTGTGTTATCCTTAAAGAGATTCTTACAATTGGCCCTTCATTCCCCTTCCCTACAAAACTTGTAGTTGATTTCTTCAAAGTACAATGCTAGGTCTACACCAACTCAATTTTATTTCTTCTTTTCATCCGTTTTTATCCTCCAACAACAACCTATCAGTTATTATTGCACCTTCTTCGAATAATTGCAAATATCTATAATGGATTTTTCATTAGATATTTTTTCATATTCATATTCTATTCATACTCAAATGGTAGTTTATAAACATAACAATTTACGCATGTAAAAAACAAAAATGTATGTCATCATGTAGAGGGATGCCCAAAGGAGTCATGGATGTCCTTAAAAAGGACAACACTATTTATAATTTAATGCACTCTAAAACATGCCACGTTGGTCTGTCTCAAGCTTATTCTAAGAGATTTTACGGGCATGTATGCATATGTACCTTGTGTCGTAATGTTCGTCCTTATAGTGGATATGGTCTCATTCAAATTAATTTCTTCTTGTCTTTATAGTGAGATGTGATCTCATTCAAATTATTTTTTTTAAGGGAGAGTAAGAGAAGTAAATGTGAACATGATGTGTTTTTTGGAATTTTGTCATGTTGTATTTTAATGTAAGGTAATAAGATTTTTGCTTTGTTTTTTCATCTTTTCTTAATGGTAAACTGGCCCCCAAGACCACTATAATCTCTTTTATTGCTAACATATATAAAAAGACATATATTTTTCATATTTTCAATTTTTATAGTAATTTTTATATTTTATTTTAATTGTTTATATGTATAAATAAAAAATCTATAATTTTAATAGAAATGAATTTATGATTTTATAATTTTAATAGAAATGAATTTATGATTTTAATAGAAATAATTTGATAGACATGTTTTCCAAAGTGTATAAATAACAAAATGTATGGAAGTTCTAGATTTTTCTATATACATCTTTATTGTTTAAAAGAAATGGTTTATAAATATAGATTTTGTTTTTCAAATGTAATATATATAAATATTGAACATTGAATGATGCACATGTAAACATGGTTATGTTTAATTAAATTAATTAAATATAAGTGTTATTATTCCTACATCCCTAATAGAGAGTATGATTAAATCATAAATCTTAAAAACAATATTAGAACTTTAATTTGTGGAAATGAATTTGATTCAATCTTACAATAAACTTACTTAAAATTTAATATTTATATTTAACTTATAAATAAAATTATTATTACATTTTATATATTAAACAATAAAATATATAATTTTAAATTTTTAAATTTTAAATTTTTATTTAATTATTATTAAATAATTATAACCTATTATTCACATTAAATCTCCTTAATTATAAGAATGCTAATATTTTAGTATAATAACTTCAATATATATTCTTAATTTCCACCTCATAATTAAAATACCAATAGTTAAGTATAATAACTTCAATATATATTCTTAATTTCCACCTCATAATTAAGATACCAATAGTTAAGTATAATAGTTCTTCAATATCTATTCTTAATTTCCATACATGGTAGAGAGGACACCAATTTGATATTAACCATGCAATTAAACAATGTAAATAATGGATGAAGCTTTGCTACGGGTATATTTTCATTTTGTAGGAGGGTGGGTAGGTGAATGTGTACATTTACTAAGTGTTTGGTGGAACATTTGTACATGATGGTTAGTTAAATGTATACTTTCACTATCTTAAGAAGTTAGGTGGTAAGAGTGAAAATATGCATTTATGTAGAATGGTTAGTACACAATGTACACTTTCATTCATTGAAAAGATGGGTAGGTGGTTGTTGGTGAAATGTCTATTTTTTCTATTCACTTAATTAAAATCTTAATACAATTTAATAAATATAAATGGTCTCTCAATGTTTCGAGCCTGACTTCTAGAGGCTCAAAACTTCGAGAGACCACTCCTTTCACAACAACTTTCACAACGTAGTTATCCCTGGTTCTGAATATTTATGTGCGTATAACACCATGAACAACAATGAAAAAATTATTTAAAATATGTAGACATTATTTATAATTTTTAAATAATAAATATAAATATAAATTTTGTATTGACAAATTAAAAAATTAAGTATACAAACATTATCATAATAACATTAACATCTCAAACACAATCATAAATTAAATTGAAATAAAAATTTATATATATATATCATTCATAAAAAAAGTCACATTTTACTGAAAAATGAAACACATTCATTAGGTGTAGATTGCATTCATCATTTCATACTGAATTAAAATATCCTATCCTTCTAATCCAAAATTTACTTTAATACATTTAACTTTTGAAATGGCTCCTAAAGCATTCAAAACTATATCATTATAAAAAAAATTGATATGGATAACACAAAAAATAACAAAATACTTAATTTTCATCACATAAAGTCCATAAGTGCATTTTTAACTTATGTCACTCCATTCTTGTTTCTAGCATATATGGATATGCCAATAGTTAGAAGAAGGCCCTCCTTTGAAAGAGCATCTACTCGTTCATTGTGTTCTTTCTATATATGGAAAATGCAAAAGGAGTTGAAAGTTCCAGCCAATTGTTTGAGATTAACTCCTATAACCTGCAGATTGATGTTCAAAAGTTTTTTTTTCCATTCATAAATTCAGTCCACATTTTCAAATCGCAAAAAACCTGTAAGTCATATACCTCTTCCTCACGATTTAATTTTAAGATGGTTCTTAAAGCCAAACTTTATGCCCTATTATTTGTTCCCCTTCCATAGTTTGCTTTGAATACAAGACTATGGGAATTAGATAAAAAGAGGATGTCTCCCAATACACAGTTGTTGTTTTCTCCCAAGCAGGCACCATCAAAAAAATCCTAACACCCCTTATCATCATTATTAATATCTTTCATGATTCTCGTGCCTTTTCACTAGTATGCTTTTCTTTAAAGAAATTGTGCATAGAAAAAACCTGTGAATTCACCTAAAAGGAAAGAATTTGTTTGTCCTCAAAAATCCTATCATTTCGGGCTCTCCAAATGCCCCACGGTGCTAAAAAAGGAGCACAGTTAATGTTTCTTAATTCAATTTTCTTATACCAATGTATTAAACACTCTTCAATAGTATTAGCATCCCAAATATTATCCACATGAATACCATCACTAATACCTTCCCAGGTTTGTTTCGTGAAAGGACAGTGAATGAGTAAGTGGTTGATGGCTTCTTCATCACTCATGCAGAGGTTGCAAATGCTCGAACCATGAAAATTTATTTTCCATAATCTGTCACACGTTGGCACTTTCTCCTTTAGAATCAACCACATAAAAGAACCTAGAAAAGCTTATAAGCTTTCCTGAATGAATACCTCCCACCCGCACTATTGCTAGTCCAAATAAGTGTATCTAGATCATCTGAAAGAGTAATAAATGCCCTACGCATTTCTTCCAACCAACAGTTCCATTCTTCTATCCAGCTATCATATATAAGGGTACTAATGGGTGAATTGTGAACAATGTAAATAGAACTTGAATATAACTATGTAAAGCATAATAAAATGAGGTGATATCTAATTATGAATCAAGCCATCAAAATAATTATGCATAGCACATGAAAATGGGGTGATATCAAATTGTGAATGAATTATGGAAACAACTATAAAGTATATGCCTATTGGGTAGAGCAATTGATAATGAGTAGTAGAGATGAGAAGTTGTAAATAGAAGGTACAGGTTCAAAAAATATAAAATCGTCATAAAAATAATTATATACATTATAATATTATGGAAAATAAAAATAAATATATACAATCTAATACTAAAAAAGACATAAATTTAAATGCAAATTAATATAATTACATAAATAGTACATCCACTTAAAATTTTGGTTACAATATGTATTTGTCTAACCTTCTAACTTATCAAAATTATGGTAATTTAGGTATGTTCCTCTCTAAACTTTTGAGCAGAAAAATAAAATTATAAAGCAAACCAAAGAGTTATTTACTTTTGTTTTTAAAATATTATTGGAAATTTTTTATCTTAGTGAATATCAACCACCATCATCATCATAAAATATATGAATTTCGCTTAATGTAATTTTTTAAAATTGATTATTGATGGAGCAATGATCCATAGAGGTTCTAAATATATCTCACATTATTAGTGGTGATTTCATATAAGTTTGGATGAGTCTATCTTGATATATTTGTCTTGTTTTGAACCTTTCAGGATTAAGGATTAAGCTTCAGATGATTTTCTCTAGTTTTTTGGCCTTAAGTATAGGTTACAGTCTCTAGAATTATAGTTAGGTTGATCTGAATAGTTCTAAGAGATGTACTTTTTTATTCTCAATGAATAGCAAAGATACAGTATTGTTTTTTTTGCTTGAAAAAATATTTATTGTTTTATTTGATTCAAAATGTATTTCAAATTTTATATATTTAAATTATTCTACAAAATTTTAAATTCATTGAATTATATTTTTATAATTATTTTATAATTTAATTTCAAGAATTATATAAATTATTTTTAAAATTTCTAAATTTCTAACTATATGTAAAATCTATTATATCAAATAAATAGTTTAAATAATTCATTATTTTAAGAGTGATTATGATGAATTATGATCTTTAATGTCTACATGAGATAAATTATTTGTTTTGTTTTAAAATAGTATTCCTATGTTCAAAAATTTCAAAAGAAACATTCCTAAGTAACTATAGTTTTTATTATATTTTAAGTATATAATCTTACAATTTATATTTACAATTCTAATAACTCCAATTAAATTTTAAATAAAATTAATAAAAAAAATTATTTTAAAAAATCTATATTCAATCAAAATAAACCAATTTTTTAATTTTTTATTTCTAATTCCAAAACTATACTATACAGATTATTTACTTTTACTATAAATTTATTTCTTAATTTTTTTTCACACCATTTAAACTTATTAGTCTCTAATGTAACTTTTAAATAAGAAAATTATCTTTTAAAATTAAAATCAAAATATTTTAGAAATTAAAATTAAAATTTACTTAAATTTCAAAGTAATTTTTTATAATTAAACATATGCTTTCTCTACATTTTATAATAAAAGAAAAACCACCATTCTCTAACGTAATGCTATTAAAATATCAAAAAATATTAATAATAATTTTAACGTTATGTTAAATGGATATATAATTATATATTTTCTCTAAGGTTAAACAAACATATAATAATAATAATAATAATATTTTCTCTTTATATTAAATTAATAGATAAAACTTAGACAAGGTAAAATATTTCTATGAAAATAAATTAATAATAATAATAAATTAGTATGGTTATGTTAAATTGAAAAAATTGACACATATATGTATTTCAATGTAAATTAAAATCTGACTAGTTTAGTTATTTTGGAGCATGCATATTAGAAGAATGTAATGCTTTTTTATTGATAATAATTAGTAGAACCATTTGAATGTAATGTGTTTTGTTGGTTAACGCCAATAGACCACAAGGTAAGTGTGTTTCTGCATGCTTAGTCGTAATCACTTGTTGTCTATGTCTCACTTACTCGTTTCCTTCTTTAGTTAATGGGTTGTTTGTCACTACGAGTTATCCATGCATGATCTACGAGTTATCCATGCATCAACTATCAGTGATTTTTAATATTTTTTATAATTGTTTATTTTGAATTTTGAACTACAACCTTAAAATCAATTTGAATAATACACTTGTAAAAATATTATGAATTTTCTTATATAATAATTTTAATGCAAATACAAGTATTTAATCTCCATATTTTATTATTATTACAATATAATAAATATTTTTTCATATTCATATTATTGCACCTAAACCCTTCAACAACAACCTATCAGGTATTATTACACCTTCTTGGGATAATTGCTAATATCTATAAAGAATTTTTCATTAGATATTTTTTCATATTCATATTATATTCATACTCAAATGGTAGATTATAAACATAACAATTTACTCATGTAAAAAACAAAAATGTATGTCATCATGTAGAGGGATGCCCAAAGGAGTCATGGATGTCCTTAAAAAGGACAACACTATTTATAATTTAATGCACTCTAAAACATGTCACGTTGGTCTGTCTCAAGCTTATTCTAAGAGATTTTACGGGCATGTATGCATATGTACCTTGTGTCGTAATGTTCGTCCTAATAGTGGGATATGGTCTCATTCAAATTAATTTCTTCTTGTCTTTATAGTGAGATGTGATCTCATTCAAATTATTTTTTTGAAAGGGGAGTAAGAGAAGTAAATGTGAACATGATGTGTTTTTTGGAATTTTGTCATGTTGTATTTTTAATGTAAGGTAATAAGATTTTTGCTTTGTTTTTTCATCTTTTCTTAATGGTAAACTGGCCCACTAAGACAACTATATAAAAAGACATATATTTTTCATATTTTTAATTTTTATAGTAAATTTTATATTTTATTTTAATTGTTTATATGTATAAATAAAAAATCTATAATTTTAATAGAAATGAATTTATGATTTTATAATTTTAATAGAAATGAATTTATGATTTTAATAGAAATAATTTGATAGACATGTTTTCCAAAGTATATAAATAACAAAATGTATGGAAGTTCTAGATTTTTTTATATACATCTTTATTGTTTAAAAAAAATGGTTTATAGATATAGATTTTGTTTTTTAAATGTAATATATATAAATATTGAACATTGAGTGATGTCCATGTAAATATGGTTATGTTTAATTAAATTAATTAAATATAAGTGATATTATTCCTACATCCCTAATAGAGAGTATGATTAAATCATAAATCTCAAAAACAATATTAGAACTTTAATTTATAGAAATGAATTTGATTCAATCTTACAATAAACTTACTTAAAATTTAATATTTATATTTAACTTATAAATAAAATTATTATTACATTTTATATATTAAACAATAAAATATATAATTTTTTTATTTTTAAATTTTTATTTAATTATTATTAAATAATTATAACCTATTATTCACATTAAATCTCCTTAATTATAAGAATGATAATATTTTAGTATAATAACTTCAATATATATTCTTAATTTCCACCTCATAATTAAGATACCAATAGTTAAGTATAATAACTTCAATATCTATTCTTAATTTCCATACATGGTAGAGAGGACACCAATTTGATATTAACCATGCAATTAAACAATGTAAATAATGGATGAAGCTTTGCTATGGTTCAATATGACATAGATGTTTTGAGAGGTTAGTCATTAAACAAAGGTATATTTTCATTTTGTAGGAGGGTGGGTAGGTGAATGTGTACATTTACTAAGTGTTTGGTGGAACATTTGTACATGATGGTTAGTTAAATGTATACTTTCACTATCTTAAGAAGTTAGGTGGTAAGAGTGAAAATATGCATTTATGTAGAATGGTTAGTACACAATGTACACTTTCATTCATTGAAAAGATGGGTAGGTGGTTTTAGGTGAAAATGCCTATTTTTCTATTCACTTAATTAAAATATTAATACAATTTAATAAATATAAATGGTCTCTCGATGTTTCGAGCCTGACTTCTAGAGGCTCGAAATGTCGAGAGACCACTCCTTTCACAACAACTTTCACAACGTAGTTATCCCTGGTTTTGAATATTTATGTGCGTATAACACCATGAACAACAATAAAAAAATTATTTAAAATATATAGACATTATTTATAATTTTTAAATAATAAATATAAATATAAATATAAATTTTGTATTGACAAATTAAAAAATTAAGTACACAAACATTATCATAATAACATTAACAACTCAAACACAATCATAAATTAAATTGAAATAAAATTATATATATATATATATATATATATATATCATAAAAAAGTCACATTTTAATGAAAAATGAAACACATTTATTAGGTGCAGATTGCAGTCATCATTTCATACTGAATTAAAATATCCTATCCTTCTAATCCAAAATTTACTTTAATATATTTAACTTTTGAAATGGCTCCTAAAGCATTCAAAACTATATCATTATAAAAAAAATTGATATGGATAACACAAAAAAATAACAAAATACTTAATTTTCATCACATAAAGTCCATAACTGCATTTTTAACTTATGTTACTCCATTCTTATTTCTAGCATATATGGATGTGCCAATAGTTAGAAGAAGGCCCTCCTTTGAAAGAGCATCTACCCGTTCATTGTGTTCTCTCTATATATGGAAAATGCAAAAGGAGTTGAAAGTTCCAGCCAATTCTTTGAGATTAACTCCTATAACCTGCAGATTGATGTTCAAAAATTTTTTTTTCCATTCATAAATTCAGTCCACATTTTCAAATCGCAAAAAACATGTAAGTCATATACCTCTTCCTCACGATTTAATTTTAAGATGGTTCTTAAAGCCAAAATTTATGCCCTATTATTTGTTCCCCTTCCACAGTTTGCTTTGAATACAAGACTATGGGAAATAGATAAAAAGAGGATGTCTCCCAATACACAGTTGTTGTTTTCTCCCAAGCAGGCACCATCAAAAAAATCCTAACACCCCTTATCATCATTATTAATATCTTTCATGATTCTCGTGCCTTTTCACTAGTATGCTTTTCTTTAAAGAAATTGTGCATAGAAAAAACCTGTGAAGTCACTTGAAAGGAAAGAATTTGTTTGTCCTCAAAAATCCTATCATTTCGGGCTCTCCAAATGCCCCACGATGCTAAAAAGGGAACACACTTAATGTTTCTTAATTTAGTTTTCTTATACCAATGTATTAAACACTCTTCAATAGTATTAGCATCCCAAAGCTTATCCACATGAATACCATCACTAATACCTTCCCAGGTTTGTTTTGTGAAAGGACAGTGAATGCGTACAAGTGGTTGATGGCTTCTTCATAACTCATGCAGAGGTTGCAAATGCTCAAACCATGAAAATTTATTTTCCATAATCTGTCACACGTTGGCACTTTCTCCTTCAGAATCAACCACATAAAAGAACCTAGAAAAGCTTATAAGCTTGCCTGAATGAATACCTCCCACCCGCACTATTGCTAGTCCAAATAAGTGTATCTAGATCATCTGAAAGAGTACAATAAATGCCCTACGCATTTCTTCCAACCAACAATTCCATTCTTCTGTCCAACTTTCATATATAAGGGTACCAATGGGTGAATTGTGAACAATGTAAATAGAACTTGAATATAACTATGTAAAGTATAATAAAATGAGGTGATATCTAATTATGAATCAAGCCATCAAAATAATTATGCATAGCACATGAAAATGGGGTGATATCAAATTGTGAATGAATTATGGAAACAACTATAAATTATATGCCCATTGGGTAGAGCAATTGATAATGAGTAGTAGAGATGAGAAGTTGTAAATGGAAGGTAGAGGTTCAAAGAATATAAAATTGTCATAAAAATAATTATATGCATTATAATATTATGGAAAATAAAAATAAATATATACAATCTAATACTAAAAATGACATAAATTTAAATGCAAATTAATATAATTACATAAATAGTACATCCACTTAAAATTTTGGTTACAATATGTATTTGTCTAACCTTCTAACTTATCAAAATTATGGTAATTTAGGTATGTTCCTCTCTAAACTTTTGAGCAGAAAAATAAAATTATAAAGCAAACCAAAGAGTTATTTACTTTTGTTTTTAAAATCTTATTGGAAATTTTTTATCTTAGTGAATATCAACCACCATCATCATCATAAAATAAAATATTAAAAATATATGAATTTCACTTAATGTAATTTTTCACTTGATTGTTGATGGAGCAATGATCCATAGAGGTTCTAAATATATCTTATATTATTAGTGATGATTTCATATAAGTTTGGATGAGTCTATCTTGATATATTTGTCTTGTTTTGAACCTTTCAGGATTAAGGATTAAGCTTCAGATGATTTTCTCTAGTTTTTTGGCCTTAAGTATAGGTTACAGTCTCTAGAATTATAGTTAGGTTGATCTGAATAGTTCTAGGAGATGTACTTTTTTATTCTCAATGAATAGCAAAGATACAGTAGTGTTTTTTTGCTTGAAAAAATATTTATTGTTTTATTTGATTCAAAATGTATTTCAAATTTTATATATTTAAATTATTCTACAAAATTTTAAATTCATTGAATTATATTTTTATAATTATTTTATAATTTAATTTCAAGAATTATATAAATTATTTTTAAAATTTCTAAATTTCTAACTATATGTAAAATTTATTATATCAAATAAATAATTTAAATAATTCATTATTTTAAGAGTGATTATGATGAATCATGATCTTTAATGTCTATATGACATAAATTATTTGTTTTGTTTTAAAATAGTATTCCTATGTTCAAAATTTTCAAAAGAAACGTTCCTAAGTAACCATAGTTTTTATTATATTTTAAGTATATAATCTTAACAATTTATATTTACAATTCTAATAACTCCAATTAAATTTTAAATAAAATTAATAAAAAAAATATTTTAAAAAATCTATATTCAATCAAAATAAACCAATTTTTTAATTTTTTATTTCTAATTCCAAAACTATACTATACAGATTATTTACTTTTACTATAAATTTATTTCTTAATTTTTTTTCACACCATTTAAACTTATTAGTCTCTAATGTAACTTTTAAATAAGAAAATTATCTTTTAAAATTAAAATCAAAATATTTTAGAAATTAAAATTAAAATTTACTTAAATTTCAAAGTAATTTTTTATAATCAAACATATGCTTTCTCTACATTTTATAATAAAAGAAAAACAACCATTCTCTAACATAATGCTATTAAAATATTAAAAAATATTAATAATAATTTTAACCTTATGTTAAATTATATATAATTATATATTTTCTCTAAGGTTAAACAAACATAATATAATAATAATAATAATAATAATAATATTTTGTTGTTATCTTAAATTAATATATAAACTTAGACAAGGTAAAATATTTCTATGAAAATAGACTAATAATAATAATAAATTAGTATGGTTATGTTAAATTGAAAAAATTGACATATATATGTATTTCAATGTAAATTAAAATCTGACTAGTTTAGTTATTTTGGAGTATGCATATTAGAAGAATGTAATGTTTTTTTATTGATAATAATTAGTAGAACCATTTGAATGTAATGTGTTTTGACAGTTAACGCCAATAGACCACAAGTTAAGTGTGTTTCTCCATGCTTAGTTGTAATCACTTGTTGTCTATGTTTCACTTACTCGTTTCCTTCTTTAGTTAATGGGTTGTTTGTCACTACGAGTTATCTATGCATGATCTACGAGTTATCCATGCATCAACTATCAGTGATTTTTAATATTTTTTATAATTGTTTATTTTGAATTTTGAACTACAACCATAAAATCAATTTGGATAATACACTTGTCCCATCCTCCTTACATAAATGATAATCCATCCCAAATTCTAAAATATAAACACCTATCAATATAAAAATATTATGAATTTTTTTATATAATAATTTCAATATAAATACAAGTATTTGATCTCCATATTTTATTATTATTACAATATAATAAATATTTTATTATAATTACACTATAAAATACAATACAGGATCATAAATTATAAAATTTAAGTCATCTCATACAACCAGGCCTGGAAATTGACGTTCTACAGAACGTTTTTTCCCTTTAAAAACGTATTTGACATTTGCTTATAAATTTGAAATGTCACGTGTGACAGGCATAAAAACTATTAAACCATCTAATTGACGTTCAATGGTTCAGGTAAACCGTCATAATATTTTATATAGAAGTAATAACAAGTAAGTTAATGTATATTTAACTGTCATAATATTTTATATACCAGTAATAACAAGCAACAGGGTAATGTACATTTATTAATTATGCCTTTAAACAATTAAGGGCATTGATAAGATTGGTCAACTCTAACTTAGGTGTTATATCAAAATATGTGAAGATATATATAGTGATTTTTCTTTAAACAAAACAAATTTAGATTTACTAGAGATAACAAAGGGTAAATCAATACCACCAAAACCATCCAGCTTCTCAGAAAATCTCAAAGTCCATGACTACTGCAACTTTTTTGAGCTCCGCTTTCTGGCCAAGCTGATGACTACTGCAACTTTTATGAGCTCATGAATTTAACTAGCAGAAAATTGAAAGTATATGATAAAAAATTACAAAATATTAAAAATTATTGAGCTGATATCTCAAGAATTTCACATTCATGAATTTGACACTGGTGAATTTGTATAAAACGTAACATGACAGGCATAAAAAATACAAAACCGTCATCAAATTTCAGTTTGACAGGTAGAGTAAATTTGAAATTCCAGACCTGCATACAACATATCACAACCCTACAAACACGTACCAATTTATTATGGAAGCCTGGCAGAACGTAAACTTGGAGATGGTACAGTGAATTATTTTTGGTACAAAAGTAGGACCAGTCTGTCTAACAGAATGGCATTAAGGAGACTGGCCGGGGCGATCACCACCTTCAGAACGGAGTCCGAACGACGGGAATGGCTGTCAGCGGTTTGTTCATCTGGCAGGACAGCTTCAGAAACTCGGAGAGGTCTACCGGGTGTCGGGCAGACGGACTCCAGGTGAAATGGTGAAGCAACTTGGCGACCCACAGGTGAACGGTGGCCAAACCCAAGCCCTTACCCGGGCACACGCGACGCCCGCCTCCGAACGGCGCCAACCGTAGATCGCTTCCCCTGACGTCCACGTCCATGTCCAAGAACCGCTCCGGGCGGAAGTCGAAGGGAGAGTCCCAGATGTTGGGGTCGTGGGTAATCGCCCACATGTTCACCATCGCAGTCGTTCCGGCAGGGACGCGCCAGGCTTCGGCTGTGAGCTGCACGTCTCGGGTGGCGAGTCGGGCCCAAGAAAGAAGCGGACCCGGCGGATGCATTCGAAGCGTTTCTTTAACCACGGCCTGTAGATACGGAAGCCTGGGAATGTCTTCATCCCGGACACTCATGCCTCTGCCAACTACTGCATCGAGTTCTTCTTGGACTTTCGATTGTACTTGATCGTTCAAAAGCACTTCCGCCATGGTCCATTCTGTGAGCAGCGCTGTGGTGTCTGTGCCTCGGAATATCATTTCCTGTACATGCCAAATTCCCAGAAAACCATAAGAATAGTAATAATATAGCCATTTACAAACCCAACAAATCTAGAGAGGAAACATTGGGTTTGATCTTCTGGATTTGCATTGTGTTAGAGTTATTGTTTTCAGGGCTATCCTTATCTGGATTGCTAAGGATTGCTGATTCCCTAGTGGATATTTCATCCATCCTCAGGATTAGATGGGACATCCTGAAGATGTTGGAAGGGATCACTCCAAACGTGTCAATCATGTTTAAACTCTGACACAGTGCAGATCAGAAGAATGGATTTGCTGATTTGCATTGTGTCAGAGTTTATCTTCTCAAGTAGATACTTCATCCATCTTCAGGATTAGATGGGTGGAGACAGGGAGTGTCCACAACAACTTTAGTAGCATCCGAACATTTCAAATGCTGGAAGGGACCACTCCAAACGTGTCAATCATGTTTAAACTATGACAAAGATGTGTGGAGTGTCCACTGGAAAGGTGTCAATCATGTTTAAACTCTGACACAGTGCAAATCAGAAGATTGGATTTGCTGATTTGCACTGTGTCAGAGTTTATCTTGTCGAGTGGATACTTCATCCATCTTCTGTGTCAGAGTTTATCTTGTCGAGTGGATACTTCATCCATCTTCAGGATTAGATGGGTGGAAACAGGGAGTGTCTACAACAACTTTAGTAGCATCCGAACATTTCAAATATTCAGGTGTCGATCATGTTTAAACTCTGACACAGTGCAAATCAAAAGATCAAACACAATATTGATACACTGTCAAAATATGAGTACCAGTGCAAATCATAATATCAAACACAATATTGATACAATGTAAAAAATATGAGTACCAGTGCAAATCAGAATATCAAACACAATATTGATACAATGTAAAATATTATTAGAGAAACTTGAGAACAAACAAAACCTAGCAACGAAACTCCATTCCATATCCAACAGATACTTTCAAGTTCAATGACTCAAATTATAGCGCACCAGAAGATCTGAGCATTCACATACCCAGAGCACGGCAATCATGTCGTCGTCATGCAGTTTATCTGAATCCCCCTGCAGCGAGAGAAGAACATCCACAAAATCCGCATCAGGCGAGTTGCGGCTATTCTTCTTGATGTTCCAGTTAGACCGGTGCTCGTCTATGATACTCTTGACGAACGATCTCACCCTGGGGACGAGTTTAGCACATCGCCGGTGGATCCTGAGCGGATCCAGTGGCCGAAGCCACGGTAGATGGTCGGCCCAGTTGAACTCGCCCAGCAGTTGAAAGCCCTCCTCCACCATATTCCTCAGCTCCGCCGCCTTCCGGCTTCCTACATCAAACCGCTTGCCGAACACAGTACCCATGATGTTATTCAGCGCGGCTTCTTGTAGATGCAGTCGGAGCTTAACAAACCCGTTGACACAACACTCATCACGGATGCCTTGCAACATTTTCAGAGCATCGGCCTGGCGGCCGATCTCATGGGCCACGATTCTGCGAGGCGCAAAGAGGTGCGTGGCCGAGATTCTTCTCAGCATTCGCCAGTAGTCCCCGCTGGGAGCGAAGCCCATGGCGCGCTCGAACATGAGCTCTCTGGCAGACTGTTTGACAGGCCTGTCTGCAAAGCAAGGGGAGCTCAGGAGCTCTCGAGCTACGTCAGGGTCGGAGGTGATCACAACGGGAGTCGATCCGAGGCTAAACGCCATGAGCCTCGTGGCGCCATAACGAGAGGCGAGCTCGGCAAGATTACGGTGCGCAAGTCCCGTAGTCATGTGCATCAAGCTTCCCAGCACAGGCCAGCCTCGCGGGCCTGGAATATGCTTCTCTCCTCTCTTTCTCTTACCCGTCCATGCAATCCCCCCGGGGCTCAAACAGAAGATCGCCATGGCAGCACAGACGGTAGCAAGAATGACGCCGCCAATCCAACAGATCGACAGCAGAGCGCCTGCCATGGGCTGATCCTTGGTGATAATGATCGGTATGGGTACTAGATGATACAGCCACCATGAGCATATAGCCGAGCTGACTGTAACATCTTCCATTGTAGCCTACAGCCTGCAATTAACACTACTTGACTCTACGGTATTGCAATTAACAATGTGTTGGATCACATTCCATCGTCGTTTATATAGGCGGCTCCGCCGACAAGTGACACGGCAACGGAATTGAAACCTGCCTGCTTGGAGATATCCTTGAACGGGATTGATCGCGAACTCATCTGACCGACAGGCCTTACGACGTGATTGACGTTGAGTTTACATTACTTAATGCCACGGAATGGACTGAAAGGAAATTATGTCTGTCCCACCCCTTCTAGGCTACCGTTTCTACATTAAAAAATTTCATGCCGATATCGACAGACTTTACTAGCCACCAAAAATGCGATAGGGACAATACTAAGAACTTTCACGCCGATATCGACAGACTTTACTAGCCACCAAAAATGCGATAGGGACAATACTAAGAAGTTTCATGCCGATATCGACAGATTTAACTAGCAACCAAAAGCACATCTTGGCAATATTGGCAATGGGGTGGGTTTGTGCAGACAATTTATTGCCACTTGGTGTACATCCATGGGGTCGACCTAAATAATATGTTACAATTTTAAGTCTATATGTGTAAATAATATGTTACAATTTTAAGTCTATTAAGGTTTAGTATGCTACAATTTTAAGTCTATATGTGTTAGTGTTAAGAATTTGATGCAGGGTGGAAACTCTACTCATCTTCAAGATTACAATTTATGTTAAAGATTATAAGAAGCTCATCAAGATGGGTGGAATCTTCATCTTTAAATTTTTCTAAATTTTTAAATAATAATATTTTAAAATTCTTAACACTATGACTAAACACTATAAAAACATACATACATACTTAAGATATAGGTATTTTTTCAAATTATTTTTTTAAATAAATTAATACTAGATTCTAACAATGAAATTGTTATTATTAATACTTTTAACTATTTCATAAATAAAAAGTTGCATACATCAAACACATCCTTCTTGGCAACCAGCTTTTCCTTCCCTTCGTAAAAATGCACACTCCCATGTGTTGAACGAAATAACACTCATAATGAAAATCAAAATTGAGTGAGATTCTTTCCGAAGTCATTTTAATTGAAACTCGGATCCAATTAAATTGAAGCTAATGTAGGTTAAATCCATTTAAGTGAGTACTCAATTTGATATTTGACATATTATTATTATTATTATTTATTTATTTATTTGTTAAAAAATAAATAGTAAAATCTATAAATAGAAAGTTCTTTTTTCATTAATTAAAACCTATAAATATATATAATGTTTTTTAAAGATTTTTTTAAGAGAAAACACATGTTCTTAATCATTAGGCCTACTGCGTATTAAAGTAGTGTAAATTAGTGCTAACCTAATGGTTAAGAACATGTGTTATATCCCTAGAGGTGAACCTCTTTGAAGAGGCAAAATTTTATTACAATATATGAGATCATCATTCAAATGAGTCTCATTTATGTTTATAAAGGAGAGAAAATGATAGAAAGTAACATGAAAAGTTGAAGGATCCATAATTTCCTTAAAGTATAGAAACTTTGTCGAATATTACTAATTATCAAAATTTAAAGTACATTTATGTTTATAAAGGAGAGAAAATGATAGAAAGTAACATGGAAAAGTTGAAGGATCCATAATTGCCTTAAAGTGTAGAAACTTTGTCGAATCTTACTAATTATCAAAATTTCAACTACATGTATGTTTATAAAGGAGAGAAAAGGATAGAAAGTAACATGGAAAAGTTGAAGGATCCATAATTTCCTTGAAGTGTAGAAACTTTGTTGAATCTTACTAATTATCAAAATTTCAACTATAAAATGTTTGGCAATATTTTTTTTAAAGTATTCAAATTTCTAAGGGTTTTATAGTGATTTTTAGAGTAAAAAATTTTAATCCTATATTGTTTTGGAAAAAAACCTAAAATTAGCCCATGGGCTAAATTTCACCCCTAAAATTTTGCCTAGAAAGTAATAACTATAAGCCAACTTTACAACTATTTAATGTAATGATAGTGAATGGGGGTTATAGTGAAGGGCTTAACATGCCCCTTCCCTTTGTGTTGTATTCAATGTTGATTAGTTGTGAATGCTTCTATACGAAGGATCCATTTTCCTAAGTCACATATTGTATTCGTAAATTCTTCAGCTTGAAGAGGTACTCACTTATTGCTTAGGTCCATAGTTTCTTGATCAGACTTTCAATAAGTTTTTCATGTTCTACTATGATTTTTCCTTCTTCATAAATCTTTGGAAAAATAATATGAACCAAGATATTATCGCCAATTCTATTTTTCAAACAAGAAACATGGAAAAGTAGATATACACACAAAAAAGGATGCAGCCTCATTATGTAAGCTATACATTCAATTCTTTGCAATACCTATAGGGATCATAGTGCTTAGGTGCTAATCATTGCCATTCTTTTGCTCCTTGAAGGGCCTCTATTTGTATGGTTCTAGTCTCAGAAATACCCAATCCCCCACTTCAAATTATCTTCAATTATGATGTTTATTTGCTTCTTGTTTCATCATATGTATGCCTTAACCAAGTTATATCCTTTAATAATTGGAGAACCTCTTGTTGGTGCTAGATTTGATTCCCCATTGTCAAAACCTTAGGTTTCCTTCTCAAGGGTGGTGTGATGGATGGATGATGATGTAGCCCATAGAGTGCCATAAACAAAGACATTTTGGATGAAATATGGAATAATGTGTTGTACTGCCATTATGGAAAAGGTAACTATTTGACCCATTATCATTGTTTATCAAATGCAAAGTAGTAGAGATAACCTTCCAAAAATTATTTGAATTCTCAATTTGCCTATCAAATTGAATATCCAAACAAGAAAACAAGTTTGTAGAAATATTACTAGTGAAAATTGGATCTTTGTCACTTACAATAATCTTGGGGTTTCCATTTATACCTACAATGTTTCTGTGAATGTTGTGGTTATTGTAGTTGTTTTTCAAGGATGAGAAAGTGTGCAAAACTGTGCATATTTTGTGAGTTGATCCACCAACACCATGACGACATTCTTCTCTTCATAGTTTGGTAGACTCATGATAAAACCATTGAAACCTCTTCCCAATGTTGACTTCGTACATGGCTAATAGTTCTAGAGACTCTAGGGTCTTGATCATCTCTCCTTTGATCTATTGGTAAACCAAACACTTTTTCACAAAAAAAAATGATATAAGTTTTAAGACCTTCCCAAAACAATTCCTTATTGAGCCTACGATATGTTTTTACAAATATTTAGTTCCCACCTATAGGAGAAGTGTGAAGTTCAAAATGGACCATATGTTTTAGTTCTAACATAAATCTAGGCGATCCTTATACTAAAGTGGATCATTATTCCACACAAATTTATCTAGTGCACCAAGGTTCTGTTATAGTTGATGAATGAGCTACCATGTATTCTAGTACTTATGCCATTGTATCCTTGTTTTTTCACCCAATCAAGGCATAGAATGGAAATAACACCAAAGTGATGCCCTAGTGTCCTCATCTTCCCTTGAAAGTGCATTTTCCACCATATTCTCTCTCTTTTTGTAGATTATTTCAAAGTCATAACCTTTGCATCTTTTTTATCCATTTTTGTTAAAATTTTAGACACTCAATAAATATTGCAAGCATGATAGACATAGACCCATATAAAATATATTATTTTATTACAATGGAGTCAATTGATACAATGAAATTGATATCCTTTTTATGTCATTGGCTAGGTAGGTGTTATATTGGTACAACCTAACTACCATATTTAATATTGTCTAATTATCATGTTATAAGTCACTTATATGAATATTACTTTTCTAGTAGAACACACACACACACACTATTGGAGTGGTATACTTGAATAACCCCCCTTAATGATACAATACAAAGCAACAACAAAAACATAAAATGAAAAATTATTCTTAATAGTTCAAAATCATCCAAACAGACCATAAAGTTGTCTTATCACCCTCTTAAGAGCAGTATTCTTGAATTCATGTTTTAGGGAAAATGTCGCAAGGGTGAGCAATTCCTCCTCTCCTTGTAGGTTGCAACCAAGGAAACCATGTAAGTGATTATTAGTAGACAAAACAATAACAAGCTAAAGCCCATCTCAACAAATAATAGTGAAATAAAGAGATTATCGAGTGCTAAAATGCCATAAAACAAAGAGAATGAGTTAGCTTCAACCTTATAGTATTGTCTAATAGAAAAGCTTGTAAATAAATAGTGTCACGTAGAAGAATGTAGCTCCAATGGTAGCCAACACTCCCCTTTGGGATGGGTACTTTTGAACTCTCTCAAATTGCTTACTAACTAACTTGGAATGATGAGGAGAAACACTTGCTTCACGAGGAAGAATTCAGGGGAGCTTTGTGATAGGAAATGATGGTAAGAACGAGTGTGAAAGATGATATCTCAAACTAATTCTTGCAGCATAACCTTGCTATAGATTTATCTTATCAAATGCATGCTCATGGTTTCCTTTCATAGGACAAATGGAGGTCTTCAAACATCTAGTTCTCCATGTGAATGCTCCACCTCATGAACTGGTCTTCAAAATATAGGTATGGGGCTAATGAATGCCTCATGCATGCAAAGGAGACCAATTCAAATTTTGGGGCCAAAAATGTAGTTGTGAACTTTGAATGCATCGTGGAAAGTTAATGGTCCACTGGTTGATACAACTACACGAATTTCAAGTCTTTACCCGTGCAAATATGTGGGTTTCCTTTATAAAAGTTGCACAGCTGTACTAAAGTAAATATTTTTCAATTCTAAGGTTCAATGCCCGTGTTAAATTTGATGAGGAAACTACTAATGAGTTGCATGTTGTATGTTGATGACGTCTTTCTATAATTATTGCCGAAATATTGCGTGTGTGTGAAAATTTAGGTGATAACAGATGCCCCCTGATGTGTGAGGTTAGGAAGGAATTGTATAGCCAAAATGCATCATCATTTATTTCCCTCATGTTGAAATTATGGAATGTGATATTAAGAGAGAAATTGTTGAGAGTAAAGGACTTCCTGTAAGGGTAATGATGGTGATGACCAATGAAGTAAGTAACTGATACATGCGACATAAAAATATGGTTTTATACAAATGAGGCAAGAATCCCTATGCTCATGATATCTTGTCAAACTGAATTACAATAAGAGGAGACCAAGCAGTCACCTCTATAAACTGTTGGATGTGGGGATGGAGTTGGATTCAATCCTGACATTAGTGAATGTGCCTAGTACTGTAATGAGGCCAGTGATGCCAAAGGAGAGGAACTGTTGATTATTCTGAACAACTCACTAAGGTGTGGAACTTGAATCATAATGAAGATGCTAGGTGGGTAACTTTCTTATGTCAGATGGACAAATGTCTTTAATCATAACTGCGAACATTGCAACTTTCAGAACGTATGACTTCCCCTTATGCAATAAATGATTTGGTTTCAAACATATAGGAGGATATTGAGGAAAAGAGCATCGATGACTCTCTTTGCTCAGTCTGGGGCTAACCCTTATTTTGATGAGAAGGGAAACCAAGGTACAATCATTGTTTCCATAACTCTTAGAATGAAGTGAGCTAAATTCAATGAGAGCTAAAGTTGGTGGTAAGGTGGTGATGTTACCATGAGAACCAAGAACATATTGTAATCAATTGGGATAGTGACATAACTAGATGAAACAAGCTGGTAAGCGCGGGGCTCATGACTTCCCTTGATCAAAGAAAACTGGGTGGCTGGAATACAACATCATTCTTCAAACATAAGTGTAGGTTGTAACAATGATGAACATACTACAAGTTGGTCATGATGTGATATTTGTTAAATGAAAGGCTAATGAGGGTAGAGTAAATCTAGATGACAAAAACAAGACTAAAGGTGTTGGTGGGTAATGAAAACAAGTATGTCAATCAAAGGTGACTAGGGTTGTTTCCAAAAGAATAATGTAGTATGATGTGGTTCCCACGTTTTTGAGTGAATGAAGGATATTTCTTTACAAAGGCACAACAAAATTATGTGGATTATTTGCACAAATGAGAAGATGGGTTCCCAATGAATAAATACCATGGAGGGAATCCCTGTGGGGATGATCAAATGATGGTGATGTACGTAGAGGGTGGGGCCCCTTTATGGTCTTCTAGGGGCTTAGTGAAACATTAAAGAGGAAATCGTATGGTTACTAATCGTGGTGGGGATGAGAGGCCATATGTGAATCAGAATCGTAAAATGTGTTGGGGAATATAAAGGGGGGTCATTAAGATGCAACAAGAAAGATAAATTTTCTTTTCTTGGTGAGATCTTGAATTATGAGATTCCTTGGTTTGAATTATCAAATTCCTTGAATTGATTGGAGAAACAACATGGGTGCCATAATGTTGGGGTTTTTAATGTTGTGCACACTCATGGGGGATCATGATACTACCTATTAAAGGCATGTTTGAGTGGAGGTGAGTGCATTTTACCGAGAGATGAGGACCTTAAGTATATTGGTAGGATAACTAGAAAGTGAAATGTAACTAGAGGGGATACATGGCCTATATGTAGAGTCGAGATGATATACCTGTGGAGGTGGCTCATGTACCTTCGGGGGGGAGAAACTACTTCAATGGCAAAAATCCCACACACATGATGCATATACCAAGAATAAGAGTGTAAAAAGAAATCTAGTGATGCAAACAATATTGACATTAGTTGACCATACCTTAAGAAATAGCTAAAAAATGAGTGTCAGATGAAGTTAGGGGGGGGATAAATGGAATGATCCTAAAGAGCTCATGATCCTAATTGCAACAGTGCCAACAATTCATCAAACGGAGTTACGAAACTCCCAAATGAAGTTGTTGAAAATTGGTCCTTTTAGCCTATAAATAGGGGTGGGGCCCACTTTTCAAAATCATTTTCACCATCATGATTTTGATTCCCTAGAGGTTATTTCACTTCTTTTTTTTATACTGGAGCAATGGTTATCAATTATGTGAGTTTCATGTAAATCTTTATGTTGAGTACTTCATTTTTAGTGGTTTAGTTTTTGCTTTTTGGGTCCCAAAGGACTATACGACCGTCCGAAGGGTTTTTGGCCAACTGTGCAACTTTAAAAGGAAAAACCATGTGGAATTATGTGGTTATTTATTCGATAGTTGCACACTATGCATGACGTGCATGGGTGGGTTGCACGAGAAATCCACGCGACTGTTTGTGGGACAATAACATGGTTGTGTAGCCAAACTGTGTATGTCCCACATGTTTTCACCATGTGACTATTATTAGAATAATTGCATGGTTGCACAACCGAACTGTAGATGTCCCATGCAAAGAAACTGTGCAAATTTTTTGGCAATAATCCCACATAATCGCATGACTAATGGTGAAAAATTCATGCGGATTTGATTTTTTTTGTTTTTTCAATTTATTGTCTTATGATGGTGACTCACATACTCTTGTAACTTGTTTATGGTTGCAGAGTGCTTTCTAGTGATCATGGAAATTGAGTGGTGTGAATGCCACTACAATCAGTTGTTGGGGCAGGTGTGAAATGATCCAAGTCTTTAGAAGCACCTGTTAGGATATTTCAATACTCCATCCTTGTCCTACCTAGCATTATTTATGTTTCCTAGTTGTTGATGATGTCATTTTCCCCCTAGTGGTGTGCAGATGTCATCTAGGATCCATCTACCACCTTTTGAGCCCTGCATGCATCATTTTAGTACCACTTATGTCAGTTTCCTATTTTATAGGAACCTACTGAGTGTTCTAGTGCATTCCACCTGAGTTAGCTTACTCTTGTGGGGGGTTAGAGGTCTAGATGCCACTGATTGTGGCCTCATGCGCCCATTTCTGATTGACATTTATGAAAAGCTCACTATTGCACCCTCCTTAGTCAGTTAACTGATTGTGACTTCAATTAGCTGAGTTTAGGTTCAGTTCAGTTGAGTTTGAGTCTTCTGGAGCACTCCAGTGGTGATAATCTCTATGTTATACCAACTGAGGTTCGAATTCTCCTGTATGATTCGAATTATATCCATTGTAACATCATTGTTCATTATGTTGATTATTGGATCATGTGACATTATTCTTCTCCTATCTAAGTTTTGTTGCATAATTATTCTTCTGCTCTTTTTTACTACAGTTTTCACTCTTATTCAACTTTTATGTTCATTCTTTCTTTGTGAGGTATCCTCAACTATTAGATCTATTGTGACTTAGAATTTCACATGGTATCAAATCCATTAAGTGAATAGGTTTAGCAGTTGCTTTTGGTAGTGCACTAGAAGCCTCTAGATTTCCACAGCAAATCCTAGTGCCATTGCATTGAATTCATTGGAGAAATCCAATGAGTTCTATCCAGGTGTGAAGGATTCGGATAAAAGTTCCTACTATCCTAAAGCAGTGATCAGTAGTAGTCTACCTCCATTATTGATATTTTTTTGTAGGTTATTCAATTTTTTTTAGTGTTGCAGCAGTTGCAGCGTTTTTTTGCAGTTGCGACAGTTTTGTTGCAGAAGGAGCAGTTTTCACCTTGTATTCGATCCAATAGTTGTAATGGACAATTCAAACTCTCCTCTCTCTCCCAGGATCCTAACACCCTTCAACTACCTTGATTAGATGGATTATATGCACATGGTATTGCGCAAAAAATCACTGTACAGGGTGACAATGGGGAAGGATCCTGAACCACAATCAGCTGTGGAGAAAACCAAGTATATGAATAGATTGGATGAAGCATTTGGTTTCATGTGTATTCATATTTCCATAGATATACTCTTCCACCTCGACGGATTGAAGACTCCAAGAGAATTATGGTTAGTTAGAGACCCTCTTCGGCAAACAAGATGAGCTAAGAAGCCATATTCTGGAAAATGAGTTGATTTCTCTACAACCGAGCAATTTTGAGACCATTCAATAGTTCTTTTCAAAATTCAAATATCCAGTTATGCAATGCACGCAGTGTGGCATTGAGAAGAAGGATGAGAAGCTAGTGCTATCTATTCTAATCAAGCTAGGTCATGAGTTCTCCATCTTTGTCTCTACCTTCCATTTTGGGAGAATGCCAATCCTTGGTTGGAAGATTCCCTCCTTAGATGTTTTTACTGAATCTCTCATCCAAGAACAAGATGAGTTTATCCAGATGGGCACCTTGAAGGCCTCCAAAGATCAAGCTCTTATGGTTGGAGAAGAAAAAAGTGTGAACGGGAAGGGGAAGCACAAGGGAAAGTATAAGAGGCCATTTGAACCCAAGCTAAATTCCAAGTTAAGTCCATCAGAAGGAGCCTCCATCTCTAAGAAGGACAAGCAGAAGGGATTTGAGAAATACAAGTGTTCCTATTGCAAGAAAGGAAACCACCCAGATAGATATTGCATGGAGAAGAAGATAGATCAAATGACCAAGCTTCTTGAATAGCACAACATTTCCCTCCCAAAATGTGCAAGAGAGATTGGTTCTGGAAGTGAGTATGATGGTCATGAGAGATGCCATGCATTGAAGCCTGGATTTTCAAACTCACAAAGCCTCCTCATAGATTCAAAAGCCTCCAACCAAATGGTTGCCTCTAGAGAATCATTTTCTTCTTTATATCTCAAATATGGTCTGATTATTCACATGGGAGACAACTCTTAGATCTCTGTTGAAGGGGAGGGAACAATACATATGGAGCATGGGAGTTCAAAAATGTTCTATTTGTTCCTTCTTTGTCAGCAAATTTGTTGTCTGTGTATGAGATGATTCACACAGGTTCACTGAAGAAACTGGTCTTTGGTCTTGACACAGTTGAGATTGTAGAGATCTCTATTGGGAATATTATAGTGAAAGGGTTTGCAAACCATGCCTCCAAGGCATATGAATTCTCCTATTTTTTTCCATACTCTCTGCCTATGCCATTGGAATCTGATGAAGATTAGAGTGATATATCTTCTAATGAAGATGAGGATCAAGATATTGATGTTGATAATAAATTTCAAGGAGATTCAGATCTAGATCCAAATCCAACACATGCTCCCAATCCATGGCCAATGCCAATATGGGCTCACAAAGTCCTTGTAGCTACTGGGAACACAATTGGGGATCCATCTGACCATAGAACCACCAGATCTCAGTATCATGCAAAACTTGCACTATGTCATGCAGATCCACTTCTCTCATATAGGTGCTACATGATGGTGGGGTTTGATCCACAATCTCTTGGAGAGACTTTCCATGGGGGAATCTAAAACCAAGTACAAATCTTGGTTTTCTGACAAAAGGTACTCAAAGGTTCATGATTTGGACCACAATGAACCATTTGCTCCAATAGCAAGAAGGTTTCCTGAAAGACTTGTTTTGGCAAATACAACTTCAACATAGTGGGAGGTACATCATAGGAGCAGATCTAGATCCAAATCTAGCACCTTCATTTCTATCCTACAGAGGAGCAGATTGCCAATATTTTTGCAAAGGATTTCACTAAGGAAATTGTTTTCCTTCTCTTCTTAGTATGAAGGTTCTTTGAGTTCCCTACTGCTGTTCTTTTTTAGGGGGGGTATTTTTCCCATGAGGTTTTTCCACATTTCCTTGGTTCATGGACAGTTCTTTTTTATCATTTATTTGATTGTATGGGTGACCTTTGGTCTTAGTAACCAGGGCCTAAGATGCAAAAGTGTGTATTAAGTGGGGGTGTTAGGATATTTTAATACTCCATCCTTGTCCTACCTAGCATTATAAATTTTTCCTAGTTGTTGATGATTTCATTTTCCCCCTAGTGGTGTGCATATTTCATCCAGGATCCATCTACCACCTTCTGAGCCCTACATGCATCATTTTAGGACCACTTGAGTCAGTTCCCTATTTTATAGGAACCTACTGAGTGTTCCAGTGTAGTCCACATGAGTTAGCTAACTCTTGTGGGGGTTATAGCTCTGGATGCCACTGATTGTGGCCTCATGCTCCCATTTATGATTGACATGCATGACAAACTCACTATCGCGCCCTTCTTAGTCAGTTAACTAATTGTGACTTCAGTTAGCTGAGTTTAGGTTTAATTCAGTTGATTTTTGAGTCTTCCAGAGCACTCCAATGGTGATAATGTAACATACCCATTACTTGAAACATTTTATGTTTGAGAAAAACATTATCTTAACTTTTATTGTAAAGTTTTATATTTGGCCAAGTGGCCAAGGATGACTATAATTGCACAATATTATTATTTAATAAAATAAAATAGGAGACACTCACCCAAAGAGATTGTTGAAAGAGTGTTTACTAACCCACTAGGTGGAATGGAATCTGGGGTAGAATGCAATGGACAAGTGGCAACATCAAGAACTTAGTAACTAGTTGTTGTTATGGGACAAATCCCTTGAATTGTGGTCAAAGTTCCCTGAAATATGGGACTGGATCTTGATGCTCATTTATTTGGAAACTGACCACTAAAAGACCTAGGCATCTTTTTAAGCCATCGAATTTGTGCAGAGGCTCACACTTTTTCTGACGAGAAAATTTACCTTGTGGTTCTGTTGTATGCACACAAGAGATTCAATGAGGGGAAGCTATGTTTTGAGTTGGATTGTAAGTCTGTTTCACTTCTGCTGAGTGCAAATTTTTCCTGCTGAGTGCGGAGGTTTATTTTGAGGTGTATGCAAGTCTCCATTGATTGCTGGAACTACAACCTGAGTGCCTTGCTCCTACACAGATTCTTCTACCTAGTGGTTCAGTAAACAAGCTCAGGGGTCCAAAGGAGCAAGTGATATTGGCTACTTCTTCTGGAGAAGGTTGGGAGGAACAGGCCTCTTTGGGTGTTTATCCACCCTATCTACATTATCAGGTTCTACTTGTTATTTCATTCCTAGTAATTATAATTTATTGTTTTTCTTGATTATTGTTGTCTGAATATTGTTAGTTATCACTATTCATATTGAAATGAATGACTTTCTGAACTGTATGTTATTTCTGTAAATAGTTGAAGAAGTATTATGATAATGATAGATTAAAATGCTTCCCTGTATTTTTCCACGCACTGTTCTTGTGCCTTACTCTAGTACAGGGAAGAGTGTTTAAAGATGGATCTGAATATTGAATAGATTGTATGTATGCACATAGAAAAACAACAGAACTATTTTAAATCTTCTTTGCATTTAAATAAGTTTCTATTTTTCTATTAAATAGTATCTGTTAAATTTTGAGCATTAATTCACAATACTCTAGGATATTTACTGAGAGAACAACATGTACAGTATATCAATGCATATCAATCATAACAAGCATGTCAATCGTCACGAGAATCAAAAGCATGAGAGATAATAGACACACAGAGTTTCCGTGGGGAAAACCCTAAGGTGAAAAACCCCACAACTTCCTCGGAGATAGAAAGAGAAATAGCTCAACCAAAGTACAACCAAATACACAGAGATAGTCTTCTACAAGCAGATGATCCTCCTCCTCACATGTGCACCACTTTTCGAGTGAAGGAAGAATGAGTTTCTGAGTGATCCAAATAGAGATCTCCCGATCTCTATTTATACTTGTCCTGTTTTCCCAGTGACCTTATGGGGCCGACTTGTCTAGCTAGGTACATCAACCATATATTACATAAATCAAGGCCGACCCCACACATGGTGGTCTAATAACCCATCGGCAAGTTAACACACTTGCGACACTTGTCAATACACATGACGACACTTCCGTATAGAGGAATGACACATCTCTATAGGAGTACAATAATATATAAATGAAATACATGGATGAAATACATTCTGAAGTTACATATACATCAACACTCCCTATTAAATAGGAAGGTATTTCTCGACACAGATCTGCTAGCACAAGTCATCTTCTCTGGATCATCGTCCTCGAGTCATCATCATCATCACTGCTGCTGCTATCTCAAACAATCTCTGTATCTACTCGTCATAGGAAGTTCTACAGAGCCAATCCTTTTTCATACTAGTTGTAGGCCCACCACCTGCAGGTCTTCATCATCACTGGCCATACTGTGGAATCCTTAGGACTTATTACGTGCGTCACAAAACCTTGAAAGAGCATCCCATGATGTTATAGGTACACAACTCCAACCTGTAGGATCTCCCAGGGCGCTATTACATGTGACCCCACCACAAAACCTCGAAAGAGAATCCCAGGATGTTACGGGTACACAACTCCGACATGTTGGATCTCCCAGGGCACAAATTACATGTGGTCACCACAAAACCTCGCAAGAGCATCCAGGATGTTACGGGTACACAACTCCGACCTAAAGGATCTCCCAGGGGACAAATTACATGTGGTCATGGAAAATCCTCGAAAGAGCATCCCAGGATTTTACGGGTACACAACTCCGACCTGAAGGATCTCCCAGGGCCCAAATTACATGCCATAGGACAAAACCTTGCAAGAGAATCCCAGGATGTTACGGGTACACAACTCCAACCTGAAGGATCTCCCAGGGCACAAATTACATGTCCTCCCATAGCAATGTATCGAAAGAGCATCCCAAGCTGTTACGGGTACACAACTCCGACCTATAGGATCTCCCAAACATGCTCATCTGCACAACCTAATCCACGGCCACAAAGTATCATCCTGATACTCACCATACATCATCCTGATCACCATCACTACATCGTCCTAATGCATATCATCTGGAGCAACATCCTGAAGCTCATCATCCATGATCATCCTGATCATACACTGCATCCATCTGATGCATACCAAGTATCTGCCTGATACATATCATCATGATCCACCTGATCATACACTGTATCCACCTGATACATATACAGATACAAGGTCCAAGCATCTAACATGATGCATACATACATAAATGATCCAACTGATCATATCTAGCATCCAACATGATGTGTACATACATAAATGATCCAACTGATCATATCCAACATCCAACATGATGCATACATACATATACAGAGCAGTAACTGGAGCATCGTCCTGATGCTCATCATCCAGCACTTACATCCACAGCCATGTGAAGGATCCTCCTTCCAACATGCTTGGAATGGCTTCTGCAAATGTGTCCATCACTTCTTCCTCGAAGTGTCGTCGATATGAAGAACACAGAGCCTCTCTATGAAGTACTCCACTCTGGCTAGTGGCTTCGTCAACACATCTGCAATCTGCTCATCTGTCGCAACATACAGGAGCTTCACTGCTCCTCTCTGCACCATATCCCTGATATAGTGGTATTTGATCTCTATGTGTTTCGACCTATCGTGGAACACCGGGTTCTCAGACAGCTTCACACAAATCTGGTTGTCACAAAAGATACCAATAGTATCCAGCGTGTAATATCCTGGGCAAGATCTGACCCAGATATTAACTCAACTTCAATAACTTTTATAACTTTTACTAGTAAAATTTTCTATCGAATCCTTCGAACCGGGCAGGAGGTACGTGAGGGGTACTGAGGTAAGGATTGAGGATGGTGGGATGAATGTTTAATTCTAGAAAATGTATGAGGTTAGGTGCAGTAGCAGGTCAAGGAGGTCATATCATATTTGTCTTATGCACAAGGTACCAATACCATTCACTTTTCAACATAGAACAAGTCTATGTCTACTTCGAGGCTCCCTGGGTAGTTGGCATATGCGTACTGGACAAGGGGGGGGATACTGGAAGCTGATGATAGAGTTTATATCATTCAATTGGTGGCTGGTTATGTTCATAAAGATATTTTTGCAGACTTGTGAAAGTTTGGGAAGAACTAGTATTTCTGGGCTCTCCCGGGACTGCTGAGCTAGTATTTTCTTATCTTTCCAAAACGAGTCTAAAAGCATCTAAATTCTGGTTTTGTGGACTGATATGGTTAATATATCAATTTATTTACCTACTGCAAAAGACAGGATGTCAAATGGGTGCTCATATTTCATTTTACAAGGAAATCACTAAAACTAGTCTAGGAAAACCATCCAAAGAGCTAGTCTTGCCTTTTTAACTGAAAAATGACTTTAATGAATTAAAATCTCTGCACTGAAATATTATGCAGCTCTGATATACTCATATGAACAGTGACACATTGATTTTATCATAACAGAACCATCATTTTATTCCAGAGGCTTTCTTCTCTAAACAATTTTCCTTACAGGCTAGAAATTACATTACATTTGATGGAGAATGGAGAGAAGAATTAGAATATTACTGTGGCTCTGCTATGGATTTAGGATCAGGTCATATACAGGTCATATTACTGTAATTTTCTTCTTACTGAGCTTCTGAACTTGACCGGGGCGCATTCACTAAGTCATCCCTCTCCTTCAGGGAAAACTCCTCTAGATTTAGCTGTGAATGTGAGAATGAGTGAGAAGAGAAGTATGGATCTGATGTGAAGCTGGTTACTGATATTGAAAACCTATGATGTCTGCAACAATGGTTGTATCAACTCTCATTCATCACTTGGGTGCACTCCCAAGATCTATCTTCTTCAACAGATGAATCTTCACCAAAACTAGTTGTAGAATTACTGCTGGAGGAATCCTATTCTCCAAATAACTGAGGATCTTCAATGGAGGCTGGAAGCATATGTTAATGCCTGAAATATATTGATATGAACCTGCACAACACTCACTGGAAACTATGGGCCTTGGGGCACATCACCCAAGAATCACAGCTGAGGCACATCACTCAACTAGAGAAGCATCAGAGCTCTCATGAGAAAACATAAATGATCAAAAGTTGTCAAATGGAGTTGGTTGGATTCTTTTATAAACTTCATGGTGACCTGTTGAGCAAGTTCTTGGCTTGGTGACCTATGAGAGTAGGTTAACCACTTGTCCATTCTACTCCAAAGCCATGAGGGCGCCTTTCTTGAGGAAAATAGCAACTTCTGAGCTTTCAAAACTTTCTTTCCTTCACCTCCTTCACTGAATTTAGGCAAGTGCGCTTTAGGTAGCTTTTCTGGTTGTTTCTATTTTATTTTTGAAAGCTTTTCTGAATCTTTCCACTTTCTTTACTTTCCTCTTTCCTGCTTTTGTCTAATTTTTCCAGCTTTTGTCAGTTTCCTTTCTGGGTTCATCTTGCCAACTTGTCTCCACTAGATTCCTTAGCTTTTCTGAGACTTTACCACTTAGGCAAGTTTGGCTCACTTACCAATTCGAATTTCCTAGCCAAGTCATCAACCACTTGGCACATTTATTAGCAATAAACATTTAAATGAAAATAATACAACTCAGAAATAATTTAACTTAGCAATTAATTAATTATCCAGTAATTAATTAATTGTTATGGTGTAATGCCTCAAAATTTCCCCAATTAATTAATTTCTCAATTAATCAATCACTTAGACTTAGTCATGGGGTTAATAACTGCATGGGGGGACCTCCTTGTCCATTTAATTCCCAAATAAAACCTTAGGCATCTTCCATAAGGTAGTTTCCATAATTGCTCATTAATTAAATAATTATTGCCTAGGTGACTTAGGCCAAAATTACCCCATGGACCATGGAAAAATATGGGGACATGACACAGCGGGAGATCAAATAACTCTGGCAGTAGATTCTGAATCCATACTGCCTCACAACTAGCTGAACAGGCTGCAACATACTCTGCCTCAGCTGTACTCAGTGCTACGCAGGACTGCTTCCTGCTAAACCAAGAGATCACACCTGATCCCATACTGAAGCAGCACCCAAATGTGCTCTTCCTATTTGCAGCATTGCCTGCCCAATCTGAATCAACATAACCCTGCAGGTTAAACATTTGATTCGCTTCATACTTGAGCCCATAATCAAATGTACCTTTCAGGTACCTCAGAATATGCTTTACAGCAACCAGGTGAACACTCCTCGGATCTGTTAGGAACTGGCTCAATGTGTTCACCGCAAAGCAAACATTTGGTCTCTTGTTCGTCAGGTACATCAAGGACCCAATCATCTGACGATACATAGAGACATCAATTGGCTCAGATGAAGCATCACATAGAAGCTTCAGATTCGATGCCATAGGTGTGGCCATGGCCTTGCAATCCATCATCCCGAACCTCTTCAGGATATCTACAATATACTTCCCTTGTCCAAGGAAGATCCCATCTGCACTCTGCCAAACCTCCATACCTAGGAAATAGTGCATCATTCCCAAGTCCTTCATATCGAACTCGGCAGCAAGCTTCCTCTTTGTATCGGCAATCAATCTGTCATCTCCTGTTACAAACAGGTCATCTACATACAGGAGTAGAATCACAGGATTTCCTTCCTCAACTTTGTAGTAAAGGTTGGAATCCGCTTTACTCTTGGTAAAGCCCAAACTAGATAGGAAACTGTCCATCCTACCATACCAAGTTCTGGGATCTTGCTTCAAGCCATACAAGGCTTTCTTCAATCTGCACACATGTGATTCCCTGTCATGTGTTTCAAAACTGAGTGGCTGCTCCACATACACTTCCTCTTCAACTACACCATTCAAGAAGGTAGTCTTGACATCCATCTGGTGTATCTTCCATTTCATCATTGCAGCCAGGGAAAGTACTGATCTGATGGAAGTGTACCTGGCTACAGGAGAAAAATTTTCTTCATAGTCTATTCCCTCTTTCTGAGAGAAGCCACGAGCTACAAATCTTGCCTTGTATTTTTCTATGCTGCCATCTGCAGCATGCTTGATCTTGTAGATCCATTTGGAAGTCACAACAGACTTCCCTTTAGGTCTTGGGACAACATCCCAAACATCGTTCTTCATTATTGATTGGTATTCCTCGACCATGGCATCCTTCCATTCTTTCTTTTCCGCTGCTTTTTCATAATTGGAAGGTTCTTTGTTCATGATATCACAAAGTAAAGCAACATAGCTGGTATGAGATCTAGTTCTCTTCTTTGCTTTGTGTTCTTCTGGAATGTCGAATCTTTCTGCATCTTGAATGAGCTCTCTAGCCCATGCAGGTTTCCTCTTGTGAGAGTTGTCCTCACGTGGTGGATCTACAGGTTCTTGCGGATCTTCAATTTCACGATCAACATCTGGAATTGCTTCAGTCATGGTAGTGTCTTGAAATCTAGTTTCCTTAGGTTCTTCATAATCTTCAACAGGTGTCTTTCTTGATTTGATGAATGTTGAGTTTTCATCAAATGTCACATCCCTGCTGACATCAATCTTCTTGAACCCTAGAAAGTGTATTCTGTAAGCCTTCGAGCTTTCACTGTAACCCACAAAGATACCCTTCTTTCCTGGAGGATCTAGTTTGGTCCTATTTTCCTTTGGGACATGAGTGTATACTGGACAACCAAATATTCTGAGATAGTTGACTTCAGGTTTCTTACTAGAGAAGACCTCTTCTGGTGTCTTGTTGTCCAATATCTTGTGGGGTGTTCTGTTCTGCACATATACAGCTGTTATAGCTGCTTCTGCCCATATATGCATAGGTAGATCCTTGTCATGCAGCATTTCCCTTGCTGCTTCCATGATTGTTCTATTCTTTCTTTCTACAACTCTATTATGTTGTGGATTGTAAGGAGCAGTCAACTCCCTCTTAATCCCTGAATCACTGCATAGCTTCTTAAAGTCACCTGAGGTGAATTCTCCACCATTGTCGGATCTGAATGTTTTGATCTTCTTATCAGTTTGGTTCTCCATCAAGGTTTTGAATTCCTTGAACTTATCAAATACTTCATCTTTGTTCTTCAAGAAGTAAACCCAAGTCTTCCTGGAGAAGTCATCAATGAAAGAGACATAGTAAACATACCCACTCAAAGAACTGGATGACATAGGACCGCATACATCGGAGTGGATGATTTCCAGGATACCTTTTGCCTTGCTTTCACTGCTTGGAAATGCCTTCTTAATGTTCTTTCATTTTGCACATCCTTTGCGAACACCTTCATGCTTGGTCTTAATTTCAGGAAGACCTTCTACAACCTTACTTGCAATTGGTAATGCTCTGTAGTGCATATGTGCAAGTGTTCTATGCCAAAGTTCACTTGGCTCCATGGAATCATGTACCATGGCATGTTCAGGTTGTCCCTTCAATTTATAAAAGCCTCCCTCTTGCTCTCCAATCACTACTGCATCATCGATAGTTTTACCTTTTTGGACACATTAGAACTTGGCCATCCACAAATGCAACCCTCATACCTTTTGCATCCAGTGCAGATATGGAGAGTAGGTTCTTCTTGAGCCCGAGTACATAAAGGACTTCTTTCATCTTCAAAGATTTTCCATAATCTAGGTTGTAGGAGGCTTCACCACTTCCTTTGATGGGGTATTGATAGTCATCCCCAAGTTTCACTTTATGGGGTGATTCATGTTCAGATAGATTAACAAAAGATTCTTTAAACCCAGTCATGTGTTTGGAAGCCCCACTGTCAATAATCCAATCATTACAACCATGAGAGATAGTACCTGTGAGAGCAGAGATTAGAACATACTCTTCTTCACTTGATGAGTCATCATCACTTTCTGCCCTAGCCTTCTTCTTTGGAGGTTCATCATCTTCAGCAGCATGAGCATGGAACTTTCTTTTGCTGCCCTTCTTCTTCTTGCTGGAGTTTTTGTTGTTGTTGTTATCCCTTTTGTTCTTGGGACATTCTAAAGCAAAGTGACCCTTCTCATTGCATGTGAAGCACCTTAAGTCCTTCTTATTCTTTTGGTGATAGTGAGTGGATCTCTTCTGTTGAGAGTGCTCCCTCTTAGGATTGCTTCTTTTGGTGTGAGCTGCGAGAGCTTGATCTTCATTACCCATCTTTTCTTCTCGAGCCACAAGCCTAGCTTCTTCTTGGGAGCATTCCTCCCACAGTCTACTGAAAGAGATCAATTTCTTTCTTGCACAGATTCCTTGAATAAAGGAGTCCCATGACCTAGGCAGGCCATTCAGAGTGGTCATAACAACTTCACCATTGTCCACTACTTCATCCACAACTTCAAGTTGTTCCTTGATCTGAGAGACCTTGGAGAAGTAAGATTGAATGGTCTCTCCATTCAGCATCTTGACTCCTTTCAATTGATTCCGCAGAGTCATCTTCTGATTTATGTTCTTCCCTTCAAATAACTTGGTAAGGGAGTCAAACATCTCCTTGGGTGTCTTTAGAGATGACAGATGTGGTATAAGATGGTCTTTGATAGAATCAGCAATGATTCTCTTTTCCTTGACCAAGTTCTTCTTATGTAATACCTTAGCCTCTTCATCCTCTGGGATAGGGACCTCAGAGCTGATGTAGGAGTCCAATTCATTTTCTTCCAGGATTAACCCAATCCTATACTTCCAGGCTCGGAAGTTATCAGCCCCTTCAAGCTTATCCTCAAGCTTGGTGTGGTGAGACATCTTTAAAGAGTACTTCAAATGGAAATAGAAAAGATTTAGGTCTTACCACTTAATTTGTTGAAAACTGGATCTGGTCCCGGATCAGGGTTTGTCAAAGAAACCCTAAAAATTCAAAATGTGAATTTCAACTTTCTGAAAGGATAAAAAGATGCGCCTTGATGATTTGATCAGTCTGGTATACTCAGAATTTGATTTCTGCAAAGTTTCACCCTTCAAAAGTGTCTTTTAGTCTTCCCGAATTCACTAAGGAGGACCCTGAATTAGGGTTTGAATTTCCCGGAGATTTACTCAGCCAAAAATCTCGATCCAAATCTCTAAACTTTGATTTTTCCAAGGAGCTTCCAGCTATGTCTTCAGATTTCAGAAATTCCTATTTTTATGGAAACCCTAATTTTTAGGGCCAAATCTGAAAATGCTCAGAATTGAATTCTGATTGGACAGATAGATTCTCCTTGACGAGTAGAGTCAATCTACTATACTTCTTTTCCAAAATCTGTGGAGAGAAACCCAATAAACAAGAAACCCTAGTTTCCGTCACAACACAATGTCTTCTTCTCAGTTTAGCTCTGATACCTATTGGGTATGTTATATCTCTTCACATGGTTGCTGCGTGTACAACACGATCCCTAAGGCACTAGTGATTCGCCTGCGCCGGGCGCGTCCGGAGGGGGGGGGTTTAGAGGGGGGGGTAGCCCGACAGGGCCCACCCCCTTCGTTTCGGACCGTTAGGTTCCGAAACGACACGGAGGGGGCCGTTAGGCCCCTGGAGTCCGCGCGGAGCGCAAAATTTTTTGGGTTGCTTTTTGCTTTTTCGCGATTTTCGACCCATTGTACTCTAATCTAATTCCGGTAAAAGGAATTAGGGTTGTAACCTAATTCGGGTAAACGAATTAGGGTTTTAGATGCTGCAGAATACCATTTATTGTATTGTACATGTAAAATAAACATATAATAAAAAAGGAGCTATGCGGCTCTAAGTTTGGCTGGTTTTTTCCCGGTTAAGGGTTTCCAGGTGAAAATCTCTGTGTAATGTGTGTGTCATTGTGTATTTTCTGTTAATGCTTAAGAATCATATGAGTTTGTACTTCACTGTTAAGGTTTAAAACTTACAATACCATGTTAAATTTTGAGCATTAATTCACAATACTCTAGGATCTTTACTGAGAGAACAACATGTACAGTATATCAATGCATATCAATCATAACAAGCATGTCAATCATCACAAGAATCAAAAGCATGAGAGATAATAGACACACAAAGTTTCCGTGGGGAAAACCCTAAGGTGAAAAACCCCACAACTGCCTCAGAGATAGAGAGAGCAATAGCTCAACCAAAGTACAACCAAATACACAGAGACAGTCTTCTACAAGCATATGATCCTCCTCCTCACATGTGCGCCACTTTCCGAGTGAAGGAAGAATGAGTTTCTGAGTGATCCAAATAGAGATCTCCCGATCTCTATTTATACTTGTTCTGTTTGCCCAGTGACCTTATGGGGCCGACTTGTCTAGCTAGGTACATCAACCATATATTACATAAATCAAGGCCGACCCCACACATGGTGGTCTAATAACCCATCGGCAAGTTAACACACTTGCGACACTTGTCAATACACATGACGACACCTCCGTATAGAGGAATGACACATCTTTATAGGAGTACAATAATATATAAATGAAATACATTTCGAAGTTTCATATACATCAACAGTATCTACTCTATAAACAGTATAAATAGGACAGATTTCTGTAATATCTCATAGATAGTTTCATTCATAACAGTAAACCTACATTCTTTATAAAAGAATTTGTTTTAGGATTTTAATACTAAAAACAATGCTTTCATCTCTTTGTAATTCATCATAAACATTTCCATATTTCTGTACCAAACCTAAAGTTAGCTATAGGTTAACCATTCCTTTCAAAAGATGAATAATATATACATTTTTACTATTTATGTTAGTTTATGCATTACAAATACTAGCAGTAAATCAAATTACATAGTTTAGATTTTCATAAACAAAGTATGAATTGAAAAATAATGTAAGTAGATCAAAACCATTTATGCCTACCCTACAGTACCATTAATATTATTTCATTGTTACTACTTTAAATAAAATACACAACAACTTTTATTTCGGACGAATGTTCCAAGTCTCAACCCTAGCTATTTTTCAAATAACACTAAGTTAACTTTTCCTCATTTGGCAAATCAAAGTAGAATTTCTAAGACAGAGCTCGAAGACACGAAGACTGTTCCTATACAGTCTAAACCTTATAGGTTACACGACGATCCATGGATTCGAAACCCTTATTGCTTATATAGTTAAGGAATCAAAATAGTATTTAGTTTTGGGTAGGGTTTCACAACCAAGCCTTACAGCCGTAGTCTGTAAACATTAAAAACACAGAAATCATTTCGACAGGGTTTCAAAACAAGGCGCATTGCCTTTGATAACAAACAATATTAACACAGATACGATTTCCATATTCTTTACAAGCTTAATCTAAACACAGAAACCACTTTCGACAAGGGCTTAAGGCCAATGACAGCAAAACAGTTGAACAATTCAAAACAAATCTAAGTTAACAATCCATCCTTTGACAAAACGAAAGAGACATGCGAGACTAGGTCTCGGCACTTAAAGAAGATCGACTACATAGTCCAAATTTATAACTTTTCAAATTATCTTTTTACAAAACGAGTTCAGGGTTTGAAACCACAACAAACTAGGCACTTAGCCATTACGGCTCTTGGCCTTTAAAAGAAACTTCAACATATTATAAACATTCAGGAATGGGCTCTGCCCTTATCATTTGTTTTATCAAACATCAAAAAAAATAACGCAGACTGCCAAGAGCATTGCTCTCTTAGGCTCGGCTCTTATAAACAAAATTAAGTTTCAAATACCATAAACAGTTACCTTTTCATTTCATCAAAATGCTGAGGGTTAGACCCTTCAAGCATTGTAAACTTTTATAAATTAAATTGTTACACAGAGAAACGTTGCAGAGCCAACGCAGAAGTAGGTTGAGGATTCAATCCTCCCTACACTAAAAATATGCCATACGGATTACAACATTACAACGGCGGAAAAATCCACAACTAGACCACAAGATCGAAGATTCGGCTAAAACCAAACAAGGACCGGCAGTTTTCCAAGTTGCACCTACAGGTAGTCACTGAGGCTTACCAAGTTTCAAGCTCATTTCCCACCTTGCTTCGAACATAGAAATCCAAAACCGAGGAGTACCTGCCATAAAAACACATAGCATGGTTAAAATATAGAACACGAAGCTCAAATATAAATACATGTAGCTACAACATTATCAACTTTCGTGGAATAGCAAGAAAGGATTTACAACTTACCTCTCAAATAAAACCCTACATATTGAACGAACACTCCTATAACCGGCGAGGATACTGAAGCCATACAAACCATTAACGAATGCCGCAATCCTTAGCTCAGGCTTGGCTTGGCTCTTAACACACATTTGGGTGACAGTTTACAACTATAGGTCATGGTATCGAATCCTGGAGAGGTGCCTTCAAACCCTGCTTCAAACCCTAAGAACCCGCAGGCCTATCGGCCTCTCCAAAACCCCACTCACTGCAAAATGAATTCCAGGATTATGCCTTCATCGAGGTAAGTCCAAAGGCAGTTAGGGTTGTCACCACTACCAAGAAAATCACGTGAAGACAGCCACAGTGGATTCCATTAGGCATTCCATTAAACATGCTTTATTGCACTTTAATTACCATAGCTACCACAGTACGTAGAACCTGCCATCGCAACCATGCATCAAGGTTAATGTTTTGGTCTTCTATATGGACAAACATTATAACCTTATTATAGCTTGGCTACGTATTATATTCAAAGGTAAAAACCTACCATTGTTCACTACCCAATAATATATATAGTAAGACGTGGATCCCTTTTAATCAAACTCTTGTACGTGGTATAAAGACCTTAGAGCGCACATCAAAACTAATGCATAGCTAATGTTACAATGCTCTTAGGATTATAAACATCCAACGTATAAATTAACTTAATAGAGGGTAGTTATATATAGTATATAGTTTGCAACTGTCGGCATTTTCAAAGTTGCCATAGTAGAACTAACACATAACGTTTGTGCATTTAGTGCATAACATCAAAGGATAGGTTTAGAATCATAGTGTTAGCACATAAGCTTAGGTTATGATTCTTTTAATATATAATTGCATGGTATAATTCATAATTGTAGAGTTTAAATGCCTTTAGACTTGAAGTCAAAGCTAAATACCTTCCACTATGACTTAGTATAACACAAGTGTAATAGTAATAAATGCAAATTCTGAGTTTTCGATTACAACGGAAATTATTTAAACAACTTTAGGCAGAATTGAACTGAAGATCAAACTAGAATAGATCTCACCCTGGAATACTTCAAGTTACTTTATTTTCTCTTTTTAAACATTGAAGGCTAACTGAAGTTAAATAGGATCTCTTTTTACACTTCGAAAGAAGTATCGCTCTTACATGCGATCTGCGACAGAAGTTCAAATGCTTTAGCTAAATAGCTAAGTAAGCCTTGGGGTGCCCATAGGACCCCTTCATCATCAATAAGAAAGTAAACAGTTAGCACTTATAATGAATTCAGTCCCAATATAAATCTATAAGGTCTAAACATTTAAATAAGTGACCATAATTAATCTAGGAAACAAGAATGAGATAAAAACATCCAATAGTATATCAAATAAGCATAAACATAATACATGTAGTTTGTAATTCAAACATATACACATAATCGACGTAACACGTTAGTACAGTATGTCGTCTAGTTAAACAAACAAACATTTATTATACTTCCGCATAGCAATTATAGCACTTAATGCTACTCTGAAAAATTTTAAATTTTTATGAATTTTTGGGATGTTACAGATAATCCCTATGCTAGACCAACTAAGGTTTGAATTCTCCTGTATGATTTGAATTCTCTCCATTGTAACATCATTGTTCATTATATTGATTATTGGATCATGTGACATTATTCTACTCCTATCTGAGTTATGCTGCATAATTATTCTTCTGCTCTTTTTTACTGCAGTTTTTACTCTTATTCAACTTTTCTACTCATTCTTTCTTTGTGAGGTATCCTTAGCTCTTAGATATTTTGTGATTTAGAATTTCACCTACGAGATGTAGTGTTTCTAAAGTTCATATTTTTCCCCATGATGAGGACAAGTGAAAACTTCTTGAGGGAGTTACTCATGATGTGGGATCACCAGCATGGATGTTTCATGGTGGGCGACGAGAATATGAATCTAGAGCATTGGGATATATAACTTTTTATAGGTTTAGTAGTTCATGGGATCTAGGAAGAGTTCCACCATTCTCTTAGTGGTTAGTGGACATTGGATCAGCTAGTCACTCAGTATTACGGGGGTGACCCTGAGGCAAAGAAGGATGGGGGAATCCTTTTGAGTTATCTTTTTGATGTGATTGTGAGGGTTGTGGTGAGCATCGTTATTAGTGTTGGGTGTTACTATTATCCACCAAATTTTTGGGGTTCAACTTCTCCTGGTGGTGATGTTTCAGGAAGGGGCCCAAGTCACCTGGGAACACATGTTGTTGGTCAAGATGCGCTTAGATGACCAAGGTCACTATATAGGGACATGGGATGTTTACGCATGATAACATCATGTGTTCATATTTCTTTGATCAAGTTCCATTACTTTGCCCACTTTTGGTGATGCTAGTGTGGGGGGCGAGGGAGCCTTGGATGATGTTTTGGGTCGAATTCAGATCTTGGGGGATAAGACCCGAGAGGATTGAATGTTGAGAGAGGAGGAGAATATATATCCTCAAAGCTTAAGCGGACAATGGACTAGCTATGAGAAAGACATAGTAGCAAGATATGGGCTTTGAATAACCTAGGAAGAGAAACATAAAGTAAATATTCCACATGGGGGGGTGAGGCTCAAAGAGGGTTCTTTGAGCCCTACCTCTCAAACTATACTAAGAAAGGGCGCACTAAGAACCAATTACCCAATAATAACTTAATGGAGTAAGAGAAAGGTAGGATTCCAAAATTGATATCGTGCTTTATTGAGAAGGCATAAATCCCTTTATATAATATTATTACAATGTGCCTTGAAGCCATACCATGGAACAAAACCATGGGCTACCAAATATCATGGATGGGTGTATTGTAAACTTTGGTCTGCATGGAAGATTCCAAAACCATGGATGGGAAAGGGTGGCATCTCCATTTAATGCTTTTATGATGAATGCGAGAGGGTGTCCTCTCCATTTAATTCTTTTATGACTTATACATCCGAATTTAGACCATATGCCCCCTAAAATTTGGATCAAGGTCATATTGATGCCCATAGATGGAGGTGGGGAGGTTGGACATATTTTCATGCTCCATTATCCGTAGGTGTGGAGACATTGTATTGGGTTGATTGAGCAGTATCCATGGAGTGGGATGGAGTTCTGCCATGATTAAGAGCTACCACCACCTGTCCATGAGGGATGGGATGCTAGAGGTAAGTGTATCTTTGTCATGTTAATGTACATGTTTTAATTCCATTTATATGCATGTTTTTTATTGATGATATGCATATATGAGACCAATGGGTGTTTTGTTTCTTTTATTAGGTGCAGATGTTAGTCCTGTAAGACCTATCAGTGTACATGTGGTAGCAGATGTGCCACTCGAGCAAGGGCATCGACGAAGGAATTAATGAGAGGATGCCATCAAGGAGAGGGAAACAGTAGGTGGGGATAGCACAACAAGGGATGACCATGGCATATTTTTGGTCAAGCTTGAGCGACGGGTAGCCATTTTGATGGATGGCATCGATGAGTGTGAGTTCATCGACCTAGATGATCAATAAATGGTGTCATTCCTACAAATCCCAGAGGGTGCAGGACTAGGATGGTGCATGTTGATGTGTCAAACCATTATTGTTGGGCACTTGCATCGACTAAGGGCTACGACATGGGACCCCCTGCCACCACCACCAATAGTATTACCAGTACCTTCTCTATATATTATGATGCCTCTAGCGATGATATGGAAACCACTTCCTCCAAAAGGAGGTGCTTCTTGATGTATGGGGCTATGAGCCCCATATTGTATATGTGTTGATACAGCCTATGGAAGGCGAGTTTTTGATGATTATATATCTATATACATATTATATATATTCATCGTCATCATTATATATCAAAATTTACATCATGTGCCTCATAGGTCACATATCAAAAAATCATCTTATGGGGGTACATCAAAAACTTGCCTCTATGTTGCGGTTTCCTCGATCTATGTGTTTGAAATGTGTGATGATGTGTACTTATGTTTTTAATTTATGTTATATGGATGATGATCATGACATAAATGTATGTTAAAAACATAAAAATTTATTTTCTTTGTTTGATTAGATGTATTGTCAATGTAATTAGATGTTAATATAATACTTCATAAGCAATATGATATACAAATGTAATAAAAAATTTAGGGACATGGATGAATGTGATTGTTACAAACTGATGGACCAGAAGCTACACTTGAAGGAACTTGCAGAAGAGACATGGATTACGTACGTGAAAGATGTTGTAAAATTGTGTGACAAGAAGTTGGGAATCTATATGGGCATGGATATGTCATATCTAGAAATGGACAACATTGACCAATATTCCAATGATGAAATTGTACTCAGTTTAGTTATTAGTGGTGATATCGAGAGATGTGACACATGTGTGGTAAATCCCATGCATCGAGGTGTAAATGGACCAAGAAACATATGCAAGGTTCTTTGACCATTGAATATCACATCATTAGTGAAGCCGACATAATAATTTGTATTTGAAGTCATCTGCAAAATAAACAAAAGGAGTCATTCATAAAGTATAAACTGGGAAAAAGAGAAACTGAAAAGTGACTAAAACATGTGATCTACACTATGTGAGTGAAAGTGACAATGTAGATCATGAATGTATTTTATTCTAGTTTGTGGTCGTTCTATTGAAACTTTATCGTGGTTGGCGGTGCTAGCAATTGGTGTGACTTATCTATATAGATGTTCATGCATCTTTGTGGTCATCCTGGTCTGACGACTATGCAAAGAAATTTTTCAAGTGTAACTTTTTGACAAGGTTGTCGATAAATCCCACTTCAAGCAAATCAAGCACATAGGCTCCTATGGGAGACATCGTTTGATCATGTAAGGGCCTTTCCATAGGGGAATGAACTTACCAAGACCTGGTTTGGTGTGCTTCTTGGCATTGAAAATGTGAACAAGATTTCCTTCGTGGAAGACAAACATGCCTATCATAATGGACTTTGGAGCATTGCTTCATGGCTTCATTTTGTTGTAACAAAATGTGGCGTTCTTAATCAAGGTGTTCCAAAGTGAGTAATCATTGCTCTAGTTCCAATGTATCAGGTAGTAGTTCAATGATAGTTTGTTGTTGGGTTTTGATACTTATTTACAGTGGTTATGCAGATGATTCATATATTTAAACACAATTATACATAATGTAATGACACACAACACATGAACACAATACACAAAAATTACGCTATAAAACCCTCTACTAAGAAAAACCAACAAAAAAGTGAGCTTCACTACTCATCAATTAATCAACACTCTTAACCAACGTTTACAACCGTGATTTACTAGATAGAAAAGCACACTTCATCTCATCCGGCATTTGCAGAGCCATTACATCGTATTTATAAATGCAATACATACACTAGCTTATGGTACCTAAGTTAGTTACAATGAATTGCTCATTAATGGAAATCCACAACTTCCTAACTCCTTTCAGTTATTATGTTATAGTCGACTTGGCTAGGTCAACCTTGGTCGATTTCCCGTTGAGCTTCTAGTCATTCTGTTGAATTCTTGTTGACCAGTCGTATCTTTGACCAAAAACTATTCTAGTCTTCCAATCAACCAAACTTCCATCGTCTGCTGGCCTCCGACTCCAGCCAACTTGCAAACATGGTATTTTTTAAGGATTATAAAAGTATACCTAAGTATAGTATTCTAGGCGATTATTTTGGATTGAAAAAAATATATATATAGATTGGTAGGCGAATATTAAATATGAAACATACGATTTACTACTAAAACTTGTAAATTTTGGAGAATATTATGCTAAAAAAACATATTTTATGTAAATATAGGCGATAATAGAGGCTAAAAATGACCAAATAGCGAATTTATTTTTTGAAAAAAAGTTTAAAAAATAGCCAATTGGTTAAATTTCGCCCCTAAAAATTTCCCTGCTTGCAAACTTGTTGTCTATCGAATTCAACTATCGATTTCATGCAAAGAATATAACATTACCAACATTCTCCCACTTTTTGTTTCCTTTGCATAAATCGAATATTAATAACTTTAGTTCACTTAAGCAGGGTTGACAAGCCCATCAATTCCCTACACCAAGAAAACTTCTTGGTGCTCACCGAATCGGTCAATGAGTCTACAACATTCTTCACATTGGCTACCTTTTCCAACAAAACCTTCTAGTTCTCCACCATTTCTCTCACAAAATGGTATTGTACATCAATGTGCTTTGTCTTGGAATGATATGTTGGGTTCTTTGCCAGGAAGATTTCACTTTGACTATCACAATCCAACCTAATAGCATGTTGACCAAACCTAACCTATGAACACAATCTTTGTAACCAAACAACCTCCTTACATGCATGAGTATCTTCCATGTATTCATCCTTAGTAGTCGATAGTGCAACGAATGATTATCTTCTACTCATCCAACTGACTGCTCCAACAAATAAATTGAAAACATATCCATTGGTCAATTGTATATAGTCGAGATCTCTACCCCAGTCGGAGTTGAAAAAACCATGTACATTTATTTCCTTATTGTTCTCATGTTTTCCTTAATATCATATTGCATAATCTGTTGTGCCATGTAGGTACCTAAATACTCTCTTGACTATGGTCCAGTGCTCTAGTTTTCCAGGTGTCAAAATGTACTTGCTCAATAAGCACATTACATGGGAAATACAACACTAGCAAAATGCACATGAGACTTACCTACAACACTAGAAAAATGCACATGAGACATGTACTATATTTATTCCCGTGTTTTAAGACACTATTAAACATATAACTTAACTCTTGTTAGAAAAACAGGATCACGGAACAATAGCAGAAAATAAGATGCAGAAATAAAACACATAAACAAAATACAAGAGAGACACCAATATGTGTGGTTCACCCAATATGGGCTACGTCCACGGAGAAATTACCAGCCCTTTTTTATTATATTGTCCAACAAACAAAAGGATATAACCCGCAACACATCCATTGTAATTTCCTCTTCACTCTCTCATAGTTTCTCTCACACAATCACAGAGATATTTTTCACAATACACAGTTGTATTACAATGCCTTCCTTTTAAAGAGGGATTACCATGGAAAAATAGCTAGGGATACCTAATACCATGGGCACATAAACCATTGGCCAAAAAATAAGCCAAAAAAATTTCTTTCAAGGGCATCACCCCGGGACCCTCCATCCGGGGGGGAGGTCCCCCCCGCTGGGACGAGTGTACAGTCCACCTAAACAACATATAAAACTATGTCAAGAATATCTCTGAATCAGGAAGATAATCAAGCTCCATAACCAACGATCTCCCACTTGGAGACTGATCGCAACAACTCCACCACTACTGCATCTGGTGGACTATGTTCCAAACCTTGGACTTGAAAAATTTCTCATCTTCACCTTCATGCTTGAAGGCCAACTAGAACTGAGAAGGAACTCAGTTTCTCTATGTGTACTACGTTTGTTAACATGTCTGCAGGATTCTAGCTAGTATGTATCTTTTCCAACTTCAACGGTTCATCTTCCAAAACAGATCATATGAAATGGTACTTGAGTTGTATATGTTTAGTCTTAGAATGGAAGGTTGAGTTGTTTTCAATATTAATGGTACTTTGGTTATCATTGTACAACCTGTTATTCGTCTGCTTCTTACCCAATTCCTCCATGAACCTCTGTATCCAATCATCTCTTTACTAGCCTCTGTAACAGCAACATACTCTGCTTCTATTGTTGAAAGTGCAACAACCTTTTGTATTTTTGAAATCCAACTTATTTTTGTTCCACCTATAGTAAAAACATACCCTATGGTGCTCCTACTATATTTATCACCTACCATTTATGCATCAACATATCCCTATAGAACAGTGTCTGAACCTCCAAAACATAATGCATGAGTAGTAGTACCTCTCAAATACCTAAGAATCCACTTTACTTCCTTCCAATTTTCTTTACCTGTATTTTTCATATACCTACTCACAACTCCCACTGCATGTGCAATATTTGGTATTGTGCATACCATGGCATACATCAATCTTCCAACTGCTAATGAATAAGGAACCTTGGACATGTATTCTATCTCTTCCTATGTCTTGGGACACATCTCCTTAGTTTGAAATGGCTAGTCAAAGGTGTACTAATTGGTTTTTTATCATGCATTATAAACCTCTCCAACACCTTTTCTATGTACTCACCCTAAGACAATGTCAATTTGCAATTTTTCTTATCTTCTAAATCATACCAAGGATTTGCTTTGCAGCACCCAAATCCTTCATCGCAAATGAATTAGCTAATTTCCTTTTGAGCACATTTATATCCTTCAAGTTAGACCCTACAACAAGCATGTCATCCACATATAATAACAAGATAATATATCTTCCATTATCTAGCCTCTTGAAATAAACACAGTGGTCATAATGACATCTATTATAACCTTGTTCTATCATAAACTTGTCAAATTTCAAATACCAATGCCTTGGGGCTTGATTCTGGATGGATATGAGCTCTTCTTCAAACTGCATACTAAATTCTCCTTCCCTTTGACCTCATACCCTTATGGTTGGTGTATATAATCTCTTCCTCCAAATCCCCATGGAGAAAGGTCGTTTTACATCTAATTGTTCAAGATGCAAATCTTCTACCGCCACTAGACTTAAAATAGTCCTAATTGAATTCATTTTAACAATGTGAGAAAATATTTCATCAAAATCTATACCTTTCTTTTGTGCAAAGCCATTTACAACAAGTCTGGCATTGTACTGCTTCTTTCCTCCATCTTATCCCTTCAACCTGTAAACCCATTTATTCTGCAATGCTCTTTTACTTGCAGGAAACTGAACCAAATCCCATGTCTAGTTTCTTACCAAAGAGTCCATCTCCTCATTCATGCCTTGCTCCCACTTCTTTCTAGTTTCCACCTGCATTGCTTCTTCATAACATTTTGGATCACCAGAATCAGTCATCAATAAATAATACAATGGAGGAGAGTATCGTTCAAGGGCTCTACTTAACCTAGTGAATCTTCTAATACTTGTAGGAGTTTGAGGTACATGTTGTTTTTCTTCATTTTCTGGCACCTTTGGAGTTTCATTTTCTTTGATTTCATCAAGCACTGTGTATTATGTGTTTTCCTTTTCATGTTTATTTCCCTAAAACTGATTTTTATACATGACCGTTTCATTAAATACCACATCTCTACTCCTAATTATTTTGTGATTTTCGTAATCCCATAAGCAATAACCAAAATCAGCAGCCCCACATCCAATAAAGGTACACTTCTTGGATTTATCCTCAAGATTTGTTTTGTTTTTTCTTTATCAATATGGACAAATCCTTCACAACCAAAGTTCTCATAAATGAGTAGTTTACCTTTTTACATGTCCATGCTTCCTCTAGATTGCCACCATCCAAGGAGCTTGAAGGCCCTCTGTTTATTAAGTAAACAACAATATCTACAACATCTTCCTAAAACTGTAAGGGAAACCCTGTATGCAATCGCATACACCTTTCATGCTCCATGATTGTCATGCTCATCCTTTCTGACACACCATTTTCTTATGGTGTTCCTAGAACTATCTTCTCTCTACGAATCCCATGGTATGAATAGTAACTATCAAACTCCTTGTCGAAATATTCACCTCCATCATCAGATCTAAGACACTTCAAACTTTTTTCCGTCTCATTCTCAACCAAAGATTTCTATTTATTAAAAGTAGCGAAGACATCAGATTTTTATCAAATGCAATAAACCCAAGTTTTTCTAGTTGCATCATCAATAAAAGTAACATAATAACGAGATCCACCAAGAGATTATATCTGAGTTGGTCCCCACATCTATATGCACAAGCTCTAACTTTTGACTCTTCTTTTGCTTCCCAACCCTTAGAAATATGACTCTCTTCTGTTTTCCATAAACACAGTTCTCACATAATTCCATACTAACCTAATTCAAATCTTGCAGCAGCTTCCTCGAATGGAGAATCTGCATCCCCTTATCACTCATGTGGCCAAGCCTATGATTACATAATGTTGTATATGTTATTGTGGAAGCTAAAGGGATAGAATAGTCGGTATTATGAGGACATAAATACAACGTACCTATCTTGTCTCCTTTTTTATCACCAGTGATCCTTTAGTGATCTTCCACCACGTTTCTCCAAACGTAGATAAACAACCAGCATCTTCCAACTGCCCTATTGATATTAGATTTATTTTCATAGCAGGAATATGCCTTACATATTTCAATAACCATTCATTTCCATTCTTTAACTTTATTCATACCTGTGACCCATTCCAACAACTTTACATGGTTCATCATCACCCAATAAAACATGTCCAAAATCTCCTTGAACATAATCATGAAAATATTTCCTATGGGGTGTAGCATAACACGAAGCCCCTGAATCTACTTCCCAGTGATCACTAGTATTATCTAATTCAAGAATCAAAGCATATTGTAACACATCACCTGCTACGCAACTACATTTGCTTCCCGAGTAGTCTCATGTTGCCCATATCCTTTATTCTTTGCAGATCTACAGTCTTTCTTCATATGTCCTTTCTTGCCACAATTCCAATGCTCTATCTTTCTCAGTCTTGATTTGGATCTACCCTTCCTAGAATTCCCACGATTGTCATGTCCCCTTCCATCAATCCAGCTTAAGGAAGGGAACATGAACTAATTTCGAGCTTCCATAACTTAGCACCATCATCATTTTACAAATTCATAACAAATAAAGGATATACACATCGGAAATAAACTCTACTGCACACATCTAACACAAGGTATTTAAGGATTCTAATATTATACTTAAGTATAGTATCCAAGGCGATTATTTTGAATTGAAAAAAACATGTAAATAGATGGGTAGGTGAATATTATATATGAAACATACAATTTACTACTAAAATGTGTAAATTTTGGCAAATATTATTATAAAAAAAACATGTTTTATGTAAATATATGCGATATTAGAGACTAAATATGACCAAATAGCGAATTTATTTTTTGAAACAAAGCCCAAAAAATAGCCAATTGGAAAAATTTCGCCCCTAAAAATTACCTTGATCTAACATGCATAAACAAGCATAATAATTGCAGACATCATTTATACACAACCAATGTAAGTATTCATTCCATTCAACACTTGAATAAATAATGAATTGAAAACAATGAAACTTTCATTGAATAATAATCTTGAAATGAATTTGTCTCGAGCAACTAGCTATGCAAGCACAACGTTTCACCCAGCCATAGGCCATTTGTTCTCATCAATCTCTCAACACAGCTGCCACCCCCAAGCTGGGCATGATTTCCACAAGGAAAAGGGAACAACAACCTCACACATAGCCAAGTATATACCACATCTCAACCAATCCAGTCCACAGCTGGATTTATCAGGTTGTCAAGGTAGTAGAAAGGGAGGAATTACTAAGTTGGTGAGCTCAACCATAGAACTATCAGTACCTCTACAATATTCAGCTATCTCGGCACCCACAATACCTACACACCCAACACAAGAAAGTATCCCCTTCACTGCTCCATAGTCCCTCGAGAAATACCTTCCATTCTAGTGCTCTTCAGGGTGTGCATAGAAAAGTAGCCAAAGTGTAATGTCCCTTGTTAGGAATTTTATTAAAATGGAAATTTTCCACTTTTTTTCCGTAGTTTGACCTTTGACTAGTTTTGATCTCTAGGTCCCAAATTTGCCCCAAATGATCCCAAATCTTCTGAGAATATATATGAATGATATTAGAACATAAATATGTTTTTCAGGGATGCCTTTGGACCTTTAAAATACTTCTGCAAATCCTCTTTCAATTCTGATCAATGTAGGTAACTTTACTAGTGATTTCCCTTTGACTAGTATTGATCTCTAGGTCTCAAATTGACTCCAAATGCCTTCAAATCTTCAAGGAAGGTGTATAAATGATATTAGGACTTGAATAATATTTTTAGGGATGACATACGGCCACCAAAATACTTATTCAAACTCTCTTAAGATTCTGGACCAAGTATGCAATTTTACTAGTAATTTGGGGTTCAAATCCCCCTGGGGTAAGTACTGAAAATGGCTTCCCAAATGCCTCCAAACCCACTCAAATTTCTGAAAAAAGGTAGGGAATGTAATAATTATTTTATTAAGGTCTCATTTGCACCATTAATTTATTATTATATCTGTTCCAACCCTCTCCCATTCAATTGCAAAAATCACCAATTCGACCCTTGGGAAAATGGCACTATTTCTTCTCCCAATGCAATTAAACTGAGTAAAAATACTTCAAATGCTCAAGTACAGTACATGAAAATTGTAAATTACATCCATGGCAGTCCATTAATCACAAATTCATTAGACAATCATCCATTCATTCGAAATCATCAGCATTACATTGATTCACAACAAGGTAGTGGGGAAATAGCACTATTCTTTCATTAAAATTGAGATTTATACATTTCTACTTGGAATTTCGACATGAAAATTTCTGGAGATGAAGAAAAGAGTATTTAATTCATATTACAAAAGAAATGGGGCATTAGAAGCTCCCCCAAAGAGTACAATAGCTCACCAAAACGCCCTCCCTCAAGGATCAAGAATATGCCATCAAAACTGGAAATGGTTGAAGGAGTGAGCTGCAATAGAAGAAACCATGAGCTTCCCTGTAGCTTACACCTAAAAATACAGACTCCATTAAAGCTCCAAATGAAAGGTCTGAATGGCCTTTCCAATTACCAACTTGGATGGGAATCTTTCACCCTCGAAATTGGCTAAGGCAAGAAACTAGTCATCCACTAGCTCTCCCTCTTCACAAATGCAATTGCAAATTCTAAAAATGATCAAAAGACGGTTTCATTCTTTTTTATTGACATTTATAAAATTCTAATGTCCTCCATGGGTCTAATTCCTTCCAAGAGACTCATTCCAACTCAATTTGGGAAGAGATTCCAAAGAACGCCACTTGTACAACAATTCCTAGTCTCCCACTTCCACCAAATCACATGTGGAAGCATCTTAGCTTCCCTAACACCCTTGAGCGCCCTCTTGGAGTCTATTTTTAGCCCTAACATGTCATATATGTCATATGTCATCCTTCAGGTCTGATTTGTGTCATAGGTGTCATAGCATCTTCATCATTGTTGTCGTAGAGCTAGGGAATCTAGCCCAAGTGTCTCACTAGCTCCAAATTGCCTCTTCCTCTTCCATGGGAGTTACTCTTCCTCTATATTTCGACCTTGGATGAGTCATTCCATGAATAATACCTTTTGGACTCCCCCAAGTATGTTACCATTCACCTTTAATTCGAATTGGTGAGAGAATGATGCCAAGTGTAGTGGGGAAATCTAGCCATATGTGGGTCCCACTTCCTCCATGTGTCTTCATGATCAAATGCCACTTTGATTTTCACTTGTATATGTTTATTTAGCTCCTTTATTAAATATTTATTCCATTCTAATGTTCAAACATCATTTATTATCCCCCTTATTCCAAATCCCAAAGCTTCCACTCCAAACCTAGGAAACTAGTAATTTTCCTCCTTGGAAATTATTTGACCCTTAACATCAATTTTACAAACTCTAATGAACATGGCCAATGTGATTAGGCCATTGTGACCCAATTAAAAATTTGGAACATGACAAATACTCCCTTCCCAATATTGCTTGTCCTCAAGCAATTTCAAACATGGGTGTTGAAGAACCTGCTTTATGTATAATTCTTTGAAGTTGTCGTTGAATTGCACAACCTTGAGTCTTTGAGTTTCCATGAATATTTTAGAGAGGAACCACCATGCTTGCTGTTGCACTACTCTGATAAAAATCACTTTATTAAGTGGGAAATCCATCTCCCATACTGCTTGTTTCCCCAAAAAAAATGAAACCAATGAGACAAAAATTATTCCAGGGTCCCATTGCTGGTATTGCACCCCAACAATTAAGAATGCTCTCCAACCCACACCATTAGATAAGAGGATTCCTGGATCCCATTTTATTGTATGCATTCTTCCAAACATCATGAGTACCAAATATATATCATCAAAGTACATAACAACATAGTGAAAATGTATATCAAGGATATGCTTCATCAAAGAGTCATGAAAGTGCTTATACCTCCAAGCAAGTAGACCACCATTTTCCAAGTGCATACAAGATTCAAGTGACCAATCAAATCTGCTCCAATGACATAGGTGAGGATCCCATGTCCTATAATGCTACTCCAAAAGGATGTGATATGCATCAAAATATTCAGCCATGTATTCTTTCATCCAAGAAGTGAATGAAGAATCTCCACTAAAATATGAACCAAATAATGAGCAGAAAAAACAAGGAGACTTCAAATGACTCAAAGAAGTCTCACCCATACATCCCTGAATGTGAGAATCATAAAAATATAACAAAGTATGTGGCTTCCAACAAAAATGTTCTCCAATCATAAATCTATTCTCCCAAGTGTTGGATGAAGTTCCTCCAACATCAAATGAATCAAGTGTTGAGCAAGAAAAACCATGAGTCTTCAAGTGACTCAAATGCATATCATAGGTGCATCCATGTAGATGTGCATCATCATAAAGTAACAAAGGATGCTGATACAAATGTGAATAAGAATGTGCTCCAACCAGATCATCATAATGTAAGTTTTAAACCTTAACAGTGAATTACAAACTTATATTGATTCTTAAGCATTAACAGAAAATACACAATGGCACACACAATACACAGAGATTTTCACCTAGAAACCCTTAACCGGGAAAAAACCAACAAAACTTAGAGCCGCACTGCTCCTTTTCATTATATCTTTACAATATATGGTATTCCGCGGCATCTAAAACCCTAATTCGTTTACGCGAAATTAGGTTACAACCCTAATCCCTTTTACCAGTATTAGATAGAGTACAATGGGTCGAAATCGCGAAAAAAAACAAAAAGCAACCCAAAAAATTTTGCACAGGCAAGGGATCGTGTTGTACACGCAGCCACCATGTGAAGAGATATAACATTCCCAACACATAAAAAGTAAATATAGGAGTTCCATATTCCTCATGTGGCACCATAAAAAATAACCCTTTCACCCATACTTCATTGAGAATAATGCTGCAAAACATGGAATTGTAGGATGTAGGAGAATGAACTAACTCACCCAAATGATCAAAAAATGCAGAAGTTTCATCATGCGAAGGATCCATATGGGTAGTATCATGCAGCTCCTTCAAAAGTGTGAAACCTTTGTCATAGATTGGTTCCAATGTAGAGGAATCATGCTCTTCTTTAAAAATTGCATAACCTTCATCAAGAGACAATTCAAGTTCCTCTTCCACCACATCAAGTGTTTGGATCTCTTTAAATTCATCTTCAAACACATTAAGCACATTCAAATTTCCACATTTCTCATGATCCACCATGTCATGAGAATCCTCCAGACAATCTACCATTTGACAATCTTGAACATAGGAGGAAAAACAAGTATCTTGCAACTTTTCAAGAAGTTTCTCATTTTGAATTGTGAGCTTATGAATATCCTCATTATTCTTCAAGTATGCATCATGTAACAATTCATTAAGCTCAAACAAATGGTTTCTATCAAAAAGCAAAGACATGAAATTACCTTTGATGTGGCACATTGCTCTTTGAATCTTCTCCATGTCTTCAAGGAAGGATGTTTCCCCCAATGAAGTAACTCTCCAACAAGAATTTGACACCAATGCTTGAGTGTCATGGAGAATGCTGAGGGACTCTTGGATCTTCTTTTCATTCATCTTTAAGGACCCTTCAAGAAAATGAGGCTCTTGCAAATGAACCTTCTCGTCTTCTTCATTTTTGCTTGGACCAACTGCATGAAGCTTAAGTGGTGATGGGGAAGTTGATCTTGGTTCTTCTTCAACTGCTACAAGGTCTTCATTATCATGCTTAATGGAAATTGGGATTGCAGCAACATTTTCAAAACTGATCTCTATGTCACCAACATAGAGGTGCGAGCACCCATCAGTAGGTACTCCTTTGTAGTTTAAGCATCCATCAGTAGATGCTCTTTGGTTCATGTCTAATCTAGAAGGTGTCTCGAAATGATCTTCCATATTTTCAATAGAATCTTCTTCATGCTCTTGTGATGTCTCTTCATTTTTATCCTTCAAGCAAGATGATGCATTTTTCCCCTTGTTTTCCTTATGATCAATATATTTGGAATCTATTTTTGAAGAATTCCCAAAAGCTCTCCTCAAGTGGGACATAATTTCATGCACACATATATGATACTCACTCCAAGGTTCTTTACAACAAGGGCATAAACCTTTCTTTACTAACTCCACATCTTCATTTTTGGGCCTATTTTCAAAAACATGTTCAACATAGTACTCAAAAGACATGGCATTTTGTGTATTTTTGCTCAAAGCAAGATATTCTTGATATTTTTGATATTGTTGGGGCAAGGTTTTATATGTTGCTCTCCATCTTTGGAACTCACTCATAGAATTATCCTTGGTTGGTGTGACACACTCATATTCATCAGATTTAAATTCATAAGAATAATCTTCATTTCTCTTGAAATTGTAAGAAGTGTTGCATGATGGCACCTCTTCCTCGTACCATTCACATTCTGCTTCATATTGCTCATAAGCATCTGCATATTCCTCATAAGAATTGTACTCATAGGATTCATCATAATAGTAAGACATGGCTTCCAATTATTCTTGAATGTATGTACCTAATCCATAGGTGCAAGGACCATGCTCTGATACCACTGTAATGTCCCTTGTTAGGAATTTTATTAAAATGGCAATTTTCCATTTTTTTCCCTAGTTCGACCTTTGACTAGTTTTGATCTCTAGGTCCCAAATTTTCCCCAAATGATCCCAAATCTTATGAGAAGGTATATGAATGATATTAGAACATAAATATGTGTTTCAAGGATGCCTTTGGACCTTTAAAATACTCCTACAAATCCTATTTCAATTCTGGTCAATGTAGGTAACTTTACTAGTGATTTCCCTTTGACTAGTATTGGTCTCTGGGTCTCAAATTGACTCCAAATGCCTTCAAATGTTCAAGGAATGTGTATGAATGATATTAGGACTTGAATATGATGTTCATGGATTACATATGGCCACCAAAAGACCTCTGCAAACTCTCTTAAGATTCTGGAACAAGCATGCAATTTTACTAGTAATTTGGGGTTCAAATCCCCCTGGGGTAAGTACTGAAAATGGCTTCCCAAATGCCTCCAAACCCACTCAAATTTCTGAAAAAAGGTAGGTAATATATTAAGGATTTTATTAATGTCTCATGTTCACCATTAATTTATTATTATATATGTTCCAACCCTCTCCCATTCAACTGCAAAAATCACCAATTCGACCCTTGGGGAAATGGCACTATTTCTTCTCCCAATGCAATTAAACTGAGTAAAAATACTTCAAATGCTCAAGTACAGTACATGAAACTTGTAAAATACATCCATGGAAGTCTAGTAATCACAAATTCATCATAGAATCATCCATTCATTCGAAATTATCAGCATTACATTGATTCACAACAAGATAGTGGGGAAATGGCACTTTTCTTTCATTAAAATTGAGATTTATACATTTCTACTTGGAATTTCGACCTGAAACTTTCTGGAGATGAATAAAAGAGTATTTAATTCATATTAAAAAGTAAATGGGGCATTAGAATCTCCCCCAAAGAGTACAATATCTCACCAAAAACGCCCTCCCTCAAGGATCAAGAATATGCCATCAAAACTGGAAATGGTTGAAGGAGTGAGCTGCAATAGAAGAAACCATGAGCTGCCCTGTAGCTTACACCTGCAAATAAAGACTCCATTAAATCTCCAAATGAAAGTTCTGAATGGCCTTTCCAATTACCAACTTGGATGGGAATCTTTCACCCTCGAAATTGGCTAAGGCAAGAAACTAGTCATCCACTAGCTCTCCCTCTTCACAAATGCAATTGCAAATTCTACAAATGATCAAAATCCAGTTTCATTATTTTTTATTGACATTTATAAAATTCTAATTTCCTCCATGGGTCGAATTCCTTCCAAGAGACTCATGCCATCTCAAGTTGGGAAGAGATTCCAAAGAACGCCACTTGTACAACAATTCATAATCTCTCACTTCCACCAAATCACATGTGGAAGCATCTTAGCTGCCCTAACACCCTTGAGCGCACTCTTGGAGTCTATTTTTATCCATGACATGTCATATATTTCATATGTCAGCCTTCAAGTCTGATTTGTGTCATAGTTGTCATAGCATCTTCATCATTGTTGTCATGGAGCTAGAGAATCTAGACCAAGTGTCTCACTAGCTCCAAATTGCCTCTTCCTCTTCCATGGGAGTTACTCTTCCTCTATATTTCGACCTTGGATGAGTCATTCCATGAATAAGACCTTTTGGACTCCCCCAAATATGTTACCATTCACCTTTAATTCGAATTGGTGAGAGAATGATGCCAAGTGTAGTGGGGAAATCTAGCCATATGTGGGTCCCACTTCCTCCATGTGTCTTCATGATCAAATGCCACTTTGATTTTCACTTGTATATATTTATTTAGCTCCTTTATTAAATATTTATGCCATTCTAATGTTCAAACATCATTTATTATCCCCCTTATTCCAAATCCCAAAGCTTCCACCCCAAACCTAGGAAACTAGTAATTTTCCTCCTTGGCAATTATTTGACCCTTAACATCAATTTTACAAACTCTAATGAACATGGCCAATGTGATTAGGCCGTTGTGACCCAATTACAAATTTGGAACATGACACAAAGCCCCATCATCTTCGATGAGGTTACGCCCTTCACTAGGTTTATCAAGCCAATTCCCAATCCTTTCCTACTCCTGGTTGCTTACACACAAGTTCAAGCCAAAACAAGGGATGCACATAACCCAAACCATAGATATATCTCAAATAGACAGCAAGGCACAATTGTTGGGCATAGAAAAATGAAATTTAAGAGGGGAAGTTGACCATCGGGGAACAAAACAATGTTTCCAACAGGTATACCAACATTCAAATGGAAAATGGCCTCTGTGAACCCCAAACTCGAAATGCCCTTCCTCCCAGTCATTTTGCAACCCAAAAACGCACTTCTTTCAACTAGAAATGAAGGAAAACACAATAAATTTGGGGAGGGAAACGCATAGCAAGCAAGAGGGACATGTGAGAGCAAAACTTCTTGATGAATAATGGATTAGGAAGCAAATTTGTGGGTCTTTTTCTTTCCCAAGAATCCAAACACGTTTTTCCAAAATGATGGCTTGCTCATACACAAAATTTAGATAGCCGTACAATAACTACCTCAACCACCTCTTGGAAGAATAAAATGATTGGGTGCAAAAGTCAACATGGGTAGTTAATGGTTTAAGGGTTCTCTCATTGACACTTGGATTGACATTATTGACTTCAAGGGTTTCAATATTTCTCTCCCTATTCCTTTTAAAAATCATGCCCCATACTCTTGTTGCCTTGCATAGCTAGTTGTGGGTATTTTTATTAAAATACATTTACATCATATTTATAATTTTCATCGTGCCTAGCTAGCACACGATCCACATGCGTCCATTTTTAACTGTTGATACAAGAACGATAAATCGATGGCATGGCCTTGGCCTTTAGCTTCTCACTGTGATTTTATAACAATATTACATCATTTACACGTTTAATGCAATGGGGTCAAAATCGGGGTATTACAACGATTACCTGGGCTCTTTCCCTTTGTCTTCCCCTGCTCTTCATGGTGAATGCATTACCCGATGTATCACCTGTGCTTTTCCATTGCATTTACTCGCTAAGAATAACACCAACAACATCAACAAATTTCAGTGTGTTTGAGTCATAGATAGAGTTACTTACAGCCATGACCAAGTCGTTCCAGCTTTCTAGTAATGAGCACAAGATTAGAAGATCCCTAACCTCATCATCGAATTTCACTCCTACATAACTTAATTAATTAGTAACCATATTAAATTCATTTAAATGATCAACAACAGATCCACCTTCTGACATCTTCATATTAAATAAATGCTTCACTAGAAATACTTTGTTGGAGGCCGAGGGTTTTTCATACAATTTAGCCAAAGAGTTCATCAAATCCTCTATTGTATTTTATTTTTAAATATTGAAATCCACTGACGAAGCCAGGCACAACCGTATTTTTCCTAGTTCCTTTTTGTCAAGAACCTCCCATTCTTCGTCCTTCATAGACGTCGTCTTACTTCCTTTTCCACCCAATGGTAGGAATATATCTTTCTGATATAGACAGTCCTCCATTTGCATCTTCCATAACTGGTAGTTTTGGCGATTAAATTTCTCGACCCTAAACTTTCCTTCTTCCTCCATTTATCCCACTCAAACCAAGAACGCTCCTTTGCTACGAGTTTATGCACCAAATAGGCCTTTGGATCTCATACCAATTGTTAGAAAAATAGGATCGCAGAACAATAGCATAAAATAAGATGCATAAATAAAACACATAAACGCAATACAAGAGAGACAAAAATATATGTGGTTCACCCAATATGGGTTACATCCATAGAGAAATTTTCATCCATTTATTGTTATATCATCTAGCAAATGAAGGATACAACCCACGGCACATCCGCTGCAATTTCCTCTTCACTCTCTCACACAATCACAGAGACATTTTTCACAATACTACAATACAATACACAATCGTATTGCAATGCCTTCCTTTTAAAGAGGGATTACCATGGGAAAATACCACAGGCTAACCCAATACCATGGGCCCATAAACCACTGGCCAAAAAAAACCCATTTTTTTATTTATTTCAGGGGCTTTTCCCCCAAACCCCCCGTTGGTACGAGTGTACAGTCCACCTTCACAACATATAAAAATGGGGTACAAACATGGCTAAACAACAAGATCTCTGAATCGGGAAGATAATCGGGCTCCACAACCAACAACTCCCACAAGAATAAGAAACTTAACCAGATCGCAATCCTACATGTTGAAGCATTTTAGAACTATCTCAACATATTTACTTTGATTTAACGAGAGCCTTATACCTACTTGATATTTCTTTTTTTCCATTCCAAAAATGATATTTGTTGCAGTGAGATCCTTCATGTCGAACTTGGAGGACAAATGCATTTTTACCTCCTAAATCACATCCATGTTATATTTTACCAACAACATCTCATCGACATACAAAAATACCTATACAAAGTGATCACCGACTTTATTTCCCTACACATAGTGATCAACTCGACTTCTCACAAACTTCGACTATTGGATATACATATCAAACTTCTGATACCACATCCTGGGTGATTGTTTTAGACCATAGAGATACTTTTTGAGCTTGTGGACTAACTCCTTTTCTCCTTCCACTGTAAAACCTTCAGGTTGGTTCATATAAATTTCTTCTTCAAGGACCATGAAGAAATGATGTATTTACATCCATTTTTTCTATCTCAAGATCAAATACTATAGTTAAAGACATTAGTACCCTTATCGAAGTTAACTTAGCAACAAGAGAGAAAATTTCATCAAATTTGACCCCATCGACTTGCGAATATCCTTTTTCTACCAATCGAGCCTTGTACTTCTCGACTTGTCCTGCTACATTTAACTTTTTCTTAAATACCCACTTACTTCTAACATGTTTCCTTCCATTTGGTAATAATACTGGATCCCATGTTTCATTCTTTCTCAAGGATTCCATTTCTTCTTCCATGGCCCTTTTCTAGAGTTTACCCTCTCTTGAGTTGATCGCTTCCTTTATCGACCTGTGATCATATTCTATGCAATATGGCGCAAAAGCATAGAAAAATTTGGATGTACTATAGCATTTTGGTTGTTTCCTTGCTCGACCAAACCTCCTTATGACTGGAGTCTATTGTTCCACCTCTTCGTCAGATTCAGTTAACTCACCTAAATCCAAATTTTATATGTTCATTTCAAACTCTTTCTTTTTTGGTTCCTTTTGTCTTTTAACCTCTTCATCCCTAGAACTACCTCTGACTTCCTTGAAGATTACATTTTTTCCATAAAATACCTTCCTTGTGACTAGATTCCACAACTTATACCTTTTCGCTCCGTCCTTGTACTCAATGAAGACACATTTCTCTGACTTTCTATCAAGTTTTATTCTTTTCTCCTTTGGGATATGCACAATGGCATTGCACCAAAAAACTCTAAGATGTGAAAGAGAGGGATTTTTACCAACCCATGCCTCATATGGAGTCTTGTCTACTGGAGCCATTGACAATGAGCTATTCATGAGGTAACATGTTGTGTCAACTGCCTCTACCCAGAATTCTTGTGCGATTCCTACACCATTGAACATGCTCCTAGCTTTCTCCATCATCATTATGTTCATTCTTTCAGCAACTCCATTATGTTGAGGCATGTATGGATTTGTGTTTTGTCAAGATATACCATGATGTATAAATAACTATTCGAATGCCTCACCAAAAAATTATCCTCCATTATTAGTTCTCAGCACCTTGATTCTTTTACTAGTCTGATTTTCTACAAGAGATTTTACCAACTTGATTTTCTACAAGAGCCTTGAACTCTTGGAGCTTATCAAAGACCTTGGATTTGTTCCTCGAAAAATTTAACCATGTCATTATGGAGAAATCATCTATGAAAGAGACATAATACCGTGATCCTCCTAGTGATGGGAATGACATTGGTCCAAACAAATCATTGTGTATTAAATCCTCTATTTCCTTAGCCCTAGCAGCACCAGATGAGAACCTTACATGACTCTATTTACCATAAATACAATTTTCATAGAAGGCTACTTCTTTAGAACAATTAGGGAGACCTTATACCATACCTTTATTGTGCATAGCACAAATACCTTTCTCACCAATATGTCTGATCCACTGATGACATAATGTGGTCAAGTCGACTAGACAACAAGATATGTTGTCAGATTCAAGATATAATACATTAGCACATCTATCGATTCTTGTTCTTCCCAATAGCTTGTATAGGTTTCCAATATGAACTCCTCTCATCAATACCATCGCTCCTTGTACCATCTTGCATGTATCTTTCTCAAATACATACTACACGCATGCATTCCCCATCTTACTAACCAAGATCAAGTTTTGAGCCAAAACTTGGATATGCAACACTCTTGTAAGTGAGCCATATTTCAATCTAAGTCTAACTTTACCTTGTCCAAGTATCATGTTCAGTGAATCATCTCCCAAGGACACCACCACCATCAAACTTCTCATACTCATAGAACCATTCTTTGTGAGGCGTCATAATATATGGCACACCGAAGTCGATAAAAAAAAGAGTCACAATCTAACTATGTACTTGTGGAGGCCAAATACATATCGTCTTTCTCTTCTTGTAAATTCTTACCACCAACCGACTAACCATCCTCAGACCCTTTACTTCTCTCTACTTTTGTTGACCTACAATATTGCTTATAGTTCCCAACCTTACCACATTTCTAACATCCTCTCTTCATTGGACCAGAAGATTTAGATCTACCCCTCAACTTTGATCTTCTACAGGAGGTTTTACCTTTTCCTTTATCTATCGGTCAACCTCTTACTCTCAAGGCATTGTGGGTCAAACCTTACATGTTCTTTCATCTCATCTCTTTCAACAATAGAGATGCGACCACATTATCGATATTCAATGTGGTATTGTTGCTTCCAATAGCCACAAACATGATATCCCAAGAATATAACAAAGAACACAATAGACTGATACATTTTTCCTCCTTAGTAATTTAAATATCCCTGGACAACAACTGACTAATCATAGTGTTGAATGCATTCAAGTGCTCTGTAACCAAGCCACCCCCACTCATCCTCAAAAGATATAGATTCTTCTAAAGAAACAACTTATTAACCATAGATTTTGATTGGTACAAGTTCCCAAACTTTTCCCGTAGCTTCTTTATATTGTCTTCATCTGAGACATTCGACAATACAAAATATGCTAAAAAATGTTGGCTTGTGCTTCTTACTTTCCTATTAATTTTATGCCAATATTTTAATGACATATCTTTCGGAGTTGTACCAGGGCTAACAATGAGCCATTGCTCTCGATCTGCAAGGAAATCCCCCATTTTAAGCTTCCAAAACTCAAAATTCTTCCCATTAAAATTTTCAATTTCTATCCTTGATGTGTTATCCATTCTAACTATAAATCAATGTTTCCATAAACTCCCACTGAAACAAGTATTCACCAAATCAAGGTCCAATCCAAACCCTCAGCAACAAAGGCATCCTTTTATATCCAAATACAACTATGATACCAATTGTTGGGTTCTTATACCTATTTACTATGGTTATGCATATGATTCATATAGTTAAACACAATTCTGCATAAATAAATGGCACACAATACACATAAATTACCCTAGAAACCACTATACCAAGGAAAACTAGCAAATGAGTGAGATTTTCCATTCATCTATTAATCGACACTCTTAACCAACCTTTACAACCATGATTTACTAGACAACAAATCACATTTCATCTCATCATGCATTTGCATAGCCATTACATCTTATTTATAGATGCAATACATACACTAGCTTGTGGTACCTAACTTAGTTACAACCAACTGCTCATTAATGGAAATCCATAACTTCATAACCACTTTCAATTATTTTGTTACAGTTGACTTGAATGGGTCAACCTTGTTCGATCACCTATTGAGATTCTAGTTGTTTTGTCGAATTCCCATTGACCAATTGTTGTCTTCGAAAAAACAACTATTCTGGTCATCCAGTCGACCAAACTTCCACCATATGTTGACTTCTGGCTCTAGTCAACTTGTAGGATGGTCGATTCCATGCAAACAATATGGCATTCCCTTTATTTTCAAAGTAGAAATTGTGCACTCTATGGGTAATATTGCTTCAATGTCGTGAACGAGGTGGAAAGGAGTGAATCATGTTGCAGTCTTAACAAATGTTTTGTAATCCCATAGTACGGAAAATAATATGAACGAAGATAGTATCACCAATTCTCCTTTTAAAACAAGAAACATGGAAAACTATATGTGCACATAAAATAGGATGCAACTTCATTTTGTAATGCATACATTCACTCCTCTGGAATACCTATAGGGGCCATAGTGCTTCGGTGCTAATCATGGTCATTCTTTTGCTCTTTGAAGGAACTTTATTTGTATGGTCCTAGTCTCATAAATACCCAATCCCCCACTTCAAAGTATCTTCAACCGTGATTTTGATCTACTTGTTGTTTCATCATATTTTGTTCCTTAACCAAGTAATCATTTAATAGTTGGAGAATCTCTTGTTGGTGCTAGATGTGATTTCCCATTGCCCAAACCTTAGGTTTCCTTCTCAAGGGTGGTGTGATGGATGGATGATGATGTAGCCTATATAGTTCCATAAACGAATACATTTTGGATGAAATATGGAATAATGTGTTGTACCACCACTCTGGAAAAGTGTTGGCTTCCAACAAATCCCCTAAGTTCTTAAGGGTCCCCAAGTGTCAATTTTAATTTAACATTGGAAGAATATCATAAGTTGATAAGGATATCGATCCTTTATCTGAATATATTTTATACTCTGGAGGATATATTTTAAGAGTGCCTTCAGAGTCTCTGATTCTGAAGGTACTCTAAATTAAGAATTCTCTCAAGTGGGGTGATTTTTTTGCAGTCCGTAATTGTTATCCTTTGTGTGGTTAATTGTTTAAAGAGTTTGTTCATTTTTTAACAGAGGTTTGTTTTTTATTAGTCATCAATTCCTTGGAAATTTTGTAGCTACTAAATTTTTCATTTGATGTTTTGATTTAGATCAAAGACAAGCATCTTGGAAGAATTCACATGAAACATTGTCAAAGAAATTTGTTGTTTCTAGATCTATCTAACCAAAGTTATCTATTATGATATTTAGTAGTTCCTAATTCCCTGGATTTTTATAATGCCACAGTGTTAAGGTTTATTCAATTCAAGGATAGATGAAGTAATTTGAATAATTTTATTCAGCATAATAGTGCCTAGGGTAATTTTTGGTTAATATTGATTTAACCTCACACCTTTATATTATTATTTGATAACATGTAAATTAATTTTCATCCTGTTTTTAAACGTCCTAAGCACTTTACATTTATTGATGATATTAAAGCTTCACTATCAAACTCTTGTGTTAAAAAAAAAGAAACAATGGATCGGTCCCATCTCATATCTCATGGATCATTAATTAACATTTGGTTGCCACCTTTATACTTGGGTTCAAACATCACATTTTCCAGGATTATTAAAAGCCATTACAACAATTTAAATTGAAATGATATTGTCTCAACCTTAATTTTTTATCATTCAACTTTCAATGACTTTGAAAGTTGAAACTATCCTTAGTCTCAACCTTAATTTTTTATCATTCACCTAAAACTAGTCTTGAAGGTTCTTTGCACTTGACCATCATGGAAATGGCCATAATTTTGGCAGGTTTTCAAGATGACCTTGAGAATATTGGGATGAAAGAGGGCGTATTTTCCTACTCTACTGTTCTTTTGGTCCTATGTTTCTTTCGCAAACCCTCATCCTATGTTATGGCTCATGTGCCCCCGATTTGAGATATGTCAAATTGAATTTTTAGACGCTCATAAGGAATGCAAGAAAATGTTTGACAAAATCAGTTGGACGCCTTTTATGGAACGAATGGTGGGTTTTAATGTACAAGCCATAAAAGCAGTCACTATGTCCTTTAATGGAGAAACTGCTAGGGTTGGGGATATCAAGTTACACCTCTCAGAGGAGTTTGTGGCTCATGCTACCCAACTTTCAACGGAGGGGGGGGATGTTTAAAGTCGGTCGAATCCAAAACCAGTCCTTGAAACAATTCTTGATTAAGCCTGGCCAAGAGATTGATGCTACTCATGGCGTTCCCTTTCAACTCATTAAGAAATATTGGCAAGATATACTTGTGTTTATCAACAGGTACATAACATGTGACTGTTGTTTCTCTACGGTATATTTTTATCATTTTAGAATCCTATTGGAATTTAAAGGTCACCCATTGAATCTTCCATATTATCTGTTGAATAGTCTTAAGAAGATGGTTATTGCAGTTCAGAAAATTATAGGGGATGTTGACAAGAATTTTTTTCATTACGGTCTGGTCAAGATTTTAATCCAATGTAAGTTATCTGATTTGGGGGATAACTGGGGTCATTTTTAACTCGTAATCAAATTGGTGAAGACCAAATTTGGCCTAAAATCAAGTCTATAACTAGGAAGAAAAGGAGAGCCTCTGCCCTTGCAAACCCTAAGGACACTTTTCCAGATGAAACCTTGATTGCTTGTGATAACACTGATTCCATGTCATCATATCCTCTGCACTCTCAATTGCATGAGGATAAAACTGAGTGACCTTTGACTACATAGAAGGGTAAAAACTCTCATTTGCATGAGGGTGGGATCAGGCAACTGTTAAAAAAAGATAAGGGTAAAAGGCCTTTGGTCGACAATTTTGAAACCCTTTCCTCTTTTGTCAATAGAATTAAAACTAAGCGTCAGGAACGAGTATTTGAAGCTCCAATTGACTCGGAAACTAGAAGGGTAACTCGAAGCATGGTTGCTTCCCTATTTCAAAAGATGGATTTCAAATATGAAGAACATCAGTTGATTCATCTCACTAATTTAGCAGAGCAATCAATACTACCTGAGTCTGAAGATAATGAAACCCTTAATCAAAGTCAGCCTCAATATATGTATGATTATACCTCCATGACTCGTGAAAGGAATGCACACTCTAAGCATCTTACAGAGCATACAAAGCAGCGGAATGATGGGGTTGAGGTCAATTCTCACGAATCTAATCCTCATGGTGTCAATTCTCCTCATAATGTTAAAAATTGTGCTCTTGTTGTTGATGAAGCACAAGTTCAGAGAATTGGTTACCTTGAGACACAAGTAAAGGAACTTGAGTTGATTAATTCTCTTTCCAAAGATGAAAATAGCAATTTAAGCACTAGTATCACACAATTAATAGAAGAAAATGATCAACATGACTAGGAAGGCATACTACAAGTAGAAAATTGTTAAACTAAGGGTTAAATTGAAAGAGGCCAACAGGATAGCTCATGTATAGGTTTCAGTGGATGCTTCACCTAAAACTTGGCATGTTATATTATTTTTGGCCTTTTCTGGATATATGTTATTATACAGGTGATTATTGGTATGAAAACACCTATCGAATCATATATTTTGTAGGGGTTCTTATTATACTTTTATCTTATTTATTTTGTAGCTGCTGAAAAATACTGAGGTAATTAAAATAATGCCTGAATTTCGATCTATTTTAACAAGTGTTAATTCCAATTTTGTCTTATCTCGAAGATCCTTTTGGATCCTAGACCAATCCAAATGTCCAGGAGATACTTGCTCGTTTAATGAAGATTATAATAAACATCACAAACGTTCTTGGATCTTGTAACTGGTTCTATAATGGAATTTTTTTGTTCAGTTTTGTCATAAATATGGAAGTGCTCGTGCTCTCAAAGGTCAGACTAAGTTATTCTTGGATTTGCGTTAATGGTTGTGAATATTAAAAGGTAGTGATCAACTTCTTATTGGGATGGCATCACATAGTAAGTCCAGCATATCTCCTTCAGCTATTAACAGTGAACTTCTCCTCGAATTTCTCAATACGTGGTCTAATTTCATGATGATGTTTGTGATTAATGTTGACACTACAATTAACCCTACAATCAATTGTTTGGATAGGTGCAAAATAATCTTTTTCGGTAGCACCTACGAGATGTAGTGTTGTTGAAGTTCTTCGTCTTCCCCATGATGAGGATGAGTGACAACCTGTTGAGGGTGTTACTCATGATGTGGTATCCCCAATAGGGATGTTTCGCGGGGGTAATGAGAGGACGAATCTCAAGTGTCGGGATACCTACTTTTTGATGGGATGGCAATTCATGGGATCCAAGAGGAGACCCACCCTTCTCTTAGTGGTCAATGGAAATTGGATCAACTGAATAATCAATATTTACGAGGGTGACCCTAAGGCGAAGAAGGATGGGGGAATCCTTCTAATGTATTTTCTTGATGTGATTGTGAGGTTTGTGGAAACCATCGTAATTAAAGTGTTAAGGGTTACTGGAACCCATTGAATTTTTGGGGGTCAACTTCTCTTGGTGGAGAGGGTTTTGGATAAGGGCCTGATTTAGTTTTGCACACATGTTGTTGGTAAAGATGTTTACCAAGGTCACTGTAGAGGGACATGGGATGTTTACCTACAGTAGGATCTTGTGTTCCTATTTCTTTGAGTGGGTTCCATCACTTTGCCCACCTATGGTGATTCCAATGTGGTGGTTTATTTTTGGTTGAGCTTGAGCGATGGGTAGTCATTTTGATGGATGGTGTTGATGAGCGTGATTTGATAGGCCTAGATGACCAGTAGATTATGCCATGCTTGTATTTCCCAGAGGGTGTAGGACTAGGATGGTGCACACTGAGGTGTCAAATATTTTTTGCTAGGATCTTACATCAACTAAGGTCCGTGACATGAGCGCCCTCTCCACCACCAGCAATAGGACCAACAACACCTGATTAGAGGTCGTGATGCCTCTAGTGATGATACAACCACCACCTTGTTGATGCAATACTGATGATACCAAGGTTCTTATGCATGTGCCAAAAATGGGGCTCGATGTATTTTGTAGTGTTGGAATATTCAATCCCATGAAGGAGAAGGTCTCGCACAAAGCACTTCCTAGACCTATTTATGATGAGGAGGGTTAAATACAAGGATAAACTAAGAGAAATGAGACATAACATCATTCCACGACATTCATTCATCATATAAAACATAACATGCTTGTGCAAACATTATAAAGCATTAGATAACCTCTATAGCATTTATAAGATATACACAAAAAATTTAGGGGGTCGAATAATTCTTCATATTTATTCATTCAATAACCTTCATTACATCTCATATAATCATCTCTATAGCCATCGAATTTTAGTCTACAAAATGACCCACCACATAACTAATACATCAGCAAAGCCCATAACCCAAATACAAAAACTCAAAGACAAAACATCACTTATGATCCATTGGTCTACCACTTGTTGATGCACATTGATTAAATGCATGGATTCCTTGATTCCTTTCTCTTCAACTTGCACTATTCTTGTATAGTCGTGGGAGTGGACCTAATATGGTTACAAGTCCAACCACTTCTGCAACTTCTGCCTTGCTCTCTGTGCAATCTTTCATGACTATGGACCATCCAAAAATGAAGGAGTCGACAGACCCCATCTGCAAGTGTTGACTCATCCATGAGTTAACTCTACTATGTGCTTGATCCTTGTGCATCTTCTAGACTTGATCCTTCAAATGAAAGAGTCAAATTTGGTACCTCTGCTATGGCTCATATCCTCAAAACTTTGAACTCCTCGATATTGCTTTTCCATTTTCACATCAAAATATTAGCACTAGCTATGAAATCCTAGGCCTTCGTACTGTATATCTTGGTGGGATTTTGTTGCTTCAACTGCATCCATTCCATATCTACAAACAAGTTCAATTATTGTAGTTTGAGATATTCGGTTTATGCTTATGGCCTGAGCTCGCAAAGTGTCTTCTTGGTGGCAATAATTTTATCATGCAACTGGTATAGCTCATCGTCAACCTGTTGTGCCTCCTCATACTTCTACTACTAATCTAAAGGGTTGGTGATATTCCCAGATTCTTCCTTGAGTTTCCCAATTTTTCACCGCAATACTTCCACCTCCTATTGTTTCTTCATGAACATGCCAACCCAATCGTTCAGAGCATAAAATATATCTTGGTTGCATTGTGTCATCTGCTGTAGTAGGCCACAAGTGGTAGAGACTTACTTGATCAACAAAGGGACTTGATACATCAATTGTTGTTGTTTTTCATCTCCCTAAATTCTTGTGGTAATGATGTAACAATATTTTGAGTACATCATAATGGGGTTAATGGGATCAATAAAGTCAACCGACCACTTCTCAAACAACTAAAGGGCATGAACAGGATGAAGTGGGATCTCATCTCAATGGGAAGGCATCCCAAATCACTGACACATATCACATGCTCTAGAATATTCTTTAGCATCCTCAAAAATAGTTGGCCACCATAATCATGCTTGTATAAATTTCCTTTCAATAGCTTTTCCCCCAATGTGGCCTCCTGTAACTCATGTTTGGAATTCCCATAACATATCTTGTCTTTAATGATTCATGGGGACACATATACATAAGGTTCCATCAATTCCAAGCTTATATAGTTGTCCTACAATAAAATTATATTTTGTGACTCATATAAAAAGATGGCATTTATAGGTTCCGGTATAGTCTTTTGACGCCATTCCTATTGTTAGAAACAAGGAAGTCTCTTATAAGTGATCTAGAATAGACTCAACTCTAAACAAGGCTACATCAGTTAATTGGTTATTGATCATTCTTTCAAATTCACCTATTTCTAGTCATGAAAGATGATAAAGTCCATGATTATGCTTTCCTAGCTTGATAATTACTTTGAAAGAAAACTCTTGAAACAAGAGAAACCATCTGAAAATCCAACCTTCTAGCACTATATTATTCACTAAATATTTGAGATCTAATGATCTATTAAAAACTTAAAGTATCCTCCCAATAAGTAGAGGTGGAATTTCTACAGATCATACATCATCGTCATATAATCTTCGCATTTTTTCGTTGTGTAGTTGTGCTCGGCCTGTGAGACTTTCCTACTAGCAAAGTAGATAGGGTGGTCAATCTCGCCTTCTCTTAGTTTTTCCAACATAGCTCCAAGGGAAATACCTGATGCGTCAACATGTACATTGAACTATTTTTCCCAGTTAGGGAATTATTATGAGTATTGGAGCATTAACCATTTTCTCCTTCAAGATTAAAAAATCCCTTACATAATTTTTGGTCCAATTAAATACTTCCACCTTCTTTAGGAGTTGTTCCAAAGGAGTTGTACTAGTGGAAGCATAGTTGTGGATGAACCATTTTTAATACCATTTATGAACCAAAGTGGATCGTAGTTGCTTAAAATAAGTTGGGTACAGTAGGTTCACAATGAAAAAAATCTATGCAGGGTCTACCAAGACTTTGTCACGACAAACAATGTAACCCAACAGGTTTCCAAAAGGGACCCAAAAAATGAACTTTTCGCAAATTCAAAGAAATCTATAGCCTGCGACAACGGTCCAACATCAACTGTAGTAGTGCCACATGATCTTTGAGTAGGCTCCATCCGTCCAAATACACTTCCAGGAAATTGTTATCATAAGGGAAATTTTTCACTTCCAGAGGTCTAAAAACCACCAAGAAGGATTAAATATATTCAAAAGATATTGGAAAAATGGATGATATATGCATTGACAGGAAGGAAAACAAGATGGAACCAAGATGCTAAAACATGGGGCATAAGAATAAGGAATATAAGATCCTGAGCGTAAAAGTGGGCGATAAGAAGAGTGGTAGAAGCACCAAATGGAATATGTCCTAAGAAATAGGCAACTAGGAGCCAACAAACGATGGCTATAAGAACATAGAACCCAAGCACAAAACCAAAATAGTCAAAATGGCCATGGGTTGGGACCCAACAATCTCGATCAATGGCTCACTTCCATAGTACCTTGGCAAGGTTCATGATGTTTAGTGATGGGCATCAAGCCGCTGGACAAAAACCATGGTTCCACGTGGCCAATTTTCATAGGAAACACCTTGAAATGGATTCCCCTCAAAAAATATTTTGGTCGAGGTCTTACAACCTATTTGGCGATGGATAGAAACCATGCAATCACCCACTCAGCTATCACTTGTAAGCAACTTGAATGATGCATGGGCCCTCCAAGGATCAAACATGTGTATCCAACTCATCGAGACTGAGTCTCCATAGCAATGCCCGATTACAAGTAGGCACCACGTGTACCAACCCAATGGCGACACATGGCCACCTAGGCCTTGACGACATCATGTTGATGTCATCCAAAAAAATTCCAAATGAAGTACCTCCATGTGTTTCAATTCAAATTTGAAATTCTAGAAAGGGAATGCGGCCAGTAGAGCACCTATATATTGCATCAAAAGAGGAATGCTCCCTATCGAATATACTAATGACAAGACTTATGTGCACACTTGTCAAGAGCTTGAATCTATAGTCTAAATGGGCAATTCCGACTGCAATCTTAACTTGAAATCGCCTCTCTACTTTCTGTAATAAATCAAAGGTTAAGATGGCCTCCTCAGCAGGCCCTAACCCACCTCCACCTCAGACTAAAGTTAACCCCAAAGAGGAACACCTTGGAGATCGAGAAGTCGAATTCTATTACCCCTCTATATTTATTCCTGATCTAATCCAATCAATCAAGGAAGCGAAGTCTAACCATGCCAATAGGTACGAATTTTTTCACCTGTGGGATTCAAACCTTTCTTTGGCATTTTTCCTTAAAACCCCCCATTTCTTAGAGTTTGCAACCTGGTGCATGATCAATTATTCACTTGAGAAGAGAGCTATAATGTATTTAGATGCCACCTATCCCATTTGTATTATCTCAATACCCCAAATGTTATACTTCCCCAATCATCCAAACTTGCAGCAATCGGATGATAAGGTTGTAGCCCAAAATTAATAGGCCCTTTCCCAAGATGAAAAGAGTTAATTGTTAACCAATCATCAAAATAAGGACACCCCAATCCTTGAAAACCCATCACCATTTAAATCCTCTATGTGTATTGAGAATTCCAGGAAGTCTCTTGCCCCAATGTGCCAAATATTAGGATATGACAATGACATGGGAGTAGATGGCACTTTATTAGGCTTCCTTGCAAACTTGACCCCACCTTCAGGCTTAATTATCACAAATTTTTACCGCTGTCAATTCCTTTCTGATAACATCCATGTTCACCTAGAAAAGTTCCATGCTCTTATATACTTCAAATACCCATCCTTTTTTTTCTATATTCGGTAATATACCACAATGCCTCATACTTTGAAGATTTGGAGTTGAAGACAAAATATGAAATAGGAGTACAACCGCTAGTCTATGAATGAACCAACTTGGTTATCGGGAAAACTAAAAATCAGCGTTCCTAGGCCTTTGTGGACATATTCATGTATGTTGTATGCTTCCTCTTGCACAGTGATCCCATTCCCAGTATATTTCCACAATACAAATAGTTTTTGCAATTGAGTCCAAACACTAGAATAACGGATTGGTTTGTGTTTGAGGATCATATAGTGATAATAATTTATGGGTTTGAAGTTGAACCTTACCTGCTACCTGCATTCCTTACCCCAATAATATTCTCGCTAGAATACATCAAGCAAAGGTTCCTCTCTTATCAAGTACATTTTGTCAATCTCAAACATCCTATAACTTTCAAGTTTCCCAAGGAAGTGTCCCCCTTTCTGAGTTAAGACTAGGAATACCTTAGGACAAGTAGAAGAGATGTTGAAGCAACTATGCTTGTCAAAAGGACAAAAATGGGATTATGACCCCCATCATATTATATCAAGGAAAAGGAAGGAAAATAATTCTATTTACAACCGTCAAACCAACGGAAAATGGGAAAAAATAGAAAATATTGACACCTGGAAACATGTAGACAATTTCTCATGCACTGATACTAAGAAATACACACAGGGAAAGGATGATAAAACATGAAGTCAAACTATAGTGGTCCCCACACCACATAAACAAGAATTAGGGGCTAAGAGGACATCATCAAAGACACATAATATATGGATATAGATGATCCTGAGATAGAACATGTCAGCAAAGGTCAAGGGTACCTCAAGTGAGTCAGAGGAAACTTCCAGCCAATCAAAAGCAACCTCAAAACTACCAATGGTAACAATAAAACATCTCTCTTCAGCAGTCTTAGCCACATTAGAGGCATAGCCTAGTTCTTCATCCACATGGACTACTAAAAAACAGTCTACCCTGTTTTGACATTCCATGGACATAAAGAGGTAGAATATGGATATCATGAGGGATACCTATCCAAAGAAGTGGCCAGAGATGATCCAGAATAAGATTCTCTCAGTATATGACCACAAAGAGGGAACTTTTAAGATGGAAATTTTAGATCCCAAGTTCCCTATATAAAAAACATATGATGATTATAAAGAAACACACATCAAATTCAAATTTGATGATATCAACCCTATTGACAGTTTATTTCTATAGGCAATATAGAGAGATGGTATGTAAGGATGTCCCTTAATATTCAACCGACGTCATAAAAATGTAACTAATGGTACATAATATTGAGAAACAACTAAATCTTGAGAAAATGGCCACAAGAACCAAACAACTCATAATTAAAGAGTTGGAGTAGCAGGTTGTTACCCCTAGGGTCAAATCCCACTGAATTATTCCTCGTGCAATATTTAATTCAACGGATAGATAATGAAATTTTAGTTCTAAAAAATAAGATGAAGGTGACTAATGTATAACATGTATAGAATCTTGAGTTGATGGTGTTGCAGGAGGAGAAACAAAAGGTATAAAAATAGATGTTGGATTACAAAGCCTCAATGGAGCATTATAGAGATAAAGTAATTGATCTAAAGCTTCAAGTATCAAGATTGGATCTAGAAAAAACTATAATCACTACACATACCACTCCACAATCCAATGAGGGGGTAGGTAAATTCATTATGGATATGACCATGAAACAAATAGATATAGATAGAATGAAAAAGAGGTTGGGGAGAAATATGGGAAAATTGCAGAACTTGATAGTGATGTGAAAGAAAAAGAAGAGAAAGTAAAGTAGCTAGAGCAGGTTAAAGATGAACTACAACAAGAGGTGGTGTCACTATCCAAAAATATTTACATGGAAACCCCCCCTCAAAGAAGCTAAGCATACATTGTGGGATAAAATATCAGAATTCATAATTGCACAATGGGATAACTTTGAGTTGATCCAAGATGAGTTGGAATCGCAACCTATTCTACATCAGAAATCAAAAGAACCTTAGCTGATATAGAAGCAAAACTAGATATTGACAACAACATAGTCAAATTTTGAAATAGCATAACAAAAAATCAATTGCAAACTTTGGGGGCTACATATAGGACCCACATAATTACAAAGGCATATAAAGTTATATCAAATAAAACTTTGCTGACAAGGGCTCAAGCTACGGTGCACATCATAACAACATAAATTGCTTTTCAAAATATTGTTTAAGGATGCACTAGCAAGAGGAATATCGTCCCCTTGAGATGGGAATGGTGACTTATATGATCATGGGAAATACCAAGAACAATTAAATGATAAAACAAATAAAGATGACAAGCTTGAAGGCATGCATGAGAACTTGAAAGGGGAAACCATAAGACAATTACTAACAATTACTATCAATAGTATTTGAGCTATTAGATAGTGTAATCTTACATTCAAAAGTATTCCACATATATCATATGAAGACTTTACTAATGTAGAAATAGCAGTAAATGCTATGAAGAATCACAAGTATCCAATGGGAAAACATTGGCAAGATATTGCCAAGTATGCTAAGGTGATTCAGCCAGCTCGAGGACAACCTTGAACATCGTGTAAAGGATCAACACATCAAGATTGAGTAAGGAGGTGAGTTGGGTGTACAAATAAAAAAATAAATAGCATTTGAGGAGGCATATAGGAGAAGTTGGCATAAAATAAAGGAAAATCGGGGCAGCATAGAAAGAGAAAGGTAAATCAAGAAGCTATTTTGAGGTAACCAGTAAATAGGGGTAGTATCAAGAAGTAGCCAACAGCTATAAAAGGAAAATTTGGATCCTAGCAGCATTATAAAACATTTTTTGGAGAGGGAGAGGGACTCTCTAGAGACTGCAGGATCACATTGTATTAGGAATAGGTAGGTTGTGAACAGATAGAAATATCCATGAGATTAAAATATCAAGTTTTTGTCAGCCTATAAAACTCTTCTTCTATTATTGTAATCTTCTAATGTAAATTCAAATCCTTCTCTGATTTTGTAATACTTCTTGATATTAATAAATATTTGAGCAACCTGTTGTTTCACCATATTCATGGAATTGATGTGTTGAGTATCAAATGTGGAATGATGATTTCATTTGTGTGACCTAATTTTCTCATAGATGTTTGTCTGGTTGAATAGTATATTAAGGTTTCATTACTGTTTAAATGTGTGAATGTCTTAGCTACCATTTCTATGAGCTATCAAGATTTAAATTACATTTATTTGAACTATTGAATTCTTTATTGCTCAGCACATTTTCTGTCATATGGAATTTTCAAATTTATCCCTGAGGATGCCTTACACACTTCATTTTGTCCCATAATCTTCTCCATTCACCTCATACTATATTGATTAATGAATATAAACCTGGTAAATGCCTCTAAAGTAGAAATTTTAGTAATCAACCATCCTTTGTCCTTTACATCTACAAAATTTCAAATAAAATCAAGAAAACCCTTTTTCCAAAAAAGATTGTGCTCTAAATTTGAAATAAATTGAGCTACAACATGCCCTAGCATAGTTCCATAACATCTCAGGGGACAACAAAACTTGTGAATGAATTGTTTGAAAGTTGTTATTACAATCTGTGAAAAAACTGTAGGAGCATTCTTCAATCCAAAGGGAATAACATTATAAGTGAAGGGTCCCCGCTATGTAGTAAAGGTTGTCTTATTATTATCTTCTTCCACAATTTGTACTTGGTGATACCCTAAGAATCCATCTATAAAATAATAGGCCTCATTCCTGGCTAGTTGGTCCATAACTTCATCATTAAAGGGCATTGGAAATTAATCATGAACACATGTGAAATTCACAATTCGATAACCGACATAGACCCTAATGTACTCAATGTCATTATAAATTTGAATTACGACTGGATTAATCCAATTGGATTCATCTACATGGAAAATCAAGCCAGTATTCAATATCCAGTCAATTTCCTTCTTCACTTGTTCTTTAATTCAGGGTTTCAATCAATAGGGTTGTTCCTTCACCGATTTTGCATTAGGTTTCAATGCAATCTTCATTTGACCTAGATCTCCCTAAATTCCTTTGAGCTCTGTAAAGCTTCATGGGAATAAATATTTGTACTCTTTTAGAGTTGATATGATCTATGACACGGTCCGATCATCCCAATAATCTCATATGGCCGCCATTTTTTGTTTATCTTTTATACCAATATTTACTCTCCGCAACTTTAAAGGTTGCATACACAAACTCCTATCCTCCTCTAGGTTTTTCCTGTCACACCTAGTGGGATATTCATTGAAGGTTAGATGTTGTAAATGTTCTAGATCATTAGTTTTAGGATTCTCCTTATCTATATTTGTGCAATAGAGAACTGACTCTATCCTCCTTATAGGGATGGGTAAGCTAGCTAATTCATGATGGAGCGGGAAAATATATGGGATTCCTGTTACTGTTATAAGTACAACTGAGAGGGGGGGGGTGACTCAATTGTATTTTTCTTAAACAATTTTAGTCCCTTTTATAACTTCATTATCATTAAAAATTATTGTCAAGATAATGAACAAGATAAGCAATAGAACAAGTAATCATCAATCACACATATGATGTACACAGACACAAATATTCATGAGGAAACCCATAAAGGGAAAAAACCTCTTCTTCTTAGAATGATAAGTAGTCTTTTAACTCCTGTACATCATTTAATTTTGAGCACCAACTCAAGATGAGGCTACAACCTCTGTTTAACAAGCTGCAATTGTTGAGAACACCAACTCTCATGTTTTTCTAGCACCCACTAGAGGGAAGCATCAACCTGATTTACAGAGGAAATCAATCCTCCCTAGCACCTCCCTTCCACCCTAGCAAGAATTTTTCAGTCGATTATATCACACTAGTTCAGATAAATCAATACATACTCTTTTCATTTTTTGTTCGGTGTTGCTACAGCTTGGGTTTCTGGGCATTCTATTTTTCATTAAATCGAACCACACATTTTTCTTCTGAATTGTTAAGAATTTTTCGGTCAATTATATCACACTAATTCAGATATATCAGTACATACCCTTTTCATTTTTGTTCCGTGCTGCTACAGCTTGAGTTTCTGGGCATTCTGTTCTTCATTAAATCGAGCCATACATTTCTGTTTTGAATTGTTTTCTTTGAAGCACAACTTCATCAGCAACCACTCCTCTTCATCCTCTCAATTCTCTCACTAATTTTGTTCTCATCAATTGTTTTTTATAGATGTTGAAGTTAAATGCCTCAGTCTCTTTAACTTCTAGATATACCAATTCTAAAACTGAAAATGTCTCTTTAACTCCCAATTCAAAAATTGAATTGTCTCTTTGACTTCCAGAATTTACACGCTGTAACTGACTAATTAAAAAATAAATAAGTGTTTGTGAGTCGCAGCTTGTCTGAGTCATGGTTGTTTGAGTCACGACCATCTAAGTCTCAGCCGTCTGAGTCGCGGTTGTCTGAGTCATGGCCGTCTGAGTCTCAGTCGTCTAAGTCACGGCCGTTTGAGTCGTAGCCATTTGAGTCACAGCCGTCTGAGTCGCAGCCGTCTGAGTCGCAGCTGTCTGAGTTGCAGCCGTCTGAGTCACATCTTTTCTAAGTCACAGCTATCTGATTCATAGCCGTCTGAGTTGAAGCCCTCTAACAACATTCTTTTCTTGTATTTCAATCTCAACCACCAATGACAACTGAATCAAAGTGCCAAAAATCTCCCCCATTGGCATTGATGGAAACCTAAAATTTATGATGTTGCAAGTGTAATCACCAACTGCTTGTTATCTACAACTACTTTAACTTCTCCCCCTTTGACATCAATGTCAAAGAAAACATGACAATACATCTCCCCCTATCAAGATTAACTTAGAAATCAGCAAAGAAAACATTCTGAAACCATCTCATAATTACATCAGATATGCAATAAGCACAAACTCCCCCTGCCAAAGTGAACAAGTTAGTTGGAACAAGATATGACACCCAACTTCTGACGTAGATATTCAAACTGGATTTTGGATAAGGGTTTAGTAAAGATATCATCAATCTGTTCTTTAGAAGGAATGAAATGTAATTGGACAACTCTGTTTGTAACCTGCTCCCTTAAAAAATGATACTTGATTGGAATGTGTTTGATCTTGGAATGAAGAACATGGTTCTTTGACACACTAATGGCACTTGTGTTATCACAGTGAATAGGAATAGGCTCAGAATATTTCACCTCCAAATCAGTAAGAGCTTGTATCATCCATAATACATGTGTACAGCATGTTGCAGCAACTATGTATTCAGCCTCAGTAGTAGATAGAGAGATAGAACCTTGCTTTTTACTCATCCATGCTACTAATGAATCGCCTAAGAAGAATGCACATCCACTAGTGCTCTTTCTTTCATCCAAACAGTTTGCCCAGTCAGCATCTGAATATGTAATCAACTGAAAGTTTTGATTCCTAGGATACCAAAGACCATAAGTCATTGTGCCTTTCAAGTATTTGAAAATTCTCTTCACAGCTACCAAGTGACTTTGTTTGGGAGCATACTGAAATCTTCCTACCATTCCAACACCATGCATGATATCAGGACGAGTTGCTGTAATATATAGAAGACTGCCTATCATTGACCTGTATGTTCTTTGATCAACATCTGGTGAGATATCATCTTTGCTAAGCTTGTAGCCAACAATCATAGGGGTACTAATAGGTGAAGAATCCTCCATTTGAAATTTTTTCAACATCTCCTTCAGATACTTCTCTTGAGAGATAAATAGACCTTCAGAATTCTGATTGATTTGAAGACCAAGAAAGTATGATAATTCTCCAATCATTGACATTTCAAATTCATATTGCATGGCATTATCAAAACACTGGACAGAATATGCATTAGTACATCCAAATATATTGTCATCAACATAAACTATAACAATTAATAAATCATCACCTTCACTTTTGATGTACAAATTGCTATCAACAGTGCCTTTCTTGAATCCTTTTTCTTGTAAATATTTATCCAATCTGTAGTAACAGGCTCTTGGTGCTTGTTTCAATCCATATAGTTCCTTCTTTAGTTTGCAGACATAATCGTGATTGTCTGTCAGTGAAAAACCTTCAAGTTTCTCCATATACACTTCTTCTTCTAGATCTCCATTTAGAAAAGCTGATTTAACATCCATTTGATAAACTTTGAAATTTTTGTGACATGCATAAGCAAGAAACATTCTTATAGCTTCCATTCTTTCCACAGGTGCAAAAGTCTCATCAAAATCTTGTCCCTCAACTTGTGCAGACCCCTTGCAAACCAATCTGGCTTTATTTCTCACAATTTGTCCTTTTTCATTCATCTTATTCTTAAATACCCATTTGGTACCTATCACATTCTTATCTGCCGATCTAGGAACAAGTTCCCAAGTATTATTCTTTTCAATCTGATCAAGCTCTTCATTCATGGCTTTTAGCCAATCTTCATCTTCACTAGCTTCATAAAAATTCTTGGGTTCTATTATAGATAAAAAGGCAATGTGAGACTGTTCTGCATCTTTGAGTAACTTTCTTCTTGTCTGCACACCTTCATTCTTGTCACCAATGATCTGACTTTTAGGATGATTTTTCTGAATAATTCTCGAAGGAGGTTTTACTGATTGCTACTGTGAGTCTGCATCTTCATTCTCTGATTCAAATTCTTCTTTTTCTGATTATTGGACATGTTCTTCTTCATCTTCAGTTGTATCCTCTGTACATGATTCATCATTGTTTATCTGAGTGTCTTTTTCATGACTCCCTTCATCTACTTTAATATCAATGCATTCAACCATTTTATGCAACCTCTTATTATAGCATCTGTATCCTTTGTTGTTTGTAGCATAACCTAAGAAAACACCTTCACCATCCCTGTCATCATATTTACCAAGATGCTCATCATTGTTCTTGATATAACACTTCATTCCAAAGACTTTGAAATGCTTGATTGTAGCAAGTCTCCCAAACCATAATTCATAAGGATTTTTATCACTATTTGGCCTTAAGTGAGCTTTGTTAAGTATATGAACAGCTGTATGAATTGCCTCTACCCAAAATCCCTGAGATATATTCTTTTCTTTCATCATCGATCTTGCCATCTGCTGAACTGATCTATTATGTCTCTCAACCACTCCATTTTGCTGTGGAGTCCCTGGAATTGTATACTCTCTTTTGATACCATGTTCATCAAAAAATTCCTTGAAATGCCTTGAGCTAAACTCTCCTCCTCTATCTGACCTTACTGCTTTCAGTCTTCTTCCTGTTTGATTCTCGGTTAGAACTTTAAATACTTAAAAATTTTCAAATGCTTCAGAATTCTCTTTCAGAAAAGCAACCCAAGTAAGTCTAGAATAATCATCTATAACCAACATAAAGTAATTCTCTTTTCTTGTACCTTCCTTCCTTGATGGTCCACACAAATCCATATGCACTAACTGAAGAGGTTTATCTAAAGATGGAAAGCTCTTGGATTTGAACTGTGTTCTTGTTAGTTTTCCCATTTGGCAAGGTTTACAGACAACATCATATGGTTTTGATATATTTGGGAAATATTTCACTACTCCAATGTTTCTAAGCTTGATTAAATGATCAAAATTTAAATGTCCAAGTATTCTATGCCATAGCCAGCTCTCATCATACTTGCTTAGATGGCATTCCTCCTTTTCTTCTTTCAAGACATAAACGTTGTTTTATGTTCTTATACCTTTGGCAACTAATTAACCTGAGTTTACAGAATTTATCTTACAATCTTTAGCAGTGAAAACCACTTCACACCCCCTGTCACAGACCTGACTGACACTAAGAAGATTATGTTTTAAACCATCCACAAACAATACATCTTGAGCTTTCCCTTTGCCATTACTCAGACTTACCATTCCTTTGCCTCTAATTTTTCCTGGAGCATCATTTCCAAAAGTTACATTTCCTGATTTGTGTTCTCTTAGAGACAAAAACTTACTTTTATCCCCAGTCATGTGTTTGGAGCATCCACTGTCAATATACCATGGGTCCTTCTGTCTTTGAGTAGAAAGCACTAAATCACATTGATTGCTTTCTTTCCTCTTCCACACTTTTCTTTCAGCTAAATAATTCACTCTTGAATCTGTTTTGTAGTTCTTCAAATAACATTTTGTAGCCTTGTGTCCAAAGTTATGACAAACATAGCATTCTAGCTCATTGTACAGAAGATCAAAACGATTGACATTTCTATCATGAATTCTTCTTATGATTGTTGATAGAGTATGATAGTTTTGATTACTCACTGACTGTTCCACTCTATGTTGCAGCATTTGATTCTTACTAAATATTCTTTGTTGCATGTTTCTAGGATTAAATATACAGATTGTAGCTTTGTGACCAAAGCTAGAACAACAATAACAGTAACCATTAAAGAAATTTTGATACCTGGATCTTAGCTGTCCTCTTGGAATTGGTTGCCTTGTCATTCTATATTGTATATCTTCTTCATGCTTTCTTGACTGCAGAGTATTGGTTTTTGTTCCTGTAACTATATCATTTTTATCATTCATTAGATTGTCATTACTGTTGGTTTTATTTGCTTCAGCTTTGATGGAGATTGCAGACTTTGTGAATTCTGATTTCTTGTTGCTTTGAAAGTTGATCACCTTAGTTATTTCTTTTTTCTCTGAGTGACTGCTACTTGAACCTTGTTCATAGCCTAAACCAAATTTAATCAAAGGAGATCTTTGCTTACTCAAGATATCATTTAACTCTTTTGAGGCTTTAATACTTGAACAATTCTGATGATACAAAGTTTGGAATTTCTCTAATTCTTTCTTCACAGTCACCACTTCTTCCTCTAACTTTTCACAGCTTGTTTTACTTTCAGCCAGTCGTTGTTTAAGAACGTCTTCTATTTTCTTTGCCTCTTCTAGTTCTATTTTTACCAAAATATAGTTTATACTAGGTTCTTTGTCATTCTTTTCATACTATATCAGCAATTGTTTTTGTTTTCTCTTCTTTAACCTGAGTCTATCAATTTCTTCCAATGCACTAATCAACTCACCTTCCATATCAACTACAACATCTTCATCACTCATGTCACTTTTTGCATATTCAATGTCAAGATCTTCTATGGCCATAAGCATAAAATCATTCATTCTATATTCACAAGATGAATTGCTATCTATATCCTCTAAGGAGACATCATCATTTGCACACAAACTTTTCTTTTTATTGTATTTCTTAAATTTGTATTTCTCTTCATCATCAGAATTCTGATCTTTTTTCTTGTGAGGACATTTAGAGGCAAAATGACCTATCTTACCACAGTTAAAACATTTAAAAGGTAGCTTGTCTCTATATTTACCTGATCCTTTCTTCAATCTTCTTACAAATTTTGCCTCAATCTCATCTGCTCCAGAATCAATATTCTTATCTGCTTTAAAGGATGCTTCTCTAGTGATGAGTTTATCTATACTAATCCTCATTTCATAAGCAGTTAGAGTTCCTAGGAGTTGATCAATACCCATATTTTTAAGATCATTTAACTCTTCTATTGCTGAAACTTTGGGGTTAAATTTATCAGGCAAAGATCTTAAAAATTTATGAACTAAGGATGCTTCCTCAATTGTTTCACCGAGGCCCTTCATAGCATTCACAAGCTCTTCAACCCTTAGGAAATATTTACTAACAGTCTCATCCTCATTCATCTTTAGTTGTTCAAATTTCAACCTGTATGTTTGCAGTTTGGCATCTTTTACTTTCTCATTCCCTTCATAGCTGCTTATAAGTTTGTCCCACATTCCTTTGGAAGATTCAAGATGCATCACTTTTACAAATTCAGCTTCTGCAAGACCACTGAGAATGGCATTTATTGCTTTTGCATTAAAAGTAAATTCCAATGTGTCATCTTTGGAGGCTAGTACAATGGGCTTTACATATCCAGTTTCAACTACATCCCATACATCAGCACCTAAGGACATTAGATATGTTCTCATTCTAACCTTCCAGAAAGAAAAATTTGTTCCATCAAATAGAGGATCCTTATTGGTTGAATTTCCTTCATGACTAGTCATGTTTAAGCTCACAGATCTACCTTTAAATAAAAGGAACTGGCTCAGATACCAATTGTTACTGTTATAAGTACAACTGAGAGGGGGGGGTGAATCAGTTGTATTTTTCTTAAACAATTTTAGTCCCTTTTATAACTTCATTATCATTAAAAATGATTGTCAAGATAATGAACAAGATAAGCAATAGAACAAGTAATCATCAATCACACATATGATGTACACAAACACAAATATTCATGAGGAAACCCATAAAGGGAAAAAACCTCTTCTTCTTAGAATGATAAGCAGTCTTTTAACTCCTGTACATCATTTATTTTTTAGCACCAACTCAAGATGAGGCTACAACCTCTGTTTAACAAGCTGCAACTTGTTGAGACACCAACTCTCATGTTTTTCTAGCACCCACTAGAGGGAAGAATCCTCTCCCAATATTCAGGCATCAACCTGATTTACAGAGGAAATCAATCCTCCCTAGCACCTCCCTTCCACCCTAGCAAGAACTTTTCAGTCGATTATATCACACTAGTTCAGATAAATCAATACATACTCTTTTCATTTTTTTTTCTATGCTGCTATAGCTTGGGTTTCTGGGCATTCTATTTTTCATTAAATCGAGCCACACATTTTTCTTCTGAATTGTTAAGAATTTTTCAGTCAATTATATCACACTGATTCGGATATATCAGTACATACCCTTTTCATTTTTGTTCTGTGCTGCTATAGCTTGAGTTTCTGGGCATTATGTTCTTCATTAAATCGAGCCATACATTTCTATTCTGAATTGTTTTCTTCGAATCACAGCTTCATCAGCAACCACTCCTCTTCATCCTCTCAATTCTCTCACTAATTTTGTTCTCATCAATTTTTTTTTATAGATGCTGAAGTTATATGCCTCGGTCTCTTTAACTTCCAGATATACCAATTCTAAAACTGAAACTGTCTCTTTAACTCCCAATTCAAAAATTGAACTGTCTCTTTGACTTCCAGAATTTACATGCTGTAACTGACTAATTAAAAAATAAATAAGTGTTTGTGAGTCGCAGCTTTTCTGATTCATGGTTGTTTGAGTCGCAGCCGTTTGAGTCTCATCCATCTGAGTCGTGGCTATCTAAGTCACGGCCATCTGAGTCTCGGCCATCTGAGTCATAGTCGTCTGAGTCGCGGCCGTTTGAGTCGTAGCCATCTAAGTCGTAGTTGTCTAAGTTGCAGCCGTCTGAGTCACAGCTTGTCTGAGTCACGGCTATCTGAGTCACAGCCGTCTGAGTCGCAGCTGTCTGAGTCGTAGCCGTCTGAGTCGCAGTTGTCTAAGTTGCAGCCGTCTGAGTCACAGCTTGTTTGAGTCACAGATATATGAGTCACAGTCGTCTGAGTCGCAGCCGTCTGAGTTGTAGTTGTCTAAGTCACAGCTGTCTGAGTTGCAGCCATCTAACAACATTCTTTTCTTGTATTTCAATCTCAGTCGCAGCTTTAGTATACTAAAGTTGGTATGGTCTGAGTCACCCGCCTTGTCTGCTTTCCAACCATCAATGACAACTGAATCAAAGAGCCAACAATTCCCATGTTCCAAAACTTTTCAGTGAAGAGATTTTCCTTAGTCATTGTCAGAGCATCCGTAATAGGTTCATGTGTCATGACAAAAGAAAAACCTTGACAAAAATTTTGCACTCAACTTCCTCCAACAATTAGTTTTCCTCTGTGTCTCTTCGTGCAGGTACCAATCCTTAGGAATGGACCCCAATTCATGGAAGAAATGGTGAGCCAAAAATTATGGATGCAATCCATCAATGGTCCATTGTCATTCACATTGTTCAATGTGAACAAAGGGATATGTATCACCTATATAAATTTCTGCTACCGATTTGGTATGCTTGGAAGGGAAAAACTAGATTACTAGTTGTTTCAGCCACATTCTAGGTAGGTATATCATCCTTATGTGTATCCCACCATATGGTGGAGGTTCCTTTGAGTGCCACATCCAAAACATATATCCACTGATTTTCTGCAACATGGGTATTCATTTCCTTAAAATCATTCAAGTTGTTAACGCCATCATACATTAGAGGATCCAAAACTTCTACTTTGATCCATTGGATTGAATTTATCATTGCACAATGTCAGGAAGATAGTTCATGTTTCCCATTCTATCAATCATTCAATGCATATTTGGAGTAACTATCAAAAGAGTGAATTCTTCTCCAACTAACAAATACGTATGCTATAGGATTCACATAATCCTCCCTTTTTCTTTCCCTCATAGTGTAAATGTTGTCTAGAACATCTGTTTCCATATTATCATGTACTGGTTCAATGTACCTTGGCCCCTGGAGTGGATCCATAGGTTATGTAACCTTCAGGAAATTGGATTCAAAGGTCATAGTTCTATTCTTGAGGTCAGTCTCTCTATAGTTTTCACAGGCCCATTTTGTCCCCAATAAGGTCGAATATGGATCATTTCCACCCATAATCTCAATTACCTCGAAATCAATGATGGTATTCACACATGCTAGGTCCACTTCGGCATTGTCCAATTGGACAATAGAAAATATGTGATATTGGTTATCCATCCTTAATTGAATAGAATATACCATAGCCTCCCAAGACTTATTTGGAAGTATGTTAATATCATATCCAAAATAAATCACATTCTTGGTATCATATCCATGCACTTGAGCATCTAATATGAATTCCCATCTAGTCTTTTTCTTCCTTATCTTCTGCACAAACTGATTTTTTCTTTTAGGAAGACGGGCACGTATCTCTTCATTTTATTCCATAATGCTAGAAATTGCTCGAATAGTTTTTTGCAACTTGCAAGTTACATGTTCATCCTCCAAAATGTCTGCCAACAAACTAAACCATAGAGAAACAAGGTATTTTATCATACCTAAGGATCTTGGATCCCTATTTCTTACGCAATTCCTTAGAGGTGGCACATCACATGTTTAAGCATTCTGGTATGGTTCCGCAACATTTTTTCCAATGTAGTGGGCATATGCTGAAGCATTTTGGTGGAATCCATGAAAATCTCTTTATGTTGGACTGGATCAAAATTCATTGCTCATAGAGTTGCTTTCCATATGTCAGGAAAATCTCGTCTGTTCAAATATTGACTCCTCCTAGCTCCTGCTCAAGTGACAGTGAGTCCTACTAAACTGTGGTCACTGAGATTTAGAATTAATTAAATTTGTTGGTTTCCATGTGTGATATTCCCATTTTGTAATAAGATCCAAGCATTCTTCGATGCTTTGAGTGTTCATTCTGCAATAGTTGCACTATCGTATTCTAGGGAGGGGACAATCTCAGTGTAAATGTACTATCTCCTAACAATTGTAACAATTTATCAGACCTCCATGTCTTCCTCCTCTACTAGGTTTGAAACCATGTATTCATCCTCTACCACCTCCTCTTCCTTGCAATTTATATTGATCTGATATTTGGTATATAGATCGATCCAATCTTTCTGTCAGGGTCTCCAAATCCCTGCACTTGTATGTACTATGTACGGTAGACCCACAAAATTCACATTATACAGTGTTCGGTACCAAGGAATAGTTCTATAGAAGGGGCCAAAGTCATGGTGGGTATCCAAATGCTTTGTAGATATCACAATATTCACTCAGAGAATAATTTTGAGGATTCTGATATGTTGGGCATCCAGCCACTCGGAATGGGTTTGATACAGACACTTGTGCAACAACCATAATCAACCCACTAGTAAACGGACATCCTACCAGGTGTTGTTCGGGATTTTAACCCTATAGTGGGGATATGGACACTACCACCTGGGCGGGGTTGATAGGTAAATACATTATTTGCATTACAACTAGTTCTTGCAAATGACAGAGATTGGGATATCGAAAGACATACCTTTAACTGACGGCTGGTCCTAGCTTTCACTTGATCTCCCGCTTGACGAACCTGCAATACAAAGGATACCTTCCTCGGCGTATCTTGACCATATAAAATATGATGAAATTATAAATCAATTTAACATCAAATATAATCAAGCATTAAACCAAACAGACATACAATCTAATACATATCTGATTTGGGACAAGAAGGGTATTTCGACCTTTTTATTGTCAAAGAAACATGAATCAGTACAATATACCTGACGTATCGAGATGTTTCTGCAACCTGATCCTGGGCTCCTGCTCTTCACTCTGACTTGGGACTTTCCTCCAGCGTAATAGTGCTTAAAGATTTTCTTCTATGTCTAGTCCTATCTTTCTATCTAAGACTAGTCTCCTCTCATGGATCGTCCTTGTATTTATGGGACAAGGTAGGAAGTTGCAATCGAGAGGTGGTTGAATTGGGAGGTTGGGGAAGTTGCAGAGCCAACTTCAACTAATCCCAATTCATCAATTTAATATATTTTTTATTTCATCTTGAGATTTGCGCAAGTTTCTCAAGACATAGTAGCGCACAGTATGCAACTTTTGTACTTTGCAAGAATTTTCAAGGTGTGTGCTAGTTTCACTTGAGGAAAGTAGGGAATACTAGCAGATGTGCGTTGGTTTCCCCTGAGGAAAGTAGGGAATACTAGAAGATGTGCGTTGGTTTACTGCCCACATAGTAGTGCACATGTCAAAAGATCAGGGAAATCAGGGAAATTCTCAGCTTAAGAGAGTAGGTTCAATCCATAAATCATCCAAGGCAATCTAGCTCTTCAATCCATGTTGTCCTTTTGTGTGATCGACAGCATAATGTGATCACGGACGGATAAATGCATATTTGACCTATAACAAATGCCCCCTAATGTGTGAGGTCAGAGGGAAACGATGGCCGAAATACATTATAAGTCCAAGTCAAAGGAGGAGCAAGAAACCGCAGAACCAAGTCACAAAAACACTTGAAACAACGATCAAGGTCAGCGAGCAATTACAATATTGACATCATATAGATGTGTAGTATGATCTCCGATACATAACTAGGAGATGTATATATAGAGCATGGCCACTAAAATACAAGCGTGGATCCATGTCAAAATGAGAGATCATAGCCATAACAACAAGCTGGATCTATGTCTCATAAAGAGCCAAAATGAGTGAGGCTCAGTCTTGCGAAACTTGGGTGATAACATAAATATGATGATGTTATCAAAGTCCCAAGGTCTTCATCCAAACAACCCAAGGTACAAACCCTAACCATGTGAATAAATGAGCTGACGTCGAACATGGGGGGTATCGTTTGATTACCGGTCATTGATGTATACCTTTAACAAACGCGAGGGATTCCATCAATAATGATAATGGGGCCCAAGGTACCTAGTACGATCCAACAAGTGTGAATAAGAGGACTTGAAGTCGAACGTTTGAGGAACCTGTCGAATAAGAGACATTGATGTATTCCCATTTATTCAACAGCGAGGGAAACTGCCACTAATGATTGCAATCCCCAAGGTACTAACTAAAACTCTAAACTTCGTTCCCAGGGAATAATGAGCTGAAGTCAATGGGAAGAAGTATGTTGGAAGGGAGGCCTTAATGCATCCTCCATCATCCAACACGAAAAACACTCACAGGTATGAGATGATGTGGAGTAGGACAAGTAACAAGATGAAACAACTGACACCAAGATGGCCGACACATGAAGTCAAGGTAAACTACAGAATGGCCAACACGGGTTGTATCCTTGAACATTGAGCACGACACAAAGTGACTTAGGCAGCTTTCAACATGAGGGTAAAATGATATAAATCTGCCATGTAGGAGACATAACAGACCCTCCATATGATTGGAAGAATAACCAATCGGGGGAGTAAAAACTCGGAGATCAGGTTCACCCTAAGGCCAAAAACTAAAACCCAACTGACATGAAAGACTCAAGTAGGTGTTGTGTTCAAGGACATGACTGACTTAACTGCCTTTGAAACTGAAAAAGATGTGATATACCCTTCTTATCCTTTATTCTTTTTGGTAAAAGAATGTTCTTCTTGTTGTTTTAATGAGTCCAAGAAAAATAGAAAACTCAATAGGTCCAACCATGTAATAGTTTAACGAGCCCATGGGAGGAAGACTCGGAACCTTCTTCATTTTTTAAAGAGTTCGAAGAAGAGATAGATGAATACTCTGTAGTACTGATCTCTGGATATTAATATCGAGCCGAGATCTGTTCTTGCTCACTGGTGTTTTCAATTTTAAGGAGTCTGAAAAACTTAAACAATAACTCCATACACCTACTCGTGGATTTTAATATTGAGCCCAAGTAGGTTAATGCTCGCTGGTGTTTTCCTGTTTATAGAATCTAAAAAACTTAAACAATCCTCTATTTACCCTCTCGTGGATTTCACATCGAGCCTGAGTAGGTGAGTGCTCTCTTGGTGTTTTCATGTTTTGAGAGCCTGAAAACCCTAAAGAGAGGCTCCAAAAGTCCTTTTCCGTATAGTTAGTCCCCTCTCCCGAAAAAGTATAAAATAATGAGAGAAGAACTCTTCTAGCCAAGTATGACTAGAGTATTCCTTTTTCGTAAGTAATCCGCAAAGGTCCGGAAAAAGGGTTAAACTTATACCTAATCATATGTCGCTTCAAATCCTTTAACGAGTCTAAAAGGACAACTATACTCAGCAATCTTGTCATATTTAAAGAGTCAAATAAGAGCGTGAAAGAACTCTATAAAGATCTTTTTCGTAAAATTTTAACGAGCCCGAAAAAGTAAACTCGTGACCTCCTTACTGTTTTTAACGAGCTCAAAGGAGATAGAAAAATGCTCATAACTTCCTTACTGTTTTTAACGAGCTCAAAGTGAAGATGGAAGAAATGCTCATAGCCTCCTTACTATTTTTAACAAGCTCAAAGTGAAGGTGAAAGAATGCTCGTTGGTGGATCAATGTCCAAATGAATGGAAGACTGCATTATAGACTCTAGGAAAACTTCATCAAAGGGAATTATATCATCCCAAATAGAACGCATGTCTAAACATTCAGATGGATTAATCACCTGGTCAATTGTCGGGACCCAGTACCAAGAAGGTAAGCATGAATTCAGAGGCTTCTTCTCAATAGCAATTGGACTCAAGGAACAATATGCCACAATATTTGATTGTGGCATGGTAGTGCCTACTGGCGAGGGATACACTTGGTCTATATTTGGGTAATAAGAGGGATCAACAAATGTAAGTTGATCGATAGTGACAATGCTTTCGTTGTGAGGAAAATGCATCACACGAAAGAGTGTAGACACCACAGCCTACATAGTGTATACGTAATCACGCCCGAGGATCATATCAAAATCCATAGGGTCCTTTAAAACCATAAAATCAACTAAGACTGTTTTTCCACTCAAAGTAACAAGTACCTAAGGGAGGAATCCCAACGGTTCACTAGGTCTTCTGTCGAAGGTCAACGACCAATTAACAGCTGTAACAAGGTTAGGGAAACCTAAATCTCTCCAAGCATAAGGGGATAAGATACTAACAGAGGATCCTTCATCTATAATACATCGGTGAACCACATGGTTTCCGATATCAATCTTTATCTGAAAAGGTGTAGCAGAAGGAAGGTGAGGCCCAGTTAGACTATTCCAATCAAAGGAAATGATCCTAGAGCTTAGTAAGGGTTCACTCGGCATAGATGCAGTGCCCCCATTTTTAGAAACATCCCAACTGGTAATGCAGAAGACTTCAGGGATAGGTGCATCAGTCTCCGAAGGACTGATGGGATCGGTCGAATATTGCATCGATTCGATCACTTCACTCTCTAAATAAAGAGTGGGGTTGACCAAAGATTGCATTGGTTCAACCACTTCATCAACCAAAAGCTAATCGGGATGTTGGGAATCTATAGATAGTTCAAGAGCAGAGGATCCTTCAGACATGGACCACACTCTCCGCACCTCTGGAATAGCAGGGCACAGGTGAGTAAGGTGATATCCCTTACAATGTTTACAAGGGAACTTTGGCTTGCGTCCTATAAGCTTAGACTCCTTTACAACAACAACATTCTCAGCATGAATAGCATTGGTTGACAGCGTGACCCCAGCATGACTTGCAGTAGCTGGTTGCTCAGGAGCAGCAGACTTTTGAACTATGGACCACACTCTTTGCACTTCTGGAACTACAGGGCACAAATAGGTTAGGTGGTCTCCCTCGCAAAACTTACAAGGGAAATTAAGCTTATGTTTATTAGGTTTGTCGACAATGTCAACTTTCTCAGCATGACTTGCAGTGATTGATTCGGTGTCTCCAGTATGACTCACAAGAACTGGTGACTTGTCATTAATATGACCAGCAGTGATCAATGACGTGTCCTCAACATGAGCAACAGTGGTTGAAGACATGCTTTCGGTATGATTTGCAGTGACTGAAATTTTTCTCCCAACATGACCTTCAAAGGCTGGGTGGCGAGGTTCATTATGATTTCTAGTGACTAAATGAGTTTTACCAACATGACCACCAGAGGTTAGGTAGGTGCCCCCAACATGACCTTCAGAGGCTGGGTGGCGAGGTTTAGTATGATTTACAGTGATTGAAATTTTTCCCCCAACATGACCTCCAGAGGTTGGGTGGGTGCCCCCAGCATGACTTCTAGAGGCTAGGTGGCTTCCCCCAGCATGACTTCTAGAGGCTGGGTGGGTGCCCCCAGCATGACTTCCAAAGGCTGGGTGGTTTCCCCCTTGCTTTGGCATCTTCTTCCTATTATTCCTCCGTCTATTCCTTTTAGACTGATGGTTACTAGTATTACTACTTTCACCACATGAGGTAAAAGGAGGAGGAGAAGATGTTGCTGGCAAAGCAGGCATAAGGTTCTATTGCTCTTGATGTGAAATTCTTACTTGAGAAGCATCAAGAGCATGCAAGGCATTCGGAGTGGAAAACAACCAAACCACTAGCCCTATAGTGAATCCCGAAAGATTCAAGGTAGCCATTAAGGGAGTACCAATGTTCCCAATGAATGGAAAAGCACAAGGATCCTCTTCAACAGGGGTCCCTTGATTGGTGCTCACCGGGATGCTTTCCATAGTTTATGATTCAACGGGCCAAAAATATCTAAGGCCAACTAAAAACAAATGGCATAAAGAGCACACCACTAAAAAGGTCCTAGGTAATCAAACCAGGCAAATAATGGTAAATACTCTCGGAAGCAATTCTGGGATGATCAGGGCCCAGAACAAACTAACAGAGTATCGACAGTCAGTTATGTGGCGTCCTCCGAAGGTCCACTGGGTGACGGCGCTTGAATCACCAAACCACCTTCCCGGGATTACTGCCAAAGGGTTACCTTCCACATCTGTCTGAGGTGAAGTGGGAATAACCGCCCACTCTACCTGTGTAGAATCCTAGAGGTCTGATACTAAGGCTACCATCAATACGAAATAACATGGGGGGACAGCCATCAACCTAGTCGAAATGCATGGGCATGGTAGCAAAGCCCGAAGTCCGAAAGGACCCCCGTACGTGAGTCAAATATGGTTTATGGTTGAAAGGAAAGTGAGGGGATATCCTCAATAGTTCCAATCGCCCACAGCCTTGTGCTTAGCTCTGGTTTAAGTAGAGTTTCCCAGGACTATTTGATATAGATGGATTTACCTAAAAGATAGTCGTACTACGATTGTTGAGTAATGAAGCCAGTTCCGAGCAGATTAAGGTGATTTAAGCTCGAAACTCTAGCCTAAGCTAGTTGATGTCCCGTATACCTAAAAAGAAAAATGTTGCTAATAAATTTTATTAATATTTTTTTTAAGGGCTACTTGTTACTCAAGGGTTGTAGTGCAGTGTGTGGAATGGTTTGTATGAAAGTAAAGTGCATGTAAAGCAAAGCTTTTAAATTCACAAAAACTTTTTCTCTTTTCCGTTTGTATTCTTTCGGAAATAAAAAACTAGGCAATCCCAAATCAAAATCTTTTTGTATTTTCTTTTAAATATTTCAAAGCAAACTATGCTACTTTAAAATGATGAAAGACCTTACTACTAAGCTACTTGAACAATTTTTTGTCTTTTTCTGATAAATGTAAGAGAAAGAGAACTTGTACAAAAGCAAGCAAGATCTAAATATAAAGCATGCATAAGACAAACATCTAAATGGCTCAAAGCAAACGAATCAAGAGACTCGATGAAGACTTGACTTACCAAGTTTTTGCAAAAGAAAAACTTGAGGCTTGGAAACAAAGTGAAAAAGAAGCAAGGACAAGAGACACTCGTGACAGAAAGGAAAACCTAAACAGGTTGCTCCTAAGCATCAAAACCCTACGAAAACACTAAACCAAGCGAAAGTAAGAAAGTGAACCAAGAATGACTTTAACAACGCACGGACTCAACAGAAAGAAATCTAGAAAGATTTGACTTACTTGGACTGGACTAATAAGGCAATCAGCAAGCATCTAAACCAAGCAACCTTTGAAAGAAATCCTAAGGACTCAAACTTGAAGCCAAACCCTAATGGAAAGGATAAGACAAAGTGAAAGCGTGTTGAACGTTGCAACAAACAACAAACATTAATAATGCGGGTCTGTATGACTACAACAGTAACTAGGATGAAAGTATGCAACTATGTCCATAGTGCACGAACTTCAAAAAGGGCTAGTAAGCAGTAAAGACACTTAACCAAGTACACAAGAAAGCAAAACCAGCTAAAAAGACTCAAAAGAGGTCAACAAGACTCAAGAGAGACATGGAAGTCTCAAGGATTAGTCAAGGAGGCAAAGCAACAGGCTGGAAGTGGAATCAAACCACTGAAAATCAAACCCTAACCCAAAAACTAGACACTACAGGAAAATGCACTACTGTGCAGTGCAGAAACCAGCGCACACTAGGATATGTGCACTACTGTGCAGTGTGAAGAGCAGCACCCATCAGGGGATATGCGCTACTGTTACTAGGGAAGACCAACGCACACATGTCAAAAAGACAGAAACGGGATTTGCAACAGCCAACTGAAATGAATCAAGCAGCAAGGAACAGTAAACACAGACCTAAAATATCTTTGAAAGAATCAAAAACTGAAAAAAGGGCTTGAAGAAAACCAAAACTAAGTCTCCTAGAGAAAAAAGGACAACTAACGGTTACTCCCCAGTAGAGTCGCCAGTCTGTTGTTCATGATTTTAACCCTATAATGAGGAGATGGACACTACCAACTGGGCGGGGTTAACAGGTAAATACATTATTTGCATTACAACTAGTTCTTGCAAATGACAGAGATCGGGATATCAAAAGACATACCTTTGACCGATGGCTGGTCCTAGCTTTCACTTGATCTCCCGCTTGACGAACCTGCAATACAAAGGATACCTTCCTCAGCGTATCTTGACCATATAAAATATGATGAAATTATAAAGCAATTTAACATCAAATATATTCAAGCATTAAGCCAAACAGACATACAATCTAATAGATATCTGATTTGGGACAGGAAGGGTATTTCGACCTTTTTATTGTCAAAGAAACATGAATCAGTACAATATACCTGACGTATCGAGATGTTTTTGCAACTGGATCCTGGGCTCCTGCTCTTCACTCTAACTTGGGACTTTCCTCCAGCGTAACAATGCTTAAAGCTTTTCTTCTAGGTCTAGTCCTATCTTTCTATCTAAGACTAGTCTCCTCTCATGGATCCTCCTTGTATTTATGGGACAAGGTAGGCAATTGCAATCGAGAGGTGGTTGAATTGAGAGGTTGGGGAAGTTGCAGAACAAACTTCAACTAATCCCAATTCGTCAATTTAATATATTTTTGATTTCATCTTAAGATGTGCGCGAGTTTCTCAAGACATAGTAGCGCACAGTATGCAACTTTTGTACTTTGCAACAAGCGTTTGCAACAATTTTAAAGGTGTGCGCTAGTTTCACTTGAGGAAAGTAGGGCATACTAGAAGATGTGCGCTAGTTTCCCTTGAGGAAAGTAGGGAATACTAGCAGATGTGCGCTGGTTTACTACCCACATAGTAGCGCACATGTCAAAAGATCAAGGAAATCAAGGAAATTCTCAGTTGAAGAGAGTAGGTTCAGTCCATACATCATCCAGGGAAATCTAGCTCTTCAATCCATGTTGTCCTTTTGTGTGATCGACAGCATAATGTGATCACGGACGGAGAAGTGCAAATTTGACCTATAACAGCAGGGGTTACTCCTCCCCCCAAATGTGGACATTTTGATGTGTGGTGACCTTCCATATGTTATATTTTCTACTTTTAATCAATATTTATCTAGGATCTTACTGAATAATAACATGCAAAGAATAACACAATAGACACAAAGAATTTCCTCGGGGAAACCATAAAGGAGAAAACCCTGCAACTTCCTCAGAGATAGAATCGTCACCAATACAATATCACAAAAGTAAAACCCCAAAACAAATATGGTCTTTTGTAGCTCCTCTTCTTTTCCTCCTATGAGAACTTGTCCTCTCTCTCACTTATGCGAACTTGTGAGCGAGTGTGATGCCCAAATGAGAGAGCTTCACTCTCTATTTATACTTTATCTTTCACTTGACCTTTTCACTTACTAGTTCAGCCCCAGTTGTACCTGACTAGGCCGACTTCTCTAGGGGACTCAATAACCCTAATCTAACTGACTCTTGGGGGATCTATTGCCCTGACTTACAATGGAGGATTTACCTCATTGACTTTATGTGACCAAATGTAATAATGATATCCCCTACCGGAGGAATAAACATCTCCATCGGAGGTACAAATAAAGTACAATAATAATACAATATAAAATACAAGTGAATATCTTCTGAAGTTACTATTACATTAACACCCCCTCTTAACTAGGAAGGTATTCTCTTCACACAGTCATCAACACATCTGGACACAAGTCTTCGTCGTTGGATCATCAATGCTGGAACATCATCATCAACACTAGATCATCATCGTCGTTGCTGCTGCAATCCTCATCATGTCGATCATCGATTGGTGACATCTCTCGAATCTACTCGTCATGGGACGTTCTACGGAGCCAGCCCTTTTTCATGATGGATGTAGTCCTAGTGCTCGTGTATGTCTTCATCATCTCTACGAGCAAGCCATCAAGTAGGTACATCCTAGGACCAATCATTACATTGCCTCTGAAAATACCTGTGACTCCTACTGTCGCCCCATCGTCTTCAGATCATCTCATCGTCACATGGAGCACAGCCCAGATGCACATCACAATGTCTCCAGTATGGGAGGACTTTCCTACCACCATACGAGACCTAGTCTACCAACATGCGAGGACTTTCCTACCAGCATGTGAGACACAACACTTACATCAACCGACATGGGAGGACTTTTCCTACCACCATTCAAGAAAGGCTCAACACTTACATCAACCGACATGGGAGGAATTTCCTACCACCATTCGGGAAAGGCTCCGACACTTACATCAACCGACATGGGAGGACTTTATTACCACCATTCGGGAAAGGCTCTGACACTTACATCAACCAACATGGGAGGTCTTTCCTACCACCATTCGGGAAAGGCCCTGGCACTTACATCAACCGACATGAGAGGACTTCCCTACCACCATTCGGGAAAGGCTCAACCCTTACATCTACCAACATAGGAGTACTTTCCTACCACTATGAGAGAATGGCCCATGTGCATCTGCGTCTTTCGGAATCATCACTTCCTCTTGGAAGGAACCTCTATCTGGAGAACACCAAGCTTCTCTCTAAAGTACTCGAACTTCACTCTGGCTAGCGGCTTGGTCAACACGTCAGCTATCTGCTCGTTCGTTGCAACATACTAGAGCTACACTACTCCTCTCTGCACCATATCCCTGATATAGTGATACTTGATCTCAATATGCTTCGACTTGTCATGGAACACCGGGCTCTTGAAAAACTTCACACAACTCTGGCTGTCACAGAATATACAAGTCACCTCTAACTGGAGATCAAAAAAATCAGACAGTAGCTTCCTAAGCCATACAGCCTCAAAACTAGCCGAACAAGCTGTAACATACTCTACTTCGGTTGTACTCAGTGCCACGCACGACTACTTACTGCTAAACCATAAGATCATACAGGATCCCATACTGAAGCAACATTCCAAAGTGATATTCCTATCAGCGGCACTTCCTGCCCAATCCGAATCGACATAACCTTGCAGGTTAATCTTATGATTCGTGTCATACTTGATCCCATAATCAATTGTACCCTTCACGTACCTCAATATATGCTTTTTCAGCAACCAGGTGAACTTGTCTTGGATCCGTCAAGAACTGGCTCAATGTGTTCATGGAAAAGCATATGTCTGGTCTCGTATTCGTCAAGTACATCAATGACCCAATCATCTGACAGTACATCGTGGCATCAATCGACTCTGATGAAGCATCACATAGTAGCTTCAATTTCGATGCCATGGGTGTGGCCATAGCCTTGTAGTCCATCATTCCGAACCTATTCAAAATCTCTACTACATATTTACCTTGTCCAAGGAAGATCCCATCCACATTCTTCCACACCTCCATGCCTAGTAAATAATGCATCATACCCAGGTCCTTCATTTCGAACTCTGCGGCAAGTTTCTGTTGGGTCCCAAAATATCCCCTTTTTGCCTATACTTATCAACACCTTTTTCCCTATTTTGCCTCACTTTTCCCTAACCCAAGCAAGTATCTTCCCAATTTAAGCATGGATCTCAACAGGTATAATTTATTATTTCTTTATCTTCTTAAAGCCTAATATTGTTTATGGTTATGAACTTTATCTTTTGATTTGTGCTAACGTGTATTGATTTGACAAAGATAGTTCAGATCCTTGAAAGACCATAGGTGTAGCAGCTCCCTGAACCTATGGAGGAGAGGAATACGCGGTGCCAATTGTCCCTTCCTGAATTCGGTTCCACATATCGATGTGATAGCTCAAGCATTCTTCCACGAGGCCAACTACGACTAGGTCACGATAAAACATCCAAGCATCATCTCTTTCGATCAGTTGGAATCTATTCGGTCTGCTAACAGCACGAAGTAACAGTGCAGGATTGAACACAAACAACTTCATTCAATTTCATTCATGGTTGTAATTGTTTTTGTTTCAATTTGGAATCCTGAAGATTGTAGATCTTCATGGCTGCCCGATATTTGTGGGACAAAATTATGGCATCTGTGTATAAATGTAAGAAGGCGTTCTGAGCCTGGGGTTGGTTAATTGACATTTGATTGTGAGAGTTGTAACAGAGTACTATAAATGTGGATCTACCATTTTAATACAAGGAGCAGAATTCTTGATATTTCTTTGTCTTAATTTGTGTTAGTTTCATGTCATCTCTGTTTGAAGGCTAGGGCCCGCCTTCTCACAGAGATCTCCGAGTTAGGTAGATGCTTTAGTTTCATTCCTGTTATTTTAAGTGTGGAATTACAGTAGGCATATTTACAGTGAGCTGCAACAGTAGTTTTTAATGAATTGCATTTTCCGTTAGCGTGCTACAACAGTGTGGTGTGACAGTCAACTATGTAGAATAGTTTTCCTTCGATGCAAGTGTCACTTAGTTGTTGTTACAGCCAAGCTCAGCTCTGATTTCTTTCTGTCATTTATCTTTCTTTGAATTTGCCAATTTAGTCAGATTATGGTTCAAGCTTAGGTTTGGTTCATTACAGTTATTTATCTTTCTTAGAATTCATTGAATTAGATATGTTATGGTTTGAGTTATTGTAGTTTGATATCTTTAGGATTTAACTTCTTGCAAAAGTAAGTCTAGTTTATTTATTCTTAGATCAGTAACTGCTGGATTGATGTTGTAGGAAAGTAGAAGTCCTTTGAAGTTATTAGATAGATAATTTAGATTAAGCTTTAGCAATGAGTTGAGCCGACTGAGCAGTTAGGTAGGATAATTGATCTTCATTTCATTCAATCAGCTACTTGAGTGTTTATGCATAGATTTTGCTAATTGCCTTTGAAATAACAAGACCTATCTAGGTTGACAATTTATATTGATCATTATGTCTGTTAATTAGAATTGATTAGCATATAGAGTGACCAACATTTTGGTGTCGTTGTCGGGGATAGTAATTGATAGACATAGATGGTAGTTGATTAATTGATTTCATTAGCTATGAATATTTGAAGCTTGCATGAATACGAGAAGAAAAACTCGGGAACCCCCCCAAAATACTAACCCTGTAGGTGGAAGAGGTAGTGGCGGTAACCAAGGTTTGGGAACGTAGACATTCATTGATGAAATAATTGCCAAAGTTGATTCCTCTACCAGACTACCGCGAGCATCTTTAGGAAGAGGAAACTCCGTTATCCCTAATCTTGAAACATCTACATCAACCGTGGAGAACACAACAGGACCTTCAACATCCATTCTTGAGAAGAAACCTCCTGAAGATAAAGGAAGTGTTGCAGGTGCAGTAGGACGAGAGGAAATCTATCGAATCAACGGGCACAGAGTCACTAAAGAAGAGTGGTTGGAACATCGCCAAGAAGAATAAGAAGAAAGAAAGCGAGAGGAAGAAAGGAGTAGAGAAGAAGAACAAAGGGCAGAGGAAGAAAGAGAGAGAGAAGCACGAAGATTTTGGGGAAACATGGATAACGAAGAACGTGAAGAAAATCATGAACATCCTAATGGCCATGTAGAAGAAACAAGTGACAACCAACATGGAGACACAGTTGTCATGCTCGAATTTCCGATTCGATAAGTACCTAGGGCTGCTCCTATGAAGAATATCTCACCCTCAGGGTTGTCGAATTTCTATGGCAAGTCCATTGAAGACCCAAATGAATTCCTTTTTGAATTCGGTATCCTCTATCGCAGTTATGACTACACCTCCAGTGTGCAAAAATTAAAATTATTCCCGGCCACCCTGAAAGGAAACGCTCTGCGTTGGTTCATGAGTTTGGGTCGTGAAACCATTACTACCTGGGAATAGATGAAACAGATCTTTCCTTCCAAATACCAAGATTATTGCAGAACCAAAGATAGGAGAGAAGAACTATTTAAAATGGTCCAGAAAGAAGAGGAGAGATTGGAAGATTTTGTTGAGAGATTGTTGTATAATTTACAGAGGTCTGGTCATGTCGATATTGGGAAAGATGTACTGGAGATTATCTTACTGCGCGGGATCAGAGAATATTGCCTAGACATGTTGAATTTGTTGGGGAAGGGGGGCATCTCAAAAGAACCCTTTGAAAATATCATTGACTTAGGTCGAAGATATTCGATGGGATCCTCCAGAACCAATAATCGAGACAGAGAACGAGATCGAGATGTCCTCACTAGGACACAGAAGTCAGCCAGTGGAGGGGCCACTCGGGTAGAAATAGGAAACTGTTTAGATATTGTAACTTCAAAGAATATTATATTTTGTACTTTATTATTCTGGAGATGGTTCATCCCTCCGAGGTTATTCTATTATGTATCCGGAGATGTTTATTCCTCCGTCGGAATGTGGTAACTTGAGTTATTAGACTTCCCTAGTGGGGGTCGTCCTTGTATGTGTTATGTGGGTCAAAGGGTTGTTAGAACACCCTAGTGGGGTCGGTCCAGTCAGTTGTAGTGGGGTGTTTAACCCAGTGGTAAAGTTGGGGCCGACCTAGTTAATATAAAGTACAAGTCAGAGATGTGTATAAATAGAGGAGGTGTGTTCCTCATTATATACACACTTCCCTCACTCAGAATGTAGCGCACTTGTGGAGGAGATGTCTGCTATGATGGAGGAGGAGATCATGTCCTTGGTTTTCATCTTTGTATATTGTTGGTCATCTATATTGAGGAAGCTTTGCTGGGTTTTCTACCCCATGAGGGTTTCCTGGGATAAATCTGTGTCTCTTGTGTTTATACTATGCTTGTTGTTTCTTCAGTGATCCTGTATATGCTATTATTGTGAAATGGAATGTAATACTGATATTTTATGTCTTAGCATATTGAATCTTAACAGAAACCTCCTTGAGAATTTTAAAACAGATATGATGAGCTCCATCTCCTCGTAGTTGGATGTCTTGAGATAAAAACAGAGGCAAGCAGAAGAAGATCCGGCACTTGGTGTATTCTGTGCTAAATGCAGGAAGAAGCACCCACTGAAGGAATGTTTGTTGGACAAAGTGGAGGTATATCGAATATGTGAATTGGATCATGACACCAAAGAATGTCCTTCACTTCCCAAATTAAAAGCAGTCCTGTAGGCACCTACTTCAGATGTGGAGCAAGCTTATTTCGTTGCTCAAAAGAAGCCTTGGCAGCCTCAGAATCAAGGTATGAACCCAGATCCATCACCTTTTTGGAATAATATGAATACTCAATTCCCTTCACCTTATTCCTATTCCAATAACCAATGGCATCCATCTCAAACTTCAATGCAAAATCCTAATCCTTGGACGCCTTGGGCACAACAATCAAACCAGCAAGCTCCTTGGTCTCCTGGTTGGATAAATTCCTACCCAGGAAATCAATTCCCTCACAACCAAACTCCTAATCAACAGTATCCTCACCAGCAGTATCAGTAGTTGCAACTACAAATCCAAAACAATGCCGCACCAATGAACGTACCACTACGACCACAGCTGCCTGCTCAGCCTAACTCCAACCCGAATAATAAGTTAGTACATCAGTTTGAAACTGCCAACATGCCATCTTATTCCATTTCCCCAATTCCCTGCAATGACATACATCTACGATTAGGGAGGATAGTGGAACCCATCGTCATCGAGGATGTTCCATCCTCTGTGACTGAAGCGAGAATGAATCAGCAATTCGAGAATTCAGTTAACACAACAATCCCCATCATTGAGGATGCTGAAACTCCTACTGAAACACTAGCCGAAACACAAGAATAAACACACATTGAAACACAGCCTACACAACTGACAAGAGAACCACCATATCCTGAACGATTGGCCTTACAAAAAGCAGTGGAACAACCTCGGTTCAATATCTTAGGAGAATTGAAGAATCTTTATGTCAAGATTCCATTGTTACAATCCCTTCATGATGTACCTATCTATGCCAAGACCGTTAGGGATCTGTGCGTGAAAAAACCAGGAAGAAAGCCTAGAGAGCCTCCTACAGTCCATGTAATGGGAAAACTGTCTGAATTGATAATGGGAAGGGCTCCACTGGCTAAGTATGATGAACCAGGAAATCCTACAGTCACAGTATACATTGGGCGTACTCAGATACCCAACGTCTTGGTAGATTTAGGTGTAGCCATAAATGTCATGACCATCGGCACTGTAAGAAAGATGGGACTCACTAATCTCAGGCCTACCCCTACCATATTAGAACTGGTTGATAGGTCCACTATCAAACCTGAAGGAATCTTAGATGACCTTGTGGTCACCGTCGATTCGTGGGAATACCCTGCAGACTTCTTGGTGTTACAACCTAAGTCGCAGCTGGGGGGACACCCGTTAATCCTAGGATGACCATGGTTAGCTACAGCAGACACATGTATCACCTATACATCAAGATCCATGACAATTTCTGATGGGGCTAACATTAAAAACCTAACCCTGTATCCTCCAGCCAGACAAGTTCGAAGGCTGAAACTCCAGTATGGATGGATTTGGAGGAAGAGGATGGTATTGAGTCGTTGTTAACAATCGGGAAGGCACTGACTTTCAAAACTGAAACTGAAGATGATTCCATCAATAGTTTCATTAGTGAGCCCACATCTGTCACTAAACACGCATACCAAATTCTGAACAGTACCTTAAGTGAAAAAGAACAAGAAGATCTGACTGAAGAGACTCTAGTTAGTGATACCGAAATAATCCCAGTTATTAAAAACTCAAAAAGTACTCCAGTAGAAATCGAGCCGGGAAAAAATCTAAACATTAATATGAATCTTGCGCCCGATGAACTCGAGCGTCTGATCACACTACTAAAAAAACATAAGGGAGCATTTGCATAGGAATATACAGATATGAGGAGTATCCCATCAAATTTGTGTACCCACCATATTTACATCAAAAGTGACTCTCGGCCAGTGTGTCAACCTCAACGTCAAATGAACCCGAATTTAAGGGATATCGTGAAGGAAGAAATTCAAAAACTCTTGGAGGCAGGATTTATATACCCAATTTCAGACAGTGAGTGGGTTTCCCCACTCGTGGTCGTACTTAAAAAGAATGGGAAATGGAGAGTCTATGTAGATTACAGAGAACTAAATAAAGCAACGCAGAAAGACCATTTTCCCTTACCATTTATTGATCAAGCTATGGACACCTTGTCTGGAAAGAAATTATTTTCATTTCTGGATGGATTCAGTGGTTATAATCAGATCCAGATTGCCCCCGAAGACTAAGATAAAACTACCTTCACTTGTCCTTGGGGAACCTTTGCTTATAGGGTGCTTCCTTTTGGGTTATGTAATGCACCGGCCACATTTCAGAGAGCTATGATTGGGATCTTTTCCGAGATGGTTAACGATTGCATGGAAATATTTATGGACGATTTCACTCCATACGGTAGTAGTTTTGATGAAGCATTGAAGAATCTGGAAAGAGTTTTAGAACATTGTGAACAAACCCATTTGTCTCTGACCACTGAAAAGTGCCACATGATGATGGATGAGGGTATAGTTCTGGGGCACTTTATCTCTGCTGCAGGTATCCAGGTAGATCCAGCGAAAATTAAGGTAATCACAAACATTCCCACTTATGGAACGCAGAAAGAGGTACGTAGCTTCCTCGGGAATGCTGGTTATTACATAAGATTTATAGAAAAAAATTCCAAGCTAGCTTCTCCTTTAGTTACTTTATTGATGAAGGATGTACAGTTTGTTTGGACAGACGCATGTCAAACAGCATTCGCAGAGCTCAAGCAAAGGTTGTCCACAATGCCTATTCTACGATTACCTAACTGGGATTTTCCCTTTCATATTTCCTCAGATGCTTCACATACTGCTATTGGAGTAGTGTTGGGACAACAGGAAGATCACAGTCCATATGTTGTTTATTACATCAGTAAGAATTTGGCCCCTGCTGAACTAAACTACACAGTTACAGAAAAATAATTCCTTGCTATCGTTTATGCTATTAATAATTTTAGTCACTACATCACTGGGTATCCTACTTTCGTGCACACTGATCACTCAGCCATTAAGTACTTAATGAATAAACCTATCACTAATGCTAGAGTGACTAGATGGTTGTTACTGTTACAGGAATTTGATATTACTATTGTAGACAAACCAGGAAAAGAAAATGTCATTGTTGATTTTCTTTCTCGACTTACTAACAATGTTGATGATGCACCATTCGAAGATTCTTTTCCTGATGAACATTTGTTTACAGTCTCATCTCATTCCCCGTGGTATGCAGATGTTGCTAACTATTTGGCTGCAGGCAAGCTTCCAGCACACCTATCAAAAAGAGAAAAAAGGAAATCATACAGCAGAGTGCTAGATACTGCTGGATAGATGGGCATCTCTTCTACACAAGTCCATATTTGGAAATCATAATATGTGTAAGGGAGGATGAAACTTACAGTATCTTGAAGGCTTGCCACGATGAGCCCTGTGGGGGATATTTTGCTGATAAAAGAACTAGTCATAAAGCATTAAGGATGGGGTATTTTTGGCCAACAGTGTTAAAGGATGAAAATAAATATGTCTAGGCTTGTGACAATTTCCAAAGAATGGGCCAGCCAAACAGACTAGATGAAATGCCTCTCCAGCCACAGCTGGTGGTTGAACCCTTTGATAGATGGGATCTGGATTTTGTAGGGCCTATCAATCCTCCTTCGAAGCAGAAAGCTTCTATCATGGTTTGCACAGATTATATGACCAAGTGGGTGGAGGCTATAGGTCAAGGCCAATGATCAAGCTGTAATTGATTTCTTATATGAAGAGATCTTCACCCGCTTTGGAGTACCCAAAGAGATAGTTACAGATGAAGGACCACATTTTGTGTCCCATAAATTGGAAGCCCTGTTGCGGAAATATCACATTTAGCATAAGATAACCTCGCCATATCATCCATAGGCCAATGGTCAAGTGGAAAGCACGAATAAGGTAATTGAGGCTATTCTAACAAAAACGGTGAAGAGCCACCACAAAGATTGGGCTGAAAGACTTCTAGAAGCATTATGGGAATATCGTACTACATGGTGCAACACTACAGGTTTCTCCCCATATGAATTGGTGTACGGTAAGAACGTTGTCTTTCCCATTGAATTTGAAATTAAAACTCTAAAGAAAGCCATAGAAGCAAACCTGGATTTAACAAAGGCTCGGAGGAACCGATTGAATCAATTAAATGAACTTGATGAGAAACACACAACTGTTGTGCATCAAACAACATTAATTCAACAGCACAGTTCCAAATGGCATGACAAGTCCATAAAGAAGAAAGTCTTCTGCAAAGGAGACTGGGATTTACTGTATGATTCACGATTCAAGAGGGATTTTAAAGGTAAGTTACATACAAGATGGCTAAGACCGTACCAAATAGGCAGGGTGTTTGACAATGGAACAGTCTGCTTGATCATTATTGATGAAAACCAGACACCATTATTCGCCAATGGTCATCGGCTACGACTGTATCATAAACCGATTTCAAAGAATGCATTCATTTCGCATGTTGCAGCTGATCCATATTATCAACTGATACAGGAGAAGGGATTTTCCCCTGTCCCTGAGAATTTTAAAAAAAAAATTGTTGCAATTCCGCACAAATTTTTTGTATATAAATAAATCGTTGGTTTCTTTTATTTTTATTTTTAAGATTTCATTGATTTGTTTTTTAGAATTCTGCACAGGTATATGCATGAAGGTTCACTCGAACAGAAGCACTCGTGGTTCGGGTCGAGCGATTGCGGGATTCTGGTTGATCTTCCTATCTTTGTACGACTCCTTGAAAGAAAACTGAACAAAGTTGTAGCGCCAATTACTCAGCTAAAAGTTTTGCCAACCGTCCTATTTCCGCAGCTGCAACTCCATTACATCTTGCCAAATTTCTTATTTCCGCAGCTGCAACTCCGCTAAATCTTGCCAAATTTCCCTATGTTCGCAGCTGCATCATTACTAAATCCTACCAACTTCCCCTATGTTTACAACTGCAACACTGTTAAATCCTACCGACTTTCCTTATTTCTACAGCTGCGACTCCGCTAAAATCCTACCAAATTTTCCTATGTTCGCAGCTGCAACTCCGCTAAATCTTGTCGACTTTTCCTATTTTTCACAGCTGTGACTCCACTAAATCTTGCCAAATTTTCCTTATTTCCGCAGCTGCAAATCCGCTATAATCCTGCCAAATTTTCCTATATTCGCAGCTGCAACTCTGCTAAACCTTGCCAACTTTTCATATTTTTCACAGCTGCGACTCCGCTAAATCTTGACAAATTTTCCTATTTTCGCAGCTGCGACTCCCCCCTGATCTTTCCAATTAGTAGCTGCGACTCAGATAACTCCTCAATTAAATGATTGATTTATCTCCGCCAGTTTGTACCAGTCTGCTCTAGTCTCCACGGGAAACATTAAAAGCTCAGTTGTTCACCACGTGCTCTTATGATCTATGTCAGCATGGATGTACTTAATCGCCTAGTCAATGACGACCAACTTATGGAAACATGTGTGTTATTATGTTCATATTTGCTGATGTGACAATAAAGTGATGCCACCGTGGAGAAACGACAGCTCAGCATTATATTGAAAGGTATGAGTTTTAACCATAAACATGATTAGGCATGAATTGACACAACAAGTAATAATAATTATACCTTGTCGTTAGTTCCTATCAGCAATCCGTAGCCAATCAACTAAGACATAAAACACGTCCAAATCGTCACCCGTACTCATTTTATGACTATCATTTTACCCGATTCGTGTGATATTATGCCAACGATTTTATCCTATAACTGTGTCAACTTTCCAAAAATACCCAAATCAACTTCGGCTATACATTGATTATTTATGCATGAAGTAACTTCAATGTCTGAAACTGGTAATTCTTGCATTCGCTAGCAGAACTTGCAGAAGATAAGACATATGGGTATCCCGGTGAGATATGAACCTGTAAAGATAGAGTCCCTATGCAAAAATAGGGAAGTCTTTGCTATCTTTGAGGAAGCCAGGTGAACGAAGTATTTCTTAAGATTAAACGGTTTCCATGTGGAGACGGCACTCCAATTTGCTTTAAACTTGACAAGCACACACTCAGAAGTTATAGGACTAAGGATAGACGTTACAGAGAAGACAGTGGCAGAAGTTACAGGATTTCCCAGGATGGGGAGGAGATGGTTTGGTCGAAAGCGGCGCAATTTGACCGCAACTGAGTATTTCCTAGCAGCTGGAGAAAGCGTTCAACTGAGAGGCAAAGGAACAGCATTGGAGACACTGCCAAGGCCTTGGGATCAGGTTGCAGTCTTTTTAAAGAAGTACATCACTTGTGAGGGCAGGTACCGAGTAGTTTACATTTATGAATTTTTCCTACTTTCTCATTTGCGCCATGGTAGATTACTAAATATGTCGTTTTATCTCCTAAGAACCCTACAAAACATGGCTCACTATACAAAGGCTTCTCGACATCCCCTATCTTCCCTAACAAATCATGGATTAATCAAATTATTAGTTTTAAGGGCCCTTGCACAACAGAATTTAACATGGGAACAATTTGTTGCTGGGCCAAGGGTACCCCAAGAACCTGCATTGGAAATAGGGGAGATTGAGATAGAGGGTGATGACCGGAGCTCCTCAGATTCAGCTAGGGGGAGGGATAGAGTATCAACAGATCAATTGGAGGATGTTCAGGAGGTATATTTGGGGGAACCTGCAATAGCAACAAACCCTGTTGAAGAAGAAGTTACGATGGAGGTTGTGGCAAATGAGACTGTAATATTAGAAGTTGCAGCATCAGAACCCAAAACTGGAGCAGCAGCAGATGCTACGACAGTGGAGGCTATGGCTGTAGAAGCTGCAATGGCAGAGGAAGAACATTATGCAGAGGCATTGGATGGAGGAGATATGGAGGTTCTGAATGTTGAATCCTCCCCTGAAATAAGGGGAACTATAATTCAGGAGGAGGAATTTTGTGTTGAAACAGGGAGTGTTAGTGAATTGAGACCCGAACCTTCCATCCTTGTTTTTGAAAATGTGGAGACTCCTGTGTCACATAGAAAAAGGAAAAGACCAAGTGGTAAGGGCCAGACACCCAGTCCGTCGAAAAGGATAAGAACCAGAGCTGTTACTGTGGCAGAAGCGGTGCATGCAATTGGGGAAAATATTGAAATTCCTATTTTTAAACCCGATCACCCGCTGTTACACAAGAACCTGCTGCAAATGAACCCCAAATTGAAAATTTACTTTTTGAGAATGAGATGTTGAAGAAGGAAGTACAAATGCTTTGGGATGAATTGCAGAAGTGGAAAGAAGCATGCAAAAAGCAGGCATAGAAGAGCTTTAACACTTTGGTTGAGGCTTCAGATCAGTTGGAGAATTCACCTCCTGTTTTGGAGGTTGGAGAACATGAGGAACCAATATGTGCAGCATGTGGGGATATATTCAAACTTGCAGGGTGTAAAGTCACATTGGTGGAAGCATCGGCATGGAAATTCGCAAAAGCAAGGCAAGGAAGAGAATAAATGCCTACAGTGGAGTCAATGGAAGAAAATGAGTCAGAAGTGGACATAATTGATGATTAGGAGCTAGAAGAGGATGAAGAAATGCAATCCCATCCAGCAGGGGATACTGAATTATTCCCAGGTCCGTCTTATAGGATATTGTCTAGTTTATCAAACTTAGGGCATAAACATTAATTAATTATTAAATAAACATTAAAACATTATATTAATTTAATAAAAAATTATGAGTTTTAATTTGTGTACCTTCGAGGGTTCTTATGTTAATAAATAATAATAATATTACTTAAACATAGAAAAAAAAATTTACAAAATTTAATAAATTATAATGAAAAATGATTTTTAAAAAAATTTCAAATTAACTTAAGAAATTTTTAAGAATTAGTAAACAGTAATATGAGAAACGTCGGCTATCAAAAATTTGAGTTAAAATTTTAAACAATATAAGCATTCACCTATTAATGAGCTATTATCCATACCTGAATAACCCGAGACACTTTCTCCTGATGATGAGCCCTACTCTAAGGCTCGAAACGTCAAGAAGATAAAACAACCAACGCAGTCTCCTTCTTTCTTCAAAAGTTCTTGATGTACTGTCTCCATAATATTAATAATTACTCTATTTGTTGACTTGGTCAAAGAATGAAGAACTCTTCTTCTAGCATATAGTGAAATAAATGTACCATCAAAAGAGATAAATTTGGAAACCGTGTGATCCCAGAAATCCCATATCCTTTCTTTTGCAAAAACATGGTTTCTCGAATTAAAATTTGAATCCTTTGACAAACTTAAATTAATAAGTGGCGGGTTCTCATCCTTCTAGTCCATCTCCATATGAGGTGCAGACACATTCTCCCCTTCCAATCCAATTCTGCAAAATTGTATAACAGATAATCCTTTGATAAATCCCTATAAACACCCTTGGTAGGTGATGAGCCCAGGATATAGGTACTATATAGACCCCTTTATGCCACACACGAGCAAGAAAGGATAAGAAAACACCTCTTTTTGTAGGGGAGAATGCATTTGTTTGATTATTAAATGAAGTATTTTAGCGATTATCTTTTCTTATGCTTTAAGCATTTTATGTGTTAATCCTGTGAATTTAGGCATGTGTGAGCAAGGCGCAGGTGACCTGAAAAGTAACAAGTAACCAAGCTCAAGACTGAAGATCATGAGTGACTCAACGATCTCATTTTCTCCTGATTTATAGGAAGGACTCATGTTGATCAGGATCATTGTTTACAATGTAAAGCTAGGTTAGAAATAAGGATAAATATGGACCTCTTGAATAGCAGGGGGTATGGAGACATTTTCGAAAAACAATCTTCAACATATTTTTGTATTTGAGACAGCGATGTTTTAAGTTTTCCTGAACATGAAGTTATGAATTGATAATGAAAGACCAGTGTTATATTAATTCCTTGAGTTCATAAGTTTCTTTCCCTCCTAAAATACGTGTTGGGGAGGGCCCCCTCAATACGTAGATCAGGAGTTTTATGTTTCATTACAGGTATTTCTCATGCAATTTATTTATTGTTTCTATCACCATGATGAGTGAAATTACTTTGGTATTTGTTTAGACATCGGATTTCTATTTCAGCATAAACGATTTTCCTCCGTAGTTTGATAACACTGCATCTGTAGTTCTGTAATCCACTGTCTGTAGTCCTATGTGTGCCATCCGCGCAGGCATATTTTATATTTGAGTTCCAACATTTTCACACCGTTTCTAGATAACGAGTCAGATCCATGATTTCATGCATACTTCCTTTATTTGATCTTGATGAAATAGAGTTTAAATGTTCTATCATTTGATTTAAATAGAACATGGTTTAATCGCTTTCAGTGTTTGATTTGGTAGACAGAATTTAATTGTTTCCAACATTGAAATTCCTAGAATAGATTTATCAGTTTTTCAACATTCAATTCCTAGAAATTCCTACAATAGATTTATCAGTTTTTCAACATTCAATTCCTAAAATATATTTATCAGTTTGCAGCATTCAATTCTCAGAATAGATTTATCATTTTTCAGCATTCAATTCCTAGAATAGATTTATCAGTTTTCAGCATTTCAATTAATGGATTTGCATGCTTTCATATTTCCTGCTTCCTAGTTTTCCTAGAACAATACTTCCTATTCCCTTAGAACATTATTTAGGATACATTGAACACTTATAATGACAAAGATCACCCTATAGTGCACATATAGTGCCTAGAATCTCTTATGTTTGTATGCTCCCTGGTCGATAATTAAATTATACTTCTGGTATATCTACCTCAAAAAGGTACACATTCCTGGAGTCCACCAATTTTTGGCGTTATTGTCGGGGAGGTGCTTAATCTATAGGAGACATATTAAAAAAATCATAAAAAAATACCATGAATGCCTCGACGAAAGAGGGATAAATTTGGATGCTTTCTACCTAACCACCCTATGAGTAACAACAGTTCTGAACATTCTCAATTTGAATTCCTCAACTCTGACGAAGAAGCTGATTCCAGCTACGATCCAAACCGAGATAACTTCTTTGCTAGCTCTAGCTCAAACAATACCATGGCAGAGGAAGAAGATGAACATAGAGAATTGTTTACTTTTCCCATTAGTGTACCTCTTGGGGATGCCAAAATGAAGAATATCAACCCTAATAATCTGCCAAACTTCCATGGATTAACCTCAGAAGACCTTGAGACATTTTTATTTGAATTTTAGGTAGTTTGTAGGTCTTTTGGTTATACTACTGATGCACAAAAACTGATACTCTTTCCTTCTACATTGAAAGATCTATCACTCAGATGGTTCATGAGCCTAGAAGGAAACAATATCTTCACCTAGGACCAAATGAAACAATCCTTCCTGGAAAAATATAGGGATTACTGTAAGGCAAAAGATACAAGAGATGAAATCTTCAAGATGCAACAAGGAGAAAGAGAATCCCTAGAATACTATGCACAACGCTTTCAACTCAGTTACAAATGGGCTAGTCACTGTACCCTAGATCGGGAATCATTGAAACTTGTCCTTCTTAGAGGAATCAAAGAATAATATCTAGAAGTGTTAAACCTGTTAGGATATCGGGATATATTCCAGAAAACCTATGACCAAATTCTACAAATCTTCAAGAACTATTCTAGATCCAGAAAAGGTAAGAATGGGATACGGGATACACATCCATTGACAGGAGGATAATCCTCTTCAGGACCAAACCTCACAAACTATGATATAGGAAATCTTATTGATGATATGAAAAGTAATATCCTTCAGTCCCTAGCAATGCAATTAGATGCACTCCAAATAAAAAAGAAACATGATGAGATAAACCAAGCACTGGTAGTGTTTTTCCCACGCTACAGAAAGAAACATGAAAAGGGACAATGCACATTAAATACAATAGAAATATGTGGCCTCTGCACTGATGATCACACTACTGATAAATTCCCTCTGCTGCCATCATGCAAAGCTTCCATACAAGATCCCACATCTAAAGGTTCTATGGAACAACTCTATTTTGTTAATCAGAGAAGAAACAATTTTGTTAGGCACTTCCAGCCCAACAACCAAGCATATTTTAACCAAGGAAGTAATCAACAAAATTGGAACCCCTTAGCACCAACCACATGACCATCTCAACCAACTCCAAACCAATGAAATCAAAGCCAAACACTGTATCAACAACCATATTACACACATCCTTATTCTGCATACCCCCCACTTTTTTCTCAGCCACCGATTAATTATGGAAATCCATATCCATATCCAGAAAACTAGAGGACTCCATTGCAGCAACCACTCATCATGTCGCCCCCACAAAACCAACCACCTCCCAGACCACCCCCACTCCCTTCCCAACTGGTTCCAAACCCAAACAACAACAGGACAGGGCAGCAACAACCCTATAAAAATGAAGTGTTGCAATTTCCTACTTATGTCGTGGATACACTTGAAATAAATGAAATCAATCTCAGATCTGGAAAAACATTGCAGAACACCCATCCACAAAATAATCAAGAACATATCAATCACAAACAAATAACACATCCCAAACCACAACAGCCAGCTGAGACACACTCTCAGGGAGAAGAAAATCGGCCCCAAGTACCAAACAGAAACCCCCCAATCCCTAAAAAACTAATACGAAACACCAAAGAGGAGGAGGAGAACGCAATCATTAACGAATTAAAACATTTGAACATCCAAATCCCCATTTTACAAGCAATAAGAGACGTGCCCATATGTAATAAATTTATGAAAGAAAATTGCTTAAAAAGACCTAGCCGAAGGAAACGTGACCCACCAACTATAAACGTACTGGGCCAATTAGTAGACTTAATGTTGGGTGTCATTGTCAACCCTAAATACCTTGACCCAGGTAGTCCAATTGTCAACGTAACCATTAACAAAAGACCTATTGCAAGCAGCCTAATTTATCTAGGGGTTTCCGTCAACGTGATGACAAAGGACACAATGATATCCTTAGGACTCCAATCGATTCTCAGACCAACCAGTACCGTGCTGCAGCTTGCTGACACATCAACTGTAAAACCTGAAGGAATGCTTAAGGATATCATTATCAACATAGAATCCTAGGAGTATCTAGCTGACTTCATAGTCATAGAGGTCAAGAGCAAACTCAGTGGGTACCCACTCATCCTGGGGAGGCCATCGCTAGCAACAGCAGACGCCTATATAGGCTGTCGATCGGGAAACATGACAATCATAAGTGGGTAGGTTAGAAAGAAGATCACAATTTATCCTCCAGCAAGAAAATATACAGACATAGAATATCAGAATTGGATAAATGACTATAATGATATAAACGACCAAAATATACAACCTGTTCTCACCATAGAAGTTTCCCTATCTCTAAAGGCTATTGATGAAGACAGTCATTTAGATAGATATATTCAAAATGCATCTTCGAATCATGATATTCTTATCGATTTTTTTGAAACAAATCAGCAACATGAAGTTAAATATTCACCCCACAACTCTGACAGAATGTGGGCAGAAGTGCTCTCACTTGAACAACAGACACCACAGGTCAAAACAGTCGAGATCATGTGTGGAAAACAGTTAATATTAACTCAAATTTGGAGCCAGAACAAGAGCAACAATTAATGAAAGTGCTCTCAGCAAACAACAAGGATTTTGCATGGACATACACCGATATGAAGGTCATCCACCCAGACATTTGCGAGCATTACATATATATCAAAGAATGCATTGTACCCATTAGACAACCACAACGAAGGATGAACCCAACATTGAAAGACATAGTTAAATTGGAATTACAGAAATTATTGGATGCAGGGTTCACCTACCCAATCTCAGATAGTGAATGGGTCTCACCATTGGTTATAGTCCCTAAGAAAGGAGGGAAGTGGAGGATCTGTGTAGATTACAGAGAACTCAACAAGGAAACTAAAAGAGACCACTTCCCTCTACCATTCATTGACCAAGTATTGGACACACTGGATGGGAATCAATTCTTCTCATTTTTGGATGGATTCAGTGGATACAACCAAATCCTCATCCACCCTGTTGATCAGGATAAAACCACATTACATGCCCATGGGGCACTTATGCATACAGAGTGCTATCCTTTGGACTCTGTAATGCCCCAACAACATTTCAAAGGGCCATTTTGAGCATATTCTCCGACTTTATCAATGATCGGATGGAAGTATACATGGATGACTTCACACTTTATGGGAAAACTTTTCACCGGGCATTACAACATCTTGAATTAGTCTTAAAAAAATGCATCGAAATGAGCTTATGTCTAAGCAATGATAAATGCAGAATGTTGATGCAAGAGGGCATAGTGTTGGGACACCATATCTCACAAAGAGGCATTGAGTTGATCAAGCAAAAGTCATAGTCATTAGGACACTTCCACCACCTGTCAAACAAAGAGATGTGCGAAGTTTCATTGGGAAAATAGGCTACTACAGAATATTTATAGAAATTTATAGCAAAATTGTTGCACCTATGTTTTCCCTTCTAACAAAAGATTCAGAATTCATCTAGACCAAGCATTGTATGTCAACATTTGACAACTTCAAAGAGAAGAAAATCGCAGCCCCAGTACTCCAAGGACCCAATTGGACACTACCATTCCACATACATTCTGATGCTTCAGATAAATCCATTGGATCAGTCCTCGGGCAAGAAGAAGAAAAGAGACCGTATGCCATATATTACATTAGCAAAAACTTGGCAAGAGCAGAACTCAATTATACAGTCACAGAAAAGGAGTTTTCGGCTGTCATACATGCCATAAACAAATTCAGGCACTATATCATTGGATACCAATTCTTTTTCCACACCGACTATTCAGCAATTAGGTATCTTATGAATAAACCTAATACAAGTGCTAGAATTATTAGGTGGCTACTCCTCTTGCAAGAATTTGACATAACAATCCTGGATAAGCCATGCAAGCATAATGTGGTAGCTGATTTTCTGTCTAGACTGACCCATGGACAGGACAGTGAGTTGGTAAATGATAGCTTCCCTGATGAGCACCTCTTTGCAATCTGAACAAAAATCCCATGGTTTTTCGACATAGCAAACTATTTAGTATCTGGCAAATTTCCACAACATTATAGCTACCAAGAAAAGTGTGGAATCATAAGACAAAGTGCAACTTATACATGGATAGAAGGAATTATTTTTAAAAAAGGGCCAGACCAAATCTTGAGAAGATGCATCAGAGAAGACAAATTCCATGATATATTGCATGCTACTCACAATGAGCCATGTGGAGGCCATTATGCTACAAAAAGAACAGCTTATAAAGTACTGCGAACTGGATATTACTGACCAACACTACACAAGGACTTCTATGATTATGTATCACATTGTGATGATTGTCAACGAATGGGAAAGCCTACACAAAGAGAGGAAATGCCTCTACATCCCCAAATATCTTTGGAAGCATTTGAGAAATGGGGATTTGATTTTGTTGGTCCATTCAACCCCCCGTCAAATCAGAAAAGCTATATTTTAGTATGCACTGACTACCTTACAAAGTGGGCAGAAGTGGCAACACTTGCAGCAGCGAATGAAACAAATGTAGCAATTTTTTTTACAGAACAAATCTTCCATAGATTTGGAGTTCCAAGAGAGTTAGTTTCTGACCAAGGGAAGCAGTTTACATCCAACCTCATCGAAGACCTACTTCGAAGAAATAATGTCAAACATTGAAGGTCCTCCTCCTACCACCCTCAAGCTAATAGTCAAGTTGAAGTGACAAATAGAGAACTTGAAATAATTTTGACAAAGACAGTACAACTACATAAAAGAGATTGGGCAGACAGGTTGAGTGAAGCAGTTTGGGATTATAACACACCATGGAAAACAAAAACACGATTTACCCCTATCAGTTGGTATATGGAAAGAAAATAATGCTCCCCATTGAATTTGAAATCAAAACATTGAGAATTGCAGCCAATTTAAACATGGAACTTTCAGATATTTAAGAAGAACATATGTTCCAACTAAATCAACTAGATGAGCACCGCCAACAAGCCCTTTCCCACACTGAAACTATCCAACAACAGAGGAAGAAATGGCATGACAAAAACATCAAGCAAAAGAAATTCAGAGAAGGTGACTGGGCACTACTATATGACTCCAGGTTTCAAATTTTTCAAGGAAAACTCACCACCAAATAGCTAGGACCCTACATCATTGACACAATCTATGACAATGGAGCAGTCAAAATCACAACAATTGATGAAACAAAATCCCCCATGTTGGTGAATGGACATAGACTCAAGCTATACAAGAAACCACATGATCCAAGTGGATATCGATGGCGACCCACCTCTTCCAACTGGCTCAAAACAGACGATCCAAGTGGATGTCGGTGGCGACCCACTCTTCCAACTGGTCAAAACAATCTTCTGGCAATTTTGGTAATTTACTATTTTTAGCAGTTTTTTGGGTCTTGAACTTCCAGAGCCGTTTTGAGGCCCTAAACGACTTTTTTGGGAAATCTTGCTTAGCAAATGTCCCCATTCATGTCTTATAGAGTATTCCTTGGATAGATCTTTCCAACGAGCTATCGTACGCCCCAAACGGAGATCATATGCCAAAGTTACGCCCCCGGGAAGTTGATACACCAAACTACCTAAAACGGGGTCCACAAAATTGTTGGCTTTTCATCTTCCGGGGTTAGGGTTTTGGATTTTGGGTATTGTAAAAATGCCTTCAGAGCCTCATTGTATTCATCTTGGCACGAATGAGCATAGCGGCCACATCTCTTCTCAGAGATAGCTACCACCATTCTAGCTATTGTATTTTACAGTATGTTCTATTTCCGTTATTTAATAGAATATGTGTTTATTGTATCACTGTGTTCTTTGCAATATATCTCTGTATATAATTTTGTATGTGCTATCTTATTTCGTTCCTACATAAATCTGGATCAGTGGTATCAGAGCGGTTTGCTCCTTGTCGTCTTTATGCATGTCCCCAACGAGGTCAGAGTACAAAGAATTGGGTCTCGAGCTTGTTTCTCTTGAGGACAAAAGCTCTCGCACGCCCAAGCAACCTCTCATGGCAAGGGAAAAGAAAGATGAAGGAGCATGAGATCCTATCGATTTGTTGCTCGAGAAAGCCCTCGCGCGACAGAGGAATGAGATGATGGATAATTTCGCCCAGATCCTTCGACGCATGCTGACGGCAACAAATACACCTTCGACAAGTAGCCGTTTCGAATATGCGACTCACTTCAAGGTACAAGTTAACTTTGATATCCCTTTATTTGAAGGCCAGATCGATATCGATGCCATAGCTAAATGGTTGAATCTACTAGAAGGGTATTTCTCTGTCCACAATTTTTCCGACAGGGAAAAGATCATCTTTGCACTCCTCAAGGCTATCCCCCATGTCAAAAATTGGTGGGAAACTTATTGTGAGCAAAACTCATCAGACGAGTCTGGATTGTTTGATGCCAATCCCACTTGGGCCTCTTTTATAGATGTTGTTAAGGAACAATATTACCCTGTGCGAAACTATGAGGACTGTACACAAAATGGACCATTCTGCATCAAGAGAGGGACCAAACGGTGTCGGAGTACACCAACAAATTTCATACCTTGCGCACAAATCTAGGTATCAAGGACTCAGAGCGGCATCTAGTACTGACATATCGCAGGAACAGAGATGGATTTCCTGGAAATATCTTCACTCGGATCCACCTATCGACATGCTGTCAAAATTGAGTAGAAATTTCAGCAAAAGAACAAGCGTGACTTCGGACCTGCGCAGAAGCAGGGCAAGGGAAACTCTGGCTCGCAGAACACGGGGCAGGGAAAGGACAACCAGTCCCAACCACAAGCGAAGAAGGGTAACGAAAAGACAAAGAAGGACACCGGGAAGTGGTGCAAGTTTCAAAAAAGCCCCTGGCACAACACTGATGAATGTCGCTCAAAATAGTCATTAGTGGCTGAGATCAAAGCTTCAGAATTAGATCCTAGTTCTGATTCTGACTCAGAACCTAATTTCACAGTCGTGCAAAAAGGGAAGCAGATCATTGATGCAGAACCCAGTGTCATTGTTGCCACAACACAGATTCAACTAGAGGAACATTAAGAGTCAGAGGCAGAGGAGCGCCTTTTCCACTCACAAATGTGGGTGAAGGGAATTCCCCTACACTTTGTTGTGGACAGCGGCAGCCAAAAGAACCTGATCTCAGCAGAAGTCATTAAGAAATTGGAGCTACCACTAACACCACACCCACAACCATACACCATTGGATGGCTAAGCCAAGGACAAGGGATTCACGTTAGTCACCAATGTCGCCTACCATATGGCATCAAGCCCATCAAAGATGAGGTATTGTGTGATGTGGCCCCACTTGAAGTATGTGATGTTCTTTTAGGACAGCCATATATGTGGAAGCATCATGTTGTATATGAATCACGACCTCGCACTGTCATTGTCACTTTGGGAGGACAACTCTATCGGATACCAAAGACAGTTTCACCTACCTCAACCAAGCAGGGCAGGAAGATAATCTCCCACACTGGGAAATTTTCCCTATTCGCAATTTCCACTAAAGGAGAACATCAGATCGCAGATACATCCACAACCTCTGCACATTATCCCTCTACTCAGCAGAAACAAGAAGAACACAAATTCAATGCAGCATCGCCTATTCGAGTACCTCTGCAGTGCAAGGCCACGCATTCAAGGTGCTCCTCCAAAAAGAAACCATCCACACCAGTGTGGACCAAGGATACCACAACAACCAAAACTGTTGAACAAATCCAGTGCATCCAACAACAACAATTACAACCCTCTGAATATTTCAAAGAAATGCAACCTTTTCGCTTCAGCAAACGTCGCACCAGGAGCTCAACTCAACACACAGTTCGACATATGATAAGGGATTTGACGCAATGGAGACCATTGCTTCCTAAGGAGGGAGGATTGATCCAGGTGTATATCTGTGGCGACCCACCTCTTCCAACTGGCTCAAAACAAACAATCCAGGTGGATATCAGTGGCGACCCACCTCTTCCAACTGGCTCAAAACAGACTTCTAGCAATTTTGGTAATTTACTATTTTTAGCAATTTTTTGGGTCCTGAACTTTCGGAGCCGTTTTGAGGCCCTAAACGACATTTTTGGGGGAATATTTCACGATGAATGCCCCCATTCATGTTTTAAGCATAGTCCTTAGATAGATCTTTCCAAAGAGCTATCGTGCGCCCCAAACGGAGATCGTATGCCAAACATACGCCCTCGGGAAGTTGATACACCAAACTACCCAAAACGGGGTCCACAAAACTGTTGGCTTTTCATCTTCCGGGGTTAGGGTTTGGGATTTTGGGTATTGTAAAAAGGCCTTCAGAGGCTCATTGTATTCATCTTGGCACGAATGAGCATAGCGGCCGCATCTCTTCTCAGAGATAGCTACCACCATTCTAGCTATTGTATTTTACAGTCTATTCTATTTCCATTATTTAATAGAATATGTGTTTACTGTATCACTGTGTTCTTTGCAATATATCTCTATATATGATTCTGTATGTGCTATCTTATTTAGTTCCTGCATAAATCTGGATCACCACAATCCAAAGAGGAATTCACACAAACACTCTATCAGAAAAATCTAATGCTGATAGAGGCCATGGATAATCATTGATTATTGTTAAAAAATAAAAATAAAAAATAGAAGAAGAAAAAAATATGAAAGAAAAAGAAACAGAGAAGAAAAATATGTAAAAGAAAAAATGAAAAAAAAAGAGAGAAAAAACATAATGCAACAAGCCAACAGTTATGCAACTGAAACTCCAATTCAAGCAAAGCAGGAGAAATCAAGCAAGACAGCAAAAGAAACAAAATCAGACAAGAACAAATATTAAGCGAGTCAGACCAGGCATTAGGGAGCAGAATTCAACAAATAAAATATCCAATCAAGAGAGCCAGCAAAGAAATCAGCCAAGCAAAAGAGAAAAAAATTACAAAGGAGCCTGTGCAAAGAGTACAAGAGCAATATTCAGAAAATCAATACTCAAATCAAGCGAGCCAGCACAGAAAATCAACAAGAAAAATATACAAATACAAAATCCAAAGAAGCAGACATCCAATCAAGTGAGCCAGAAGAAGAACCAACAAGCAATATTCAGAAATCAAAAGTAAAATCAACCGAGCCAGCACAGAAAATCAACAAGCAAAAAAGAATACAAATACAAAGTTCAGCAAAGCAGAAATCAAATCAAGCGAGCCGAAAGAAGCATTAAAATGTAACATTCAACAAAATCAAAGGTCAAATCAAGCAAGCCAGCATAGAAACGAAGACAAGCAAACGACAAAAAGCAAGTGAGCCAGGAGAAGGAAATCATAAAAAAGCATAACTACTGATATGCCAAAAATAACTACAGACGGAGACAAAATCTACTATGGAACCCCGCGCCTGTACGAACAAGACCACATCATCCGCTAAGGTATACTAAGCATAACAGGTAATCGCTAAATTCTTTATTTCATTTTCAAATCAAATTATTCTCCCCACAAAAACAACTATTTTTCAAGATGAGGAAAGCTTTTCAGCCAAATCGACAGCACGGTTCAGGGTAACCTTACTGGGCCATGATGACCTACCTTAGCCATGTCAGGGAATGACGACCTCCGTATCTCCCTACTATATCCTCCGATGATCAAAGCACCAACGAAATGTGCAATGATGTAAAGGAATGCATAAAATGGAAAACGTGATGCGCAATAATGAGAATGAGTGCATAAAAATAGCAAATAAGACACCGAGATAAGCAAGAAGATTTAATTAAGCAATATAAGTTTCTCAGAAAGAAAGAATACCAAAAGGTGGACTCATCACTCAGCCAGCAAGCTTCCCACAAGTCGAGAATCGATCCCAAGCAGACGGGTAAGTCATCCACCCTCAAGCTTTGTGGTTTGATGATTATTTAGAAAACTCAGAAATGACAAAAGGATTAAAGAAGAGCGATCCAGAAGACCATACACCTATATATGAAAATCCGCAGGTGTTGGCCATCCTCCGCACAGCAAGATGGATGTCGTTTATTATGGTCCTAAGAGGATCTGACACAGCAGTAGCCTTAAAATTTACCCATAACTTGAAGCACATAAAAGAAGAACAATATGTCACTCGGGTGAGGGGATTACACATCAGGCTCGATGAAGAAGCAATTGCAAAATGTACAGGATTTCCCATGGGGCTACATTGGGGAAGGGATGATAGAGAATCTAATCAGAGGGCAAAAGCAGCTTTCTTTGGGCAGGGCGAAATCTATGAGGAAGACAAGAACGAGGTTAAAAGAGAAACTATGCCCGCGCCATGGGATGGGGTGGCTGCCATTATCCTGAAGTATATAACATGCACAGGGAGGCTCAATTACATCCCAACCTTCCATTTCAGAATTCTAGATCTCTTAAGGCATAGGGGCCATATCAGATCAAACAATAACATCAGTATTCCCTTCTACCTTCTGAAGTCCCTCTGGGAAATGAGCAAGAAGGTAGTGCAAGGAAAGGAAAATGCATTGGCTCACCATGGACTGATCAAGTTAGTTATTTCTGAAGAGTTGAAGGTTCAAGTCCCAGAGCTCTCATGGGAGGAATTCGTTCTGGTTTCAGCTGAAGACGTCCAAAGGATGAGAGGCACGCCAAATCCAGTCATAACCCTGGCCTAGGGATCAAAAGAAGAGAAATCCACGTCTACATCGGGAGCCAAACACAAAATCGACCTGGACAGTGATAACGAGGTCATGGCTGACACTCTCATCAAAATAAAGCACTCCAAGGATGCCTCTCGCACAAAAACCCCAGGGGTTTCTTCCAGCAAACAAGGGTCAAAATGAAAGAGAGGAAGGTTGGAATAGCAGAACAAAGCCAAGCATACAAAAAAGAAAGAAAAAGAGGCCAGCCCCATAATACAGGACCTATCTGACTCTGAAGATTTCAGGGCAGAGCAGGATGACCCTTCTACACCTATAGCAGAAGATACCTTCCAGTGGAACCTTGCAAATGAAAATATAAACACTAAAAAGAATGATCAGTTGACTGAGGCATTGGCCGAGATGGAAAAAGTCAGAGAGGAGCTGGTTGCCTTGAATATAGAAGCACGACTCCACAGAAGCCAGCCTGTTTCACCAGCTTCACCACCATTTATGCATGAAAAGACCCAAATTTTAAAGATGCAGCATGCGGGTCAACTGAAGCAGATGGAGTAGCAGAATTTGGTACTTAAAGAAAAATTGGGTCAAGCCCAAGATGAATTGGCCCAGAAAGACCAACGAATTCTGCAGTTAGAAGACACCTTAACCACCACAGCTAGGATATATGAGGATATATTGGGGTTCAGATTGCCATCCAGGGTTTACATAGTTTACCTGAAAGAAAAATGGGGCAGGTTCCAATTACAAAGACTAAAGCAAGGCCTACCCTTGGAATCAACCACTCCTAAGGATTTTGTAGACACCTCCCTTGTTTGCACCAAATTAGAAAAAGATCAGTTATGTGAATTCTTCCTGCATAATTTTGTGGTACCAAACTCACCCAATTGGTCGCAGAATCCCTACATGGGTGACTTCCAATTAAGAGCATTGTGCTCTTGGATGAATCATGAAATAGAAAGAGCCCAAGATGCTCATCTCTACCTCGCAGAAGAATGGCAGAACCCACTATGGATCAGAGCTGAAGCAACACATCCCAAGAAGGTAATTCAGGATCACTTTGCCATCACCTCAAATGAATATCTAATTCCCATACTTCTCGAAAAGCAGCAGGAAGCAGTCTCACACATCATCACCCAATGCACCTATAGAGAAGTTCAGGAATCCATCGGTGAGAGGTGGACAGGAATCTCCCAGGATTTGAAAAAGCGGGAGCCTCACTCCCCCCTTAGGCTGGAAATTGCACTCATAAGAGCAAAGTTTTATAGAGAGTCTTTAATAAATAACCAACTCAGGTGAATAGGTATGAAATTAATCCCACCCTTCTTTCTCCCTCTGGCTATTAAGGGGCAGATAGATGAAGAGGAGGAAAGGAGAGCATGGGCTAAAGAAGATCAGACTTAAGGTTATTACAGATAGGCAGGAACTCCTCGAGTTGTCGCTTGGGATATCAGGGAGGTCGTCATAAAGCAGGATGTGTCACCCAAGGATGGGTGACATCTACAAGTCCGGGGGAGATATCGATCGTCATAAAGCAGGATGTGTCACCCAAGGATGGGTGACATCTTCAAGTCCGGGGGAGATGATGAGCCCAGGATATAGGTACTCTATAGACCCCTTTATGCCACACACGAGCAAGAAAGGATAAGAAAACACCTCTTTTTGTAGGGGAGAATGCATTTGTTTGATTATTAAATGAAGTATTTTAGCGATTATATTTTCTTATGCTTTAAGCGTTTTATGTGCTAATCCTATGAATTTAGGCATGTGTGAGCAGGGCGTCGGTGACCTGAAAAGAAACAAGTAACCAAGCTCAAGACTAAACATCATGAGTAACTCAGCGATCCCATTTTATCCTGATTTATAGGAAGGAATCATGTTGCCAAAATCGTTGTTTACAATGTAAAGCTAGGTTAGAAATAAGGATAAATATGGACCTCTTGAATAGCAGGGGGTCTAGAGACATTTTCGAAAAACAATCTTCAGAATATTTTTGTATTTGAGACAACGATGTTTTAATTTTTCCTGAACATGAAGTTATGAATTGATAATGAAAGACCAGCAATATATTAATTCCTTGAGTTCATAAGTTTCTTTCCCTCCTGAAATATGTGTTGGGGAGGGCCCCCTCAATACGTAGATCAGGAGTTTCATGTTTCATTACAAGTATTTCTCATGCATTTTATTTATTGTTTCTGTCATCATGATGCGTGAAATTACTTTGGTATTTGTTTAGACATCAGATTTCGATTTCAACATAGACGATTTTCCTTCGTAGTTTGATAACATTGCGTCCGTAGTTCCGTAATGCATTGTCTGTAGTCCTGTGTGTGCCATCCGTGCAGGCATATTTTATATCTGAGTTCGAGCATTTTCACACCGTTTCTAGATAACAAGTCAAATCCATGATTTCATGCATACTTCCTTTATTTGATCTTGATGAAATAGAGTTTAAATGTTCCAACATTTGATTTAAATAGAACGGGGTTTAATCGCTTTTAGTATTTGATTTGGTAGACAGAATTTAATTGTTTCCAGCATTGAAATTCCTAGAATAGATTTATCAGTTTTTCAGCATTCAAATCCTAGAATATATTTATCAGTTTGCAGCATTCAATTCTCAAAATAGATTTATCTGTTTTCAGCATTCAATTTTCAGAATAGATTTATCAGTTTTCAGCATTTCAATTAATGGATTTACATGCTTTCATATTTCTTGCTTCCTAGTTTTCCTAGAACAATACTTCTTATTCCCTTAGAAATATCACCCTATTGTGCACATATAGTGCCTAGCATCTCTTAAGTTTGTACGCTACCCGGTCGATAATTAAAGTATACTTCTGGTAGATCTACCTCAAAAAGGTACACATTCCTAGAGTCCACCAGTAGGACAATCCTTTACTACTTTTTTTTTAATTTCATGCAAAATTGAGCGACCATACATGCATTTTGCATACTAGCTATAAAAAGATAAGTACATGTCTCTTTATTTGCTTCCAAGTAGTTTGATAAGGCAACCATATCTGCTTCTGTGCAGACAGAAACACAATTACACATATCTACAATAACAAGTTCACAGTTGATTGAAAAACATAAAAATTCAATGGTCCTCTATGTTTTAACCAATGACATTGGATAACAACATTGACAAACAAATTGTGAACCATATTTTTCAGAGTCAATGGTCATACCAATCTCCTCTATCTTGATATATAAGTTCAAGATATTCTCAGCATCCTTTGGAAATTTGGTATCATTCTCCTCTTCTTCTTACTTTCTCTTCTTTCCAAGATATTTTGCTTGCTTATTTGAACATAAAATATTGCATAGTTTCTGAAAATGATTTGTAGTAATATCATATTTCTCAATGACAATTTTTTCACTGATCCCTCAGAACAATCAAGATTAGTATCGTGAATTTTGAAATATTCACAAATCGAATTCTTGGTTGATCTCTCATCCTTGATCTACTTGTAATATTGAGATAAGGTCTTTGCGCTAACATTTTTTCCACTAATATGTTCAACCAGACTGATTCATTGATTATATTTTCAGCCACATTGGTAAAATATTCTTCGTCTATATCATACAATGCTCTAAAAAAATTAGATCCATGCTGCTTTATTTTATTTTGAACGAAATCATGTTGATTGATGCTCTTGGGTGAGCATGGCAAGGAATCACTTTTGTAAAGGTCAAATACAGAATAGCATTTGTTCCATAAGCTATCATAGATCAAAACAAGAGTCATCTTGTCTTTAAGGTTGTCCTTGGTTGAAACAAGAAAGATATCCATACATTCATTTTGAAAATTCTACAAGAAAATAAAATTGAAGAGTAAGAAGATATAAATAATTACAAATGCAATCAACAATTGTGGGAATTTATTTTTAAGAAGAAAAAATGTATACATGCCACTCGTCAGTGGAATGTTTCCCTTTCCCAGGCAGGCAAGCCTATTGTTGTATATCCATTTCTCACTTTCCTTTATGACATGATCAATGAAGGGAGTGTCAACAAATTCCTTGTTTGAAAATTTTTGGTGTTTGCGTAAGTTTGTAATAATGTTCTGAGGAACATTTTTTTGTAAAAGATGAGCATTTGATGACAATGTCTTGAATGAACTTATTTATATTTATCATTTTGAATTATTATTTTTTGCGTCAAAATATTATGTTGTACATCCCAGATATAAAAGTTCAATGTAGGCAATTCAATATCTTATTTACTTCTAGGAGTAAAGGGCTCCCCAGTTATAGTATTGAAACGCAATAGAATAGCCTCTCACATTGTTGTTTTAAAATTTGTGACAAGGGATAAAACCATCCTTGCCATGACCTCTTCATCAACCTTGTGAAATTACAAATTTGAAGGCGCTAGAACACATCTAGCTATATCAATAGAAAAAAAATCGCGTTGAATAAAAAATATTTGATTTGTTCTTGTTGACTATCTTTTCAGTTATTGAAGCTTTTACTGGCTTTCTGTGGCATTGCTTTCGAAGGACTTGATTTGAGTACCTTTAAGAAGATTTTCTCACAGATTTCTCAAGATCATTGATAAAATATATTCTAAGGTACAAAATAATTTTTTCATGATTAATGTTTTTCATCTTATTTGTCATTTTCATGTAATGCAATAAATATGAGCTCTTCCAACATTCTTTTCTTCAATACTAAGAGAATGCCTTTCTTCAAATGTGTTGTGGTATTTATTCTAAACCGATTACAATGATCGTATGATGGAAAAACCCATCATTGCTTCACACATGAAATCAAGCCCACATTTGGATCACTTTTTATTAGCTATGGGGAAAAATTAGAAACTAGAAGATCAAAGCATGCCGAGAAACACTTATTTGGCTTAGTCACTTCAACTTGAACATATACTGATGGCATCTGCATATGTCAATATTCTAGCTCAAGTCTCTAATTCATCATCATCATGACAAAAGATATATAAATCCGGGTGTAAATTAAATGGTTCATCCATCTCAACATACCATGAACCATTGAATTCACCAAGGTTATGCTCTGTTAACAATTGAAGAAATGGAATTTATTTGAATTGATTAAGGGCCGCATACCTAGAAATATTTTACGTGTGGTACAATAAACATTTTCTTATTAATATAAGAATCTATATAAAAATTTTATAGTTATCAATATGTTTCTATCTATTAGATGTAATCATGAAAATGTTGATGTGAATGGTCGATGGAGAGGGAATGATCTCTTCTTCTTAAAATCAATTGATTGATCAAAGACGGAAGTAGAATTGTTGTTCTTGTAAAGGATTCCTCGATTGGGAGTAGCATGGAATTGACAAATCAAAAAAGAATCGCTGAAAGATTTCCCAAGGGGTTCCATGTGTTGGTTTGACTAAAATAGACCAATCAAAGAATCACTCCACTTCCACAAGTGGTTTTTTTTTTTGTGGATGAACAAAAAAGATCAATAAGAGAAAGAACTACCTCTCTTCTTCAATGATCCAAGAAAGAGAAATTGTTCCTTCTACAAATCTTAGTAAATTGTTGATTGTTGGGAGGGTATTGAGTTAATAAAGAAAAGTGATCCCTCCTCAAGAATACCTTTGATGTGGTATGTTGAGAAGGAATAGATTAGAGAAGGAGCAATCGTTCTTTACTCAAAATTGATATTTTTAGTTGTTATTTGGGCTAGAAAGAATCCAATCAGAAGAGATAAGGGGAAGTCACTCTTTTCTCAAGAGGTACTCTGTTTTGGTTTGTCGAAAAATGGACCATTCCAAGAAATAGAGATCGTTCCTTCCTCAAGGTTACTTATGTCATTGTTATCTGGACCATTCCTTCATCAAAGTTTACTTATGTCATTGTTACCTGGGAAGGTATAGATCAGAGAAGGTTAAATCAATTCCTCCTTAAATCCTTCCTCAGGACTATTGTTTATTATATTTCTTTGGGATGGAAAAGGATTGAAGGGTGAAGGTGGCATTGGACATTCCTCATGGGTTCCATATTGTTGTTTGTTGAGAAGGAATAGAAACAATTTCTCTTGTGGTGATCTCATGAGAGGCCGATGAGATAAGGGGTAACATCTACTTCCTCCAGAGGTACTCTATTGTGTTGAGTTTGAAATGGATTGATCCAAGAAAGGGTGATTATTACTTCCTTGAAGGAGAAATCAAATGCTACTAAAGAGGACCTTTGTTTTGGTATGCATAGAAGATATAGATCATAGGAGTGATCATTCCTTCCCCATGAGTGCTTCACTAAGGATTCGCATATTGTTGTTTGCGAGAAAGAGAAAAAAAAAAATCTCTCTTGCGGTTCTCCATGAAGAGATCAATGAGAGAATGGGTAAGAACACCCTCCTGAGGAATTACTCTCTTATGGTTCATTAGAAATACATCAATCCCAAAAAGGGTGATCGTTATATGGGAAAGTATGGTTGCGAGAAATATCTATTGCTCCTTCCTTAAGGCATACTATGTGGTGTTTATTTGGAATGGGATATATACAAAATTCAAAAGACTCATCTTTCCTAGATGGTCCACGGTAGAGAGTTGATACGGAATGATCGATTAGTCAAGGGATCAATAATTGAGCCTTGAACAAGATATACTCTTTTGCAGTTGGTTGAGAAGGAACCAACCGAAGAATATCAACAAATCCTTATCTAGAAAATGTATTATCAGAGAAGGAGCAACCGCTCCTTCTTGACACCATTCCATTGTCTCAGTTCGCTGGCATAGGATTGATCAAAGAAAGATTCATCATGTCTTCCTCAAGAAATGCCATATGGTGTTTCGATAGAAACAAATATATAGCTGAGATAGATCTATAGCATATTGAGAGGCCTATTTTTTCTCAATTGGTTCTAGTGGAGATTTGATCCAAAAGGATATATTGGTGAATGATCAATGGATCTTTCTTTAAGGGGATGCATGTGGTTATTTGATGGATATGGATAGCTCAAAGAGTGACTATGATCCACTTCCCCAAATGTTTCTTATTGTGTTTCAATGGGACGTGATCAAAGAGAGAAAAATCGACCGATCCTTCTTCATTGGATTACATGTAATTGTCCTTTGAGAGGTATTAATTACATAATGAATAATTGCTTCATACTAAATCATACTCTATTTTTGGTCATTGGTTAGGGAACGATGCAAGAAGAGTGATCTATTCTTCTCTAGGATCGATTGGAGAAAGATTATCTTATCCTTCTTTAAATGATCATATGTGGTTGTTCCCCAAGAAGGAATTGAGTCATGGGGGAAGAACCCCTCATGCCTGAATGGGTTCTTTATTGTGGTTTGTTCCAAGGGCATTGGTCAGTGAAAGAGAGACCACTCATTCTGGAGGATTAATCAATTGCAAATGGATCTATCAACACTTCCTCAACTAGTCCAATGTTAATGATCGATAGTATGAAATCAACCACATAAGTATTGACTTCTTCTTTCTACAGTGGTCACATAAGGCGGTTCATTTGTAATGTATAGATCGAAGAAAGATCAACCACTCCTTTTTATGGGAACTGATCAATTAGAGAAAGAGATATTTTCCTTCCCTCGTGGGATGTTATGTGATTTTCGTGCATGGGGAACGGTCGAACGACTCTTCTTGTGATCATTATTCTTGATATTTCTATGATACAGGAAGGGGAGCTCTTGGGTAATTTTGTAAAAGTCATTTTCTTTGGAAACCCCATGGATATTATGGAGCCCTATTTGTACAAAGAAAAAAGGCAAAGGTATCCTTGTCAGAGCCAACTGGAAGCCAATGAAGCAGTTTGACCAGGAAATTTTTTCTCCTAAAAACCCTCTAAGTGTTATTGTGCCCCATTAAGTGCTCGTAGCTTTGTTTTTACTATTTACTGGAATACCATGGCCCTTTGAAAGAAACATGGAGTCGCAACTCATCCTCCCCCTCTTCCTAATTCGACTGAAGACGCTTTATGCAACAAAGACTCTGAAGTCTTTGAGACCCTCCTAACTCGAACCACTGCGTATAAACTCAAGCAAGCCTCCTCTAGTAGATTTAGGGATTCACAATCTTGAATTCATACCTAGGAAAAGTGACCTAGCAAAATTCATCATTACTAAGTCTACATAAAAATTATATAGAGAGAGAAATATTAGCATGCTAATTCACATCATTATTCAGCATAAAATCTTGGCGTGATCAACACTCTAGTGAATAGTGCCATGAAGATCTCTAATGAAGAGCATATTACTCAAGATCGGGTTTTTAAAGAAAATAGTTATGATGAAAGACAATTTAAATACACTCTTATAAAAGGAAGGACATCATAGTAATTGAGGATGAAAATAAAAAATAAGATAAATATCTAATTAACTTACATTGAAGATATAAGTTCGCAAAACTTCTTCACAAAAGAGATTATGATCATATTCGTTCCTTTTTTTTTCATGGAAAAAAGATCACAGCGCAAATTTTTATTGCAAATCCGAACCATATTGTTTATTTGGCTAAAAAGTTAGCCTTACACTTAGTCTTCTACGAATTTTCTTTCTCTACATTATATCTAGTATATGACTTAAAAAAGAAAACTTCTTGTTTAGAAGTATAGCATATCTAATACTGAAATCAATGGATATTCAAAAATATATATATATATATATATATATATCCCACTATAAGGACGAACATTAAGACACTAGTACATATGCATACCTCTTCGTAAAATCTCTTAGAAAAAGCTTGAGACAAACCAACGTGACATGTCTCAGAGTGCATTAAATTATAAATAGTGTTGTCCTTTTTAAGGACATCCATGTACATATGCATACCTCTTCGTAAAATCTCTTAGAAAAAGCTCGAGACAAACCAACGTGACATGTCTCAGAGTGCATTAAATTATAAATAGTGTTGTCTCTTTTAAGGACATCCATGACTCCTTTGGTACATTATGTATAAACCAAAATAAATAGATGACAAAATCCTTTGTTTTTACTCCTTTACACGAGTAAATGAGTAAATTGTTATTTATGTCCATACACTACCCATTGATATTACAAGTTTTAAAGTATGTAAGGAAAATTATTTTTATGATTTAAAGTATTGGTTGATGATCAGGGAGGGGCTTAATTTTCATTAAAAGTGACAAGACTGAATTAAATACATTTTAATATAAATATGTATAATATTATTTTCTTTTCATAGTAAAGTATACAATGTAATGACTCATTTTGAATAGTTATACAGACCATTTTATTTTTTCTCTCTTTGACCATATTTTATTTTTATTAGAATATTAAAAAAATCTTAGGTTCTTAAATATGGTCATGGTCACATAATGGTTTTAAATTAAATTTATGATGATAAATTAAAATTTTGGATGGTATCAATTTTAAAGGAGATTAATTAATTAAAAAATTAGATTATAAATTATTTGATCCAAATTATTAAGAAAAATACATTTAACTTAAATAATAATTAAACCATATAGATTAAGATTAAGATATCAAAAAGGAAAAAGAAAAAGATAGAACTAAAAAAATGTTAAAAGAAGATATGATGATTATACATAAGGAGAGAGGTAATTTCCCACTAGTGTGAGGCATACTCTCAAATGTTGGAAGTTAACACATTTTTATCTATATCCAAAACCCCATATCCCTTTTGGAATTAATGAAGTTTGTATAATATGGAATGTATATTTCTTACCAACCGTAACTTATCTATCATTTCTAAAGTTATAATATTTTCAATATCATTATCTATCATTTTTAAAGTTATAATATTCTCAATATCATTAGACTGTGTGATAAGCACTTACCTTCAAAATTTACATTTGGTTTTAAACATTTCTTTCTTCAGCTACTTCTCATCATAATTCGGATTAAATTTGTTGTTTTGGTGTTGATTTTTCTTTCCACGTCATCATATTTTCTCCTCGTTTTGGTGTCAATGTTGAAACTATCTATATTTCTTTTGGTCGACTTTCCTAACACCCTCTAGCTTTGAGCATTCAAAAGACATACATGTCCTTCTTCTTTCAAAGTGTAACAATAAATATATCATCGTTTACCACATAAAACTCATTATTGACAACCATTTATGCCTCTACTGCTACCTTAATTTTGTATGATCTTCCATTTATTTGTTTCTCCTATGCCTCTTCTTGTGCATATTGTATCTTCCAACGGGCATGTCTTCCTCTCCCTCAATGGCCACCTTGTCCTTTTGCAAAATTCTTTTGAGTCCCCTTCCACATCATCTTTTCCTCTACTTGCAAGGCTAACTAATATGTCTCTTCTACATAATTAATTTTTATGGAGGATGATTTCATTTTAAATGAGAAACTTTAAAAGAATAGCATACCTCAACCTTGGTCTTCTATGTCTAATTGCAACAACAGCTTTATAGAATTCCTCATTATACTTTTATACACTTTGGTCCTTTAAATTTTGCACATAAACATAATATGATACAAATATATCATGTATCTTCAGGGACTTGTGAAAGTAACTAATAAATGTTTTGTTTTGTTTTCTTTCTTTAACGCATGAGATGTTCAAGGTCAAGTTTTTTCCATTTTAATTTATACGCGTTATGGACATATATAACTTATTTTTTTCAAAATCTAGTTGTAGAGTTCATTTCATACTCCTTTTTAGTTGTAATTTCTATTTTTTTAATTAACACTATTAAAAAATAACCATCATTAAAAAAATGTAGTGATACCACTAATTTTCAAATATATTAGAAGTTTTAATCATGGAAAAAAGGGCATATTGGTAAGACATATACATACACATTTCCCATGAGAAAGGTGCATGGACATTGGAAAATGTGCAAAAACAAATAATAAATGTGCATATTTCATACCCCTTAGCAATTAAGACATGTACATGCACCTTTCCCATGAGAAAGGTGCATGGACATTGGAAAATGTGCAAAAAATAATAAATGTGCATATTTCATACCCATAGAAATTTCTGTGAGTTTTAGAAATGTATCTCCATGGAATTGTTTTCAACTACCTTAACCATTTCATAATAACTATAAAATGAGGCTTGAGGTTGGAAAAGGGGGCATTATAATCATACTACCCTTATGTTGGAGTGGTTACCCATGATCATATTTGAGTTTTTATGACCTTCTTTACATAGAAAAACCTTTTTTTGAGTTGTATTTTCTTTCTTGAATTTTGAGGATTAAACTCCCTAGTTTTCCTCACTCTCTTACTTGGGATAAGTTGGAGTATGGAGATTTTCATTGATGGCCTGGGATCGTACGAACCCAGACGACAGTTATGAAAGATTGAGATAGCATAAGATCACATATATTTGTAATCTATTGTTATAATTGATAAAAATAAGATCTTTCTTCTTGCCCACTCCCCTCCCCCAATTTCAATTGTCATATTTTTATTATTGATCTAATTTTGTATTTAGATAGGTGAATTTAATTTTCTGATCAATTTAGTTTAAATTAATTACTTTCCATATTGTCTTTCTTTATGACCAGTTGCATTGAGAAAGGTTGATTGATTGGTGTGCAAGTTTTAGAGTTTCGAATTAAATCGGTACTCAGGCACATTGGGATCAACATACAAGATTCATGTCATGGCAACCACCCAAAAATGTACACTATTTCTTTAGCCAATAGGTAGTTATTGCAAATATTGGAAATCTAATTTAGGGAGAAAAGTTTGTTATTCTTTGAAATTCTCTAGAATAGTCTGACTCTAACTATTTGGGAATTTTATCTCGATATAAATGTTGTCTTTTTGGGGAAGAACTCCTTGAGTTGTTCTCATTAGGGTCTTCCTTTGTTTTTTTCTAGCTTCGTGTAGGGTATTTGGCAGTCATTTTTTGTTTACACCTTGCTTGATGTCCTATAGACCAAAGTATTAAAAATTGTTTTGGGGGTTTTGGCAAATTTCCGAACTAAAATTTAGTATACACACATTTCTAGTGGTATCGGTTGCATGTACATGTGAATATTCTACACATAAGTTGCATGGACACGCACTTTCTTCGAAAGAATAGAGCATGGGTTTCTTATAGGGTGGTTTTTTAGTTCATTTCTTCCCTCTCTCTATTCAATTAGTATTTAGGAAACCTTGAGAAACTAAGGTCTGCATTTAGTAAGGATTATTGGCCCTCTTTTAGTTTTCATAAAAGAAAAAGTAAGAATAACATTATCTTTTTTCTTTTGTCCTTTTGCTTACCTCGCATTCTAGTGGTGAATTTGTATATGCATTTTCCTTTTAAAAAGTTGTTGGATATGTAGGATTGCATATTTTTGGTTCTAAAAAGTGAAAGAAAGTATTATATTTGCAATGTATTGTGATTGGGAAAAGTTGTTCATAGAAATTGAATGGAAACCTAACTTTTGAGAAGAAAAAAAATGGATTTAAAAGCTTGCTAATGTTCTTATTTATTATTGTATGTCTTTGAACATCATTAGTTGCATATCCAACTCCCTGAGTAATTAATAGTGATTAAAAATAATTATTAATGTTAAAATCAACTAAACTCTTTATTTTTAGAAAAAAACAATTTAGCCTAGTTGTATAGAGCCTTATTGTGGGTAGTTGTATAGAGCCTTATTGTGGGATTTGGAGAGTAAACTCTCCAAGGATGAAAAACATAACTAGGAATTGATTAGAGAGAAAAATACATTAGTAATGAGGATCAATTTCCAAGAAAGCACATCTAACACATGTGTCAAGCACTATGGTCAAGATAAGCAAGTGGGCCATATTTCCCCTCTTCATTTGTTTGGTGGGATTGTTGCAAGAACAGGGACTTCGGATTGAAGTAGAAATTCCTCAAGGTTACAACACTTTTATCTATATTTCCAGGCTGGGGGTTTGGTCCTATATTCCCTTTCCATACACATAATCTTGACTGGTGACTATTTCCCCTAGTCCCCAATTTTGAAGTGGTTTCTTTAGTTTCCTTTCCTAGAGATATTCTTCTTAGGTGATTGCAAGTGGGAAGTACTTGTGAACCTAATACAAATGCTTAATCTTCATCTTATCTCCCTTGAAGGGTGTTGGTCTTCATGAGGGTATTTGTGTGTTATGTGATTGATACATTAATATTATTGTAATTGTTTCTCTCATCTTTACTAGTTATTATTGGACCCTCATCATCCCAAGAAAACCTTCAAAAGTCTCTCTAATCAACTCTTCAATGAATTATCCCTGGGCCATAACTACCCGATACTGATCTTTGAGATATTTTGTTTGCTTGTTGATTCATATCTCAAGATTTATTTTAGTTGAGTGCATGTGATAGATTGAATTAGGGTTTATTTGTCTTATCATTTTAAGACTTTTATTTAAGGTAGTTAACCAACCTCTTTGTTGGTATACAAGAACTTGAGGCCTCTCTCTAGAGAGACCAAAGTTGCCTCCTTGAACATGAAGATTGGATAATACTAGCCTTCCCTGTGGGGGGGGGATTAAGAAAATCAAGATCCTTTGAACAATCCCACAAGGTAAGAAAGAGTGGAATAAGATAGTAATTTTGACATATTATTTACTGAAGGGTACCTAAGGTATTTAGATGGTCACATATTTGTACTTGAAACGGTCCCATCCCCTCCTCCTCAAGAAGGTATTTTTCCTATTGAAATCGAAGACCTAATAAATACAGCAATGTTGTTAATTTCAATCCACCCCTCTCCAAATATCATACCATATATTTTGTTCATGATTGTAACTTCGATAACCAACATCATGTTGCACACAAAAATATGTTTTACTAGTGGTCTAACATGAAAAATATTAGTGGAAGTTCAAGAGCGGGGAGCACCCATACCCATACCTCTTGTGGAGTTGGTGGAGGAGATAATCCTCCCATTTCAAGTGTCCCATCCATAAGCACATTCCCATCTACTTCTAGAGTGTCAAATGGAGATGCCTTCTATTTGGTAATAACCCCTATTAGTGGAGTTGGTAGGGTAGTAATTCTTTCTCTTTCAGGATACCATCTATTGGAATAACATATGTAGCAGCTAGTATTACACCTACTTTCCCCAATTTTAACATGTTGGGGGGGATTTATTCTTCCCCCTTCACTTCTTTTCTATTCAGAGGAGGACATATACCCACATCAATTCCATCTATGGGAAGGAGAACTTCTCTATGCATTTCAACATGCCTCTAGGAAGCATGACTTTGCTTGGGATTGGAATCATGATGAGCGGGGTGTTCCCTCTGTATGTTCATATATCAACCAACTTCCCTCAAAACCATGTTGCATAAATGAATTATCCTTTTATGCTTGGTAGTGGTTATACTCTAGGAAATTCTTTCATGAATAATAACCAAATGTCAGTACATGCTCCTGGAAGTTGGAATTCATTTGGTTAGACAAAATTGTTGTTCTTTCAATATTGAATTTTACGGATTTAATAAAACTTAAAAATGATATAGTGATGTGTAATCCCAATTTCCCCCTTGTTCCTACCAAATTCCCTTCAAACACCTAGAAGTTTGAAGAAAAATATGGAGAAGTATCGGTTAATCATGTAATGGTATTCCATCTCTTATGTTCTTTGAATTCACTGATGGACGATAGTACTAGACTCAGACATTTCCAATGAACCTTAAATGGTGTAGCAGTGAAGTGGTATAATGAGCTCCCACAAGCATATTTTCACAACCTCAACATGTCCACGGTGACATTCCTGATTCATTTCCAATTACCTATCCTCTATGAGACATGGATTCACCTTTTGACTTCATTCTAGCATGATAAGTCTACCCACATTTCTGACCGCATTCATGAGTGGCGGACGAGAAGCTGATTGATTAAAGATAAAATCCCTGATGAATTTTTAGGAGACCAATTCATAAATTGTTGTTTCCTTACATCGCTAAAGACATTTCCTTGTTAGGGGTTACAACCAAAGAACAAGCCATATTCTTAGTTTAGAATTATCTATGTTGGTTTTCCCACAACACCAAGAGTAGAGATAGATCCAACTAAACCCAAGCTTGGAAGAAATTCCAATGGAGTTATTAATTTAATGTAAAATGCTATGGCTAATCAAGTCTCTAATCAAATAGGACAGATGTCCTTATGTTATAATATGTTTGCGGTTGTGCAAGGTTTTACTAATACCTTTGGTCCCACTCAGTCCTGCAATGTGCTCACTGTGAAAACATATAATGCAAAGGGTAACTAGAAATCCGAAGTAAATAAGAAAGGTAAGAACAAAAAGAAGGGGACCATAGAAACTAATGTGAATAATAATAATGTTGGTGGGGGTAAAAAAGAGAAGAAGAAAGTTAAATTTCCATGTAAGCTTTGTATGGAATATCATCTTACTCACCTTTCCCTAATATAGAGGAATCCCAACAACCATTGGCACAATTAAATGCTCATAAAAAACATGTTGTTCTAACAAACCCTTTTCCTCCATAAGGTCAGGATATTGTTGTTGGAATTCCTAGTAACCTTGTATCTCTACAAGGAGGAAACCAAGATTCCCTTCCACAAGAGGAAAACCCATCAAATTCAGACATGGATGTTTCTTTTCCTTTAGATCCAGACTCAAGGGAATCATAATAATGATCTATGTTCTAAACATTTACTTCCCATTCGACATGTATACATTGGAAGGTAAGAACAAAAAGAAGGGGACCATAGAAACTAATGTGAATAATAACAATGTTGGTGGGGGTAAAAAAGAGAAGAAAAAAGTTAAATTTCCATGTAAGCTTTGTATGGAATATCATCTTACTCACCTTTCCCTAATATAGAGGAATCCCAACAACCATTGGCACAATGAAATGCTCATAAAAAACATGTTGTTCTAACAAACCCTTTTCCTCCATAAGGTCAGGATATTGTTGTTGCAATTCCTAGTAACCTTGTATCTCTACAAGGAGGAAACCAAGGTTCCCTTCCACAAGAGGAAAACCCATCAAATTCCAATGTATACATGTCGAATGGGAAGTAAATGTGCAGACCATAGATCATTATTATGATTCCCTTGAGTCTGGATCTAAAGGAAAATAAACATCCATGTCTGAATTACCAAACCCTCCTCATATAGTGACACTGGGAGTTGATGCAATCCCACACTTTCCAAAAGGTGTAATAAAGAGGTCAATGCATAAACCTAATGCTTGGGATTCTCAAAACTACATCATTGTTGAATATTTGGCCCATGTTCCATGTGTGATTTTTTCTTATGAGGTTCTCTAGAGCATCCCTACATAGTGCAAAGAATTTTTATCAGTTATTGGAACATTTGACCCTTTAGATTCTCATCTTATAACATTTGTCCCGGACAATTGGAAGCCAAAACTTACCCACTGTGTTGCATTTTATAGTCAAATATCATCCTATAAGATGAATATCTTTGGGATTGTAGTGGATGAAGGAGCTTCCGCTTGTGTAATGTCTTTGTCATGTGGGAGAGCCATTGGTTCCCATAAGACTATTCCATCATTAACCATGTCAAAATCTTTCGATGGGAATTTGTTTAGACCTCATGGGATCATTCCAGCATTTCTTGTTGAACTAAGGGGCAATATTATGTCTGCAAAGGTTGAAGTTGTAGGTGCTCCTTTAAAATATAAAATAATCTTAGGAAATATATAGACTTATTCCATGATGATAGTTATGTCTATTGGTGCACAGTGGGCAGACCCGGGTTTCAACATTAATTCACCAACAAAGAACTTAGATATTGTCCCTTTTGGCATCACCTGCAAGCATATGAAGTCTCACCCGAGGCATCTATGGGGACTGCAGGAACCAAGTTTCTGCAGTGTGAAGGGATACGAGTCAGATCATCTAACTTTAACCCTCATACATATGCATAGAAACGTATACCATATTCATAGAAATAGATCTTATATTCATCACAACCATCTATATGTGCATAAACAAATAGAAAATTCATATATTACATTTAGAGCATCAGGATAACCATAATCATAACATCACATAAGTGCGACATAAACAAAACATGAAACAGAACATAAGACATATCCATTAGTTCCATCAATTCTTCTTTATTCTCATCTGAAACATTTCTTACACAATCATGTGCACTATGCACCAGATCTCTATCTTAACCCCAAAAATATCCCATACATAAGTTGTCTCTAGGACATACAAAGACTTCTGATGCAAACCCCTATCAAAGATGCATCAAAACCCATGCCATCTACCCCAAAACCCCTTACATATTTATACATTTTACAATGGATCATATCCTGTAACAAGTGGGAAACAATGCCTAACAACTTCCTTCTTTTGGGTGCACTCATCCCTTGTCTAACTTGTCGTGCAGTCCAATTGATGTGCATAGTTCTAAAACTGGTCCAAAATCCTGCTCCAACAGGCCCCCAATACTCACTTGTGGTTCATCCCGAGCCACTTAAGTCTTCAGCTAAACTTTCACCGTAGCAATGTTGTAGTAACGAAATTATGCAAGGTTTATTTCGTAGTTGTAACCTTTTCTTTGGCTTGTGTTTCCTGCTCTGCAATTCCTTCTGATGCCTGCGTTGTGATTGGTTCCTTCACCTTCTCCGCGCTTTCCTATGTTGCGTGTTTCACTGCTCCTTACATAGCAGCCAAATGTTCTGTTACTCTAAAAGCTTTCACCTGCAGTGGTTCCATCTTCCGCGCATTGTTTTGTTGTTCATCTCTTAGTTGATTTACCTCTAAGCATTGTTGTCTATTTTCCACCATTGTTGTCGTCCATTATATTGGAGGTAGAGTGATCATATTTTCCTTAAGTTTCTGCACTTTATCCTACACAAACTATAAATTCCGGTCCACTATCTTTAGCTTGGCATCCTCGATCAACTGCATCCATACTTGTATGCTTTCTTCATATAGCTTTGCACATTCTTCCTCCAAACCTTTAATGCTTTCTATTGTTTTTGTAGCCATCTTTTCCCTTTGCTCTCTTTCTTCTGGTGGAGTGCTTAGAATTGTGCATGCTTCCAAATCCACTATCTTTACGTAGAATCCCTGAATGGCTTCACTTATCTTATTCACTTTTTCTTCTACTGGAATATCTACTTCTAGTTGTACCTCTGGTATAATGTTGTAGACTCTTTCCACTACCTGCTGCAATTTTTCACTCCTCGGCGCAGCCTCTTATTTTTCTTGGTGTAGCTTGCTACATTTTTCTTACAATGCATCTTTGTCTATAGTCACTTTACTCCACTCCATAGAAGTTGAATCTACCTCGTTTCAATTTCCTGCGCAACTCTTGTCTGCAAACTATGCGGCAAATCCATGGGTAATTGCAATAAGACTAAGTCAATCGAACTTACCGCCAGTGTTCGTTCTTGCATTTGTGTCATTGGGAACTCTAAATATCCAGGCAATTTATTCAAACTCTGGTGCATTGTTGGTGTTGATGATGACTACGACACCGTCTATATTTACTCAGTTCTTTGTGTTGTACTGCATGTGTGTTCTGCCTCTATGCATCCTAGTGTAATTCTTGTTAATTCCAAAATCTATTGCAGCGAGGTTAATTTTTCTTGCATCCTCATCTACATCTCTTCTTGATTCTTCATAGCTTGTTGTAGTAGATCTTATGTCACTTCCTTCACTTGGTTTCCTATCTTCTCCAAGTCAAGTGGAATCTCCAAGGGTGGTGAAAACATCGATAATTGTGGAAACACTAATGACAATGGAAACATTGGTGATGGTGGAAATATTGGTGATGATGGAAGCATCGATGACAGTGAAAACCCTGGTTGTAGCAGGAAACTTGGTGGAATCCAAGGAAATATTAATACACATTTTAAATTCCCTTTACAGTTATTGGATACCATAAATATACCATATTTGTCTCGTTTCAAAAATGACCTCTTAGCCATAATCTTAACTAGCCTAGTATACTGACTAAGTTGCTTTTCGACATCTTCAGTTAGTGCCTGGATAGCTTGGTATTTTGTTGTTTTCCTCTTCTTGCACTGCGTTGATGAACCTGATTTGTCATGCTCCTTTATTTTTTGTCTCACACTTTGTTCTTTTTAGTTTGTGGTGTCTCTTGCACCATTTATTTGTTCTCCTTTTTGTTCTTCTTGTCGTTCTTGTTAATGTTCTTCCTGCTCCTCTTGCTATTGTGTTTGTTGTGTCTCTGTCTTAGTTGATTCTGGTACTAGGACTCTCCACTTTGTGTCCCAATCATTTACAATGGCGTTGACATCCTACTCTATCAATCTAAAGTGCATCGAAAATCATTGTGCATCTGGATCCATTTTTGCTTAGATATACATGTGATGCATCCCCACTTTGAATCCTGCAATTCCTTTGGATGCTTCAATCACCTATGGTTGGATGCATGGTGTGCTCTCAATGCTCTATCAAATTACCTCCTTGTAGACATAAAAAATAATATTATTGTCCTAATGCTTTTTCTTGTTCCTGCTATGCCACAAGCTAACATAGAGTGCTTCCAAACATGGTTTCTACGCAAAGTCAATGAATTGTGTGTCTTCTAACGCCCTCCATGTAACCAGCACAATCAAAATTAACAACCAAGCATAATGAAGCTCCTTACCTTCTTCCTATGCATCCTTACAGTCTACTAAAAACTCATTCACCAAGAATTTCACCCAGGTCATGTGTACTCTGGCTACACACTTCTTCGTTGTGGCTATTACTCTTGCTAGTACTTGTTCTTTTCGACATTTCCAAAGTAGTTTGCACACTAATACTTGTGTCGCAAACTTGATAGCATCATCAGATATGTTTGCTACGTCCATTTTTTGGCACAGGGTGAGAAGACCCAGGTTTCAACATTAATTCACCAACAAATCCCTTAGATAGCGACCCTTTTCGGCATCACCTGCAAGTAGATGAAGTCTCACCCTAGGAATCTATGCGAACTGCAAGAACCAAGTTTCCGCAATGTGAAGGGATAGGAGGCAGATCATCTAACTTTAACCCTCATACATATGTGCATAAACATATACCATATTCATAGAAATAGATCTTATATTCATCACAACCATCTATATTCATCACAACCATCTATATGTGCATAAACAAATAGAAAATTCATACATTGCATTCAAAGAATCAAGTTAACCATAAGCAGAACATCACATACATGTTCCATAAGCAAAACATGAAACTAACCATAATACATAGCCATTAGATCCATCAATTCTTCATTATTCTCATCTATAACATTTCTTACACAATCCCCCCAATCCGGGTGCGAACGTGGCCTCTACCTCGGTTTCTTCCCACACGGAACCGTCTTCACGTGGTACCAACACGCTCCAGGCCATGTGCTTGCGAGTAGTGCCCACTTGTCTTCTCGCCCCATTGGCCAGCACTCTCCCCAGGGCGACGGTGATCATTTAAGAAGGGCGGATGAGCCCCAAGATCCAACTCTCATTCCTTTGTTTTCATGACGATGGACGTCGTCTGCTGGTGTGAAATGCCATTAATTCTGCCACCTTTTTCAAGGATGACAGCCTGCGACATTAATTACCTCCATGGGAGGGAAATGGCTTGGCTTGGCTCCATTTATCCAACTGTCGACATGCATTCCAATTCTACTGCTGAGTTCTTTGTCTGGTTTTTCCTCGTGGCTCACTCTGCTCGACTCCTGAACGCTCTTAGAAGTCGTGACTCCATGACTCCCACCAAAGGCACCCCTCGTCGTGGTAGTGGAAGAAAAGGCTCTAGAATGCGACCTAAGGTTTCTATGGACTGGACGATTATGAATGGATACGCAGAGCGTATCTCTGCGCGTACTCGCAGTCTCATTGATGGTTGGGAAGCTCATAGGGTGGTGGCTCTCCTGGCCTCGGGTAGCAATGGAGGAGCCATTAACCATTACTGGCTGCTGAAAAATATGATGAGTACCTTGGTTGAAGAAATGGAAGCGAGCTGGGATTCCAACACCAGCATTGTTCAGAATATCAAATTTAGTCTGACAAAGGCCTTGGAACGCCTGAACACCTTGGACGCCAACATGACCTGGGATATATTTTCCCTGGGTCGCAATTCAGAGCAAGAGACTCAAGGAAATAATGCTACGGCCGGTGAACTTGCAGCGCAAAACGATAGCTCTTCCCAGGAAAAAACCACAATGAGAAAAGACTTGGCTCAAACTCCCGCAACATTCACCGACCACGTGGAGCAAGAAGGCAATGGAGCCCTAGGTTCTTCTTCCCCTACACTCCCCCCTTCGGGGACTTTTGAAGATTTCTATGCTGGTTGCCCCATCCTTGAGGAGGAACCAGAAGCACCGCCTGCGCGTCCCTAGATGGGCCACTCCAGCTCCGGGTTATCTTTGTGATTTCCATCTTTTTTGGTTTTATTTGCTTAACAGTCTGATATATAGCACTCCTAGACAGTATGAATTATTTTTTTGGAAAAATTCCCAGTCTTTTTTATGGGAAGGCCTCACTCGGGGGGGATCAATTTTGTATAATGACAGTAATTTCAGTATTTTTGAGCGACTTGGATGGTGGCTTCATCACCTAAGGCCTCCCCATTCAGCACTAGACTCTTCAGCTCTCTATGTATTTCTCACCATCTTTCTTGGCTCTATTAATTAAATTTTAGTCTGCAACTTACAAAAAAAAACATTTCTTACACAATCTTGTGCATTGTGCATCAGATCTATGTCTTAACCCCAAAAATATCCCATACATAAGTTGTCTCTAGGACATACAAAGACATCTAACCCAAAACCCTATCAAAAATGCATCAAAACACATGTCATCTACCCCAAAACCCCTTACATATTTATACATTTTACAATGGATCATAGCCCGTAACAATTGGACAACAATGCCTAATGGATTCCTTCTTTTGTGCACGCTCATCCCTTGGCCTACTTGTTGTGCGGTCCAATTGCTACCGGCAATTCCCAAATTGGCCCAAAATCCTACTCCAACAATGTCCTCATTTTTTTGCATCATTCACTTCCCTCATTAGGGAAAGAATTTGACGACATACTAGTTGTCTTTTGGAGAACTGAATCAACTACCTCGATGGGACCTAATGTTCCATTAATGGATAATTCTATGAGATCTTGCAAGAATGTGGATGTTGGGATGTACCCTACTATTATGAGAACTTTTAAACTTCCTCCACCCATTTCATATATTGACTCTTCTCCCGTATATGTGATCTCGTCAATTTCCATGAACTTCACAAATATAATTTGTTTTTTCCAAACATCATATTTTGAAGACCCGTGGGTATTTATAGACCCTTCTATGTTGGTAGAATAAAATGGGCATATAAAAGTTTTCATGCCTTTGTTTGTGGAATATATCTCTTATTAAGTTGTTCAATTAGCCAATGCAAACCCTAATCATATTTCTTCATTAGAAGAGGAATATGATCAATTTGCATCGCCTATATGGGCCATCAACTCTCCTTCTACCCAAGATTTATTATATATGGTTTTACCTCCGAATGAATTCATTTTATAAGCCATGACTAATGCTAATAATCCTTGGAGATATATGCACCAAAGATCATATTTGATTCCTGGGATAAATAGAATGGAGATTGATAATAAGGGTATTATCAAACCCAGAGATTTTGATTAGGATGCTAGTACTTTTTGGACATGTGTTGTATTCTTTGTAGGTTCCTATACCAAGGGAGGTATAGGGATATAATTATCCCCCTATTCTAGGGGGCACAAGGGAACAATGCTACCAAAATTAAAATTAAAAAAAGGTCTATTTTTGGTATGTTTCGAGCTTTTTTTGGCCCATGATTTTGTGGTCCACTAAAAACTAATTCTAGTCAAGGAATTGGGGTTGTAATCCAATATGGTTTAATGGATTAGGGTTTTAGATGCTATAATATTTTATTGTAAACATAAAAGATAATATAATGAGATAGAGAGTGGAGAAACTCTTAGGGATGCTAGTTTACACGGTTTTGGGTTTTCTAGGTTAAATCCCTGTGTAATGAGTGTTTGATCCATTGTTAATAGTTGAGTTTTAGATTATGTTTGGTATTGTTTTTATTTACATATGTTTATCAAATTTCTTTGGCTCCCTCTTGACACACAATGTTTACATAGAGGGTAACAAGGAAAACATTTCAAATACCATACCAATTAACATTTCTAGGAATCCCAACGTCATTGAGAATGTTTTAAATGGAGCACATTATTCCCTCAAAGAAATTTAAATCTACACTGCTCTATTCAAAGAGTATCGTGACCTTTTTGCTTGGACATATGAAGAGACGTTATGAATAGATCCTAATACTGTTAAACACAAAATCAAAACATATGAAAATGAGAAACCTCTTTAACAAAAGTTGTAAACACTTAATCCTCATAATGCAGCTTATAATAAGGAAGAGGTGGAGAAACTGCTCAAATTTGGTTTTATCTACTCAGTTCCCTTGATTGAATGGGTGTCCAACCTTGTCCCCATTAACAAGAAAATAAGGGACCATTCACATTTTTACTGATTTTAGGGATTTGAACAAAACTTGTCCCAAAGACAACTATCCTACTCCATTGATTGACTAGATTATTGATGAATGCACTAGAAATTAAATATTTTCATTTATGGATGGTTTTTCTGGTTATAATTGGATTCAATTTGATCTGAAGATTAACACAAAATTTCATTTATCTATCCTTGGGTTACTTTCACCTACCAAAATATGCCTTTCAACCTAAAAAATGTTTATGACAATATTTAGTGATCCATATTATATGCATTGCATTACATTAAACATATCGTCGAAGCCTATCTCTATGATTTAGTTGCTTGATCTCGCGAGAGAATTGATCATCTTGCTCATCTTCATGTAGTCCTTGATAGATGTCGATACTATAGGATTTGCTTGAATCCTCATAAATTTATCTTTTGTGTGGTATTTGGGTGGTTACTTGGCTTTATCATATCCAAGCACAATATCGTGGTAGACCTATTTAAGGTTGAGGCAATAGTTCAGCTGCCTCTTCAGCATAACAGTTGCAAACTAAAAAGTCTTCAAGGGAAGGTGAATTTCTCGCAAAGATTTATTTCCAATTATGCCAAATTTACAAAAGGTTCCATGCACATTTTGAAGAAAGGGGTCCCGTTTATATGGGATGAATTTGTACAATCAGTATTTTGATGCTTTGAAAAAGGCCCTAATGACCATCTCATTGCTAAGTCTCTTGGACTATAGAAAAATATTTCTTATTATACTTAGAAGCATTTGAATCATCCATTGGTATAGTCTTAGTTTAGGAGGGTGACCTGCATTAGGAGCATGTCGTGTACTATCTAATAAAGAGCCTCACTAAACCATAATTAAAGTATTCTCACATTGAAAAGATGGACTTGGCAGTTGTACATGTTATACAAAAACTATGGCACTATATTCTTCTCTAACGAACTACAGTGATTGTAAACACTAATCTATTGCAACATATCTTAACTCGACAAATAATCAGGGCAAGTACAATAAGTGGATGCTTATCTTGTAGTAGTTTGATCTAGAGTTTGCATCAACCAAATCAAATAAATCCTTGTATTTTTTCAAGATTATGTCAGAATTACCTAGATATGGTGAGGAATAGGTTGAAACCAAATAATTACTTAATGAACATACATTTCTCATCACCTCTAGTGACCCTTGGTATGGAGACATCCTGGAGTATCTCCAAATCCATAGGTGTCCCTCTAGCCTCGCTTGCAATGACCTCCATCATGTTTGTTATCATGCAAAATTATATCTTACCATTGATTACAGCCTATATCATCAAGGAGTGGATCTTATTTCGTTTTGTTTATTGACTCATGAGGAGGATAAGAGGGTTTTCGATTATTTCCATAGTGGATCCTATGGTGGTCACTTGTTTGGGTTGGAAACAACTCAAAATATTTTTCATGGAGGTTAATATTGGCCTTCGATCTTTAAATATTGTGTAGAAGATGTAAAGAAGTACCACTGGTGCCAAATTTTCATGAGGAAAATGTGTGCACTTCCATCTTTGTTGTACCTTGTTATCACCATTGGCCCCTTCACAAAGTTGGGGGTTGATTTTACAACATGCATCCCAGATTCGTGATCCAGGTGGATACTATTGACCAACCACCTGTTCCATCAAGTTACAACAGTTCTCCATCTTCTTGTAAATTATCTACAATTTTTTGGGTCCCAAACTTCTAGGGCTATTTTGAGGCCCTAAACAATGTTTTTTTGCCAATAGGGAAGCCAAGGGTTTCCATGGCATGCCTTAGAGCCAATCAAAAGTTGTGATTCTCAGTTAGTTATTTCCAACAAACCATTGATCTCCCTAAATCGAGATCACATTTAAGTGTTTCCCACCCAAGAAGTTGACTTATCAACTAACCACCTTGGGGCCCACAAACCCTTTTGTCGTTCCATCTCCTAGGGTTAGGTTATTGGATGTTAGGGTTTTTGCATCTTTATGCTTATGATAAAAAGTCCCTTTGCAATCTCTTTGTAATTAAATTTTGCGAATGAGTGTGGCCAACACATCCCTCTTTAGAGATAAGCTACCACCATTTGATCTAATTTGTATTGATTTGTAGTTTATAGTGTTTTTCCATTCCATTCATTAATAGAATTTGGGTTTTAATGTACTATTGTGCTTTCTACAAAATGTTTGTGTATGTGTTTCCATTTTAAATTGCTAGATTCATTTCTTTCTACAAATAATCTAGATCAGTGTTATTACAACAATATTCTCTTGTTGTTTCTCAATGTGTGTCCCCAACAAGATCTAGATATCGAGATTCGAGAATTGGGTCTCAAACTAGTTGATCTTAGGGATAACCACTCTCATCAACCTAAGAAAACTCACATGGCGGGAGAAGAAAAGAGAGATGATGGAGCAGGATATCCTATCGAACTCTTACTCGAGGAATCCCTCGCACGATAGAGGAATGAGATGATGGATAATTTCCCTTACATCCTTCTATGACTGCCTACGGAAACAACAAAGGCACCTTCAATGAGTAGCCATTTCAAAGGTGCGACTCCATTCAAGGAACAAGTTAACTTTGATATTCCCTTTTTTGAAGTCCAAATAGATGCAAATTATTTGGAGAAATGGTTAAATATATTAGAGGGATATTAATTTATTAAAAAAAAATTGACAACAAAAATATCAATTCCACGCTCCTTATGTCCCTCCCCCATGTCAAAGATTGATGGGACTATTACTATCAGAGGAATGTCGGACAAGAGTCTATAGAATATGGTACAGAAACCACTTTCGAATCCTTTTTTGATGCACTTAAGTAGTATTTCTACCACGTTGGAAACTATTATGACCAACATACAAGATGGACAAGTTTGTGCAAGGACAGAGACTAGACAATGCCAAATTTTACCGATGTATTCCATTAATTTCTCTCAAATCTAGGTATTAGAGACTCCAAATGAAACTTGGTCCTAAAGTACCGTATTGGCCTACACAAGTACATCCAAAAAGAGATGGAATTCCTGGACATCTACTCAATGGGATCCACTTATAGATATGTTGTCAAAGTTGACCAAAAATTCAAGCAGAAGAATAAGTGGGAGTTTGGGTTCGCAAATCAATCACAGTAGAATCCTGGTAAAGGTGGCCCTAACTCATAGAAAAAAGGGCAAAGCAAGGATATCCGAACTCATGACAACCAATCTACACTATAGGTGAAGAAGAGTAATGGGAATTCGAAGATGAACACTGGAAAGTGGTGTGATTTCCACAAAATCTCTTGGCACAACACCGATGAATGTCGCTCGAAGAAATCACTATTGGAAGAGATGAAATCCTCAAAGTCGGACTCTGGATCAAAATATGATGCGGAGTAAGGAAAATGAAAGTGGATCATCGATGAGAAACCCAGCTCCACCATCACGACTACAAATATCCATCCAAACGAGCTAGAGGATCCAAAGGAAGGGGAGTGACTCTTCCACTCGTAGATGTTGGTGAAGGGGACTAAGCTACATTTCATTATTGATAGCATCATCTAGAAGAACCTGATCTCAACCGAATTCATCAAAATATTGAATCTTCTAACAACACCTCACCCCCAACCATACACCATCAGTTGGTTGAGCCAAGGGAGAGACATCCGCATTAGTCAGCAATGTCGCCTATCCCATGACATCAATCCCTTTCAAGATGAGGTATTGTGTGATGTATCCCCACTTGAATTTTGTGATGTTCTTTTAATACAACCCTATATGCGAAAAGGTCATGATGTTTATGAGTCCAGGCCCTATAATGTCATTATAACTTTTGGATCCCAACTCTATAGGGTACCAGAGGTAGTTTAGAATACTGCAATTTCCTTAATATCGGAAAAGAAAGGTTGAAAGGTAATTTGTCGGGATGGGAAATTTGTACCACCATCGAATCTCGACTGAAGAAATCACTATTGGAAGAGATGAAATCCTTAGAGATAGACTATGGATTGGACTCTGATGCGGAGTAAGAAAAATAAAAGTGGATCATTGATGCAAAACCTAGCTCCACCATTGTGACTGCAAAGATCCATCCAAAAGAACCAAAGGAGCCAAAGGAAGGGGAGCAACTCTTCCACTCATAACGGTGGGTAAAGGGGGCTCTGCTACATTTCATTATTGATAGTTGCAGCCAGAAGAACCTAATATCGGTTGAATTCATCAAAATATTGAATTTTATGACAACACCTCACCCCCAACCATACACCATCAGTTGGTTGAGTGAAGGGAAAGACATCCGTGTCAATCAACCATGTCAGCTATCCTATGGCATCAAGCCCTTCCAATATGAGGTACTATGTGATGTATCCCCACTTGAAGTTTGTAATGTTCTTTTAGGAAAACCTTGTAGTTGGACACGCCATGATTTTTATGAGTCCAATCCCTACAATGTCATTATTACTTTGGAGCCCAACACTACATGGTACTTAAGATAGTTTTGAATACTGCATTTTCCTTGACTTCTGCAAAGTAATGTCGAAAGTTAATCTCTCTGATGAGCCCAAGATATAGGTACTCCATAGACCCCCTTTATGCCACACACGAGCAAGAAAGGATAAGAAAACACCTCTTTTTGTAGGGGAGAATGCATTTGTTTGATTATTAAATGAAGTAGTTTAGCGATTATCTTTTCTTATGCTTTAAGCATTTTATGTGCTAATCATATGAATTTAGGCATGTGTGAGTAGGGCGCAGGTGACCTGAAAAAGTAACAAGTAACCAAGCTCAAGACTAAAGATCATGAGTGACTCAGCGATCCCATTTTCTCTTGATTTATAGGAAGGACTCATGTTAACCAGGATCGTTGTTTAAAATGTAGAGCTAGGTTAGAAATAAGAATAAATAGGGACCTCTTGAATAGCAAGGGGTCTACAGACATTTTTGAAAAAACAATCTTCAGCATATTTTTGTATTTGAGACAGATTTGTTTTACATTTTCCTTGAGTTCATAAGTTTCTTTCCCTCCTAAAATACTTGTTGGGGAGGGCCCCCGTAGTACGTAGATCACGAGTTTCGTGTTTCATTTACAGGTATTTCTCATCCATTTTATTTATTGTTTCTATCATCATGATGCGTGAAATTACTTTGGTATTTGTTTAGACATCAGATTCTGATTTCAACACAAACAATTTTCTTCTGTAGTTTGATAACACTGCATCCGTAGTTTCGTAATGCACTATCTGTAGTCCTGTGTGTGCCATCCGCGCAAGCATATTTTATATCTGAGTTCCATTATTTTCATACCATTTCCAGATAACGAGCCAGATCCATGATTTCGTGCATAGTTCCCTTATTTGATTTTGATGAAATAGAGTTTAAATGTTCCAGCATTTGATTTAAATAGAACATGGTTTAATCGCTTCCAGCATTTGATTTGGTAGGCGGAATTGAATTGTTTTCGGCATTCAATTCCTAGAATAGATTTATCAGTTTTTCAGCATTCAATTCCTAGAATAGATTTATCAGTTTTTCAGCATTCAATTCCTAGAATAGATTTATCAGTTTTTCAGCATTCTTAGATTCATTTTCTGTTCTGATAAAATAGATCTACTTTCATTTCTTTATGATAGGATTTACATGCTTCCATATTTCCTGCTTCCTAGTTTTTCTAGAACAATACTTCCTATTCCCTTAGAACATTCTTTAGGATACATTGAACACTTAGAACAACAAATATCACCCTATAGTGCACATATAGGGCCTAGCATCTCTTAAGTTCGTACGCTCCTTGGTTGATAATTAAACTATACTTCTGGTATATCTACCTCAAAAAGGTACACATTCCTGGAGTCCACCACTCTCAAACTGGAAAATGATTCCTCTTAATGGTTTTGTCAGAAGGTGCACGGAAGGTCACTGCAACCACCATAATTTTAGCACAAAGTCTCTCTAAAGAACATAAGTAAGTGGACAAGATTGTAGAAGAATACAAAGATATATTTGCCTCACAAAAAGGGGGTGCCTCTACACTACCAGGTTAAAAATTCAATTGATTTGATACTTGGTGCTCCTTTACCTAATGGCCCAATATATAGAACCTCACTTTTGTAGAATGGGGAAATAAATAATCAGATCCAAGAGCTTATCCAAAAAGGCCACATTCAACTGAGCTCCTCACCTTATAGAGCCCAATTGAGTTGTTGCAGAAAAAGGATGGGACATGGCGACTTTGAATTGATTATAGATCCCTAAACAAGATCAATGTCATGAATCGATACCCAATGCTCAAATTGATGATCTTATTTATCAACTTAGGAGTTCCAAGTTCTTCAGCAATATTGATCTGAAGTCGGGATACCACCAAGTCTCGAGCAAAGTGATGTATGGAAGAAAGGATTCAATTCTAAAGAATGTATTTTTGAGTGGTTGGTCATGCCTTTTGGCTTGACTAATGCTCCAATAACATTCATGAGGATAATGGATGATATCTTGCATATGTTCACAAACTCCTTCATGTTCATGTATTTGGGTGACATCCTCATGTTCAACAAAACTTGGGTGGAGCATTTGCACCACATTTAGTTGGTCCTAAGAATCCTTTGGAAACATAATTTATACACCAATTTGGAGAAATGCTCATTCGACATGGAAAGAATTTAGTACCTAGGATACATCATGGATGAACATGGGGTCCATGTGGACCCAACCAAGATCCAATTCACTCATGATTGGCCAACCTCAACAACTCAAAAGTAGCTCCGTAGCATCTTGGACCTTACCAACTTTTACCGCAGGTTTGCGTTAAGTTTTCTCATATCGCTTGGCCCTTAAGCTAAGTGACCAAGGATGGATCCAAAGCCAAGTTTGCTTATGGTGCATCACAATAGAAATCCTTCGAGCATTTGAAATGTCGCCTCTACTTGACACTAGTTCTTACTCTAGTAAACCTATAACAACCTTTTCAAATTGAGAAAGATGCCTCTAACCATGATATTGGTGCGGTCCTCACTAGGAATGTACATAGAATGGCCTATCATAGTGAGACACTCTCTGATTCAATTCGTAGTTATCCCATCTATGATAAGTAGATGTACTACATTCTGTGAGATTGTCATAAATGTAAACAATATATCCTAGTAAAGGATACCATCATCCACACTGATCATAATCCCCTATAGTTCATGCAAACGCATGGAAAGTTATAGAATGACTTCCATCAGAAGTGGTCGATGTACCTACAACAGTTCCTCCCGAACATCAAGTATAAGAAGGGTAACTGCACCAATCACAATGCATACTTCCTCATTTGACCTCTAGTTGTTGCACTGACTGTTGTGCTCAACTCTTATGGATGTGATACATCCGAGTGGCCCAAATTGTATGGCAGTGACCCTGACTTTTCTATTTCCTATCATACATTACAACTAGGAAGATTAGTGTCGAAATTTCATCTCTAGGGTGAAATTTGATGCCATCCTGTCCACCTCTGTGTTCCTTCAAGCGAGTATGAGAATTTGATTTTGGAGGAACATTACAGTCAAGTGGCAGCACAATTCAGTGTAGGGAAGACAGTCGCAGTGCTACAAAAGTACTTTTACTAGCAAAAGCTTCAACAATACATTGGTAGGCACATCTGATCATGCACCACTTGTGGCATTGCCAAACCTATCATCATGAAGCAAGGATTGTACAGCCAATTGCTTACCTTAGATAGGACTTGGAAGTCTATCTCCATGGACTACATGTTTGTCTTTCCTTCAATCAAGCATGAAAACAACTATGTATTTATGATTGTTGATCAGTTCTCTATGATGGTCATTTTAACTCCATGTAAGAAGAGAATCACAATAAAGGCCACTATTAAGATCTTCTTTGAGCATGTTTGGGTTCATTTTGACCTCCCACAAACCATTATTTTAAATCAAGATAGCAGTTTCCTGAGTACCTTTTGGTCCATCCTATGATTGATGATGGACACCAAGACGACCAAACCAACTTCCTTCCACTAACAATCCTATGGGAAGATAGAGGTGTCCAACATAATGATTGTGCATATCCTGAGAATGTACAACTCCAAACATCCTCACACTTGGGATGAGATCCTTCCTTATGTTCATCATAGATACAATAGATCCCGTCACATCTCTATTAGTTTCAACCCTTTAGAAGTATGATTGGGGTTCCATCCATTAGCCCCAATTGATGTATCACTGCCCATTGCATATACACGGGAAGAATCTACCTCATGATGACCCAATAGAAGCTCTGCCCACTTAGATATGGGATTTACACCATCACTAAGACTGTGGGTGAGGTTTCTTTTGAGTTATGTATTCCCCCTTTCCTTGGATTGCACCCTGTCTTTAATCCCAAGCTATTTCGACCGTATTTTCCACCTCTCTTGGACACCTAAGGGGTAGTTGATAAATTGTCCCCTATAGAACTCAATCCTGACTGTATTGAGAAGGATAAATTCAATCATATCATGGAAATTGATATCGAGGGCATTATCCAATAGAACATCCAATTGTATTGAGTCATCAAAGCAGGGCAGCTTCTTCACTGGGGAAAGAGGCTCACCACGAATCAGATTCAACAAAAGTTTCATCATCTAATGTAGGAAATTGACACAATGGGTGTTGGTGTGGGTAATGGTAGAACTTTTACAATGCATAAATCATATCCAGTCCTTCTCACTTTGTTGTTGTGTAGTTGCACTCTACTTGTGATAACTTTCTATTGGAAAAGTAAACTGGATGGTCCATCTCTCCTTCTTCTAGTTGGGCTAAGATAGCACCAAGATCGATCCCTAATTCATCAATATGTACATGGAACTCCTTTTTCTAATATGGAAATGATAAGATTGGGGCATTTGCCATTTTTCTTTTAATGTTGCGAAATATTTTTCACAATCATTGTTCCACTTGAAAGTTTCTGCTCTCTTCAATAATTGTTCCAAGGGTGCAGTGATGGAGGAATAATTGTGGATGAACCTCCTGTAATACCCTATATGTCCCAAGGTGGATCACAAATGCTTTACCAACATGGGGGCTTGTAGGTTCACAATTGCTGCAATTTTTGTAGTATCTACTAGAACTCCATCTTTGCAAACAATATGGCCCAGCAAGTTGCCAAAAGGAACACAAAAAATGCCCTTCTACAAGTTCAAATAAATTCCATTTGTCCTACAATGATACAGTATAAGTCGAAGAAGTGCAACATGTTCTTTGAGTAGGTTGTAGACTATCCAGTTGTCTAGATAGACTTCTAAGAACTTATGGAGGAATTCACGAAAATTTGCGGTCACTATCCTAGAGAAAACATCTGGTGCATTTTTCAATCCAAATGGCATCAGATTACAAGAAAATGATCCCCATTCTATGGTAAATGTGGTCTTCTTCTTATATTCTTCAACAATTCTAACTTGGTGGTATCCCGAGAATCCATCAGCGAACGAGTATGCCTCATATCCTGCTACTTGATCTAGAACTTCATCACTAAACGGTGTCGGGAATGGTCATGGACACATGCAACATTCAAGATGTGATAGTCAATGCATACCCTAACATCCTTTGTATATTTTTTGCTCTGAATGAAGATAGGACTAATCTAGCTTGATTCATCTATAGGGAAAATCAAACCTACGGTTAACATGCGATCAATCTCCTTTTTCACTTTTTGCTTTTACTCGGGGATTAGTCTATATGGTTGATGCTTCATAGTTTTAGCATCTAGTTTTAGTGCAATATTCATTTCACCTAGATATATCTAAATGCATTTGAGTTCTGTGAATATTTGTGGAAACATATCATCATATTCTTTCAATATTGATGCGACCTCATATATTGTTTGTTAATCCTAGTAATCCCAAATGGCTGCCATCTTCGGTTTATCTTCAGTACCGATGTTGACTTTCTCAACTTTAGAGGTCGTGCATAGATTTTTCTAGTATCTATAGGTTTTGTATGTATTATTTCTCAGGATCCTTCTGACTCCTTGAAGGTTAAGTGCCACAAATGTTCAAGCTCACCTGGATCAGAGTTCTCTTGGTTTACCTTTGCGCAATAAAGAGGAGGTATTACTTCAGGAATTATGAATCTAAGATTTGACGGATCTTCCTTAATAATGCTTCCTTCATAGCCGACAATTCAGTGAATAATGCTTCCATCATATCCAGAAACGCTTCCATCACCGTATCACTGGTTGATGAAAAAGAAAATTCTTGACAGAATTTTCCATGCATCGTTTTCTAGCATCCAATATGTCACCTTGTTTCTTCGTGTAGGTACCAAGATTGTGGAATAGGGTGAAGCTCATGAGAGAATTTATGAACCCAAAATTCTAGATGTAGTCCATATGATTCCCACTAGTGCTCACATAGGTTAATGTTCTTGTAGAGATTGGTCTCTCCAATTTATATTTCTTTCACCATATTGGCATGCTTGGATAGCTTGAATCTGATCATTAGTGCCAGCTGAGTGTTGCCCCATTAGGTATGTCACCTTTGTGTGTCACCCACCTTGCGGGAGTACCTTGAAGCATGGTATCCATAACATCCATGCGGTATTCCTCTATGATGGATTCCATTTTCCTAAGGAACTAGTCTAGGCTATTGGTTCCATCATACCTTGGAAAATCATGCGCTTCTACTCCAACCCAACAAACTAATTTCACCATTGTGCAATGTCTATATGAGAGCTCATGTCGCCCATTTTTTGAGTTGTCCCAAGCCTCCTCAGAGTCACTATCAAAAGACTAAATGCTCCTCTAGCTTACTAAGCCCTCTAGTATCGGGTTTACATACATAATCTTCCCTTTTCCTTGTTGTCATAGAATATATGTGGTATGAGATATCTCATTCCATGTTTCCTTGTATTGGCTCTATGTATCGTGGATCTAGAGGTTGTGTTGCCTTCATGCCATCAGCCTCAAATGTCATCATTTTTTTTTTCAAATCAATTATGCCATAGTTCTCATAGGCCCATTCAATTCCTAGCAATGTTGGGTAGGGATACGTTCTGCCCATGATCTCTATTACTTCAAAATTTGTTGTGGTTTTGACACCTCCCAAATCAACTTCAACATTATCTAGCCAGACAATGGGGAAAATGCAATATTGATTTTACATTCTCAACTAAATGGGAGAGTAGACAAGAGGTGGAGAGCCCATTTCTTCCCATGAATTCTTTGGCAATATGTTTACATCAAAACCTAAGTCTAGCATCACATTCTTAATATCATAGCCATGTACCTATGCATCCAAATGAAACTCTTGACCAGTCCTCTCGCTTCGCTTTTGTCTCACCAACTACATGTTTCTTTCTGATAGTGGGGCATAGATATCACCATCAATTACCGTAACATGTGGTTCACAGTTAATAAATTTGGATGGTCTCCTTATGCGATCTCCCATTTCACGATCAATTCAAGGCATTCCTCTACAATATGGGTGTTCATGTAACCGTATGTACACTATGATCTTTTAGGCAAAGGAAATTTTAGGGAAATATGGCCAATATCATTGCAGTTGTAACATTGGATGGGGCCTATGTGATCGCCTCCTCATCCAATGCCAAATCCTCTCCCATGTACTCCCTTGTTCCCAAAGGTTGTTACACTACCCAATAAATAGAGTGATCTAGCCTTTATATAAAAGCGTCTAGTGCCATGCACTTCTCAGTGCTATGTATAGTGGACCTGCAAAATTATTAGTATAGTGTGTTTGGGACTGAAGAGCATTTATGTAATATTAGGAAAAGCCACAGCGGATGACCAAATGCTTCTCAAATGTTGCAATAGTTGTTGGGAGAAGCACTTGGAAGTTATAGATATGTTGGTCATCCTGAAGAATGGAATGGGTTCACTGTGGAAACTTATGCAACTATCACACTCAGACCTACATTAAATGATCCTCCGTTAAATGGTCCACATAAAGGAATTTTTCCACCTCTCATATTGGGGCATTATGAAGCATGATGTCCTTCCATCGTGTAGATAGTACACCATACCTATGGTCGGGTTGCTTTTGGTATATTCAAATCTTGGAGTCTTTATATTATTTCTATTAGTTTGTTATGCACTTGTGCTAGTTCTCCTAAAGATGGTGAATCTCCTACCGCAGTAGTGTTTAGATAGTTATCCATGGCCTCAATCTTCATTGCTTGCTCTAATGCAGTTCTAATCGAATCTAACACCTATTGTGATAATGATATCCTTGTGAATGGTAGTAGAACTTGAATAAACCACTCCTTATGGTGGGATTCATGGACCATAAATGTTAGTTTAGTTAGTACATATTTGAAACATTCTGCATGTGCCCAGGAAGATTCTCCCAACATCTGTCAGATTTCTCTTAATTCTACAACACATTGTTGCTCAGACATGGGTTGTGAGAATACATCGAAGAACAGTTTCTTTGTCTCTACTAAAGTGGTAGGTGGTGTTCCTTGCATTTCAAGCAACTTCATATACCACTGAAGGACCTTCCTCTTAAAGTTGTATGAAATTCAACCAAATTGGTCATTGTTGGGTTGCTCTTGCAATCCATATCACTTCACATAGGAACCATTGTTGTGCTACATCATCCTCTCCTCTTTCCCCAAAAATTATGGACATTTCAAGGGTAGTCCTACTAGTACTCTAGCCATTGTGACAATCAAGAATCCTACTAGTACAAATCCTTGAGGTCCAAGTTGCACTATAATGTTACCACTACTCTGATAAGAACTACTACTACTAATTCCTCCTGCTAACATACTGGTTTGTAAACTATTCGTACTATTATTCAATTAATTATGCCAAGGTAATTGTAAAACAAAATAATGAGAGTTTGTTACCAAATTATGTGAGTGCACCTGAGGGTTAGTTAGAGGAGTGCTACTTTAGTTTCTTTTGGTAACTACTTCCATGGCAATGGGGGGTTCACTTTCTGGGGTACTTCTATTTTCTACAAGTCCTGATAGTTGTTGAGGTTCCACAACTGCGTTTAGGGCTGGCTCTGGTGATTAATCCAGTGTTCCACTACTTGGTGGCTGAGTTTTGTAGTGCTTCTTTCCACTTGGTCCTTCTCCCTAGATTCCTCTTACTAGATTGTCTGGCACTTCTATCCCTCTTTCCCTTAGTCTAAATCTAGTTAATTCCTCTTTCTTCTTCATCTGGCATAGCTCTCTTTGATTTTCTTTACTTTTTTCCCCATTCTACATTTCTTTTTCTCGTTTCCTGTTTCTTCCTCGTGCCTTTCTCATTTGTGCTTTCCACCATTCTTCAAGTATTTCCGCCCTCCTTTCTTCTGTTTCATCCCTGGATTCTTTGCTATCAACCCCCTCCATTAATAGTAGTTCCTACTTGTTAATATTTTGTTGAACTTTGATCTTTAATTCTTTTAGATGCAGAAACTTGAAACAATGAGACAATTCAATCACATGAAATTCATACAACCATGACACAAGATATACCCTAGGGAAAATCCTCAAAACAATGAGAAAAAAAACCCGACAACTCTTCTCAGTATAATATAATGGATGGTAGACAATGTATTTCTTTTACAACATAACATATTGCTTTCGGAATATCAGAGATCACCAAACACTCTTGGTGGAGATACGGAATCAATAGAGAAGAGAAATCAATCGAATGTGTTTTCCAATGTGCCCAACACATCAATATATAGAAAAAATCATTGTCATGCAAGGAATAGCAAATAAATGCATGAAGGATAAGATTCCCATGCAAACCATAGCGGGTTATCTTCTTGGATAGTTGCAATGCACTTCTAGTTTCTTCAATCATGCACCAACAATGCGCCATGCCTTTCTTCCTTAACTTGAATCATGCTTAACTGACTTTGGAGTGAAATCGCCTCATAACCGATGTAGGTGCATTTAGTTAACAAGCTAACATAAGTTTAATCATGCAATAGGAGAAACTTAAGTGTTGTAACTTAAGTGTTGTCTTTTAACTTTTAGTTTAACTAAAGTGTTGTCATGCAAAACACTTTAGTTAACTAATTCCTTTTTAACACTATAGTTAACTTTTCTTAACTGAAAATCACGCTAATTGATTTTATTGAAGTGATCACTAAGTTATCCTTTAGTTAATTGATTACATATCTTTAACTGATTATTTAACTGAAGTATTGATTGAGGCATACATTGTTACTTAACTGAAGCTTTAACAATTCAAGTTCTCTTTAATTAGTTGAAGTGTCTGCATGGGCAATTTCGAATTCTCTTGATATCTATGCTTTATGTTTTATTTCTTTTTCTTTTACTGCATGGTCAATATGTTCTAACTTTAATTATCTACCACATTACATTGTACTAAGAAGAATTATCGGATGATTTGATCATATTATATTATTCCGGACCAAATGATGATATGCTAAAGTAAATCACTTTAGAGGTGATCAATCTCTGAAGGAGACTTAATAGAAACTGGTGATCATGCTTAATAATACATCACACAACATTAAATGCTTTTAACAAGTAAAGCATGACCTTTATGTGGAAGTTCCACCCCTATACGGGAGGTCCATCTCATGGATACCTTTATACAGAAGGTTCACATGAGAATCATGACTTGAGACACAAGTCTGGAGCCTTTTCCATAAAGAATTTACAACATCATTACTTTGATCAATTACCTCTATACGGGAGGAATAACCTTTACACGGAAGGCAATAAAAGTGCTCACCTCTATACGGGAGGATCAATCTTGGTTGCACAAGATTGGTTTGGAGAATGTCTCCTGATGTTGTACATTTAACACTACTTTCTGCAATGTAGCAGGATCACCCTAACTTTCCCCCTTGGGAAGGAGGGTTTGACTACTCCATTATAATCCAGTATAGAGGCAAAAACCTGAATTCAACCTTCTAGGTCTTAATCCACCACGGAACTTCCTTCAACAGTATGCCCCTAGATCCTCTTCTGAGTTCTTCTTCGTATTTCGACGTTGATTGATTTGTTTTTGCTGCAAATTCTAGAATATAACCAATGAGGGTACTTTCTCATGGATACCTTTATACAGAAGGTTCACATGAGAATCATGACTTGAGACACAAGTCTGGATCCTTTTCCATAAAGAATTTACAACATCATTACTTTGATCAATTACCTCTATACGGGAGGAATAACCTTTACACGGAAGGCAATCAAAGTGCTCACCTCTATACGGGAGGATCAATCTTGGCTGCACAAGATTGGTTTGGAGAATGTCTCCTGATGTTGTACATTTAACACTACTTTCTGCAATGTAGTAAGATCACCCTAACTTTCCCCCTTGGGAAGGAGGGTTTGACTACTCCATTATAATCCAGTATAGAGGCAAAAACCTGAATTCAACCTTCTAGGTCTTAATCCACCACAGAACTTCCTTCAACAGTATGCCCCTAGATCCTCTTCTGAGTTCTTCTTCGTATTTCGACGTTGATTGATTTGTTTTTGCTGCAAATTCTAGAATATAACCAATGAGGGTACTTTCTACCAAGAAATTAAAATCTCTGGTCAACGGTGAATCTAGGTGATTCAATCTAATTAGGTCTTTTTGAGTCCACTGGACAACTCTTCTTTGTCGATTGTGATATTTCGATGCTTCTGCAAGTCTGCATAACCATTCTTATAGGGTTACCGGAAGTTCAATCCACAAAATTTCATACTAATCTAATGGATGACCTCCATAGAAAATATATTGTATAAACTTGGATACTTCCCACCCTCATAATTTTGGTTTCTATATTGTGAAATTTTCAAGCTTCTTATCCCACCATAGCTGAATCTGACTCGTCGTCACATAGGTATCCATACAGTTAACAATATCTCGTTAAAAACCAGGTCCTGGCAATAGAACCATTTGTTGGCTCAAAATTGAGACCAGGTTCTTACACATGGGCCAACAAAGACACCGTTGTAGTCTAGTGTGTCGGAATTTGCAATCCCCTAAAGGAGAAGGTCTCACCCAAAGCATAGCTAAGACTGACATGGGATAAGGATTGGTTAACTATAAGGATGCATTTGTGAAATTTCTTATCATTTGTATTGCAACAGTATTCATCCTAAGATATCGCAACATTGTTTTTCTCTTAACATTGCAACATATAACTTCTACCAAAATAAAGAGTAAGCACATGAAAGATTGACGGATTCAACACAAAAAATTGAGGGGCCCAAAAATCCTTCTTCGTTACAGCAAATAAACTCCATTACATCATGACTCTATGGCCTTACAATTACCATGGAATTACCCATCGTGGCATATGCAAAACATGTAAGAAAAAATCAACTACCCAAAACCCAAATACATTATCCTCTGTTGTGGATCTATCTAGTTATGTCTTTTGTTGTTTTGATTTTCTTTTGACTATTCACCTCTCTCGTTTTTGTCTCTCTTTCCACTTATTTTTTGCTTCCTTTTATAATTGTTGGGGTGGTTTCAAAACGGTTGCGAACATTAGCATATTTTCCACAACTCCTGCTCCTTTACCCCACATTGCCTTCTTTAGTGCTTTCCTCTCCCGCTTTTTGCAGTCTTCTCCAAAAACAAAGGAGCCAAAAATGGGGACCATTGCTCCCTAAGGGGGGAGGAATGATCCAAGTGGATACTAGTGGTCACCCACCTATTCCATCAAGTTACAATGGTTCTCCAAAATTTTCAATGTTAACCAATTTTGCATTGTTCCTATAGGTGTAATTAATCTTGGAGACCAATCTTCAAAGACTTGTAGAAGAAAATCTATGAGGAATTCGAAAAAAATTATATTCGACACTAATAGTCCATAATATTTTGAGTACTTAGACACCTTCATATCCCTGATCTAATGCACCATTCAATTTCTCTTAAATTATGGAATTGTCAACTTTTAACTTTTGCATTTTGTTTAGACAATTTTTAGCAAAAACTGTTATCTCATAAACTAAGAATTTTTGCAAAACTTCCTCTAACCAAAGTTGTTCATCTCGATGAGTAGGAAAAATGTCGATTTCATAAATAAATAAATAAATTTTTACATCTCTGGCCACTTTTAACTCCTCCTAGTTTTCCAAAATCACGATTGCGCGCACCCAAATAGTGGATTTTGTCCTTCTTTGGAAACTCTACCCCATTCCCTTTGAAAATTATCCAAAAACCACCTAGGTTATTTGTGTGCCTGGCCAATGACTATGCCATAACAATTCAGCCCCAATAGGGCCCTCATCCAATCACTGGGTACGCACCCTAAAAACCACTAGTTCACCATTTCTAGAAAAATAGAGCATAATGGGCCCATAACCCATCACTGGAAAGTATAAGGTATTCCTTAATGGCATCGAAATGCCATAGGATTCATAAAATTCTAAACTAGTTTGCTTCTGATATGGCCAAAACAAGTTTTGAGTTCCATACTTAATTTTTATATACATTCTTGTTTTTGTTGATGTGAGGGGATATTGATCTGGCATGACATGTGGTTTCCTATGTGGTATTCGGGTCTTACATGGGCATATTTAGACCCTACCATTTCACCAAGGTCATTATCCAACTCTAACAAGTCACACTCAACAATTTGCACCTTTACCCTACGTATGGTTAGGATTAGATCCTTTTTAAATCTCGACCGTTTGCGGCTTCTAACATGCTCAAAGGATATTCGATGGTCCATCCCCACAAACGGTGTGGATTACACCTTGCATCTTCTATTGATAGATCTTCACCATGTGTGGTATTTGTAGTAGCTCGATGGTTAATATGGGGGGTTCCATCACAAATGGTGTAGATCCATCATGCAACTTCCTAGATTAAATATGGGCCATTTGTGACACATATAACCGATCGATGAATAATGAGGGGGGTACCCATGAATGGTCACGATTAGATCATGCACCTTCCAACTTTGAATCTTGTCCAATCATGGCATTAAACTTAATCGAGTGATAAAAAGGTAAGCCTCCCCGTGGATGGTCACAGTTGATCGTGCATCTTTGAACATTCAATCTCATCCATTCACAACATTTTAACCTATGCAACCCTAACACAAGCGGTCTCCCTTGTTAATGGTGTTGATAGATCTATGTCGTTCACGATTGGGTGTTATATGCTTTACTTCTTCATTCACAACAGTTTAACCTATGCAACCCTAACACAAGCGGTCTCCCTTGTGAATGGTGTTAATAGATCTATGTCTTTCGCGATTGGGTGCTATATGCTTTACTTCTTCTCTATGTCCTCCCCACAAACGATTAGGATTAACTCTGCATATCTTTCGAAGAAATCTCAGTCATTTGGGACCAAATTCTTTTTGAAATCAAATTCTTCCATTCACAAATTTTTCACTACCATTTCTCATGCCACTTTCATTATTGGTTTTGAAAATAAAATTTGAGCATTTGAAGCCACAAATTTCATCAAGGAACTCCATCAAACAGTTTACACGCAAACTATAAAAAAATTTACCCAAAATTCACAGTACCAACTAAAACTCCATATTTTTCTACAGTTACCCTCTTATATCAGTCCCAACCATTCAAGCAACGATTTCGATAACAATTACACATCTAAATTTAACCATCTGGAATATTTAACATGGATTTTTCCCAATTCTATCATGGAGTCATTTTTTCAAACACTTCTCATGCAACCTATAATTCTACAAGTAGAATTCAAATACGGCCCATGCAATCCCAATGCTGCAACCTATGGATCGGATACCACTAAGTAATGTACCTGATATCCCTCTATACACTATGGAGGCCAAGGGGCACTCAAATCCCTATATAAATTGTGATATTGATACCAATATCAAATTTCAAACCGTTGATTGGTTATATTATTGATTTTAACAGTGGAAGTAACACATTTATATAACAATTAGGTATTTGAAATATTGATTATCCTTTATTGAATTATTACTACCATGAATGCATTCATACCATGCTCAATAAATCATACACAGAAACACTTCTAAAACAATAATTTAAACAAACAAATAACATAAATAAACTCCATGGCATTCCAAACACATTTGTCACTTAACTTTGAAGATGCCACCCTCAAACTGGGGCTATCAACGCACAAGGGATGAATTTCCACTTATTCCTCTTCAATTCATGGCCACGGGAATCTCAAAGCACTCCTCACCCAAATGCACATATCCTCTACTCAAGTGTGAGATACTGACTTAAACAGGTGACATGTTCAAGGACAACACAATAGACTGCTACCACTTTATGGAATAAACATAGAAAATGGTTCCCCCCCCCTTTCTCTTTTTTTTAAAGGATCTTATTCCTTTTTTTAACGAGCTCAAAGAAGGGATAGAATTATGCTCGATAAGATCTTTTTCATAGGATTTTATTGAGTCCGAAAAATTAAACTCGAATTCTTATTCATTTTTTAATGAGCTCGAAGAAAAGATAGAAGAGTGCTCAATATAGGTGCATTTCCGTAACAATTTAACGAGTCCAGAAAGGTAAACTTGATCCCTAGTTATGTTTTAATGACCTTGAAGGAGACATGAAAGAATGCTCGTAAGGATACATTTTCCCTGGAAGTGTAACGAGCCCAAAAAATTCAACTCGGATTGATCTTTATTTTTTAAGGAGCTTAAAGAAGAGAGAGATAATTGCTCCATGTTGTGCCTTTTTCGTTCAGTTTTAACAAGCTTGAGAAAAGGATACTCGGTATGTGTCTTTGTCGTAGTTTAACGACCACGACAAAGGAATGAGAGTAAGCTCATGGGAACCCTTTATGGGAAAGGCCATAAGTAGATGAAGAGAGAGAATATGAGGCTCCATATTCAAAACATGAAGGGGCATAAAGAGAGTTCCCGCACCTATGGAAAATAACAACATGGGCACCAAATGGAAATCAAGGTGCTACTCTAGGGAACCCATGTGAGGTAGGCTCTACCACACAACTTACGACCTGTAATGTGACCTATAATGCAAAGGAGGGCTAATATCGTAACTTGACAGGTGGGACCCTAAGGCATGATGATGGAAAAAATGGCCGTTAAAAATGCAATGGATGTGTGCGGTAAATAAGCTAACCAATTTAGAGGTCATACCTAAAGGAAAGTGGATGTTGCCAATACCCATGTCTTGATCGTCAAATACTGAAAAAAAAAAAATAGCTAAAACAAATTCCAAAACACGCGTCAAATAGCCCAAAAGATAAAAACAAATGCACCTATGCAATCTTTTTAGATTTTTAAAGTTTTTTAAAGTTTTTGAGTTTTTTAACCTTTTATAATAGTTTTGAATTTTGAGACTGATCGAGACATGATGCACACATGCAAAAGGAAAATGCACACCACACCAATATATATTACACAGTGTACAAAGCACCACATGGCTGTGTGGTCTATGTGCGACAATCTTTGTGAGAAAACCCATGCTCCACTTGTCTAGGCTTCCCACAAATAACGTCACTTCCAGTGTGATTGGTAGTGGCTGGTAGTTTATTCCCAACATGATGTTCACAGTTTGGTGATATGCCCCCAACATGACTCGTAGAGGCTGGTGGCTTGGCCCTGGAAAGATTAGTAGGGGCAAATGGTTTTCCCCCACTAGGATTAGCAGAGGCTAATTATTTCCCCCCACTATTATTAGCAAAGGCTAATTTTTCTCTCCCTCGTCTTGATTTCTTCCATCGACACCTCTTCTTTGTCTTGGAGATGTTTCTCAAGCTCCCTATCAAAAGAACATCATGTGCCATAATGGGAACATGGTTACCATGAGATCGCATGGGATCAAAACATGGAAGCTCATCATGAGTGGATGAGGAAGGAGGAACATAAGCATTTGTGTGCTCCATTGATGATGATCCCACGGGTATCAATGATGTTGCAGTGATTAGGGATGGTGGAATGTAACAAAGTGGAGGGGGTAAAGGAAAGGTACCCATAAAGGAGGAGTCCTTAAACATGCCTACCCCCACACTTATCATGGAAGAGTTGGAAGCACTAACAAGGGGAACATTTTTTCCATTATAGACCCTTGAGTCAATGGTGTAGTAATCCATTTGGTCAATAGTAACCACATTCCCCTCATCTGGAAAATGGATAACACGAAACACAACGGAAACCACAACTTGCTTAGCATAGGACCAACTCCATCCTAGTAATATATTGTAATCCAAAGGTGAATCAACAACCTCTACATCTACATTGACAGTCTTCCCTCCTAACTCAATTGGAAAACCCAAGATGATCCCTTTCGCTTGGAATGAATGCTCATCAAAGGATTGTAATATAGTGGGGGAAGGGGCCAAAGTGGGGGAACCCAAAGCTTTACAACAAGACGCATACATCACACAAGTAGAAGCTATCTCATCCACAACAGTACGATAGATAGTAATCCCTTGTGACTTAACTTCGATTTGGAAATATTCTTGGGTGGGAATCTTAGGTGTAGCCTGGTATAGGTTGAAAGCGATGATGTTCATGTCGGATAGGTCAACACCACCAATGGCACTCAAAAACACCTTTTTCTACCCAGGACAACTTTGGAGAACCTCTAATGCTGACGTGGCACAAAGCAATTGGACCAAGTCTTCAACAATGTTGTAGTGATGGGAATATCTCGAAATAAGATTAGACTTTTTAATAAAACCCTTAGGAATACGAGGGAATGGATCAAGAGTAGGCTTCTCAATGTGAAGAGAGCCATCGAGTTGTGAGGTAGAGGACTCATCGGTGGTAGGACTTTTTCCAAAAGCATCATAGTTCTTAGAGCATGTTTTCAAATTGATATCTTTCTCACATAAGAACACACCTACACTTGATAAAGACTCCCCCTCTAGCTTGATGTTAGTGACTATTTCCCCTTGCGAGGTTGGAGGGGGTGCAACTACCATTTGTTGCTATGATTAAGGAAATGGGATTGTGAGGACAAGAAGTGGATATGGGGGCCCTAGCTGAGCCAACTACTTGTGAACATCCTCCATGAAGGGACATTGATGAGTGGGATTGTCTCCCTTACACACAAAGCAAGGGTACCAATTTTGATTCTCCCTACCCTCCTCTTTCACAAGAGTATTGGTAGATTTGGGCTCTTTCCCTTGCCCCATGTTATTCTTTTTGCAATGATTGTTTTTATTCTTACCTTCTTGTTGGTTAGTGTTACTAGATTGCGCTGGCTACACCGTAAATGTCTCACTTATACATTTTGGACATGGTTGAGACAATCGGGATGGTGGTTTGAGTTACACCCAAAATTGTATTTTTCCAACCATTCAATTTCATGATTTTTGAGATTTTTTAATATTTTTATGCATTTTTACGGCCACATGCTCCTTTCATGATGGAAAGGGGTGTGCACATGCACCTTGCATGAAGGAAAGGAGTGTACACATGCACCTTGCATGAAGGAAAGGAGTGTGCACGTGCAACTTGCATGAGGGAAGGGTTTGTCTACCCTCAAAACCATATTTTCTCAATGAAAATTGAGTTGTAAAGAGATGGTCGATTGTCCTGAGATGGAATAAACACTTATGAATGGATCCAACATCTTATTCAAGGATTGTCACAACTATTAGGGACTCTTTGTATTACATTAGGGACATTTGGAGACTGGACAATTGGATAATTTTAGCAAGGATCTGACGACATCAGGGTCACCTAGATGCCATTAGGGTCACTGAAGAGCCAATTGGTGCTATAACAATAGGCCTCTAGTTCTTAGACATCCATCGCTCCATTACTTAAGGACAATGTCATAGTTTAGTGAATTGTTTAATGAATCCATTGTTGAACTTTGGTTGTCATTGATGTCAAAGAGGACTTATTATCCATGTGCCAATTTGAAGAAGTACATAAAACTATGTGCGCAAGTCCCTAATCCCATCTAGTTGTGGTACTTCAAATTTGATGTCAAAGAGGTGGTTGGACATGATAGTCTTTTTCCATTTTGAAGAAGTATATCAAAATATGTATGAAAGTCTCAGAAGTGCACATGACTCACCAAGCAATGGTACTTCAAGGGAATAAGACCAAACATGTAGCGGTTCCCAAGTGTGCAAGTCCCACTATTCTAAGGAACTAGTGTGTGCAAGAGCCACAAGTCATGATACCTTAGTTGTGCGGATCAAGACAAGTGGAAGATGCTTGAGTAAGCTTGAACATGAAGAAAGGAAGAAGGGATGTTAGGTCCAACTTGTGGACACATTGTCTGAAAAAGTTGAGTATAAATAAGAAGCAAAGTTGGTGACTGAAATGTAAGCTTGAAGATGAACAAGAGATAGTATTCTAAATTGGCAAGCTTCAAATTATTGGGTTATAAATGGCTCACTGATCTGGAACAACATGATCTAGTAGAGAGCCAAGAGTGCAAGAACATAAGAGTTGTACAACAAATGATGCACGGAATGAATGATAGTACATGAAATAAATGCGCAAGAATAGAAGAGCAGTACAATAGATGATGCATAGAATCAAATGAATATGCAGATGCGAAAAAACAGAACAGTATGTTGCACAACGCGCAGATTGCAATAAGCATATGAAATATGAGAACTAGTGTGCAATACTGAAGTAGAGAAGTGAAATAAGATATGAACTGGTGATAAAGTACAATAGTTGCATAGAGCAAAGCATATAGTAAGTGCGCACAAAGGAAAGTAATTTAGCAAGTATGAGGTGTGTGCGGATCAACAGACATCAAGAAGAACCTATACAATTATATTAGGGTGTCAGGAAGGAGCAGGGGCAAGGAGTTGGTGCTTCCTTCAGGTTGGAGCCTGTAAATCAAGGGGGTTGGTGCCTCCTTCCAATTGGTGCTAGTAAATGAGGGAGTTGGTGCTTCCTTTAAGTGGAAGCTTGTAAATAAATGGGTTGGAGCCTCCTTCCGATCGGTGCTAGCGAATCTTGGAAGTTGGTGCTTCCTATGAATGTAATATTTATTATATAAGAAACCAATTTGTGGTTTTCTCCCATTTGGGTTTCCATGTTAAATCTTGTGTTATGTGTTTTATGTATGTGTTGATGAATGACGTTGTTTATGGTTAATACATAATATACGTACCGTTTGAATTTGGTAGAAGTGAAAATTGTTTAAATTGTGCTTAATACTGATTCACCCCCCCTCTCAGTATTAACAAGCTTTCCAACAATTGGTATCAGAGCGGGTATCTTCAATAACAATTTAACAACTAGAAGATAGATCTTTGGATTGATATGAATATGCAAGAAACATTGTTCATGACTAACTAAGAATACCTAAAAAACGTGGACTCAGAAGATGAAGGAATGGTTGAATTAGATTTTGAAGGAGAACTAATCAGTGCCTTGGAAGAACTGAAGAAATCAAGAAAGAATAACAAATATCTACAGGAACTACTATTCAAATTGGAAGTGGACATAACAAGGCAGTTGAAACATAAGGAAGAAAAATGCGATAAGCTAGAGGATTAGGTCACTTCTCTAAAAGAGAATTACAAAAGGCCAGCATCTAATTGGAGTTTAGACAAAAATTCAGAAACAACACTAAAACTTTGTCAGAATCGCGCTATGAAGGTTCAAACTCAACCTGTGAAACATAAGCAATAAGTTTTGTTGATGTACTCAAGAGTTCTATTTCAAAGAAATATCGAAAGTTTGAAGAAAAGGACAAGCAGTCACTCCACAAGGAAATTGGAATCGTGAAATTCAAAAGAACTCATCTAGCAAAGTATCAAACTCTCTTTTTAGGAAACTGCTACTTTTGTAACAATTTTGGTCATAAGGCAATAAACTGCAATGCACGTGCGAATGTAAATACTAGAAGAGATAACATTTGTAATAAGGCCAGTCCTAAACAAAACAATATCAAAAGATCAATTGAAACCTCAAAGGAAAATTTCAATTCATTAGTACCCCTAAATTTAGATGGTGAATGCTATAAATGTCACAACCATGGCCATAATAGTCAGGACTGCAAAGATCAGTCGTCATCTGCACAATTGGCCAAAACCAAGAACATCCCTAGTAAATTAGATTCTGCAAAACTCCAGATAGACCAACTACATCAAGAAGGATGCAACTTGGATTTACATGCACAAAAGAAAAAGGGGCAATGGTACATTGGCAACGGTTGTTCTAAACACATGATGGGGAACAAAGACAGTTTCCTAAAATATAGGGAAGAAAAAGGAAGCAATGTCTACTTTGGAGATAATGCCTCTACCAAAATTCTAGGAAAAGGCATAGTAAGCTTAGGGAATAAGATAAGCAAAACAGAGAATGTCTTACTGGTTGAAAACATGAAGCACAATCTTCTTAGCATAATCCAAATGTGTGATCAATGACATATTGTTACTTTTGATTCATAAAAATGCAAAATAAGAAACAAGGATACAAGCAGACTAGTTGCAATGACATCTAGAACCCCTAATAATGTATACATTTTGGATGAAGAAAAGGAAGACAAATGTTGGATGGGAAAAATAGATGAAAATCGGCTCTGACACAGAAGAATGGGGCATATCAGTTTTGATAAGTTGGTTAGAATCAATAAGAAACAAGCCATAAGAGATATTCCAAAAATCATGAAACCCTTGAATTATGTTTGAAAACATTGCTTTCACGGAAAGAAAACAAGTATAAGCTTTAAGACAAAAGAATACTTTTCAACAAAACCGTTGGAGCTAGTGCAGACTGATCTTTGCGACCCAATCAAAACCAAATGGATAAATGGTGAGTCCTATTTCCTTCTTTTCATTGGTGATTATACTAGAATCACATGGGTCTTCTTCCTTAAACAGAAGTCAGAGACATTTGAATGCTTCAAAATTTTTAAAGAAGTAGTTGAGAATGAAATTGAATTAAGGATTAAGTGTTTAAGATCGGACAATGGAGGTGAATACACTTCAAATAAATTCTAATATTTTTGTGAAAAACGTGGAATCAGAAGAGAATTCTCAGCTACCAGAACTCCACAACAAAATGGAGTAGCAGAAAGGAAGAATAGAACTGTGCAAGAAATGGCCAGAACAATGTTAAATTATTCAAAATTATCAGATATTTTTTGGACTCACACTATTCACACAACTATACACATTCTTAACAGATGTCAGATACGAACAAACAGTAACTTGACTCCTTCTGAACTTTGGAAAGGAAGACCAGCCACTGTCAAGCATTTTAGAGTGTTTGGAAGTAAGTGATATATCAAACGAAATGATGAGAACTTGGGAAAAATTGAATTTAGATCTAATGAAGGAATATTTCTTGGATATGCCACCAGAAGCAAAGCATATAAGTGCTACAATTTACAACTAAAGAAGATGGTATAAATTCCATATGTAAAGGTAGATGAAGTGTTCATGCACAGGAGAGTAGAGGATGATGATGATCAGTTAGTATTTGAACAATCATTTGAGGACCTTCCAGAAAATGAAGAGACAAGAGAATCTTAGGATGAGACATATCAAGGTGAACCAGAAGAAGGGAGACCGGATACAAAGGGCCCTTCCAGATATGTCCAAAAGAATCATTATGAGGATTTTATTATTGGAGATAAGAATGTTGGTGTAGGAACCAGAAGGAGGTACTTAAAAAATACGGCTAAAGAGGTCCATCTATCCTTATTGTTCGAAATATTACTAGATTATTTTGAGGAAGCCAGAGCTGATGAGCACTGGGTCAAAGCTATGGAAGAAGGATTAAACTAGATTGAAAAGAATCAGACCTGGGAACTTATTCCAAGACCCAAAAACAAAAATGGTATTGGCACAAAATGGGTATTCAAGAACAAACTTAATGAGGAAGCACAAGAAGTTAGAAATAAGGCAAGGTTGGTATACAAGGAATATGCGCAAATTGAAGGAACAGATTTTGAAGAAACCTTCGCTATTGTAGCACGAATGGAAGCAATTAGGCTGATTTTGGTCTACACTTGTTCTAAAAACATCACTGTATATCAGATGGATGTAAAGTTGGCATTTTTAAATAGAGAACTAAAAGAATAATTTTAAATAGAACAACCAGAAAGATGATCTCTTTCAGGTAATAAAGACTATGTTTGCATATTAAAGAAAGCTCTGTACGAACTCAAGCAAGCACCCAAAGCTTGGTATTCAAGATTAGACAAGTATCTGCAACAACAGGGCTTCAAAAGGGGTATTGTAGACAATAACCTATACATAAAAATTGAGCATGAAAACATGATTGTTGTTGAAGTATATGTAGATGATATCATTTTTGGAAGTGATAATGACAGTTTGAGTCGACAATTTGCTAAGGACATGCAAAAGGAGTTTGAAATGTCTATGCTCGGAGAACTGTCTTTCTTTCTCGGACTCCAGATATCTCAACTTGATAATGGTATCTTCATTTCTCAAACCAAATATGTGAAAGAAATGTTAAAGAAATTCAATATGGAGGATTGCAAACCGGCATGTACACCCATGGTCAGTAGTTGTAAATTAAGCAAAGAGGATGAAGAAAAGGAAGTAGATAAAAAACTCTATAGATCAATGATTGTAAGGTTATTATATGTAACAGCCTCAAGACCAAACATAATGCAAATTGTGGGACTGGTTGCAAGATTTCAAGCAACACCTAAGGAAACACATGTCCTAGCAGTAAAAAGTATCTTCAGATATTTGAAAGGAACCTTAAACTTTGGCTTATGGTATCCACCAAGTATTGATATGAACTTGTTGATGCCTTGAAGATCGCAGCATCAAGCAGAAAGGGATTCTCCCCAGTAAACTATCCCAATTAGATTGTCCACCGTTTGGTATGGGGAATCCGTCCGATTAGCGGTTCTGGCTACCGTTAGATTTGGATTTGTTTCTCCTACACCGGTTATGGCCCGATCCACCGTTCTTTTTTTATTTTATTGTTAAGATGATATGTAAGTGCCTAAGTTAATTTAATCTAAATGTAGAGCTTGAAACAAATCTATATCTAAGACTGAAATAAATCTAATCTATCCCTGCAAGGAGCAAATTGTAAATATGAGCAATGTGCTGAAAGAAACACCCAAAGATCAACAGATAGCCATTAAATATCAAAGATACATCTGCAGCAAGAGATTAAATATATTAAAGATAGCTTCTAATCCATATGAAAGCATTCCATTGCTCATGTTAAGAGAAACACCATTACACAGAAAAGACAGTAAGCTCATTCAAAACACAGAAATAATTTTGAATAGCAAAGAAAGATGTCACTGAAAGATGTGAATGCCACACGAATAATCTATCAAACATCCCACATCGATTTCCATGCAAAAGACGTCCTCTCCAGGCTCTTATTAGACAAATTCACTTTCTGGGAGCAAGTGCAAAATAGTTCGTACAAGCTTCAGAAAATTCCTTTCCCTGCCAAAAGTCCTTTACACTATTCCCTAAGCCTCTATTTATATCTTTACAAAATGCCTCCTAGGCTACCACCTGGCCTTTTACACTTGTCCTTTAAAGACTTTTCCCAGCAATAAACAATTCGTGGCCCTTTTCCATAATAAAATTCTTTCTCAAAAATAGAAAAGGACAGTTGTCCTAGTGACTCAACGCTCTAACCATAGGGACAAAAACAGAAGACCAAAACAAAACAACGCATTATGTCTAGCGCGTTTATCCTTGGGGTGGTACTTTTGTTGGGGATGATGTGCCTGTGTTGGATGCTACTGCTGCTGCTGCCTTCTTCTCTTCTTCAACAATATAACTAAACCATATACCAGCGTCTCTTACAACCACATTTGCGGGTGAGGGGAGTAGAATCTTCTATGAAGTCACATGCTTACCAAGCTCTGCTTCAATACCCTGAACTTCTACTCTTGTTGCATGGTGGATCTCCTTAATCAAATGATTGTATACTGATGACAATCCAATATAGTGATGAAGATCATCGGTGGCCAGTACATCACTCTTTTTTACATATTCTATTTGAATGCCCAGCTCTTCCTTCAAATCTGACAAACGCTGCTCTTTGCTTGGAAAATCATCCAGGGTCTGAGGAAACATAAGCTTGCATTTTTCATGTACTTCATGAATCTTTTGATATAGGTTGTTTCCTTTCCCCATTGTTCCCTGTATTTTAGCCATCAGCTTAGCACCACAATTCCGGCAAAACTCCATGAGAGCTACATCCTCCTTAAAACCATCTACAGATTTGAACGGGAGATGCTTAGGGAAATCCACCTTCCCTTCTCTCCACTCCATCTGGCTTAAAATGTTTGCTTTAACCCGAGTGTATTTGCTTTTAAGCCGGGTGGCTTCGGCATCGACCTCTTTCAATCTAACCAGCATGGTTTTGAGCCTGCACGCTTCCTCAGTAATCAGCTCCTGTGTGGTGTGCATTTGTCTCAAAATGTCACAGGACTGCTCATGAAAGGGAGACATATCCATCGCTCTACTTTCTGCTTGTTCTAGCTGTTCAACCATTGCCTGTTTATTTGCTTCCAGATGAAAAACTCTAGCTTCATAATCATTCTTTTCCGCTTCTAGAACTATCATCTGGATTGTCAGATGCTCCTTTTCTTCTTCTAGGTGGCGATACTTATCTGACAACTCCTTGTGATCAGCATACAGGCGATTATATTTATTCACTACAAGATCCCTGTAAGCCTGGTCATTAGCTATAGTATGTTGTAGCATGCGAGCTCTCCTCTTTGTTGACTCAAACTCTTTGACCATGTCGATCACATTATCTTCTGTTGCTTTTGCTGCTGACACAACGGTGGATGCCATGGCTATGTGAGCCTTATTTGTGTTTTGCATAACTGTGGTCTTTCACTGGGTGACAATATTTGCTTGGAAAAGTCTCTTTATCCTCTCTTCCGACTTCAGGACTACCGCCTTCCTCTTCTTATAATACACAAATTTATCCCATCGGAACACAATATGATCTTCGGATGGGGTGTAAGGGATGATCGGGAGATTTCTTACATGGACTTCTGTCTCCGTGAGTGGGTTCTGCACTACCTGAGATGGGTCTATTTCCATATCTTGGGTGCTGGAGCCACCCGCCTGGGCATATTCGTTGGTCTTAAGCTCTTCTTCCGCCTTTTGTTCCTCTTCAGCTTTACGCCTTCTTTCTTCTTCTTCAGCCCGCTGCTGATTTTCAATTGCCTCCCTCTGCTCTCGTTCCTCTGCTTCCTTCTACTGTCTTGCTTCCTCAGCTTCTCTCTGCAATCTTGCTTCTTCAGCTTCCTGTTGCAGTCTTGCTTCTTCTTTCAATCTTTGTTCTTCACGGGCCAGGGCCTCAGCTGCCTCCCTTTCTTTCTGCAAACTGGCTTCTCGGGCTATGGCAATTGGGCTCTTCATTGAACATCTGCTCATACATAGGCATAATGAACTCTTCACAGATGATCTTATAGTGTGCTCTGTAATTTTGAGCCCATAGTAGTTTATAAGCAGTGTATATCGGGGTATTGTCCTGATCCCATGAGCAACCTAACCTGGGGAAAGGGAGCTTTGCCAAGATATAATCAATGAGGTATGAAGCCATGTAAAACTATGATTTTTTCAGGGCCAAACCTTCCTTAGCTGCGGCCACAGTGGATGCTAAACTATCTGAGAGGATAGTAGCCCAATCAAACACAGTCCCCTTAAATGCTATGGCATGGATTATGGGGGCCCATTATATCCTATATACGGTCCCATCGGGCATGCCAAAAATTCTGCTTAGCATAAGGGAAATCAACCTAAAAGGAGGCCTTAGGCTCTGAACGTCATACTCATCATTGTCCCTTTTCCTCAGTTGTTTTCCCGTGATTAACAGCCTCTTAGCTATTTCGAAATTATTCATCTATCCCTACTATTCATCGTTCAATTCCTGCTGGGGACGTGAGAATTTGTAGGCTGCTGCAATATAAGCTGGATGGAATGAAGCAAATGGCTCTCCCTTGCTGTCATGCAACACTCTTGTTTGTGGGTTGGCATGTTCCAATATCCACCCGATCACTTCAGAGCACGGGAACAACTCAAGACAAGTAGAAGCTTTGACTATGCCGGAAGTCCTGATGTTTAAGTAGATTTGTTCTTCTTCTAATAACACGTCTGGGATGTCTTGGTCCTTGATCATCCTGTAAACATCTCCCCACCTGACCTCGGGAGGGATGCCAGTGGTACACTTTGTATCCTGGAAAAGAGTTTTTGTCCTTGGTTGTACTGGTTCTGGCTCCGTCATTTTAGCTTTCTTTCTGCCCTTTTGGCATTATGGATTATCCCTGTCAGCAACCATATAAAATTGTAAAACATTATGAGAGCATAACATAGAGCAAGATAGTTTTAGCACGCTGATGATAAATATAAATGAATTGTAAAGCCACATGTTGGGGAAGCAAACCAAACATAGATTATCCAAGGAAACAAATATGGTCATTAAACTTGATTTTTATAGGGAAGAAAAGGAAGGAAGGAACATTTTGAGGTGCTCCCGAAAAAGGTGACGCATAAAACTTATTTCCCTCCTCACTCTTGAAGATAAGCTTCCCTAAATTATAGGCGCTTCTAATGGCTAAAGCGCGAATGGTGGGCTAGCTTAGTTTGGGAAAACATATGAGGAAACCGAAAACATATAACGAAACCGTTTTCAATGATCGGTATCTGGGCCAAACAAGCGAGCGGTTGAGTATCCCAACCAGCTATTACTAATGTTGCTTCTTATTCGATAGTATTTGAGAAGCGGCATGTAGCTGGCATAAAAACCTAGACTTGAGTATATCTGGGTAGGAGCATGACAGAAATGCGGCCGGTGGAACTAACCAAGCTCAAATGACTCAGGGACAAAGGGCCAACTGGCAATGACTGGCAAGGTTATGACTCCTAGCTGTCAGCAATGAGAATTTTATGGGGCTACAACAGCTGCAAAGCTTTACGAATAGTCTTCTAAAAATTCCCACAATCCATGTAATAAGACAAAGAATGGTCAAGAAAGCCTCGACGTATAGATAAGACAAGATTAATGGTTTAAGCACCTACCTGGCAGTGAAATAACGGTGAAAATGGGGTCAATTCGACGATAAGTGAGCTGAGCTGGAGCGAAACGATTCGAGCAGCTTCGAACGGCGTTCTCTGAATCCAAAACTATCAACGGGGACAATAAAACACCACTGCCCTTATATAAAACTTAATACGTGCGGGAATTTAATTGGGTAGGTGGCAAAATCAAAACGGGGTTAATCACCCGTACGGTGGGGTCTTTTCAAACCTTCGGCATTTATGCGTAACCGTCGATACCGGGAGGACAAGGCGAGTCTCGTCCACCATTGCGGGCGGACTTCGTGAGTTTCTTCCGAAACATGGACGGACTTTATGAGTTTGGGCGTGGCTTCTTGTTGCGGAAAGGAAAGGGAAGACGCTCCGCTTTCGTGGAAAAGTTTAACGAGTTCTTCTGAAGCTGGCGAGCTAAAAGTTTGCGGTGTAAACTCGTGAGTTTCTCCCGACGTTTCGGGAAGACTCGACGATTTCTTTTGCAAATTGACGAATGAATATGCAAAGTCTTTTCCGAAATGTGAATGGTCGAGTAACTTGGGGAAAAAACAACTTGCTGCGGCAACACTTGACGAACGTTTCCACAATTTCGGGAGAGAATCTCGAGTTCCTCCGCCGTTTCGGGAGAGAATGCTGAGTTCATCCGCAGTTTTGGGGAAAAGCCTTAAGACTTTCCACAGTTGCGGGTGAACATCCTAAGTTCTTCCGTCGTTTCGGGAGAGAAATTTGAGTTCTTCCGCAGTTTCAGGAAAGAATTGTGAGTTTTGACTTAGAAGAAAAACTTCAGTTTTAAAACAGATTCCCCACTTGAAACAAAACTAAGTTCAAAAGGTTTTCCAAAAGGAGGCTTAATTCTTTTAACCATTACTTTTTTAGGAAAATAAGAAGGAGGGGCCCCAATATCTACAAAATTTTGGGGAGGGATGTTGCTGCAACAACAGAACTTAGTAGCATATACAGATGCAAACTGGGCATGTAGTATTCGCTAAATATATAACATCAGGAGACATTCTCTAAACCAATCTTGTGCAGCCAAGATTGATCCTCATGTATAGAGGTGAGCACTTTGATTGCCCTTCGTGTAAAGGTTATTTCTCCCATATAGAGGTAATTGATCAAAGTAATGATGTTGTAAAGTCTTTTTGGACAAGGCTTCGGACTTGTGTGTCAAGTCGTGATTCTCATGTGAACCTTCCGTATAAAAGTATCCATGAGATGGACCTCCCGTATAGAGGTGGACCTTCCGTATAAAGGTCATGCTTTACTTGTTAAAAGCATTTAATGGTGTGTGATGTATTATTAACCATGATCACCAGATTTCTATTAAGTCTCCTTTAGAGATTGATCGCCTCCAAAGTGAATTACTTTAGCATATGATCATTTGGTCTGGAATAATATACTATGATCACAACATCCGATAATTATTCTTAGTATAATGTAATGTGATGGATAAATAAAGTTAGCACATATTGAACATGCAGTAAAAGATAAAGAGATAAAGATAAAAGCATAGAGAAAAAAGAGAATTCGAATTGATCATGAGATGACTAAGTGAACTCGAATTGTCAAGCTTCAGTTAAAGCCACAATGTATGCCTTGGTTAACTAAAGAACTCAAAGTGGTCACTACAAGTAAATCAATCAACATGATTTCAGTTAACTAAGTGTTAAATAAGAAGGACTAGTTAACTAAAGTGTTTTCACTTTAGTGAAACTAAAAGATGACACTTCAGTAAATCAAGGAGAACTTGAATTGATCACTACAGTGATGTTATCAAGAAAGAATCAGTTAAAGAGAGTTAACTAAGTGACAACAAAGAAGATGTAGTTAACTAAGTGTTATTGCATGACGACATGTATGTTAAACTAAAAGACGACACTTGAGTTGCGACACTCGCATGATGACACTTAAGTTAGCCACCTAACTAAGTGGGAAAGCTTTCCGTTAAGAGGCGAGTTCATCCTAAGATACAGTTTAGTGAGATAAAGCACTGCATGAGAAGCATGGCGCACTTCTTCATGCAAGATTTATACATCCAGTTTGAGGGCGAGTTCATCCTGAAGCTAGAAGAAGCCGATGCATGATAAGAATGAATAAATAAGTTATATGGGATTGATGAATTCAATGTGAAGCAAGTTCTCTTCTCCATTGAAGGCAAGGTGTTTCTCTTTGTGCTGGTTATTGTTATTGCTTGTTATTGATGTGCTAGGCACATTGGAAAACACATTTGATTTATCTATGTTCTCTATTGCTTATGTATCTTCACCAAGAGTGTTTTGGTGATCTCTTATCTTCCGAAAGAAATGTGCTATGTTGTAAAAGAAAGCATTCTCTGCTATCCATTATATTATACTGAGAAGAATTGTTGGGTTTTTTTTTCTCATAGTTTTGAGGATTTTCCCCAGGGTATATCTTGTTTTATGGTTGTATGAATTTCATGTGATTGAATTGTCTCATTGTTTCAAGTTTCAACATCTAAAAGAATTAAAGATCAGAGCTCAACCAAATTTTAACATGGTATCAGAGCTCAGGGCGTGAAGGAGCTCGGTTTTTCATGCCATATAGAGCCTATGTAGATCTTGAGAAGTTGAACACAAGATTTGAAGACTATGGCATCAATCTCTATACGACCGGAATAACGTCTTGAGGGCATGTCAAACTTCAACACTTGGAAGGATGGGATTATCAACATCCTAGAGGAACATGACTTGGATGGCTATGTACCCACTGTGGTGGAGGAGCCTGCATCTAATGCAGGGCCCATCAACTTCAAGAAGAATCAAGCTAAGGCCAAACGGATCATCTATGCTTCGGTAAAAGATTACTTGATGCTCGTGATCACTCCGTTGAAGACCGCAAAAGAATGTTATGATACATTGACTAATCTATATGATAAGAAGACCCCAACTCAAAAGAGGGAATTGAAGAACAAGTTACGAAACTTCAAGATGGAGAAGGACGAGACAGTGGCCTCCTCCTTATTCACTAAGATATCTCAGGTAAGAGATCAACTTGTTAACATTGGAGTTGTAGTGGATGAAGATGATCTCATCCAAACCATCTTTGATGGGAGAGATGGTCTCCCATCTTCATGGGAGACATTCTTGGATGCTATCAATGTCGATAATTGCAACATGGGTTCAAAATATTGTGGCATGACTATATCCAAGAGGAAGGGTGAATCTAGTGCAAAGCTATGTGCACTAAAGAAGAAAATATTGCCCTAACAACAAGAATGAAGAAAGGAAAGAAACCCTTCTTCCAAAAGAATTTCTCTCATCCAAAGAAGAAGGAGTTCAACAAAGGCTTTGACAAGTCAAAAGCTAGATGCTTCAATTGTAACAAGAAAGGCCATTTCTCAAGAGAGTGCAAAGCAAAGCGGAAAGCAAAGTTTCATGCATATACCGCCATAGAAGATGAAGCCACTCAAAAGAATGCATCCGAAGAAAAGGAGACAAGAAGGGAGTATTACCTTATCTCATCCCTTTCGGGAACCGTCATCACAAGTGCAGACACATGATTGATTGGCAGTGGCTCATACAAACATATGACTGGTTACAAGGGTGCCATCACTGACCTAATGGAGGTGAATTTCATTCACATGCATTTAATGAGCTATGTAGTGATGCATGGATATGTAGACAATTAACAATACCATACAACCCTCAGGAAAATGGGGTTGCCAAAAGGAAGAATAGAACCATGTTTGAGGCTGCAAAATCTATGATGCGTGATCAAGATATGTCTACCTCATTATGGTCAGAATCCACCCGTACAGTTGTGTTCATCCATAATAGAAGCCCGCATGCCATTCTAGATGAGAAGACACTAGAAGAAGTGTTTACCGACGAGAAGCCAGACATCTCACACTTGTGGATCTTCGAGAGCCCAATATACATTCATGTACCAAAAGAAAAGAGAACAAAGATGGATCCTTTTGGAAAGAAAGGCACCGTTGTGGGTTATAGCGAGTCATCCAAAGCATATCGAATATATGTACCTTGTGAGAGACACATTGAAGTCAGTCTAGATGTTACCTTCCATGAGGAAGCTGCTTTCAAAAGATCGAAAGAGATTCAATGTGATTTAGAGATGGAGGATCCCGAGTCTGATTCTCCCCCTTGAAAATTTGAGAGGGAGAAACCAGAAGATGCCTCAAATTCGCTAGCTCCTGAAGAACCAATAGAACTTATTGAGAGGTCACATGATGAATCTCTCGCTAAAAGAAGATTTGCTTGGTGCCGAGATATCTTACAAGATGCAGAGAAACATGGAGCACCAGCAGGCTCATCCAGAGACCGCAAGCAACCTGACACATATCCAAGGTATGTTGCACTGATGAGTCACATCAGTGATTCAGAACCATCCTCATACGAAGAAGCTATAAAGAAGCAAGTTTGGAAAGATGCAATGAAAAAAGAGTACAACTCTATAATGAAGAATGATGTTTAGGAGGTTGTTCCCAAACATGATGGGAATTCCATTGTGACTTCCAGATGGCTTTACAAGATAAAACATGTTGCGGATGGTAGCATTGAGAAGCATAAATCTAGATTCGTTTCCAAAGGTTTCTCTCAGAAAGAAAGCATTGATTATGATGAGACCTTTGCCCGCGTGGGAAGGTACACCACAATCCAAGCAATGATTGCACTTGCATCTGTTATAGGATGGAGACTTCACCAGATGGATGTGAAGACAATCTTCCCCAATGGTGAGGTTGAGGAAGAGGTTTATATTCAGTAGCCTGAAGTATTTGTGGTGCATGAGAAGGAGTCCCATGCTTGCAAGCTAAAGAAATATCTATAGGGGCTTAATCAAGCCCCTGAGGCTTGGTACTCCAAAATTGATAGCTACCTTCATAAACTGGGTTTTTGTAAGAGTGAAGCTAATGAAATGTGTACTTCAAAGTAGTGAATATATAACCATTGATATTGGTTCTATCTGTTGATGATTTGTTTCTCTCTGGAGAGGAAAATCTGATTGCTTGGTGCAAGAGGGAGCTCACCTCAGAGTTCGAGATTAAATACTTAGGTCCGATGCACTACTTTCTTGGCCTTAAGATCTGGAAAAGAAAAGATGAAATATTGATATCTCAAGGGAAGTGCACTGTGGATATATTGCTCAGGTTTGGCATGATAGATTGAAAATCTATGACTACACTGATGGTTTCCAATTTGAGGAAAATTCATTAGTCAGGCTCTGGATTAGATCTAGTAGATCCCACTTTGTATAGACAACTTACAGGCTCGCTAATGTACTTGATACATTTGAGGCCTGATGTATGTTATGCCATGAGCATTATGAATCAATTTATGTCTTATCTGAGACACATACACTGGATAGCTGCTAAGCATGTGCTTAGGTACCTTCGAGGTACAATTTCATATGGACTCAGATATGCCTCCAGTGGAGGAATCATGTTACTTGGTTATACAGACTCAGACTGGGGAGGAAGCATTGTGGACCGTAAGAGTACATCTGGCTACTATTATAACATAGGATCAACTATGATATATTGGTATAGTAGGAAGTAGGGCTCTGTATCCCATGGCACTATAGAAGCAAAATACATAGCTGCTAGTGTTTCCTGCCGAGAAGCAGTGTGGCTCAGAAAGCTACTTGCAGGGTTGTTCGGTGAAAATATTGAGCCTGCAGTTATTAGGTGTGACAATCAGAGTTGCATCAAGCTTTCTGAAAACCCAGTGTTTCATGACAAGTTGAAGCACATTGAAATGAAGTATCACTTCATCTGAGACATGGTCCATAAAGGTTTTGTGAAACTTCAGTACATTGCTACTGATGAGTAGATTGCAGATGTGTTAACAAAGCCTCTGTCGGTGACAAAGTTTAGGTACTTCCAAGACAAGCTTGGTATGGCAGAGAATGACTCCCTCACTGAGAGGGAGTGTTGAATATACAACATCAGGAGACATTCTATAAACCAATCTTGTGCAACCAAGATTGATCCTCTTGTGTAGAGGTGAGCACTTTGATTGCGTTCCATGTAAAGGTTATTCCTCCCGTATAGAGGTAATTGATCGAAGTAATGATGTTGTAAAGTCTTGTTGGACAAGGCCCCAAACTTGTGTGTCAAGTCATGATTATCATGTGAACCTTCTATATAAAGGTATCCATGAGATGGACCTCCCGTATAAAGGTGGACCTTCTGTATAAAGGTCATTCTTTACTTGTTAAAAGCATTTAATGTTGTGTGATGTATTATTAACCATGATCACCAGATTGCTATTAAGTCTCCTTTAGAGATTGATCACCTCTAAATTTAATTACTTTAGCATATGATCATTTGGTCCGGAATAATACTATGATCACAACATCTGATAATTCTTCTTAGTATAATGTAATGTGATGGATAATTAAAGTTAGCACATATTGACCATGCAGTAAAAGATTAAGAGATAAAGATAAAAGCATAGAGAAAAAAAAGAATTCAAATTGATCATGAGATGACTAAGTGAACTTGAATTGTCAAGCTTTAGTTAAAGCCACAATGTATGCCTCAATTAACTAAAGAACTCACAGTGGTCACTACAAGTAAATCAATCAGCATGATTTCAGTTAATAATAGTTAACTAAGTGTTAAATAAGAAGGACTAGTTAACTAAATTGTTTTCACTTTAGTTAAACTAAAAGATGACACTTCAGTAAATCAAGGAGAACTCAAACTGATTACTACAGTGATGTTATCACGAAATAATCAATTAAAAAGAGTTAACTAAGTGACACCAAAGAAGATCTAGTTAACTAAGTGTTATTGCATGATGGCACGTATGTTAAAGTAAAAGACGACACTTGAGTTGCGACACTTGCATGACGACACTTAAGTTAGCCACCTAACTAAGTGGGAAAGCTTTCAGTTAAGAGGCGATTTCATCCTAAGATACATTTTTGTGACATAAAGCACTGCATGAGAAGTGGGGCTCACTTCTTCATGCAAGATTGATACATCCAGTCTAGGGGCAAGTTCATCCTGAAGTTAGAAGAAGTCGATGCATGAGAAGAATGTATGAATATGTTATCTGGGACTGATGAATTCAATGTGAATCGAATTCTCTTCTCCATTGAAGGCAAGGTGCTTTTGTGCAGGTTATTGTTCTTGTTTGATATTAATGTGTTGGGCACATTGGAAAACACATCTGATTGATCTCTCTTCTCTATTTCTCTTGTATCTTCACCAAGAGTGTTTTGGTGATCTCTTATCTTCCGAAAGAAATCTGCTATGTTGTAAAAGAAAGCATTCTCTGCTATCCATTATATTATACTGAGAAGAATTGCCGAGGTTTTTTGTTCTCATAGTTTTGAGGACTTTCCCCATGGTATATCTTGTGTTATGGTTGTATGAATTTCATGTGATTGAATTGTCTCATTGTTTCAAGTTTCGGCATCTAAAAGAATTAAATATCAAAGCTTAACCAAATTTTAACAGTATTGATGATAGAAGAAGCACAAGTGGAGCAACATTTTTCCTAGTATCTTGGATAAGCAAAAAACAACCCTCAGTAGCACTGTCTACAATAGAAGCTGAATATATCGCAGTAGCATCCTGTTGTGCACAAGTTCTGTGGATGAAACAAACCCCAAAGGATGTCCAAGTGAAACTTGATCAACCCATACCAATTTTATATGACAACACAAACGCAATTAACATTTCAAAAAATCCTGGTATGCAATCCAAAACTAATCATATTCCTATCAAATACCATCATGTGGGAGAACAGGTCACTGAAAATACTGTCAAACCGGAATATGTAGACACCAAAGAACAGATTGCAGATATATTTACAAAACTGCTCCCAAGAAACACGTTCGAATATCTCAAACAGAAACTAAGTGTTTTTCCCAATCCACAACATGATGAGAACCTCATAAAGAGGGCATACATGTAGGGGAGCACTGTATTGCGCGTAGTAGAAGTGATAGAAAGATGAATAAAGAAGCATGAAAGCAGAAAGAGTGATGCTTGAGCAAGAGGTTAAATGTGATAGGAACATAATATCAAGTTAAAAGAAAATTGGCAACCATGCAGGGGGAGCATGTCTTTAACTGAGACAACTATAGAGACTGATAAATGCACAGGTTGCAAGGCGACTAAGCACTACGCACCACCAACAACAAGAGGAAAGGGAATAAATCATGAAGCCAAGGGGAGAGTAATCAAAACAAACAATGGCACGACTACTCAAATGAGATTAGCTTGAAATCCAGTGCAAAGCCGAAGTATAAGTTCAGAAGAGAACATGAAATTGTGCATGGGAAGCGTTTCTTTGCCATTGATGTCAAAGGAGGAGAGATACCATGGAGCATGTATCAGTGGCCGAGAATTGCGCAAAAATGAAAAACAACAGAGAAGTATTGATCGAAGGTTGTGCAGTAGAACAAAGGTTCAAATTGGCAAGAACACAAGGGGAGTACCGTATTGTGTGCAAATGGAGTAGAGGAATTCATGATTAGAAGGAGCACAACTTCATAAGGTGTTGACATCAATGCCAAAGAGGGAGATTGATGGACTTTGGTTTTCATTGATGTCAAAGAGGAATTAGTATCCATGTGTTAGTTTGAAGAAGTACATGAAACTATGTGCGCAAGTCCCTAATTACATCTAGTTGTGGTACTCCAAAGTTGATGTCAAAGAGGTGGTTGGACATGATAGTCTTTTTCCATTTTGAAGAGGTATATCAAAATATGTATGCAAGTCTTGGAAGTGCGCAAGACCCACCAAGAAATGGTACTTAAGGGCACAAGACCCAACATGTAGCGGTTCCCAAGTGCGCAAGTCCCACTATGCTAAGGAACTAGTGTGCGCAAGACCCACAAGTCATGATACCTCAGTTGTGTAGATTAAGACAAGTGGCGAATACTTGAGTAAGCTTGACTGTGAAGAAAGGAAGAAGGGATGTTACATACAACTTGTGGACACATTGTTTGAAATTTTTGAGTATAAATAAGAAGCAAAGTTGGTGACTGAAGTGTAAGCTTGAAGATGAACAAGAGATAATATTCTGAATTGGAAAGCTTCTAATTATTGGGGTATTAATGGCTTGTTGATCCATAACAACATGATATAGTAGAGAGCCAAGTGTGCAAGAACATAAGAGCAGTACAACAGATGATGCATGGGATGATATAGTACATGATATAAATGCACAAGAACATAAGAGTAGTATAGTTGACGATGCGCAAAATCGGATGAATATGTAGATGAGCAGAAACATAACAGTATGTTGAACACCATGCATATTGCAGAAGCATATGAAATATGAGAACTAGTGTGAAATACTGAAGCAAAGAAGTGAATTAAGAGATGAACTGATGATAAAGTACAACAGTTGTGTAGAGTAGAGCACATAGCAAGTGCGCACAAAGGGAAGTAATGCAACAAGTATGTGGTGTGTGTAGATCAACAGACAACAAGAAGAACTTCTACAGTTATATCAGGGTGGTATGAAGGGTCAAGTATAGGGAGTTGATGCTTCCTTCAAGTTGGAGCCTATAAATCAAGGGGGTCGGTGCCTCCTTATAGTTGGTGTTGGTAAATGATGGAGTTGATGCTTCCTTCAGGTTGAAAATTGTAAATAAAGGGGTTGGAGCCTCCTTACAGTCAGTGCTGGATAAGCTTGGAAGTTGGTGCTTCCCATGGATGCAATCTTTATTATATAAGAAAGCATTATGTGGTTTCCTCTCCTTTGGCTTTCCACATTAAATCTTGTGTTTTGTATTTTATGTATGTGCGTTGATGAATGACATTGTTATGGTGAATACATAATATAAGAACTATTTGAATTTGGTAGAAGTGAAAATTGTTTAAAATTCACTCCCCCTCTCAGTATTAATAAGATTTCCAACAATGATAAGCTAAAGCCAAAGCCTTGTGATAGGAAGTAGTAGAGGATAATTTGTCCTAAAAAATCGCAACAATCTTTACAAAAAATGAGGGTGCATAGATTGATTTTGAAGGATTACATAAAGAGGATACTAAAGCTCTAAAGGTTGCCTCCTTAGAGTGATTAGGCATATGGGGAGCCCCTCGTTCAACCATGCTCAGGAGGGACGTGGGAGAACAGTCATGAATAAAGGTGGCTAGGGTTTAGGCATAGGGAGTAGGAACCCAACACACATCCATAAAAGTGTCCCCAAAAGATTTTACTGTAGGAGGTGAGAAATTTTTTCTTGTATTGTCCCTTTGCAGTACCATTTGGCCTTGCCTAGAAGTTGTCCTTTTAATAGAACAAACGAGAGTTCATATTGCCCCTTTTTAGTTGTTTTCAACTTTTGCAAAACAATATCTTCTGCTAACTTTGTCTAAGATTTTGATGTTAAGTCCTTTATGGTAGTTAAGGCTTGTTGTTCATTTTCCTAGTCCAGCATGGAAGGCTCATATTTCAAATTCTCTACATTCACTATGAGTAAATGTGCATACATGGGGGTAGACTAAGTCTTTAGGAATCATTTCCCACCTTCTATAACACTTCAAAAGGACCATATCATAAAGCCTTCATCTTCTTACCAAGATCCGTGTAGCCTTTCCTTGTTCAATTGCAACCAAACTTCATGTCCCACCTTGAATGTTTTCTCAATTCTATGTTGATCATACTTGCCCTTGTACTTTTCCCATGACTTCTTCAATATCTCTTGTACTTGCAAATGGATCTACTTGATCTTATCAATAAAATTTTTAGCCTTTAATGCTTATCCTATGGTGTCTTCCCTCATTCCTCATTGCTATCCATAAATAACATCTAATAATGAAGGTGGCAAATACCTAAAGCAAGTTTCAAAAGGGGACTTATTGATAAAAGTGTGGACTGCCATGTTATAAGAGTACTAATTGTAAATAAAATTTATGTCCTAGGTCCTTGGATGCTTTTGATTGTAACCCCTCAAAAGTTGAACCAATATCATATTCATTGTTTATGCCCACCCATATTTTTGTGAATGGAGGGTTGTACACCTTTTCAACTTAGTGTTCATCTTCTCCCAAAGTGAGTCCAAAAGGAACCTCATCCCTTTTGAGATGAGGTTACCTAGTGTCCCAAAGTGCACACAAACCTTCTCAAATAACATGTTTGTTGGATATTGTCCCTTGACGGTCTTTTTACAAGGCATAAGAATGCACATCTTGCTAAAGCTGTCAACAACCACAAACATATAGTCGTGTCCCTTCTTGGTTCCTTGCAAACCACCCATGAAATCCATGGGGATTCTCTCCCATGGTCCAGTAGGTATAGGTAACAGATGGTCTAAACTTTTCTTTTCGTTAGTGGCCTTGTTGGTACAACAAAGTATTCATCTATAATAAATTGAGCTACATCTTCTTGCATTCTAGGCCAATACACATACCTCTATAAATTGGAAACTATATTCCCAACACCAAAATGCCCTGCAACTTTGGAGGTGTGAAGCTCTTTGATAAGATGCAAACTCCTTTGGAACATAGAGCTTGTATAGCTTGTAGAGCAACCCTTCTTGGAGATGATAGTTAGCCTTAATGTCACCTTCTTTTACACACACTTGGCCTTGTATTTGGTAAAACACATATTTAAAGTTCCCATCTTCTGTGTATGCCTCTTTGTATGCATCATGGGTGAAAGGATCCATGTGCATAAGAGTTTCCAAAAGTTGTGATCTAAGACTTGGGTGGCCTTGAAAGCATGTCTACCAACTTGTTAGTGTTTCCCTTCTTTCTCTCCTTGGAAGCTATCTTGGTGGTCTTTTTGTTTGGAACCACTTGGTTTTCCTTTAGTATTGCTCATATTCTCTAGATACTATGTTCGCACATGGGCCTCATAAATTATTCTAGGTTTAAAGAACATCGCTTTCCTTAATGACTATGTAGATTAGATAGATACTTGTGGAGTACATACGGGTTCTTGGGAGATATAGCCAACATAACAACCACTTTTTTGAACTTGATGGTGTGCTTTTGTACACTCTACCTTTGCTTTTGCCAGAAGTAATGCTAATAGATCCATTGGTCCTCCTCATACCCAATAGGGTAGATATGGGACTTGATGAGGATTTTAAACACCTCCCACTTAGTTATTAGGGGATCACCTTCCAACCATAGTATCTATATGTGACTTTCCCACCAAGTTTGGGCATGGCCTTCTAACTTCATTATGGTAAATGAAATCTTTTGGTCTTCTCCTATATTATGAACACTGAAATAAACTTATAGCTATTGCAACCATTGATTCAACTTAACTGCATTAATCTCACTTTGGTAAGGATTCATGTCCACTTCTACTTCCACTTTAAATAGAGATTGGGAATAAGTGATGCCACTTGAACTTGGTCTCTCTTTACTGGGCTCCTTTTTCGATTTTTTTTTTTGTCTTCATTATCTCTAGATTTCCTATTCAGTCCAACTTTAGAGTTAGAGCTACAAAACTCCATTAAAGGTATAAACTTGTTCTTGAGAGCCACCATGAAAATGGCCAAGTTGTGAGAGATGCCAATGAATTGAACTTATGACTTTGAAAATCTCTCCTCCAACTCATCGCTTGAATTGTTATTATTGTATTCATTTGCCATAGCTATGGTTTCGAGACTTCTTCCTTATGCCACTTCCAAGATTCTCCAAATTCCCACAAAAATCCTAAATAAAATTGCTTTGATATCAATATGATTTGTAAACTATCATGGATATCCCACTATATCAGTTCGCCACAATATATCTTATTATTCTACCTTCTCTTATTATGGAGAATTTTACTTTAGATTGCATATTTAATATATTAGCTTAATGTTGAAATGAAAGAAAGCAAGAAAATAAAGCACCATCCACTTAATGAACAAAAGATGTACCTTGGGAAAACCCAATATAGGAAAAACCTAGCTAGAAGGTGAGGCCTATGCTCTGCTCTTTGCTTTTCAATTGATAAATGAAAATACACAGAAAGGGGTAGTCACTATGGAATTGGAATGGACATTATGGCCAATATGGCTGCTACAAAATTTTCTACTTCCTTTATTCTACTGCAAAATCCCACTCCCAAATGCTTTGCTCAACTATGGAATGATAACAATATCGATTGAATGGAACCCCTTCCTTTCCCAGAGGCCTAGTGTTTAACATTGTTTGATAGTTGTTTAGGGTTAGGGTTAGGGTTTTTGCATGCCTCAACCTCATTTAGTGACAGGGTTTGGACCCTCTAGAATATTCTTGAAAGTCAACACTTGGATAGCTCCACATGTGTGAGTAGTGGAAGTAAGTGTGGTATCCATCAATACCATAGTGGCCAACATGATAGGTAAACTTGCAGGAGGCATAATTTATGCATACAAATTCCTATTAAGGTGATTTTTGCATCGTTGGAAGGCTCTCGATGTGTAGAACAATGACTAGAGGCTATGAGCTATGCTCATAAAGTTTTAACCCCAAAAATGGTCGTTAAAAGCCTCAACGAGCTATGGAAAGTTCTAGACCCTAAATCACCAATTTGGCACCTACCCATGAAATGCACCCTACAAGCCAACATCTCCAATTTTTCCACCCATAAAGTACCAACATAGATGAAAAATTGTATAATGATCCATTTTAGATCAATCAATATTTGAAGGAGTAAGGGAACGTGGAGAAGAAGTGGGCCTTATTCTCCCAACTATTGATGGACTTGAAGGCTCTATAAAATATGCCTTTTAGAATCCAACAAGGTAAAGCATCAAGCATTTAAAGGAATGACATAATGTGTAGAAGAAGGGGGCCTTAATCCTCCCAAAGTTGATATATAAAATATGACTTTTATCGTGCCTTTGACATTCAAATAGTGGATCCCACGACTAAGTTAAATGAAGCCTCTACCTTGTGTCCCTTTGTTAGAGTGACACATCCCTACCATTTGTGTGCCATGTGTACAAGCCAATTTGACCTACTAACATCATATTCCTATGTGTTAAATTTCCATCCAACAATCCATGTCAACATCATTATGATGATGTGGTTGTACATCTAAATGCCAAGTGGAGACAATGATTGGTTCACGAATCCCCTATTGATGTCACATGATGACATGGCAATCTGAGTGAGCTAACATGTGGCTCCTCAAGGTTGGTTAAAAATATATCAAGGGGATATCCTTGTGTCAATATCCATAGTTTGGTGTACAATTTGAGCATCCTCTACCATGTGTAATAATTTCATGCAGTCGGGGTATTGGTTTTTCCTTTGGCTCAAAAAAATGGAAGGATGGATCAACCCAACCCTTGATGGGTTTGAAAATATATGAAATAAAGGCCATGTCAAGATATTGAGTCTAAGATTATCCGAGGAACGAAACGAGAACCTTTGAAGCATGCTCTTCTTGGGCAAACTCAACAATTTCAACACATAAATAAACTCAAATCAATAGTAAAAACAACTAAATATATTGGTTCAAAGTTTATATTTGCATATATTTACATGGATTTAATGGCATAGTTGGCACCAAGGGACAAAACATTTAGCCTCGAGGCAAGATTTATCAAAGGGATAACTAGTTAGGCATCAAGAAAAAGACTTTTATGCACATGCTTATATAAAAGGAAACCTATGGAAATGATGGGAGGCATTAGTGAACATAGAACTTCCAAGTAACTCAAATAAAGAATCTATACTCAAAATTTCACGTGGTTAACAAAAAATTAGGTAAATGACCCAATTATTTGTTAATGAAGATGAATTTGTACCTTATGAGTCAAAAGCAACAACACCCCACACCCACAATATGATGGAATTTCCCACTTAAGCAATAGTGAAAACAATTCCAATGAGTGGTCAAATGAAGTTGTCAAACTTCTAAGGGATGAAAACAAATGATCCCCATGGAGGGAGTTAATTTATAGTGTCGTCCTTTATCATGGGCCATCAAGAAGAGTATGATGTCTATTGGGTTAAAGGATGTACGCTACATAATTTTGTTATATAAATCCCAATTGATTTACATGATAAACATTGTGGAAAATTTTAGGTTATGTATGAATCAATATGTTGATATTCGAACACCAAATCTCATACACATTTGTGTTAACGTGAGATTCCTTGAAGAAGAAGAAAATGAGTTTTAATGTGTAACAAAATCCCAACGTAAAAATGTCTAACAAAATACTGTGCAACATTATATCACTTACAACAAGGCAAAAACGACCTACCAGCTTTGATACCAAAACAATTACTAATGTTAATATTTGGAGTTGTCTAAAGATTAAACGATTTTGATTTTTCCGACCATTATTGATGAAATCCAATGATCTAATCTTTGGTCAAATCATAACTTTTCATTGTTTAGAATCCATTTTTTTATTGCAAAAATGGATTCATTGCTCTCTGATATCCCTATTCCACCCCAATTGTCCAATCTCAACACCTTATATTCACTATTACAACACTTCCAACAAGATTTTAGGGAAAAATGGTCAAAACCAAGGGAAAAAGAGGTCCATACTATCTTTTACCCCAAAAAAAGTTCCAAATGATCTAATCTTAAGAATATTGGTTAATATTTTCATATTATGATGATGATAATGATGATATTTTCGAGCTTTGGTCTATTGAACCTTAAGAAGAATGAAGGGAATTATTTGGTTTGCTTTAAATTTTATTCTCATGGTCAAAAAGCTCGAAGAGAAGCTTTCCTAGCTCACTAAAGTTTTGACAAGCTAGGAGGTTAGAAATGTTTGTATTGTAGCATATACTATGAAACTGAGATCTAATGTGGGTGTAAGTAGGGCACTCTAAGAGAAAGTGTTTTTCATCCTCAACGCTCATAGACTCACAAAGATGGCAAATCCTTTTCGTCCATGACGTTTTAGGAATTGACCAACGTCGTGTTTCGCTATGAAGCTTGTGAGAGTTCGTTCGTATCTTGGCTATATTAATTTTCTTCTTTGAGCTACTTAATACTGAGAGATACTTATGATCTTCCATTAAAGTTAATGACCCTTTTATAGTATCTTAATTTTGTTTTAACTTCTGAATCTATCTCCAACTGAACTTGACACACGTGATATATTCAACTTAAAAACATAATAATTGTAAAATAATCCCAAAATAATTATATTTTAAAATTTTCCAACGCTTACAAATTCGAGTCTGGTGCATGAAAATAAACGCATACCAACGCACTCCAGCTCCACTCATGTTTCACACCATATCATATCCATTAGACGTTCATCGAAAAACATGAGGGCAGCGGTTCCATTCCCGCGCCTTCTGATCCTCAGACCCGTCAACACCCCACAATGCAGACGCCTTCACACCGTCAAGGCCTCTCAGATGGCTACAGAACCGTCAAAACTCCATACAAACCACGGCGCCTGCTCAGAAATTCTCCGCATAAGGAACTCTCTGTTGTCAAGAGAGAGAACGGCTGTTGAGATCACGGAAGAATACCTCACTCGGTTGCAACAGACGGAGCCCTACGTCAAGAGCTTCCTGTACGTGTCGGACAAAGTGTTGGCGGAGGCAGAGGAAATTGACAGAAGGCTCGGGAGAAACGAGGACGTCGGCCCTCTGGCAGGCGTCCCCGTTGCCGTCAAGGATAATCTGTGCACGAGGGACATGCCATCAACTGGAGGATCCAGGGTTTTGGAGGGTTATCGTCCTCCCTTTGACGCTACAGCCGTGACAAAATTGCGTCAGAGTGGAGCCCTGTTGATTGGCAAAACAAACCTCGATGAGTTTGGGATGGGAAGCACCACAGAAGGCTCAGCATTCCAGGTTTTGGTTCTACTCTTTTACACCAAGGATTATTTACGTTATTTTTCAATTCTTATTATTTTCTTCATTAATTTTTACACTCATGAATTATTTACTTATTTTAAAATTCTTACAATTTGTATGAATTATTTACATTATTTTAAAATTCTTACAATTTGTATGGATTATTTGCATTATTTTAAAATTCTTACAATTTGTATGGATTATTTTTGAAATTCTGACAATTTTTTTTCCTTCTTAAATATAGAAGTGTATATTCTACATATGCTTGATACAACTTTTAAAACAACTGTTCCAAAGGCAAGAAAAGGCCCTTTTCTAACTACCTTATAGGCTTATTATAAGTCGAGGCTTGTCAGCACTCTTCATTAAAGAAACTAATCAGATCTTCAAGACATACATAACGAAACAATTCTCAAAAAAGAGATTTCTGAATCATTCACAAAAAAAACAGGTTTCTACCCGATAATTCCATCATACATGATATCAGTTCAAGAGCAAAGTCTTTTCAGCATAGCATCTATGCAATATGAAACGATTCTCAAAAAAGAGATTTCTGAATCATTCACACACACAAAAAAACAGGCTTCTGCCTGATAACTCCATCATACATGATATCAGTTCAATAGCAAAGTCTTTTCAGCATAGCATCTATGCAATATGAAACGATTCTCTAAAAAGAGATTTCTGAATCATTCACACACACAAAAAAAAACAGGCTTCTGCCTGATAACTCCATCATACATGATATCAGTTCAATAGCAAAGTCTTTTCAACACAGCATCTATGCAATATTAAAATATAAAATAAAACCAAGTATCCAAATTTTGAACAGCCTTCTACCCGTTATGTTTTTAGCATGACTCGTATCCCATTGAATGACTTTGGACATCCTGACCAATGTTTTGAAACTCAGAGTCGACCGAGGGTCAACTCAGAATCGACTCGAATCAGCTCTGACTCATACCAGTTTGAATTCAATGACTCTGTTTATTAAGAAATATATAAAATATTAAAATATCAATGAGAAAAATAATTTAAAGATTCCAAACTATTAGAGACATATGCAAAGTCTGCTCATGTATATACCATACCATTTAAGGGTGAATATATCAAAGTGGCACTTAGTGTTAAATTTTGGGTTAGATTAGGGTTTGATGCAGAGAAATAAAAATTTCCTTATACTTTAATGCAAAATTAAATGCAACAAACTAGTACTGAAGCAGAATAGTACAGCTGTAGCTAAACAAGATAAATTAAAAACAAGATTTTCATCTCTTTCAACTTTAACACTCCCAGGTAGGCCCCCGTGTTAAAGTGAAATCTTCAATAACATGTAATCAGCAGTAATAGAATAACTAACAGAGTTCCAATAACATGTCTCATTCATAATAAAAGAACAAGTTAGAATACTTACCTGGAGTGTGGGACCTTTCCTATTTTTATACTCAGAAGAATTAACTTTCAGAAATAGACTGTGCCTCTCAGAGGCAAGTCAATCACTAGGAACAAGCTGACCCTTACTAGAGGGTTAGTACAAACCTGAGAGAGAGATATGATAGGTTGTAGTACAGTAAAGCAGTGATGGTCAATGACAGTCAAAACACAGTGGTAGTCCCAAATAAGACTCAACACGAGGTCTGAAAAAAACTCAGCATATAGGTCTAACCCCAACAAAGTCACAGTACAATAGATCTGATCTTAATTAAGTCTTAGTATAATGGATCAGATCTTAACAAGGTCTCAGGCACAATACAAACAGTCTCTGAGCACAAAGATCAGACTACAACAAAGTCAGAAAACAATAGGTCTGTCCTAAATAGGGTCTTTACACAATACCAGGACACATGGCCTTCACAAGTATGTACACAGCAGGGTAGATCAGACCCACAGGCCTCACGGCCTCCACAAATATGCACATAAAAGGGTAGGTCAGACCCTACAGCCTTTTTGGCCACCACAGATACGCACCCAGCAAACCAAATAAGGCCAACAGGGCTTGCGGCCCCCACAATCATGTAAATTTCCTTAAAATCCACTCTAGGGCTAGAGTATGCTGGATTAATTAATTAAACCCAAATTAATACTGTTAACCACACATGGATTTCTTCACTATGCAGCGGAAAATAAATACTGAAAGAAATACCAATCGATTACACCAATAGAGACAACACAATCTTTTTGGGTATAAACCAATGTTATCGGAACCGGACTAGTCATCAAACCGGCGAAACCCAAAATATGAACCGGACCGGAACCGAAAAAAAACCAGGAAAAAAACCGATCGACTAAAAAATACATAAAATATTCATATTTTGTGAAAAACATATATATTCATGTGCATACATATGAATCCAAACCATTAATACACAAATATGCAAATTTTCTCATATATATAGCAAGTATGGGTGCAAATAACCAAAGCAACACCTAGTGCAATACTGAATACATCTCTGAGGTTCTGAACCAAAGTACATCAACAAAGAGGCTTGAAATGGCCACTACAATCCAAAAAGAAACCATAGTACTAATGAATAACAATAAACTGATCATAGAAGCATAGAAAGCTTTTTTTTGTGTTATTTTAAAAAAAAATTTCAGTTTTGTCATTGTGGGTCCCACTGTCCACGACCGTACGACACTATATGGACCGGCCGGTTCGGACAAAAATCCGGTTCAACATGTTTTGGTCCTTGACCGGACCAATTACCTCTGTAAACCGGTCGGACCGGCCGGTTTTGCCGGTTTCGGTCCGGTTCCGATAACACTGATGCACAGTACTCCATGAACTCTCTGTCGGTGTACTCACCACCATTATCTGTCCTCAATATCCGGATCTTTCTCCCTGTTTGGTTCTCCATGAGAGTCTTGAACTCTCGGAACCGATCGAAGACCTCTGACTTGGCCTTCAGAAAATAGATCTAGGTTTTCCTGGAATAGTCATACGCAGTAACTGTAACCACTGAAAGAGTGGACACTCATCGGTTCGCATACATCCGAATGCACCAAGTCTAAGGCCCCCTCAGACTTGTGCTCACTATGTGGGAAAGGTCTCCTGATGTTCTTCCCCAATGCACAACCCTTGCAGTGGGGAACTCCGATAACTGCTTGTCTCAGATGCCTCATTGCACCATGATGTAAGTGTGCCATCCTCCTATGCCATAACTCACCATCACTACTGTTTGTTATGTTATCAAAGGTCGACGACCATTTTGAATAAAATATTTTTTATTGATAAAAAGATAATGGATGATTTACAATGATCATTAGCCTGGCTTTTATAGGCTCGAGTTGGTGACCATTCATGTAGGGTCACCTCTTTTAGTTACATTTTTTAATAATATTCTAATTTAAACTTATTTAAATAATAAACTAAAATGTACATAACATTGTCCACCCCTTAAGAATTGCTTTTTCCTCAAAGCAAGGGTAGAGAAGGATGTTGTTGAAGAAAACTTTCAGCTTCCCAAGATGCATCTTCCTATGGCAAGTTCTTCCATTTAATAAGATATTCTTTAATGCTCCTAGAGCGAAGCGTCCTTTCCTTAATAGACCCTATACCTTTAGGTTCTGAAATAACTCGACCTTCTTCATCCAAAATAGGAAGCTCGGATTGTGCTACCTGATGTTGTCCTAACACCTTCTTGAGGCTCGACACATGAAACACGTTATGAATGCAACAATTATCTGGCAATGTTAATCCATATGCTACTGGGCTAATTTTTTTGTTAATTTGATATGGCCCATAGAATTTTGGAGCTAACTTGTTCTTGCCTTGCTGTTTGAGCGACAGTTGTTTGTATGGTTGGAGTCGTACGAACACCCAATCACCTACTTCAAACTCTCATTCTGATCTTCGTAAATCTGCTTGTTGCTTCATTCGATTGCGAGCATTTGTTAAGTTTTCCTTTCATATTTGGATGGTCTTCTGGTCTTCCTCTAATTGATTCCTTACTGCTGGCACTTTAGAATTAAATAACATGTATTCCTTCCATTTAGCTGGTTCATACTCGTATAAGGCTTGGAAAGGGGTCATTCTAGTTGAAGTATGGTAAGTTGAGTTATACCACCATTTAGCCAAATGCAACCATTGGAACCACTTGTTTTGCTTGTCTGTCACAAAACAACGAAGGTATGTTCCCAAACACTTATTAACTATTTCAGTTTGTCCATCCGTTTGGGGATGATATGCTGAACTCATGTTAAGGGATATCCCTGTCTGTTTACAAAATTCCTTCCAAAAGTTTCCTTTAAGACTTGCATCCCTATCATTGACAATCACTTTTGGAAACTCATGTAATTTATAAATATTTTTGCAAAATACTTCAGCGATTTGTTTTGCTGAGTCTGTTTTCTTTACCCCCATGAAGTGAGCATACTTATTGAGTCGATCAACCACTACGAAAATTTATCCTTCCCCTCAGACATGGGAAACTCCTCGATAAAATCCATCGAAATCTCTTCCCACTTTTGATTTGGTACATGTAGAGGGTAAAGTAATCCCGGCGTCATAATGTTTTCGCTTTTGTTTCTCTGACATGTGTCACACTCCGAGACATATTTCTGAATATCTTTACTCATACCCTTCCAATAAAATGATTGGCGTGCGTTATAATAAGTTTTAAAGGTACCCACATGGCCTGCAGCGGGTGAGTCATGTGACTCCTGCAAGATTTTTATTTTGAACTTTGAAGTAGGTGGAAGGTAGATCCTCCCTTTATGCCATAAAATGTCATTTCTCCATTCAAATTTGGGATGTTGTGTCACATTATTGATGATGGAACAAGCTTCAGGGTCCTTGGCGTATTCTATGCGTATTTCTTCTACCCATTCAGGAATTAAGACTGATACTGCATATGATAATACTTCTTCGTCTTTTTGTGATAATGCATCGACAACCACGTTATCCCTTCCTTTTTTGTGTAGTATCTCCATATCGAAGGCGAAAATCTTTTCTATCCATTTTTGCTGCTCTGTAGATAGGGTTTTTTGTCACCATTTTGCTAATGCATGAATGATAGCAAGCATCTCTTTATCATAGGTGGACTTCAATCCTTCCCTTTTGTTGAGCTTTCGACTTTCAAAAGCAATTGGGTGGTCATCTTGCATCAAGACTGCACCTATTCCACAACCTGAAGCGTCACATTCTACCATGAAGGCCTTCGAAAAATCAGGAGTTGCTAACACTGGTGTGGATGTCATAATCGTCTTAAGACTTTGAAACATTCCTCAGCCTTGTTATTCCATTGGAAGGAATTTTTCTTTAGTAAATCTGATAATGGTGTAGTTACATGAGCATAGTTCTTGACAAACCTTCGATAATAACCTGTTAGGCCTAAAAAACCTCTTAATTTTGATATATTATCAGGTTTTGGCCATTCTGTAATTGCCTTGATCTTGCTTGGGTCCACTCTAACTCCTTCTTTGGATATGATATGACTGAGGTATTCAACTTCTTCTTTCCCAAAGGTGCACTTTGACATTTTTGCATAGAACTAATTTTCTTTGAGGAGTGAGAATACAAGTTCTAAGTGTTTAAGATGCTCCTTCCATGTCTTACTATAGACAAGAATATCATCAAAGAAGACCAATACAAACTTTCTTAGGTGTGGTCGAAAAAGCTCATTCATGGTTGCTTGAAAAGTAGCAGGGGCATTTGTTAAACCGAATGGCATCACGTTAAATTCATAGTGGCCTTCATGAGTTCTAAAAGCTGTCTTTGCCACATCTTCTAATCTCACCTGGATCTGGTAATATCCTGATCTTAAGTCCAACTTGGAAAAATATTTGGCACCATGGAGTTCATCCAACATCTCATCTATAAATGGGATGGGGAATTTGTTTTTTATTGTTATTTTGTTCAGTCCCCTATAATCTATGCATAGCCTGAAGGATCCATCTTTTTTTCGAACCAATACTACTGGAGCGGCATATGGGCTCCTACTTTTGGTGATGACTCCACATCTTAGTTGTAAATATTTGATCTAGAGATCACTACTCCTTCTGGATCGCCCTGAGATCTCAAATGGGATGAGTCTCGATATCAATACAACATTAACATGAACTCAAACAACTAGATCTGCATTTACCAACTTAACAATATAAATGCAATCATACATAAACACCAAATGTACCCTGGAACCCTTTCGGGAGAAACCAACAAACTATGGGGCTATCTTCATTGTCGAGCCCAGAGCATATAGGAAAAGAGACTAGTACAATACAGGGTTACCTCAGTAATCTTTTCTGGCCAACTCAAGATTTGCATGCATCCAGCTGATGCATGCACGGAAGAGATAAGCCCTAAAAATGGAAAACTGGATCTGGATGTCTTTGTATCCTCCTTTGCCTGATCTATCTGTCTCTATCCTCAGATCTGCTCTGCTCGCTCTGAAGACTGCCTGGTGACTGAAAACGTCCTCTTTCTGCATGCACAAGTGCGCCCTCCCTCCAACAATGAAAGACTCGTACTGAATCAGATCTCAGCAGATCTGAGCTCTGATCGTCACTAATGTTCCTCAATCTCTGAGATGAAGATACTCTGCAAGTTACAGACACTCAACTGCTCTATCGGATGCAGTACGAGCTTCTCCCTCCTTGAAGAATGCGCCCTCCTTCACATATGAAGTCGTCCTCCTCTCTCTTGATCTACCTCAGGTCAATGATCACTCTGATGAAGACAGTCACCTCCTGTCTTCCTTATAACATCTTCACTATCAAGTTAGGTTTACCAAAAAGTTAAAAACCTAAAATGGCTGCATGCAAACCCTAGCATGCATTTCTCTCCAATCATTTTCTTGGTTAATATTTTAACATTAGTAAGTCTTGAATTATCCTTTCTATTTCTATCTTATGATGGGGAGGGTACCTGTAAGGTTTGACGTTCACGGGCGCTGAATCTGGCTTAACCTCGATTATGTGCTCTATTCCTCTCTCTGGTGGTAATTTCATGGGAAGATCTTGGAATACCTTCCCATATTTCTGGATTAATTCTTGGATTTCTGGTTGTTGGTCGTGGGCTAGTTCTGCTGCTAGTATTTCTATTTGATGACATTGTGCGACCAATGCTGGAGCCCCTTTTCGAATTAGTTTCTCCATTTGTCGTGAAGATATAATTTGGGTAGGAGGTGGCTGAAAACCATACAACTTATATTTTCTTCCATCCCACTTGAATTTAATAAATTGTTTCTGGTGATTTGCGGAATAAGTAGCTAATGTGTGTAGCCATTGGATTCCCAATACAACATCTACTCCTCCGAGGGGTATTGTATAGAAGCTAGATTCCAAGTTATAATCATTTATTTGCAACTTAACTTTGTGGCACTTCCCAATACCATCAATTTTTTTTCCATCTGCTACCATAACCCTTATATCTGTTGCTGGATATACAAACAAGTTTAGTTTTTTTGCAACATTTACGTCTATAAAATTATGAGTGCTACCTGTATCTATAAGTACAGTGACATTCTCTTTCCTCACATGCCCCCTTAATTTCAAGGTTTGTGGTTGTGTGATGCCTGTTATTGCGGCTAGAGATACCCTGGGCATTGTCTCCTTAGAATCTGTGTTGACATCATTATTTTCTTCGTTGCTAACTTCATCTTCGGAATCACTAGTGGCCGAAACTTTTGATTCTCTTTCAGCTTCACAATTATACAATTTTTTATTGTTGCATCGGTGACCTTTTTCCCATTTATCTCCACAATATCTACATTTATTCACCCATTTCCTATCTAGGTCCTGATGTTGTTTCTCACCTTCCCTCAAGTGAGGTGGTACATACTTGTTCGTCTTTTCTGTAGCATTCTTATCTGATCTTTCATTAAAATATCTATTTGATCTGTCTGGTTTTGTAAAAGAAGGCTTGTTGACCTTGTTCTTTTGTTCAATCAATTTGGCTGCTTGTCTGGCGTCTTCGATAGTTTGGGGTCTCCATAGTTTTAACTCGTTATGAATGTAATCCTTTAAACCACTGACGTACATTTTTAGTAGTTGTTCATCTGAGAATCCGGTTTGCCTTGTAGCCAATACTTCCCATTCATGAGTGTAGTCGTTCATATTTCCTTTTTGTTGAAGATGGATGAATTTAGTATACAGATCATCTTCTTCTTCATCATGGAACCTTTTTAATAACGCTTGAGTAAAATTTGTCCAACGAAAAGAGTGAGCATTACATTTCCCTGACCACCATAGGAACCAATCATAAGCTTCTTCATCTAGGTTATTAGCGGCGGTCATTATTTTATCAATTTATCTCTTTCGCCTAATGGGGGGTTTGATTCGAAAATGCCCTCCATTTTATTAACCCAAATGATGGCGCCTCTATGGGTTTTTCCGTCATATTTTGGTAATTCCTTTTTAATTTTTTGAAAATCTCTCTCCGGTTCCTTTTGGTTATATGTACCTCTAAGGAAAGAAGATTCCGGTCTTTCTTTCTCTGTCCTTGATTCTGGAGCCATTTCGTTCAATTTTTTCATTATCTAGCTAAACATCATATCATTTTTCGCTTCCTTTGCATCTCTTTCATCCTTCTCTTGTTCTCTTATGACCGCAAGATTATCTAATCGATTTTCTATCCTTTCTAATCTGGTATCAAACTTGTCCATTTTAATGTGTACTAAATCTTGTCCTTACTCTATTTGGTTCAAACGAGTTTTCTGGTCAACTATCTCCTTGTTCATTTCTTCATGGGATACATAACTCTGCCTCATAGAATCCATTTTCTTTACAATAATAAAATTATAATAATAATAATATTATTTATTATTATTACTATTATTATTATTTTTTTGTTTTGTTTAGGGTTTGACTATGTGGTACTCTGGCGGATGGAAGGTCTGGAACCTGCGGATTTGCGGCCTCCGGAACCGGTGGACGCGGCGCGGTTCAAAAAACTGGATCGGGGCAGTGACGAGGCGGGTTCGGAGAGCTGGAGCGAGGCAGTGATGAGGCGTGGACGTGGTCGCTGTTCGAGGAGCAGCTAGGGTTTGGAGAGCTGGAGAGAAAATGTGGTGTGGTTGCGCGCGGTTTGGAGAGCAGTGATGTGCAGACGGAGGAAGGAGGGCGTAGAGGTTGGCTATGGCGGAGGACGACAGAGGAAGGTCGACGTCGGCGGACGCGGGCGGTGCGGAAGCGGCGAAAGATATGGAGGAGGGTGGCGTGTTTGATGGAGGACGACGACAGTGTAGGCGAAAGACGGAGGAGGGCGGCGGGTTACTGGTGGAAAACAACAGTGCGACGAAAACTTTGACGGGAAGTTTGAGGCTCTGATACCACTGTTGGGTTATCAAAGGTCGATGACCATTTTGAATAAAATATTTTTTATTGATAAAAAGATAATGGACGATTTACAATGATCATTAGCCTGGCTTTTATAGGCTCGAGTTGGTGACCATTGGTGTAGGGTCACCTCTTTTAGTTACATTTTTTAATAATATTCTAATTTAAACTTATTTAACTAATAAACTAAAATATACATAACACTGCTGCTGCTGACCAGAGCCTTTACAAGCTCAAACTGTAGTCTGTAAACCTTCCCACTCCGAACCCCAATCATCTTGTCCAATCTCCGATCTGACCCATGTGGCTTGATATATACTTTCCTGTCCCAGAAAGTCACTAGAAAACCCTTGTCTTCTAGTGTGGAAACTGATATGAGATTCTTCGTCATCCCTGGGACATATAACACATCAGCAAAGTTGACAGGTTTTCCAAACTCCCTCTGAAACGAAACAGTACCAACACCCTGCGCCTGATACCGCGCATCATCTCCTAACTCAATATGGAGATTCACTCCACCCTCCTTCAAGCTCTTGAAGAACGACCTATGTCCTGTCATGTGACAAGATGCACCGCTGTCCACATACCGGATAGTGCTGTCGACGGAACTTGCCATGCAAGCTATCAAGCAAAAGTCTTCATCCAAACTTTTGTTGAAGTCATCCACCTCTGCAGAACCTGCCATCTGCATGTTGTTCTTCTTCCTCCTCTCTGGGCACTAGGAAGCAAAGTGTCCATGCTTGTGGCATATGAAGCACTTGACTTTTGACATGTCCAAGTTCTTCTTGCCACCCTTCTTCTTCTTTGCCTTCCCCTTACCTTTGCTTGTTAGGGCTGGAGCCTCTTCATCCACGATCTGTGTAGTACCGCTGGATGAAGCTGAACCTTGACCCATCTGGGTCTCTTCCTTTGCGAAGTCATCCCACAATCTCTGCTAGTCAGGGAGCTTCTCCCTAGCCACCACGCCTTTAACAAAGATGTCCCATGGCTTAGAGAAGCCATTGAGAGCTATATGAACTAACTCCTCATCCTCAGTCTTAGAGCCCACTGCTCCAAGCTCATCCCTAATCTGTGTGAGCCTTGTAAGATAAGGCACCACTCCTTCACCCTTGGCCATCCTGGTACTGTGCAATCTCTCTTGCAGCACTGTTATCACACAACTTGTAGTTGTCCCTAAAGATATCCCATCCGGGATGGTAGAGGAGATAGACAACTAAAGAGGTGACCCAAGAGATGCCACGGTTCCCAATGCAAGCTGGGAGTCACGACAACCGAGGCACTCTTCACTTTAGATCTAGACAAGACAAGATCAAGGGGGAGACCCTATAGCCAATCGACGGAAGATTAGCCAAAGCAAAGGTTCCTGGGGGATGTCAAAGTTGAGTTACGGAAACTAATGCAAGCTTAGGTGGACCCAAGAGTTATGATGTGGTTGAAGAGGCTTAAGAAGTGACAAGTGTTTCAAACAATGAATGAGTTAGGCCACCTAGGGAGATCAAGGGGATAGATCTAGTACCATGAAATACACAAGTGGGGCCCACTTCCTTAAAGTATGGAAATGACCCAAATGGGACCCACAAGGTGAAGTTACACAAGGTGAAGTTAGGTGTGAAATGGCATCAAGGGGTGTTTGATGATGTGGATCTATGGATCCAAGTTGGATTTATATACACCCACATATGGGATCTAGCACATGACACAATCCCCAAGGAGTGCGAATTGACCCAAGGAGACTAATGCCTTAAGATGAAGGGGTAAATGGAGTCCAAGGTATGCCAAATTGTAGATCGGGATGGTCAAGGCAATTATCAAGGTGGGTTTTAAGTGGCATGCCCCAAGGTAGGCTAGATCTCCATAGATCTAAGGTTGAAAGTGCATCACCCAATGACCGAAGTGGGGCACAACCCTCAAAATGAGGAATTGGGCCCAGAAGGCAAAAATCAAAGAAGTGAAGCATTAGGGGTAGGTTATCAAGTGAGAGGAGTGCAAATGAAGTGGGATCTCACCTACCCATGTCTTGGAAGTAGCAAAACTCACCCTCCCAAGGAGTGACCTCACCGAAGGAAGGCTAAGTGCCTTGGAAAGTGTGTCAAATGAAGCCCAATCCACACCAAACTATAGATCCGAATTGCCGTGGATGCTATAGAGGTGGGTTTTCAATATCTTACCCAAAGCCAAGCTAGATCCAAGTAGATCTAAGAAAATAGAAAATGAGGGTTTTGATTTTAATGGAGTTTTTGACCAATAGGATGGAGAGCAAGCGAAATCAATACGTACCTTGTAGATCTTACCTCAAAGCTTGTGGCCTCTTAGCATATGGAGAAACCTTTCCCTAGTTACAATTGCAAGCTTGATCCAAGTGTCTTCAACCAAAATCGTCCAAGCCCTAGGAGGAGAGATGTCTCATGAAAACCTGTAAATCAAACTACATCAAGTTAGATTTGATCCACAAATCCATAAGATCTAAGCATGTCATATCAAAGAAGCAATCAATGGACAAAGCACAATTGGAAAACTCCCTCAAGATGAAAACGTTTTGCCCATGGGGGATGTGAGCAACCCCTACAATCTTCCCATCAAGCAAATCATAGCTAGCTTCAAGCAATTCGGCCTCCCTTCCATTGATGTCGATTTCACCTGTAGAAGCAAAGAATGTCTAGAAATAAGATGCAAGAACATATACAAGAGTAACCCAATCAAAGGCAAGAAGTAGATCTCCAAAATATTATTTTCATTCCAAGTTTTCCAGAGCCCAAAGGTGAGCTATACAATAGGGGGTCTCCTCCTTATATAGGATAATAAAGACCAAAACCCTAGATCTCAAAACCACTTTACAATACAACAAGATGAGTGGTAGAGATTAAAAGATCTCATAATCTAACCAATGGCTAAGATGATCCAACACATAATATCACATCGATCACTCAATATAAAGGTGACGTCATAGCTAGGAGAGACTAAGTGAGGGTGACGTCATCCTCTAGAGGGGGCAAAAGTACATGGGCCCACCTCATATGACATGGACAAGACTCATAAAGCTCATGGTGGGGCTAGGAGGTATCAATCCTTACTAGCTCATCCCCATGGCATAATAATAATAAAATAATATGTCCAGATAATACAAATGATCAAAATTTGTCCTCAAAATCTGTGAGAGACATGCAGTAAAAGGCCTCTTGTGGCCTTTGTGGATCCCACTAACTGATGATAATTGGCTGGAAGATGGGGGGTTCACCCTGGAAGACCTCTGTGAAGACCAAGTGCTAAAGCCTTGCCTCAATTGCCCAAATCAAATTCCTCAGTGACCCTTTTATTCCATTTTTTATCTGCCTCGGTAACTGTGAAGCTGCTGAAACTGCCACCTAGGGAACTTGCGTTGTCAAACTGAGCCCACCAGGCTCTCCAGAAGAGGGGTATAATGGTAATATCAAGTGACTGGACCACCCCCTCCTCATCCAGTGCATTAGGTGAACTGGCCTCTCATTGCCCCTACTGGACAGGCTGGGAAAACAACCCCAAATCTGGTCAACAAGTGGAAAATTGCATCTATCACTGCCAGAAGTGCTCGGAACTGAATGATAAGTGTCTCATTGTATCCAGAAGACCCAAAACTACTAAAAATGTTTACTCATACACCATGGGTTGCCCTGATGTGCCAACTGTAAGGTCCACCATATCCGGACAATGCATAATCTGATGATTTGGAATAATAATAAAACCTGCTGAACTGCATCAATCATCATTTGAATCATATGTCCACCATATGGTACCATCAATAAGAGTATGTGGGACCATCAATCATCATCCATAAACATATATGGCTCACATCATCACGGATCCCAAGAATGACCATAGTCAAACTAGGTTTGACTAAGTCAATATACAACCAAGGACATATCATATCAATAGACTAAGACATGTTCCTCCAATCATACTCACAGTTTAACTTAAAGTATAAACATCATTCAATGGCATTTATCATGTTTGCATATTCCATTGTTATTTATATTTACTTGCACAATAGCTTAAATGACAGACTCACCCATTGGACATGGTCTAACTGCTAGCTAAGGATGAAGGCTAGGAATAGGGCTGGGCAAAGGGGATGACTTGCCTAAACTTAACTAAAAGACACTTTGGACTGGGAGAGGGGGAAGCTACACTCTGTGCCGGACAAATAACACGGGGAAGGGATGTGCCTCACAAATGGATAAGTTGTTTATAGAGTGCTTATTCAACTTAGGCATCATGTCTACATCAAGTTGATCCAAGTTCATTAGGATCATTCAATTTCATTTCATGGCCTTTTTGGCCTACATAACTCTTCGGATTTCAGATGTGCTAAGAAGCACAACTAATTGCAGCTTACATCCAGGGCACGTTTATAGATATACAAGGTTAGCAATAATAGATATAACTTTTGAGTAACTTTTGCTTTTTGGACCTTTTTATACTCTTCGAGGAGTATTTTTAGCAGTTCATCGCTCTTGCCCTTTGCTCACGTGTGTTTAAAAACACATTCAAGAGTTTATAGTTTCTATGGGCGAACTTATAAAGATTTCCAATAGGTAGTACATGAGCTTTCAGTTTTAGTCAACAACATCTCAAGTGACTAAGGGGGACTTCGACCAATGCCAAACATCGGGACAACCGACCAGAATGATTTAGGCCTAGAATCCAACTCACCAAAGGTAAGTTCTGTCACCAACTCAGAGCCGAGACACTAAACAAACATGGATGCGATCCAACACAGAGGTAGTAATAGAGAAGCCCTCAGTATCAAAGAGTCAAGAAAGACAAGTCAAAGGTGAAAACCAAATTGGGAAGGTCATGGATGGACGGAGTCAAATGAATGTGGTGCCTAAGCTAGCAGACAAATAATGTCAAGAAAGACCATATCTATGCAAGGAGGGTATTAAACCGATGAGTTTTGTCAAGCAACCTAAATGTGCAAGTAGTATGTCCATTTTATAATTTATAACATCATCAAGATAGTTCATTTTCATTTTACAAAGTTTGCCACATCATGAATCATATACCAAGCTAATGCTGTGAAGATGACTAAAGCAACATGATAATAATCCATAATCAATGATCAGAAATCCATAGGTCATATCACATCATAATAATAATCATCATAAACCATCTGAAACATTGTTGCAATAACACCACTAGGCACTGAACTGAAACTGTATGGAATAAAGGGTCACATCGGTCATCACATCTGAACTCTCAAGGCTCAGCCTTGGCACAAGGTCTAACATAAGTCTGATAAAATACACTGCTCTGATCATGAGTGATCCAAAATATAAACTCATCATAGACAAGCTCTGAAAAGTGCAGATATCTGCTAAGCAAGAATAGTATCCCCTGCTACTATGGTGTGATAACAAGCACCATCTTCCGGTTTTCATTCTTGCTGTGGTAAAGACTTTCGAAAGCGTTCGACATCTCTAATGCGGTCTTCTTCCCAGACAGATGAGGGACTATATGGTCCTTCACCCCATCTAAGATGATCAACATAGCTCTGGAATCTATCTTCTTCCACTTAGCCAACTCTGTCGGATCTGTGCGAGCAGACTTCTGATCATCAATGTGCTTTTCAGCATCACTGACATCTAGGATCCTGGTGATCCTCTCTTTCCAAGTAGGAAAGTTCTGTGCCCCCTGGAGTCTATCCTTAACTCTCAACTATACGGCCATAGTGAATAGTGCCTGTAAACCCTTCGATATATATGCCAATAATCTATCCAACCAACCTGCTGCTTTCTTTCAGTCTGCTCAGAAGAGCTCTGATACCATGTAAATTTCCTTAAAATCCACTCTAGGGCTAGAGTATGCTGGATTAATCAATTAAACCCAAATTAATACTGTTAACCACACATGGATTTCTTCACTATGCAACGAAAAATAAATACTGAAAGAAATACCAATCAATCACACCAACAGAGACAACACAATCTTTTTGGGTATAAACCCCCGAACAAAACCCAAGATGGGAAAATCGGTGCAGTAGTCTGAGAAAATATTTTATTAAGAAAATATGGAGCAATACAATTCAGAAATTGATTTATGCCCAACTTGGCAAAATCGAACCTCTGCAAAAACCCTGAGAAATACCTCATGGCCCAGTATGGCCTCCTGCTCAGCTGTACGGAATCCGTACGGTACGGCTCACATGTGTGAGCTGCTGCTGTACGGCCTGTGTACGACCTCTCGCTCTCAGCTGATCCGTACGGTCCTCCTTGCCTGATCACCTGTCGATCTCTGATTCTCTGCTCCTCTGTCTTCTCTACAAAAATTCTTTTTCTCAAACTTCTCTCTCCGTCTCTGTCGGAATGTGTGTCCTCTCCACCAATTGATCTTTCTTATAACTTATTGGCTAAGTGAAAAACCTAATCTCACTATAGATCTATGGATGAGATCCTCCGGTGAGATCAATGGCCAAGATTAGATTAGCCATCACTTAAATATTTTTCACTATCACTTTATAAAAAAAGTGTTCCATTAAGTCAATTAATAATTAGATCACTTTGATATATTTTCCAAAGTAAACTTAGGATAAATACATTAAATACAATTGGCTTCATTATTTAAGTCTTCTGCATGCAAGGAAGCATGCAATGCAGTAAGACCTTCCTTGTTGTCACTTTCTAACACATACACTTAGCAGGCTACGGCCTTATCAATTAGGGCTCAGAATAACTCCAGCAGGACACAGTAAGTTAGATCGAACCCCAACTAAGTCTCAACAAGCAGATCAAACCTCAACAAAGATTCACCATGCAGACAGTGAGTAGATCAGACCTCAACAAAGCTTCAATAGGCAGTCAACAGGTTGCGACTTAGTCAAACAAGACTCCAACAAACAGATCGGACCTCAATCAGACTTCATTAAACAGATTAGACCTCAATCAAACCTCAACAAGGCAGATCAAACCTCAACAAGGTTTCAATAGGCTCACAGTTCAGTTCTTTAGGGCAGGCGGCCTTCATATCAGTCCAAAGAACAACCAGCAATAAATGCTAGGGCATGTGGCCTCCACAAGTGGGTTCTCAACAACTTAAATCAGTTCAACATGGTTCACAGCCTAGTCCCAAAAAACAACAGCAGATAAATAGCAGACCCTAGCAGCATGACGTCAACCTACAACAATCAGCTCTAAGATAATCAAGATCCCCAACAGGTGGACGACCTATACAAGTAGCAGCAACAGATTTAAACCCTTGACGTCAACCTCAAAGGATCAAAGCTGAGATGTGATGTAATAATGATAATGAGAAGTTAAACTTCATTATAGATCCTTTAAGACTTCTAGAAGGGTCACTAATTTAATTCTTTAATTGAGTTGGGGTTCCATTAAAGAAGGTGGGTACCAACACATAAGGGTTAAGACACCAAAACAAAATAAGATCACAACTTATAAAAATTATAAAATAATTAAGGTGTCTTATAGGTGGGTACTAGGGTCATGGTTAAGGGTACAAGGACTAACAAGTGGTACAAGTCAAAACATAAAACAAGGAGGGGTACATGACCCACAACCCCTAGGACCAAAAGGTGTACCACTAAGGTGGGTAAACAAACCGATTACCCATAAGATCAAAACATCAAGGTGGTAAGAGTCAAGAAAACTCAAAGTGGGTAGATAACCCTTCTAACCATAAGTTAAGGTGGTGTATAGGACAAGGTGTTAAACCTTCAAACCACAAGACCAAGAACAACAAGGTGGAAAGACAAAGGGTGAACAACCAAGGTGGGGTTACAATCCAATCATCTCTCTCTCAAATGTAAAAGTGTTCCATACACTACCCGAAAGTTCATCATCACTGTATAAGGAAGGTCCACACTGGATGATGTGATCATGTGGTCCTCCAGACTGCTCCATAGGTCAATGCTAGTGACTCCATCAAGGGGTGGCCAGTCCCTTGAGAAGACCATCTAGCTCAACCATCTTGAAGACCTAGGAGAAGAGGACATCACACATCATCATCTTGGTTAACTGGCCAAGATCCTCCATTCTTAAAGAATGGATCTCAGCCCTAAGCTGAGCTTCAGTCCCAGACCGAATCATGTTGATCAACCCCTTGGTCCTTGACCAGGTCCTCCATTCTCCTGGAGAATGGTCCTCAGCCACAGGCTGAGCTTTCAGTCCCAGACTGAATGTTGATCAACCACCTGTAGGACTTACTTGGTCCTTGTGACCAAGAATTTGCCTGGTCCTAGACTAGGAGGTCTCTATCTCAACCTGCAGGATCTGCTTGGTCCTCGTGACCAAGACCCTGTTTGGTCCCAGACCAGAATACCCTAGAGACAAATAGGGGCCCTAGCCACATGCTAGGGACTTTGCCATGGCATCAACCTGCTTGGTCCTCGACCAAGAACCCCAGGAGACAGTTGGGGGCCCTAGAGTACCTTCTAGGGACTTACTCTGCCTGGTTAACTGACCAGGAACCCTAGTTAATTTAATAGGGTACTAGCCTCTCTAAGAATGGGTCTCCCAGTTGCACTAACTTTAACACTTAGTGCAATATGACTCATATCCCATTGAATGACTTTGGACATCCCGACCAATGTTTTGAAACTCAGACTCAATCGAGGGTCAACTCAGAATTGACTCGGATCAGCTCTGACCTGTACCAATTTGAATTTAATGACTTGGTTTACTAAAAATATATATAAAATATTGAAATATTAATGAGAAAAAATAATTTAAAGATTCCAAACTATTAGAGTCAAAATATGCACAGTTTGCTCATGTATATACCAAAGTACATACCATGTAAGGGCGATGTTATCACCTAAACTGTAGTTACCCCTATGGATGTATCCACTCATGGATGGCAATAGGGAAGGGCAACTCAAAAGGTGCAACCACGATCACCTCGACCTCCAATATATGGTTGTCACGCCAGTCGAGGCAACCTTCACTTTATGTTATCTAGCCCAGACAACAAAGGGACCCGATCTACTCCCGACAGGAGAGATAAAAAACCAAGACACCAAATCAAGTTGATTCTAAGTGAAGTAAGGTGTATGGTTTATCCTAGACCTTAGGATGAAGTCACAAGATAAGTGAGGGGTTCAATGAGTATAGCTTTAGTTCATTATTGATGTGAGAGTGACTTATAATACTTGAAGACAAGGTCTGGGATTAGAGTACTAGTCAATGTGAGAAAATCCACTGCCCTGGGAACCGTGTCCAATGCAGGGTAGTTAGGGGTTGAATTGGGGCTAACTAGTACAAGTGACAAACTTGATCATGCAGTATGATGGCATCAAAGGGTTTAGCTCACCAATCAAGGATCAAACCACAAGTTAATCCAACAATCTAGGAAAGTCGAATTGACTTGGAGAGAGACCAGTGCCTTGGGAATTGGGATAATGGAGTCAAAGTAAGGTTAACTTGTGGTTAAGGACTCCTATTGCATGGGACAAGTGGGCAATTAAAGTCTTGATGGATGAATAGGTCTAGATCTAGGTTTGACCTAAGTGGACCACAATCCCTTAAAACAAGGAATGCTATCCCCAAGGCAAGATTTGACAAGGTGACCTACTAGACTTAGGTTTTGAATTATTCCCGTTCCAAATCCACGAAAATCTCAAGTACCCATGTCCTAGAAGTGGACAAACTCCCTTCTCCAAGGTGGTGCGACTTTGCCCAAGGAGGTCTAAAGATGGGATAAGTGGGGTCAAAACATGTCTGATAGCATCCAAACTTTAGATCCAAGTAGGTTGATCAATGAGGAGTGTGGATCTACAATTTCAAGGCAATCCGATGGCTAGATCTTACTAGATCTGAGTTTGAAGATACCAAGTGGTCCAAAATGGGGATTAAATCCCTTAAAATGTGGAATAGGGCCCACAAGGTAGAAATAAAAAAAGTGACAATCTGGGGGTAGGTTATTGGATGTGTAGATCACGAATCAAGTGGAATCTCAACTACCCACATACTAGATCTAGGTCAACCAACCCAAACTAGGAAGTGCGCCCTTGCTTGGAGAGGCTAAATGCCTTGGGAAGAGGGTCAAATGGAAGCCAATCCTCACCAAACTATAGATCCGGGATGCCGTGGATACTATAGAGGTGGGTTTTTAATATCTCACCCAAGAAGCCACTAGATCTTAGTAGATCTGAAAAATGTAAAAATGGGGGCTTTGATTAATTAGGGTTTTAAATATTTTAGACAAGTGGATAGATCATGGAAAGAAATTACCTTGAGATCATACCTGAGTGATGTGAATGAGATGCCTTGATGTTGAGGAAGATTCCCGCAGAGATCAAATGAGAGATTGTTGATTTTGCTTGCCAAATTGATGCCCTAGCCCACAAGTGCGCCCTCCTCTACCTGTCAATCCAAGGAAAATCGATTTCAATCAGAGAGGTCAAGTATGGAGGAAATACAAGTAAAATGCAAATGATAACATAGAATAGAAGGTCCTGGGACAGTAATACTCCCTCTTACCAATGAAGAGATCCAAAGAAGAAGTAGGGAGAGTCTTCCCCTACCAATACTTCCTCCTCGAAGCAAATCGGCCTCCCCCTGTAGATGCAAAAACGTGGTACAAAAGATATGGCAAACAAGATCTCCAATAACTCAGTGCAAAGGAAGAACCAACGAACGAACACCAAAAACATTCACCACAACACTGGAGATAGATGCAATAATAATTTTCTATTCCAATAATCCAGAGCCACCAGTCCCCTTTACAATGAGAGGCTCTCTCCTTTAAATAGGAAGGAGAGGCATCAAAATCCTAACCACTTTTTGAATGAGTGGCTAAGATTAAAAGATACAAATGTCTAGTCAATGGTTGAGATGAGCTCAACAATAAAATACATGGATCACTAATAAAATATTATATGAGTGGACAAAATCGCCCTAGAAGAGGGGAATCCCACCAAATCATGATGACAAAATATAATAGGGGGCTTATGGTGGGTCCAAGGGGTAATTTTATCCCTCCTTGGTCAATCCCCATAGCACAATAATCATAAAATAATCATCAATGTATCAAATCGTGCCTCCATGGTCAAATCGTAAGCCTCAAAAGACCTCAGAAATCCTCAGAAAGTGCCATAAGTGATGGATGCAGGCCCCGATGAAGCTGAAACTGCTGGAGGAGGTGTGGAAGACCCCGATCTATCATCACTGATCATCCCATGCCATAACATTGCCTCAGTAGCCCAAATCGATTTCCTCAATAGCCATTTCTACCAATCCTGAAATGCCTCGGGAAGCGTGAAACTGCCCCAAACTGCCTCCTGGAGTGCCTGCGCTGTCAAGGTGAGGGCACCAGTGTGTCCGGGAGGGGGGTAATATGGTAAAAACAAGTGGTTGGACCACCCCCTCCAAGCATAGCGCCCTAGGTCAACCGGATAAAAATCACATCTGCTCTGACAGGGCCTCTGACAGACCAAAACTGCACTGGGATAGCCTATGGAGGCTCAATCATCACTGTAAGTGCTCGAAACTGAAAACAAACTGTCTCATCGGACTCAGAAGGTCCAAATCCATCCAAAATGTGTACTCATACACCATATGAGTCTCTGCATGATCAAAATATATATCCAATATACCGGAACAGGGCCAATAATAATAATCTGTAAATGATCAAATATTGCTGTAAACCAAGAATCATCATCATAACCCTATAGCTGCTGCATAGAATCATCATGTATGTATACATAGACCATATATCATCTATCCATATCATCATAAGGTCCAACCATCTCATGTCCTATGGTTGACCTTGGTCAGACTAGGCCTAACCAAGTCAACATGACCAAGTATAACTCAGATCATCATCAGAAGCTGCTGCAAAGTGTCAAAGGTTAATGCATGCTCTACAACTTATTCAAATAACAATTATAACACAAAGTAATCATTACTGGCGATCTAAATCCAAATATATAGTGTCATTAATTATTATTATTACTCAGACCAGACTTTCAAGATCATACTCACTTCATAGCTGTGATCAATTTGCTAGTGAAGGGTGAAGGCTAAAATAACTGGCTAGGCTAAGGGATGACTTGACTGACTTAACTTTGTGACACTTTGGCAAAGGGAAAGGGAATACACACCATAGTATATATTGAATGAGCAACAACACAGGGAATGGTGGTGTCTCACAAATGGATGAGTTGTTCAAAGAGGGTTTATTCACCTTTAACAGATGCGCACAATCCATAATACAAATAAGGCCAGCAACTGTTTTGATATAGCATTTAAGTTCCATTGCTTTTTGGGCCTGAGGTTTCCATAGCCTTGGTCTATGTGTGTTTATAAACACATTGCATAGATTTTCATTTATTTTAGGCTTTCTGCTGCAAGTGTGTTTTTAAGGCACTTGTTTACCTGAGCACTTCTAGGTGTGTCATGGACAGCTTGTTTACCTAGGTATTTACATTTCCAAAAGATATAACATTTTATTTTCATGGCCATTTTCATTTGGCATGCCTTTCATTCATGTGTGTTTAGAAACACATTGCATGAATGGGCTTTTCATACAAGATATAGCATTTCATTTTCCAGATTTTGTATTCATGGCAGCACTAAAAGTTTCAGGTTTAGCCAACACAACTTTAGTGACTAGGGGGAATTCCAAGGAACTCCAACTCACCATAGGTAAGTTTTGTCACCAACTCAGAGCCGAGACACAATAAACAGGGAAGCTCATCCAATACAGAGGCTACAGTGGGGGAAAGTCCTCCATGCCACTAGTCAAGTAGTAAGTCAGGGTGATAAACTAAAAGGTAGGTAATGGATGGATGAAGACAATGAATCATGGAGCCAACACTAGCAAGCCAAGGTATGGTGGAATGATCACCTCTATTCTCCCTAAGGAGGGTAAAACCAATGAGTATGCATAGTGAACTTCTAAGTATGAGTAGGGACAATAATATATATATAATAATATCAACCAGGTCCACATATCTATATGATCGCTAGATCATGACACTAAGTGCTAAGACATGCTATAAGAATAAGTATAAAAGCAATATAACCATAACACAATGATATACCTGCTGAGTCATATACCTGAGTGCTCATCAACCTGTACCATCATCTGTCCTCTGAAACTGCTGCTGTAACTCTGGGCACTACTGACTGCTCTGTATCAATGGTATAATGGCTACATCGGTCATCTCTCTGAGTGTCCTGAGACTCAGTCATGGCATGGGGAATATATACTGCTGTCCACAATCTGATAGTGATCCAATATAGATGCTCATCTCAACATCTCAAATGTAAGGGAACTGGCTGAATAGTGTACTGGCATCAGAAAAATAATGTATGGTAGCTCGGCTACTATATATGTGATAACAGGCGATTATATCAAAATGGCACCGAGTGCAATACATATCTGAAACAAAATATATAATCAACAAGGCTTTAAATGGCCTCTAGAGTCCAAAAGGCAACATGCTACAATCTACTAGCATACTACATTTCACTGATCAACATGATCAATCATCAAACTCATCACCACTCTTGGAAATGAGATCCTTGGAATCAACATTTGGCTTAGGTGTTGGACACACCGAGCACACTGAGAGGGGGGGTGAACAGTGTGTATAGCTTTTTATTACTTTTTCAACTTTAACAATCATCAACTGCTTCTTCAATACATCATTCATTAATGTATTATCACATTATCATTATATCATCAGCATTATTAACAATTACAGCTCATCATCACATATCATCATATCATCATCACATAGGAAGCATAGCAAAACACAGTACACAAGATTTTTACGTGGAAACCCAAGTACTGGGGGAAAAACCACGGAAGCCTTTATAATAATAATTTACCAGCAACAACTGGAAGGAGGCAACAACCCCCTTTGTTACAAACACTTCAATTCTCCAGCTACAACTGGAAGGAGGCTACAACCGCCTGGTTTACAGGCTACAACCTGAAGGAAGCCTTAGCTCCCTCAATTTCCTTGCCCCGTCCTGCCACCCTGATATGAAGATAGATACTGCTGAATCACAACCGCACTGATCCTACGGACCTACTAACCAACAGCTGTACCACACTGCACCACACTGCTCAACCACTGTCACTGCTCATCAACTGACCACTGCTCATCAATTGTTCACTGCTCATCAACTGTTCACTAACCACTGCACCACAACTGTGCCACACTACTCATCAACTGACTCAATCAATCTGAGTCTAACCAATTGTACACAAGACTCAGTCCACCTGAGTCAAACCAACTGCTCATACAACTCAGCGAATCCGAGTTAAGTATTCTGCTCATGAAACCTGCTTGACTGTACTCGTCACTGAATACATTACTGAGTATAATCCAATGTACATCACATAACTGTTGTAGAATCTGGAGGATGTTGAAGACTGTAGGACTATGTCGTTGTCATGTACAATTTTAATGTTGTAGCAATCCTTGTGACAACCTAATTGCCTGCAGATCAGATTACCAACACTTCTAAGCCTTCAAGCTTCCACTTCACAAAGACCTTGCTTCTGACATAACATCACTTCAAACCTTCATATCACTGTTGAATCTATTGTGCATACATACAATACTGTGTAATCATTGTGAACTATCATCACTTAGCATACATTTCATATCCAAGCTGTCACTTGTCAAACTGTGTCCCACTGCCAAGTCACTGATCACTTTAATCGAGAGTTATGCCACCTATCAAGACTATCATCTACAGCCTGCTTATGTGCTGCTCATGCCAACTCATTAAAGGTCTGCTCACATGCCAGGTTCTGCCAATGCACAGGACTTCAGGCTCATGCCAAATCACCACAGGATTCTGCTCATGCCCATGTCATAGGTCTGCTCAATGCATCCAAGTTATCAAAGGTCTGCTCCAGTCTTCAAACATTCAAATTCACATAGAGCTTCAAATGTTGTCTCTGCTCACAATCAATTCTGCCTCAGAGTCTGTGAATCTTGAATTTGGAGAAGCTTCTTATACGCACCTCAAACTTGCTTGATTGAAACAGTTCACTTCAGAGTCACTTACATTCTTGTTTTAGAACACTGCTGCAGAGGAGGGCTTCAGTGATAGGTCTGCTATATGCCTGCGGCTCCCTTGACCAACATGCTGTAGACTTGCCAATCAAGGACTTTAAACTACACCAAAAGGGAGACCTTGAACTTCTTACTAACACTTGTGCTATCCTGAGACATCCAAGGTCAGATTAACATTTTTCATCTTGGCACAATCATATGGTCTGTCATCATCTGATCTTAAATGTACAGAACTGAATAGTTCTTCTTGGCTACCATAAACAAGGCTTGTCAAATTGGATCATTGGGATTAAGTCTCTTGAACCAGGACTTTGTAGCTGCGCAAGAACATACAGCTGCTTCTGATTCTGATCTACCACAGATGCACACTGAATTTGCTTGAGAGATTGCCCAAAAAAATTGCAAGATCACTGCCCTAGTCAGTCATATGTTTGCTGCTCCAGACCTCTGTAGATTTGCTGAGTTAATCATAAATTTTCTGCCTCAGATCTTCACAAATTCGTTGCCTCATATCATGATCATGTAGCTGCCTGAGTTAACCAAAAATCAGAGCCAAAATTTTTTTACTGCAGCTGCTACAGTACCCGAAAATTTCAGAGCTGGATTTAAAAAAAAAAACTCCCAAAACATATGCTGACAGTGGCTGCCTTAGATCAGTCCTTAACCCAGTTTTAACCACTGAAATTTCTCAGTGAGGTCCAAAAATCAGAGCTCAAGAACTCAGCTAATACTCCACCGAATTCTTTACACTACTGCCTCAAAAACTCGCTGCCTCAGTCAATAATCCGAAAATCAGAGCTATCATCCGAAATTGTACACCCCAAAATGACAGGTTGACTGGGTATTTATAGTAGTTTTTCAAAAAAAATATGGAGCCGACCTTCCAAAAAAAATATATAATTTTTAAATTTTAATTTGAATTTATTTTGGAGCCGACTTGTTGTATTTTTAAATTTATTTTTATTTAACAAAAAAATTACTTAGCCGACTTGTCAATATGATTAAAAATTTAATTTTATAATAAACTTTAATTTTAATTAATTAAATAATTAAATTAAAATTAATTAGGTCTTATTCTTTGTAAGACCATCCCTTCAATAGGGATCAAGGGCTTTATCATAATGATTTATTTATTTATTATTTTTGCATAAAGTCAACTTCCAATGGTCTTCCTTTTATGTTCTTAAGGGTTTGATGCCCTTACTCTTCTTGGCTTCATGGCTGTAGTATCAATGCATTAAGGCTCATTTGTGTGGGCTTTTCAAACCAGACTTGTGGGTCAAAGAGCAAGATCCCCACAACTTCTTTAATATGGGATAGTCACTCATGTCCATAAGGTACCAAAGACCCCATAAGTAATGATTCCACCATTATTATAGCAAGGTCTTCAACAATGTCCAAAGGCTCCATATTACTAATAAATACATTAAGTCATTATGCCACAAATCAAAATTCAACCTATGTGTATGGGTCCTTTCAACCAAAGGTGGTGGGAATCTTCTCCATAGCTGTTGGCGAGCATTCTTCCTTTATGGCTACGGGCATTTTTTAAGGTCATTTGCGGGCATTTTGTCTAAGGTTAAAAGTGCAATGTTTAAACTTCTTCAATAAGATATGGATATCATCAAGGACATTCAAACCACCATGTGTATGTGGGCTCCATAAGACAAGGACAATATAAACCAAGTGCAAGAATGTGAGGGTACAAGTATGGGCTTCCAAGGACTACACTGCCACATCATCCAATCAAACAACCAATCAAGAGACCAGAATAAGTACAAGTAGCACAGAAACCATCAACCAGAAAACAACCAAGAGCAAGGATACAACAATGGACTCAATAGGACAAAGATACAGCTTAGGGGCACTTAAACCAAGTTAATGGTAGCCAGGGCTTTTGCCATTGTCCAAAGGCCTCCAAGGGCTTCAAGCTTGGGCTTGGACAAAGTCAAAAGGTCTCCTCTGACACAGACATCCACAAATCAAATACTAACCCTCAGGGGCTCCACAAGGGGCACCAAGACTTAACTGTTGGCATCAATGACCAGACATTGTTGGCATCAATGACAACCTAATCAACATTAGGCTCCTTGGAGTTCTTAGACTCATCAGACTCCTTAGGGATATCTACAAGAGCAGTAGTAGTACTAGTAGAAGCACGACTAAGTTGGTTAGTGCCTGTCATGTCTGGAGCTATGCCTGCATCACCTACTGCTAGTGGATCCACATCCAAATCAATCCACTCCAAGTCTTTTGCATCAAAATCATGATTTGGATCAAACTTTGTTAGGTGAGACTCCTCTACCTATTTTGAGGTTAGATCAATATCATCCTACACAATGAGATCTGTATCAAGTCTTTTGTTTAGTAACTAGTTGCACCTTAGTCGGAGGTTGTATTGTAGAAGACAAGATTATTTAACTTTTTTTGTGCCAAATGGTTTTTCTTCTTTCTAAGTCACAAGTTTCGTCAAATTTGAACCCTAAGGTTCGAAACTTGGTGAATCTCCAAGAAAAAATAAAATTTGTTGAGATTCATCGAACCTGAAAGAGGAATCTTGAAGAATTTGAAGTGAAGGTGAATTTAATATGAAATTTGGCTAGGGTTTGGTTGCGGGTTCGATTTCCTTTTGTTGGTAAATTGTAGATTAAAAAACAAAAGCCTAACATGTTACCTACCTACCCCTGGTTCCCCGCGTGCAGTATTTTTTAGTGTTTCACTGTCACACTCTAGTAGCTAGCTATCGGGCCGCCTGCGATAATCAATTTAGTGGAAGATTGGAACATTGACAAACTTGAAATTTGAAACCCGAATCTCAACTGAACCTCATCGAACAATTCAAATTCTAATCGAATCAAATGGTCGCCAAACTTGAACACGAATTTGAATCGTGTGACTTAGTCTTCCTTGCATGAATCTGTTCAAAGACAAACCACACTTGGATGCACTGCAAGTTTGACTCAGGACTCAAATTGCAAACTTTTGCAATTGAGGACACTGGGTACCAGTACCAAATGACTCCCACCAATGTGCCACAAAGACAAAGTTAGTTCAACAAATTAGATTGTAAATTTGGCTAAAAGTTCAAGTATTTAAACTTTAAGCAACTGAACTTAATAAAACTTTGGAATTGTTTACTTGGTTGGTCCTCATTGAAATCTTGGCTAGATTTTTACCAAAGATACCCATGGCTCTAGTGAAAGCACTGATTTGTCAGTGTATTTCTAGCTCCTCACTCTAATCAGGGACCATGCATTCTAGGCACTCGTACAATCCATCTCTAACCTCCCTAGTTTGATCTTCTACTAATTGATTTTTGTAATGGTACCTTGGGTTTAGGAAATACCTAGTTGCATGTATAGGGCGATGGAGTTGATTGTTCCACCTGTTATCAATGATCTCCTAGATAGGCGCATACTTAGCTACTCTATCCTTGTACATTGCCCTTATTTGCTCTTTTGCTTGATCCATAGCCTCATCAATGTAACCCATGGTTAGTTTTTCCCCATTCACCAATCACAACACCTTAATAAGGTGCTCGACAATTTTCATAACCTCTATTGCTTTTTTCCAAAATGTGTTTTCGAAAACTTTGTTTTTGTGTCTTTTCCATCTTGTTTGCGAGAACATTGAGATCCATTAAATTTATCACTTGAAAACATCTTTTGCAAGTCTCGTGCTTGGGAGAGGAGAGATTGCAATGTGGGGAAGTGAGTTGCAAATCTCGTGATGGTACGCCTAACAAATTCCCTGCTTAGTGTTTTTCTGTAAATGTTTGATCCAGAGATTACTACTCCCTTTGGATCAGTCTGAGACCTCAAGTGGTATGAGTCTTTAAATCAATATATGCTCATAAAGAAATAAACTCAAACAACTAGATCTGCATTTACCAACTGAACACAAATGCAATCAACCACATAGACAACAGATATACCCTGGAACCCTTTCGGGAAAAACCAGCTAACTATGGGGCTATCTTCTCTCTCGAGCCCAGAGCATATAGATGTATAAAAGACAGTACAATACAGAATTACCTCAGCCGGTAACTCAATCCCTCTGAACAGGACAAACTCTTTGACTTGCATGCATCTAGCTGATGCATGCACTGAAGAAGATGCCCTAATTGCCAAACTGGATCTGAGTGCTCTGACGGTGCCTCTGGTAGATCTGCCCTCTCTAGATATCTCTGCTCTGATCTGCTCGCTCTGAAGACTGCCCACTGATGAAATCGGCCCTCTCTGCATGCACAAGTGCGCCCTCCCCTCTGGATGTCAAATGCCCGTACTGGTCTAGATCTCAACAAATCTGAGCTCCGATCGTCCCCAACCTTCCTCAAATCTTGAGGCAAGGCTATCCTGGAAGTCACAGACCCCGAATCGGTCAGTCTAGCTCACAACGAGCCTCTCCTCCCTCAGGAAAATGGTCCTCCTCCAAGAGAACTCGACCTCCTCCAATCTCCACAGTAATCTCACTGTTGAGCTCTCTCAGCTCACTGGAACATGTATCTAGCCTCTCTGGAACTGAAGGTCACTAATCTAGCTCAGATTTGACCTTCCTAGCTCCTGCAACAACTCCTCTCTATCTCAGAAAGTCGCCTCACACAGGCATATTCATCCTCCTCACTTTGGCAGTATCTCTCTCCGACAATGCAACTGAGTAACCTCATCTGGGGACCCCCTGCCTCTATAAATAATCTCATCGATGAATTAGGTTTGCCAAAACCCTAATTCCCGGTGCATGCAAAAAGGTCACTTTTGCATGCAGTCACTGAATGCTGACAGGTCATGCACTACTCATACATGCAAAGGTCAATCTCCCCTGAATCTCCGCATGCAGTCCCCACTAGGCTCATGCCACTGAGTAGAGTGCATCTCACTCTCTACTCCATCCTGATGCCTATGCAGCTAATGTACCTCCATGTAAGGCATCTGAACCATGGAGGACATCCTGAAGTTACCATAATCTAACACTCCCTCTTAACGAGGGAAGTCCTGTCACTGATGCCTGGATCCAACAAGTCTGCTGCTGCTGACACTGATCTAATTGATCTGCTTGCCTCTGCTCTCTGACCTGAAGAACTCTGATCAATATCCATATGGGTGGCTTCAGAAAAAGCCCTCCTGTCAACCACTGCTGACTTTGCTACTACACTCTGACTCAGACTCCCTTTGAATCTTTGCTGCTGTAACCAACCCTGAAGACCTCTGTCAAATGGATCTATTGCTCTATAGATCATCTGCCTGTGACCCTGAGTTGACTCAGCTCTGTAAGTCAACTCCCTCTGTCCCTGCACTGACTGAACTGACTGAGCTCTCTCCTGAGCTAAGTCCATCTCAACCATGTCATACCAACTCACTCTCTGACTGGTACTTGCATGAGCAGCATGCTCATCCCTCTGATATGAACCCAAGGGGTCAATCTCCACAGCTCCATCACTGTCAAGAGCATCTCGCTCATCCATCGGAACTCTAGATTCACTGCCCTGATCCTCATCATGGTGAACATCTCGTCCACCCATCTGCTAAACTGGCTCACTCATCCTGGCCTCATCTCTGCTATGAGCATCCCGCTCATCATCCCCCTCTGCATCTGAAGAGGATTTACTCATCCATCTTGATGTGCCCGAGGTAGGCTATCCATGAACCAAGTAATCACCATCGATCCTGTGACCAAACAACACTGGGTCTACTCCTCTAGGATAGGTGAAGAATTGATCCCTATGAAATACAACAGGGAAGCCTGCTGCTGCCAAGGCTGCTACTGAGAGGACACTCCCTCTCAATCCTAAAACAAAGAGCACTCCTGAAACCTCCAGGAGCTCCCCATGATCAAGCAGAAATCTCACTCTGCCCACTCTAGCAACCAAATGGTCAACCCCCAGCTCATCACGAGTCAACTGCATGGAAGTATGCTCTAAGGTCAAGAATGCATCTTGCAATCCTGTCATATGTCTGCTGAGAGTGCTGTCCACTCTCCACCTCTGATCAACCTGAGCCTCCGGTAGGCTACTATCATGTCCTGACTGAACTGAGGCTAATGAGAACTCCTTCTCAAACCGAGAAGTAAACTCATCAACCTCCTTTGCTGCTGCCACCTACTCATCCTGAATCAACCATCTCTCAGTCTTCATGTGCTTGCATATCTCATGCATATGCAGCATGCATATCTCATGCACATGCATCATGCAAGACCTCATGTACATGCATATCTCATGCACATCTCTGTATTGACACTTCCTCTTAGCGAGAAAGGTACTGCTGGAGAAGCATCCACTAGGATCAAACACATCATATGCTGCTGCAGCTACTCCTTCTGAACTGGAAGACTTTCTGGTTGCATCTGCTGCACTCTGATATGCAGATCTGCGCTCCTCCTCTATCAATGTCATCTTGAGAGAAGCATCATGCTCTCTCTCTGTCACTAATACTGAAACTGTATCCAAGGTCTCCCTGGACCCACATACAGGCTGGCCCATCAACCTGTACTCTACTCTCAAGCTAGTGGCCATAACTCTGCAAAACTGAAATACTATAACCCACAGTGAACAAGAATCTCTCTTGATCACAAATCTGGTAGATCTATCACAGATCTAACCACTGAACTCACAAATCTGATAGATCTGGTATCTATCCTAACAGATCTGATGTCTGCACTCACAGATCTGAACTCTGCTCTTTAGATCTGGACTCTGCTCTCACAGACCTGAACACTATGCTTCAGATCTGATATATCTGCCACAGATCTGGACTCTGCTCATGTCAGATCTCACCTCCAAACTCACAGATCTGATAGATCTGACCTCTACAACCTCAGATTTGAGCTGTGCTCTTCAGATCTGGTAGATCTGGTCTCTATCTTCACTGATCTAGTAGATCTATCTCAAATCTAGTCTCCAATACCACGGATCTGGTAGATCTGACCTCTACAACCTCAGATCTGAGCTATGCTCCTCAGATCTGGTAGATTTGGTCTCTGATCTGACCACACACCAACTAAATTGATAGATCTGACCTCTACAACCACAGATCTGAACGAGAATGTTCAGATCTGGTAGATCTGGCCTCTATCTCCACAGATCTACTAGATCTATCTCAGATCTAGTCACCAACACTGCAAATCTATGTGTGACTGCTCACCTTGACCCTCAACAGGGCTATGATACCATGTAAATGTTTGATCCAGAGATCACTACTCCCTCTGGATCAGTCTGAGACCGCAAGTGGTATGAGTCTCTAAATCAATATATGCTCATAAAGAAATAAACTCAAACAACTAGATTTGCATTTACCAACTGAACATAAATGCAATCAACCACATAGACAACAGATATACCCTGGAACCCTTTCGGGAAAAACCAACTAACTATGGGGCTATCTTCTCTCTCGAGCCCAGATCATATAGATGTATAAAAGACAGTACAATACAGAATTACCTCAGCCGGTAACTCAATCCCTCTGAACAGGACAAACTCTCTGACTTGCATGCATCCAGCTGATGCATGCACTGAAGAAGTATGCCCTAACTGCCAAACTGGATTTGAGTGCACTGACGGTGCCTTTGATAGATTTGTCCTCTCTAGATCTCTCTGCTTTGATCTGCTCGCTCTGAAGACTTCCCATTGATGAAATCGACCCTCTCTGCATGCACAAGTGCGCCCTCCCCTCTGGATGTCAAATGCTCGTACTGGTCTAGATCTCAACAGATCTGAGCTCCGATTGTCCCTAACCTTCCTCAAATCTCGAGGCAAGGCTATCCTGGAAGTCATCCTGGAAGTCACAGACTCCGAATCGGTCAGTCTAGCTCACAACGAGCCTCTCGTCCCTCATGAAAAACGTCCTCCTCCAAGAGAACTCGGCCTCCTCCAATCTCCACAGTAATCTCACTGTTGAGCTCTCTCAGCTCACTGGAATGGGTATCTAGCCTCAATGGAACTGAAGGTCACTGATCTAGCTCAGATCTGACCTTCCTAGCTCCTGCAACAATTCCTCTCTATCTTAGAAAGTCGCCCAACACATGCAGATTCGTCCTCCTCACTTTGGCAGTATCTCTCTCCGACAATGCAACTAAGTAACCTCATCTGGGGACCCCCTACCTCTATAAATAATCTCACCGATGAATTAGGTTTGCCAAAACCCTAATTCCCGGTGCATGCAAAAGGTCACTTTTGCATGCAGTCACTGAATGCTGACAGGCCATGCACCACTCATGCATGCAAAGGTCAATCTCCCCTGAAGTTCTGCATGCAACCCCCACTGGGCTCATGCCACTGAGTAGAGTGCATCTCACTCTCTACTCCATCCTGATGCCTATGCAGCAAATGTACCTCCATGTAAGGCATCTGAACCACGGAGGACATCTTGAAGTTACCATAATCTAACATTTTCCTCATTAGGTTCAATACTCATGAGTGGTTGTAGATGCATTTTATAATGCTCTTAGCATGCTCTACAATGTTCTTGATCCAATCTTGTTTGCCTATATCCTCAAGTTTGAGGTCTATACAATGTGCAGCACATGAAGTCCAAAATATGGTTTTGTATTTTGTTGATGATTATAGCTTGGACAATTGCTTTTGCATAGGCTAAGTGTCTAGCATGCAGGAGTTGTCCAAATTACCTCTCTAGGTACTTGCTTGAGAGAGTAAGTGACTTTTTTTATCTCTTTCCTAAGTCTAACTTAGGAAAAAGACATTAATTAGCTTAATGTTGGCTATTGACTAAAAGTGAACTTAAGATGGAGTCATAGCCGTTGATCTTATGTGAGGCTCAAGATCTAATCTTGGCCATCCATCACTTTGGAGATTGGGGGTTAGGGTTTTGGTCATCGGGATGTTATAAAAGAAAGCCCGAGGAGAGGAAAATGACACAAGAGATCATAAGATCATTTCAAAGAGAGATTTTCTGAAGAGAAGAGTGAGAGACTCAGTGGTTGAGAAGTGAGTGAAGAGATTTTGTAGCAAGGGAAAATTTTGGAGAGAGAGAAAGGGCCGAAATCACCAAGAGATTTGCTCCCTACTAGATTTGTACAACCATCCAAGAGAGGGATAAATTGTATGGTTGACGTAGGTTGCATGAGTGGTAACGCAGAGGGTCATACACTGCCATACAGGATGACGCAGAGGGCCGTACATTGCCATATAGGCTGACGCAGGGATCGGGCAGGGTGACACAGGGTTGTATGAGCCAATGCAAGGGCTGTACAGGTTGTATGTGTGGTTGACGCAGAGGGTGACATAGGCAGGGCCGATTTGCCTGAGAGGTTGATTCCTCCAGTGTACTGTGTGGCTGTTTTCTCTGTGGGACCAAGTTATAGGTTCCATGATTGTAAATTTTTGATCTTCTCTGTGAGCCAAGAATAATAAAGAAAACATTGAATGTTGGTTTTTCCCCATAAGGGTTTTCCAGAGTGAATACTTGTGTCAAATATGTGATTGATTTCCTGTTTATTCCACTGCATTATTGGTTAAAGATATAAAGTATTTTTGTTTATAATTTCTGAGTATAAAGATTATTGAAAACAAAAATCAGATTTGGTATTTAGAAAATTTAACATGGTATCAGAGCACAATAAAATTTGAGAAGAAGGAAATCGTTTGGCAAGGTTTTACAGCAGAAAACAACAAAAAAATACTTTGGGTAAGTTATTTGATTGGACAGGATGACAGCAATTGTAAAAGATTTGAAGATTGGTTGGATGGTGCATCTAACTATAGCTATTGGAAGGAGATGATAGCATTCGTGCTGATGGAGAATGAGATTTGGGAGTTTGCTAATCAACAACAAACCCCACGTATTGATGCTACACAATTGGCTGAATATACCAAGAAGGATGTGAAAGCCAGGAGGATAATTTTGGATGTAGTGAAGGATCATGTGATCCCTCATCTGTCCAAAAAGAAGACAACCAAGGACATGTGGGATGTTGAAAAATGTAATGACTGATCTCTTTTTCCCCATGTTTCATTGTTTTCCTAGGCTTGTTATGTTTTCAAAGTGACTTTTTTAATAAAGTACTTTAGGATTATGTAATTTAAGTTGTCTCAAAAAGTTTTTTAAATGTATTATTAATTATGTGATGTAATTAATAAAGGAGCATTTAATATAAGCCCTCAGATCAAAATCATCTTAACCATTGGATGAAAAGTTAGTTAGGGTTTTGAGAAAGTAAAGTACAAATACAAGTCTAAGAGAAAGAGAAAACACACAGTAAAATAGAGAGAAGTCATTTCTGCATTTTATGAGAGCACAGTTCCCTATAAATCACTGGCACAGTTCCCAAGACAAATCTGAGAGAAGCAAACAGTCCGTACAGTCAAGTCCGTACAGCAGTACCGGTAGCACAGAAATTGAGGTTTTAATTACTAGCACGTGTGGGCACCATTATTGAGGCTGTTAATAAATACTTCTGTTGAGTATGTACAGTCCGTACAGTCCTTTGCTGGCACAGAAATCGAGATTCTGCAGTCCATACACAGATCTGTACAACAAGTTTTCTGGCATGTGTGGTTGAGAAGAGGTTAGCACGTGTGAAAGGGGGTCTTGATTGACACATTTTCCAAGAGATTTTTGCTGAGATAAGTTGTCTTTTAATTGCATTTATGATTTGGCGGAGTCAAAGATAAATTTCTGAGTTCTGAGAAATTTCAGTTTGCTCTCGTTTAATAAAAGACATCTCTTTGGGTTTTTCCCCATATTGGGCAAGATTTGCCCATATTTCTCTAGAAAGAAGCATGGGGATTTGAGGCAATATTTGCCCATGTTTCTCTGGCAAGAAGCATGGGGATTTGAAGCAAGATTTGCCCATGTTGCCCAAGATATATGGTAGTAGAGCAATACATGTTCCACCATTCGATAGGACTTAGCCTATCTCGATCTTTGGTTGTATGTAGGTTACTAAAGACTCCATGTTCACTAAGGAAGAATAGGGCCATCATTGGAAGATTTGCCAACATGGGCAAGATTTGCCCATGTTTCTCTAGGAAGAAGCATGCAACACGACATTATACATTTAGAATAGGAGTCCTCATAAGGTATCGAAGGACAAGATTCCCGAGGAAGCATTCATAGGAGTGAGACCATAGATTGGTCACTTTCGTATCTTAGGATGTCTAAGTGTATGTGCATGTACCATCGAAGAAGAGGACGAAGTTGGAACATTCAGTAGATAAGGGTATCATTGTGGGGTATAGTGAGACGTCAAAGGTATACAGGATATACATTCCATCACTAGGGGAAACAATGGTGAGGAGAGATGTTTGATTTGATGAGAGACAAGCCTTTAGGAAGTCACATGACACCCTTCATGCAGTGGCAGAGGATGAGGAGTGAGAGGCTTCAAAGGTTGAGGTGAGACTAGCACCAGCAGATACAGGGACTTCGTCTTTAGATGAGGAGGAGGAGTTGGAGGCTCCTTCTACTTCTGTCAGAAGGAGGTCAAGATGGCTAGAGCAAACAATGAGAGATGCTCAGGAGCATGTGGAGGCTCTTAGGATTACTTTTAGGTAGAGCAGACCACCAAGACAGTTTCCGAGTTACATGGCACTCATGAGTGACATCATTGATTTCGAGTCTACCAGTGTTGAGGAGGCAGCAGGTCATCAAGTTTGGAGGGATGCCATGATGGAGGAGTATGCATCCATCATGAAGAATGATGTGTGGGACATAGTGTCGAGGTCAGAAGGGAAATCTGTGGTGAGTTTGAGATGGATCTTTAAGATCAAGTATGTTGCGGATGGCAGTGTGGAGAAATACAAGGCGAGTTTTGTGGCTAGAGGGTTCTCTCAAAAGGAGGGAGTAGATTACGAGGAGACATTCTTTCTAGTACCTAGGTATAATTCAATCAGAGTTGTTATATATATTGGTCCAAAGATGGGGTGGAGGATACATCAGATGGATGTGAAGATGACCTTCTTCAATGTGTGATTGAGGAAGAGGTGTACATTGAGTAGCCTTAGGGCTTTGAGGTTCACGAGAGAGATTCTCATGTATGTAGGATGAAGAAGGCATTGTATGGACTCAAGCAGGCACCGAGGGCATGCTACTTGAGGATTGATGGTTATCTGTTGGTATGGGATTCATCGAGAGTGAGGTGGATCCCAACTTGTATTTTACACTTGTTGGAGATGATCCACTTATCTTGGTACTTTATGTTGATGACTTGTTTCTTACTAGGTCAGAGAAGCTCATTGAGATGTGCAAGAGAGATCTAGCTTTGGAGTTTGAGATGAAGGGCATCAACGTGATGCACTACTTTTTAGGATTGGAGGTGTGGCAGCAGACATGTGAGATTTCCCCGGGACAAGGAAAATATGTAGTTGATATTCTAAGGTGATTCGGGATGGAGGATTGCAGGCCTATGTCTACACCTATGATCACCAATCTAAAGAACCTGGATGCTTTTGAGTCAGAGTTGGTGGATCCTACATTGTAGAGGCACCTGATTGGTTCGTTGATGTATTTGGTCAACACTAGGCTAGATATATGCTTTACTGTGAATACCCTGAGTCAGTTTATGGTGGAGCCAAGGAGGGTACATGGGGTTGCAGTGAAGCATGTGCTCAAATATCTACAAGCTACAGTGGAGTATGGGCTGAGGTATGTCAAGAGTGGTAGATTGCAGTTACAGGGCTATACAAACTTGAATTGGGCAGGGAGTGCCGTGGACAAGAAAATCACCTTCGGGTGCTGCTTCAACTTGGGATTAGCAGTGATTTCATGATTTAGTAGGAGGCAAACATTAGTGGCAGTTAGTTTAGTAGAGGCCGAGTGTATGGCAGCGAGTTTGGCGAGTTGTGAAGCCATTTGGCTTCGCAAGATGCTCATAGGGTTAATTGGTTTGGAGTTGGATCCTACGGTGATCCATTGTGATAATCAAAGTTGCATAAAACTCTCAGAGAATACAAGGTTTCATGATAGGTCCAAAGTCAAACACACAGAGATTACATATCACTTCATTAGGGACAGAGTTCAGAGAGTAGCTACAAAGATTTAGTATATTTCCATAGATGAGCAAGTTGTTGATATTCTCACCAAGGCTTTGATGAAGGGCAAGTTTGTTTACTTTAGGGATAAGTTAGGAGTGGTGTAGCACACTTTCCTTGCCAGGAGGGAGTGTTGATGATTATAGCTTGTACAGGTGCTTCTGCATAGGCTAAGTGTCTAGCATGTAGGAGTTGTCCAAATCAGTGAAGCATGACTCGGGAGAGACTTGCGGGTACTCGCGAGTCTCCCCGAGTGGACTCCCGCAACGAGTAATCGCCCTGAACTCGGCTCTAAAACTCGTCGTACTTGTGGAACTCGGCAAAACCGGTATCGAATCGAAGAACTCAGCATTAGAAGGGCATCGGACTCACGCGAGGGAGAAAAATTGGACCAAAATTGGTAGCGAATCGAATAACTCAGCATCAGAGGGGCATCAGACTCACGCGAGGTAGAAAAACCGGACCAAAACTGGTATCGAATCGAAGAACTCAGCATCAGAAGGGCATTGGACTCACGCAAGGGAGAAAAACCGGTATCGAATCGAAGAACTCAGAATTAGAAGGGCATCGAACTCACGCGAGGGAGAAAAACCGGACGCCAAATCCCCCGGCGCAGTTAAACAACTTGGTTTGGTGTGGGATAGATCGTAGGAACTACCAGATTGAGTCAATACAGCCAGAACTCTTAGCAGATATCCTGGGAACTACAGGATGGATAACTGTAAATGAAATAGCCTTGTTGGACGGGACGGACGTTCGATAACTATTGATGAAATATTATTAATTTTGTATGTTATACATTATTTATTATATAGTGTCTTTTTATTTACAATATATTTTGTATGTTATATATTTTTTAATATTTTGTATTTTATTATATTGTTATAAATTATTATTTTTTATTTATATTTTTTGTTATATATATATATTTTATTATATATTTTTTATTTTAAAATTTAATTTTAATTAATTTTTGTTATTTATTGGTTTATTATGTATTATTTATTACATAGTTTTTTATTTATAATATATTTTGTATGTTATATATATTTTTAATATTTTGTATTTTATTATATTTTTGTTATATAGTTTATTTTATTTTATTTTTTTCCATATATTTTTTCATTATATATTTTCTGTTATATATATTATATTTTAAGCTCTTTTTTGTGCCCAAAATGCTTTTAACCTCTTTTTTGCCCAAAATGTACAATATTTTTATTTTTTTCCTATTTGCCGAGTCTGTCCCGAGTCTTTCCCGAGTCCACGAGTCACATGCCAGCAGAGTCTTTGCTGAGTCGGAGTCGTGCAACATTGGTCCAAATTACCTCTCTAGGTACTTGCTTGAGAGAGTAAGCGACTTTTATATCACTTTCCTAAGTCTAACTTAGGAAAAACACATTAATTAACTTAATGTTGGCTAATGACTAAAACTGAACTTAAGATTAAGGCACAACCATTGGTCTTAAGTGAGGCTCAAGATCTAATCTTGGCCATCCATCTCTTTGGAGATTGGGGGTTAGGGTTTTGGTCATTGAGATGTTATAAAAGAAAGCCTAAGGAAATGAGAATGACATAAGAGGGATCATAAGATCATTTTAAAGAGAGATTTTATGAAGAGAAGAGTGAGAGACTCAGTGGCTAAGGAGAAGTGAGGGAAGAGATTTTGGAGCAAGGGAAAATTCTGGAGAGAGAGAGGGCCGTAATCACCAAGAGAGCTGATCCGTACCAGATCTGTATAGCCATTCGAGAGAGGGTCGAATCGTATAGCTGATGCATGCTGCATGAGTGGTGATGCAGAGCGCCATACACTGCCGTACAGGATGATGCAGGGATTTGGCAGGGTGATGTAGTGTCGTACAAGCTGACACAAGGGTCGTACAGGTCACACGTGTGGCTGACGCAAGTAGGGTCGATTTGCCTGAGAAGCCAATTTCTCCAGTGTGCCGATTTTCTCCGTGGGACTGAGTTACTGGTTCTATGATTGTAAATTTCTGATTTCCTCTGTGAGCCAAGCATAATAAAGAAAACATTGAATGCTGGTTTTTCCCCATTGGGGTTTTCTAGGGTAAATACTTGTGTCAAATGTGTGATTGATTTCTTGTTTATTCCACTGCATTATTGGTTAAAGATATCAAGTATTTCTATTTATAATTTATGAGTATAATTTTTTTGAGAACATAAATGATAGCCTATTAGTTCATGAAAGAAATGATAGCAACAACTCACAAGACATGAAAGTAAAATGTGTTTAAGCAACTGGGTTCATTTCCATGATAAAGATATATCAATAAGTGAAATTGCACATGAAACAAATTATGAAATTTATGTCTTAATTAGATTATGAAGTTTGGCCCTTGGATGAGTCCCTCCTTGAGAAACAATCTCTTAAAAAGGGAGTTACTCAAAGTTAATTAGTGTGAAATGCTTCCAGACTTATTGAAGTGATGAAAATCATTTCTTCATTTGTGGTGCTTAGATCTTATTTGTTAATGTGCCAAATACTTCAAGTTAAACAATCAGAAATCGTTTTCCTCAACATCCATGATCCTTAAGATGAAAAGGAACATCAAGAACTGGTGCAATAGAAAGATAAGTAAAGTTGCACAAAAGAAATTCCAGAATATAAGATACACTTAATTAATAGTTATTTCAGATTTAACATGTCATATTAAACCATCAATCAAGTTATAAATTTCTAGAATTTAGAAGTGAAATTATTTAGCCGTTGTACTTAAATAAAGTGAGATATTAAACAACATTTACTAAATAAAACGCTTGAAGTTTTTCGCTGTTATGAGACACTATTACTAAAAATAACATCAAACTTAGAAAAATCCAGAATTATTAGTTGGCTGTCCTAAAGTGTTTACATTAGTAAAGTGAAATCCTGAATTATTAGCTGGCTTTCCTGAGGTGTTTACAACACAATAAAATGAGCAAGAAAACTTAGGAAAATTTCAGATTTAACCGAGAAAATAAATGCAGAAAATTTAAGTACTTTGAAACTGAAATTTTAGATGTTAGATGGCTTAGAAACTTTCTAGGAATAGAAGATGTTTGCTGTAATAGTTTCCAGAATTAGTAAAATGTAAAATTTAGCCAATTTAGACCAGTAAAACAAGCAATAAAATCAAATTAATAACCCATAAATTTTAGTGATCTATCTAGCATTAAATCCTTTAGCAAAATATGAATTCTAAGATCAACTAGGGCTGTATTTTTATCTCTGTTTTCTGCAGTAAAATAAATGAAATAAACAAATAAAATTCAGATTGACCAAGCCTCAATAGAAGTAGAACAATAGAAACTTATGTGGGTTTGAAGCTGGGTGAAAGGTTGAAATATTTTTAGAGTTTTTAGAATTGATTTTCACCCTTGAAACAAAAGCGAAAAGGGAGATTTTTATGTTTTTTTGGTTGTAGAAATGGAGTCTAGGATTAGTGCCTTCTATCCTTGGGTGAAATGGAGTTTAAGCACACACCTTCAGTTAAAATTCTAGCTCATACACTAGCCTATGCATTCTTCAATCTTGTACTTCTTAGATGCCAAATACAAGTGAGATGCAAAGCTAAAGCACAAAACAAACAAAGAGATTCTTCCCTACTTGATCCAATGGAACAAATTTACTCTTCTCATTGGACTAGAAAAATTAACCTTACAATGCAAGAGAAGTTTCACAAGTTACCTCAAGAATAAGATCCACAAGCTATGCCTCTAAGAAAGAAACCTTTAAGAGCTAGGAGCCAAAGGTGAAAGATTATTTTAGTCTCCAATACTCAACAACAAGATATAATGAGGAGTGACCTCTCTTATATAGGAGAAAAGCTCAACTTCTTTCTCAATAAGATAATATTAAATCTACCAAAATCCTAGATCTATCATAGGGACTCTCCAAGATATGGTAAAAAATAATAAACAAATGAGATAATGCTCAAAACTCTCAACAAAACCCCAAGAGAGAGGGGGCAAACCACTTAGTCAAGGTTAAATATGAGAAGAGTGGTACAATGCATGCTCAAAGGGAGGGAGTGCTCCTCTAGAACGATCCAAGAGATGACCATGTACAACAAACAAGGCCCGAAACCTAGGTCGCTCCCCTCACACACTCCTAGGTGTGGCCCAAATACCATCAAGAGAGGATGTCAACCTTAAAAAAAAATGGTCAAATCACCAACAAATCTCCTCAAATATGGGAGCACTTTAGTTCAAAAGGGTGCCAAGTGGAAGGGAGGACCATAGGAGTGTCAATCCCCTAGAATGCTCTCAACACCTCCAACAACCTCATCCTCAAGCCACACGTGTGAGGGACGATCCCATCTCCAAGCTCCAACATCTATCTCCATTGTCCAAGTGTGATGTAGCAATGGTCCAAATGTGGTGAATGATGGATCTAGAAGTATCTCCAAGCTCCCACGTGCCAATAGAAGGTGTCTCCATCATGAGAAAAGGGGAACGACCTCATGTATGAGAAAAGGGGAACGACCTCATGTGGTGCTAGGAAACATCAAGTGAAAGTGTCTCCACATGTAGCGCTCCATCAAGTGTCATAGCATGTGTAGATAGTAAATGTCCTAGTGCAAAAAGGTTAAACCAACATATAACTTAGGAAATGTTCTCAATTATGACAAATAATACATGAAATTAAATTACAATCATACTTTTCTAACAACTCAATGATTTAACCTTTACTTATCCAGTCTAAGATTGATGTGACTCTATTAAAGTCCTTATTAGATGTGAGATCCCAAAGTGAAGTTACATAGCCTAGATTCCTAAAGTAAGTGAGGGTAAATAAAGTGGATGTGAACTTAGGGAAAGGAAGGGTTTAACCATTATAGCGACTGAGTGTGATAGGTCTACCCTTAACTTTCAAGAGGTAGGTTTAATATGTTTCTTCCACATGCGTGCCTTTGAAAATCGAAGGAAGTTCTGTTATGGGTCATCTGTCATCCATCATTGTGCCTCTTTTTTGAGATCCCTTTTCTTTTTCTTTCTTTGATATTTCATTTATTTGCATTTCATAGTCCTTTCATTGGCTTAGTTCCTTTTGCTTTAGATCTGGTTTTGATAACTTGGGACAAGGGAACTTGACTTTTTGCAAGGGGAGTGTCTCCCATAGTTTTCCATTTGCATTTACATTTATCAGCATCAACCTTAGAGTACTAGACTATTTTAGCTTAATTGAGGCATTCATAAAAGGGAATAGTTATGAGACCTTAGATTGTTAGTAATGATAGATCATTTACAAAGGGAAAAGTGAAGGGAGTCGATGAGTTGGCTAGCGGGGTGAAAAATGGCTAGGCAAAATGTTATGAAATGGATTAATTCACTTCACTTAGTTCACTAGGGTACAAATTAACCTTCGAACTAACAAATTTCTAAGGCAGAACACACCAAGATAAGACTAAGGCATGGGTAATTGTTTTAAGTGTTATGAATTACTATACTAGCATAAATGTAACATCCCATGCAAGCATATCGTTATATAAGAAAACACTCTTGGTGTCTATGAGGGTTTAGAGATATCACAGCTCATAGAACATCTGACATTGTCTCTTGCTACGCACATTGAAGGCATATGGACCATCTCACCTTGCTGAAGGACCTCTGAACAATGATCTACGGGGAAGCCACATATCTCATCTCGGGCACAAATGTCTGTGAAATGCTGACAAACCACATCTGATCAACATTTTACCCCTTGCTGAAAGAGGGGTAACAGTCCACAGTCCACACATATCCTAAGCCTTCCATCCTTCACTGGACTGGCTACAGTAGGAGACCCATATGCTTATGCTTGACTTTGAAGATAGTCCTAACAGTTAATGACTTTTAAATTTCCTCATCAAATCATGCAACATACTTAGGGTTCATTTGGTATTGTTTTCTCTTCATATGGTGTGCTGCTGGAATCAAATCAACCTAGTGCACACACTACTTTGGTGGTACTCCTTTCAGGGCACAATATGACCATGCAAAGACATCTGTATAATCTCTAAATATATCAGAGGTAATTATGACTAACATTGGATCCCAGCTGTTACCAATGATGATACTCTTCGGGATTCTACAAATCTCAGATTAACTTGTGTTGTGATCAGACATTCATAATCATTATTTACTAAATCTTCAAATGTGTGCTGGTTCTTCAGGAAAGTTAACATGTCCTATTTGCCACTTTTCAGAAGTATCATCTGTGTGTGCATTATCACATTCTGTCTGTCACCCTCTTGTTGTCATCTTGTCCTGTTGGTGCCTTTTGTTTTATCACAATTGTAGGGTCCACCTTGCATCCTTTCTACTGTGAATTCATTTTCAGCTAAGCTCAGTTGGGGATAGAAAAAATGTTATGACAGAGTAATTCTTGTGAAGGGGATTGCTTTACATCTGAAAAATTAAAGACATCTTCATGTTATTTCTAAAATAAAGGTGATTTATAAGGAAAAAGTTCTTGTTGGACAGTTGCAATCTTTTCTCACATTGATTTCTTTGCAATCATGCATATGAATTCATTTTGAGCTAAGCTCGGTGGGGATGGAAAAAATGTTATGATAGAGGAATTCTTGTGAAGGGGATTGCTTTACATCTGAAAAGTTAAAGACATCTTCATGCTATTTCTAATATATATATATATATATGTTAGGTAATTTTGTTTTGCCACATCAAGAATATTTACGTCTCTGGAATCCACTACCAGCCCTAGTGTGTCTACTACTCAAGTTGACTGCCACACAGTCATGCTTAGGACAGCCTGGGTTGTTGCAGTTAGGTTTAGGTTATGATTGTCATTGTGATTGTCCTTTTCACTTTCCATTGCATGGAATGGCAAGGTATATAAGGGAACTTGTTGCCACGCAAAGAAGATTTAGAACTTTGGAATCATCTACTAGCCCTTTTGAGCCTATTATTTTTGGCCGTATCTCTATCCCCATCTCTGGCATTACCCCACCAACATGTAATGCTTTGAAGGTGCTGTGAGAGGATTGCTAGTATTAAATCTTTGTATTCTTTTTGGTTGTGAGTGTACAAGAGATATAAACACCGAACATTAGAGATGCGATTGAGATGGAAAACTATTGATAAGGACCATTTGATGAAATTTGTTATTTTCATGCCTAACTTGTTCCTAATATGTTTGTTTGATCAGGTTACTTCAAATCCATGGGACTCATCCCGAGTTCCAGGAGGATCTTCAGGTGGTTCTTCAGCGGCTGTTGCAGCCAGGCAGTGTGCAGTTTCATTAGGAAGTGATACTGGTGGTAGTATAAGACAACCTGCATCATTTTGTGGGGTCGTGGGCATGAAACCCACATATGGCCGTGTGTCTCGGTTTGGCTTGATGGCATATGCTTCATCCTTGGATGTGGTTGGAGGCATTGGTTCATCAGTTATGGATGCTGCTATTCTTCTTGGGGCCATGGCTGGTCATGACAAGTTAGATGCAACTAGCAGTAAATCTGTAAGTCTTTTTCTTTTATTGTACTTGTTCTTAAATGTAATATGTTTTTATAAATGTGGTTTTTGCAATTAAAAACAGCCTGATACAGCTAGTCTTTTATGTGGATACTCCATCCCCATGTAGCAAAAAAAGTAACCTGTGTGCATCAGTCAGTTCTTCCAGTTCAATGGGACATAGGAAACTAGTTTCGACTGTAAAAACGACCATGGACTGGTTATATGCTATATTAAGTCTGCCATCCAAAATTGATATCACATTGAGTTCAACTGCAAAGTTACTTTGATAAAGCAGTCTCCAGCAAACCCAATTCATTGCTTAGTCTTAATTTGTGTCCCTTCTAGGGATAATGTAGTATATATAACACATATATTCTTGGCTTGTAGGGGGTGTTATTTTTCTATTTAAAATTATGGAACAAGATTGTATCATATGAGAGAAAAGACACAGAAATATCTTGTACCTCAAGACGGTGATAATTTATTTTTCATTTTTCATTTTAATCTGTTTCCTTGAGTGAATACTTGCACAAGGAAATTGAAGTGAACGATCTTCTCTTCTAAAGAGCGGTGTTTGTCCTGTTGTGGTGGGCATAGGCACTCATCTAGTAACCTGTTTACAACCAAAGCCCAATGCTGCATGCTGGTGTCATCGATGGGAATGTTGGATGCATTCTTTTCTCTTTATATTTTCAAAATGTTATTAACCTAAACTCCCTATTGTAGCCATTACTTTCTGGCTGACCTTTCCCATTCTTCACATGATAATTTATGATATTTTTACACTTTTCACGACTGAATCTTCTTTAGACATTCTTATTGGCATTGAATTTTGACTTATTTTGTGGGGCTATTGCTCTCGACCAATAGTGTAATTTGTGTTGTGAGTTTAAGTTCATATTCTTCTGGGTTGTAAATGGATTCCTTCAAAGTTTGAAATTTTTTCACATGAAGCTCTTCGATATTGGCAAAGCAAGCAAAGAGCCCTGCTTCAAAACTATAATCTACAAAAAACACTTTCATGTGAACCACTCTGGAACTGGTGAAGCAATCACAAGGGTGTCGGGACAAATCCAAGTTTGAGAGAGCATACGCATGAGCGGCTAGAGCAGGAACACCACAATGCTGTCTCCAGCCAGCAGATCACTTCCTTTTTTCCGGTGCTCCCTTATTTGAGGGGTACCAAGAGGTAGATAGGTGATGGCACTTCTTCCGACTTCAGACCTATTTAGATGCGGAGGATTTCCCTCTTCTGTCCCACCCAAGTGACATAGACAGTCTCAACCTCGTACCAGCCTGTCAGCCAGTTTCTTCTAGAGCACAGCGGCAGGCACATCACTTCAGGTAGAGACCCATTCCTCCATCTACCTCCTCTTTCAGCTCTTCCTCTGGACAGGGTTCTATTCTGCACTTTCTCTGGTCGGCCTTGAATGTTAGGAGAGATGGTTCCGACGTAACATGACAGACATATGCCTTTTGTTTCACAGGTTCTAGATCTACTATAACTGTACATATCTCTCCTAGATTGGCTCTCCATCTGTGGAGTTCGATATCTAGGTTTTGGTCTTACTTTTCTTTCTGCATTTCATTTTATAGGAGCCACCTTAGTGCTCCCACTTTGTATTGGCATCTTGGTACCTAACAGTCCCATTGACCTACTTTTGTGGTCATTTGTTGGAAATTAATAAAATTATCTTATCTTATCTTATCTCCCTCGTAGGTTTGACTTGGCTCAGACTTGTGTTCTCCCCTGTTGGCTCGGCCCAGCCTAGAGAAGAGAGAAGTGTAAGAATTGAGGTGGATAAGAATAGAAATCCAAATCTAGAGTACAATCAAGAAAAGAACCAAGTTCAATTGCTGGAATAGAACTCCGAAAATACTCCAAGTGAAGTGGTCTATGCAATGAATAACACTCTTAAAGCCATCAAGAAGTGTCCAAGAATGCAAGTCTCCAAGAATGCACCCTAGCTCCAAAATAGATGAAAGTCTCCAAGAATGTACCCTAGCTCCAAAATAGATGATGTGATGATAGAACCAATGGTTGTTAAATAGAATCCTCTTAGAGTGCCTCGTCTTTTAAGTATAGCATTTGACATGTAATAGAAATTTTCCACATCAAGAATAGCTCCGTAAAAGGACTCCATGAATGGTGAATGTATGAATGAATGAAAGGGAAAGTCAAAGGTCAAGAAGGATGCATATCTCTTGGCAAGAATAGATGATTTAGTGGAGAAGAGTGCCTATCTTGGATTGGGAATGGAACAAGTCCGACATCAGTGCAACTTCAGAGTACAGACTAGACCTCTCCCCACGTGGCGGAAGAGATTCCCTAGACCTCAGGGGTGGCCCACCTCCTCTAGAGTCCAGACAACAACATAGAGGTCGGCCTAGATCTTCCACTTGTCCTTTCTTGGGACAACACACTATTCTTAGTTTCCTTCATTCGGCCTCGGATGTTAGGAGATATGGGTCTATCCCTTGATAGACCTACCTCATTTCTTTTAGATTTCTTTGCTCGTGGTTCTTTCCCCTGTGTATTTCTCCACCCCTGTGTGGTCTCTCGTACTCGGGGTTGAGGGTTTCCCATGCCTCGCATAGATTTCTCCTCTCTTCTCTTCTCTACTTTACTTTATTTTCCTTTCTAAGTATTGCCTTTTATAGGAGACCTTTTGGTACTCCAGCTTTGTAACAACGTCATTGTACTCGACAGTCCCATTGACATACTTTTGTGGTCATTAGTCGGACATTAATAAAATTATCTTATCTTATCTATCTAGAACAAGTACGAAAGCATGCCCACGCTAGGCTATAAAGTTTCCAAATATATCATGGTGAAAGCTTTGAAATGGCACAAAAGATGAGGCTCCAAAAATATCTGAAGTAAAGCATCTCAAAAAGGCAAATGCCAAAGATAGACTAGGGTGCTCATCTCTTGCTAGAAATAGACTCTCACATCCAAAAATAACCGAGTGTTCGGAATGCTCTAAAAATCATCTCTATTGCTAGAAAACCAGTCCCAGCCCCCCTTCTATTTTTAGAACTGAAATTCTAATTTTGTATTTTATCAAAAATCACTCAGAATTTCTGGGTTTTCTTTTGCATCATAATACAATCATGCCCATGTATGGCATTTTGTAAAAGTAAAAACATTAGGGATGAACTTCTCTTGATCCTCACCAAAATTTGAGCACATGCACTCCATGAAGGGTGTCCATAAACGTGATTAGTTTCCAAAACTATGAACTTTCTAAAAGTAGAAAATTTCCCAAAATAGTCAATCTTGATGTTTGGAAAGTACTCTTTTGGAATACTATCAAATGAGTACTCAAAATTGTATCACCCATTGAAAATTTGAACTTTCTAAAACTAGGAATTTTCCTGAAATGCCAATCAAAAATTAAGAAAATATCCTTTTGAAGCTCTCTCTCTCCCTTGCACTTTCCAAGTATTGCATTTCAGATGCATGCATGGGAAACCTGCTAGACTTGGGAAGATGCTGAAAATCTGTATAGGTATGAGTGTGGAGTCGTGGACTAATCTATTTTACATTGGGGATAGACTTGGGGTTTATCTTGAGAAAGAGCTCTTCATGGAGAAGACAGAAAACTTAATTCATGATATGGCCATTGTACTATAACCGAGTTGATTGGAGTGAAAATGTTCAGATTGGATCTACCAACCTGCACGTGCATTCACGTGAATGTGTTCAACGTGGAATCTGGATTGCTTGAAGCTTTATGAGCCATCAATATTGGACGATGATGAAGAAGAATATGTCATGCCAATTTGTGAAGAGCTTGTTGCTGAGGTTAGCATAGAATTGGAAGAAGATACAATTCTTCAATGCAAAGACTGGGTGGCCAGATAGGGAACCATGAGACTTATACGATTGAACGAAAATGACAATGCCTGAGGCTGACAAGTTGTACACCTTGTAGCAAATTTAGGATAAAGTTCTCCAACTGATAAGACAAATGTTGAGAACCAACAACTCCTAATAGGGGAGGTTTGATCCTAAAAGGAGTTACAGATTGACCAAGTCCATGACTAGAGGAGTTTTGTTAAAGAGAGATTCGTTCTATATATTTGTTTAAGTATGGCCATTCAGATTTGGTTGTTGTATCAGAGGTGCAAGGCAATGGCATCAACATGGAATGCACATTGCATTGGTCAACACTCGGTGCAAAACAAAATGACAAATGATGTTGTGTCAGAGTTGTAGAAATTCTTGTTGTGCAATCCGGTCCCATGACCCAGTTGCACAAGTCACACTAGTATTTGTTGCACAACCTTGTTGGGCTGTTATTGTCATAGACATAGCCAAACAATTCAGATGCATTGGTCCAGTTGGATAGCTCAGTAGTTCGCACGTGGAACATCAATTGTGACAGTGGATTGTCTTCCTTCTTTGTCTCTTGCTCTTCCCCAAATTTTTATGTGATGTAATGAATATGAAGACATGGGAAACAGATTATTTTGTTTTCCATTAGCTACATTATAAATACCCTGTTATGACATTGTAAATGCATTGATTAGTTGGTTAGTTGCTTGTTTGGAAAGCTGCTTAAGCTTCATGCTGTTCATGTTCTTGCTGTACATCTTATTCAATGTATGAGAATTCAGAGTTGATTTACTGACCAATATATGTGTTGTGAATGTTTAATTTTGTTTGAGTAAGATAAGGAATCTGTCACAATGTAAATTGTTGACTGTGTATGTTGAACTTGTCACATTTTGTGTTTTGGTTGCACTAATTCCACTAGTCCACTTCCTTATGCATCACTCCGTAATGAGGATATTTCATTATAATATTTGTACAAGGCCACTTATATGAAAATAAGGCCCGAAACAGATAATTAGAGTTTTGAGTATTAACAAGGCTGATACCCCTTAGCACTTCCTTATGGATCACTAGGAAATTAGGATATCTCATTGTGATATTTGTAGGTCACTTATATGAAAATAAGGCCCAAAACAGATAGAGTGTTAGAGGATTAATGAAGTTAAATAGGGGCTTAATTACCCCTTTATTGTAACTTGGCCCTCAATTTAGGTTTTCTCTCTCATTTTGGGGAAATGTGGGTTTCCCCATGCTTTGTAGCAATTCTACTATATATCAATGAATGTAAATTACTATTCTCTCTTAATAGAGATCTCTTGGATAAGTTTTCCCCCAATTCTTAAATTTATAGGTGCAATACTCTTATGTTTTGGCTCCAACTTCTTTAATTCGAACTTTGCAACTATGATATTTCTGCAGTATTAGTGTGCCTTTTCTGCATACGGGCATGCTACAGGTTCATTAGTATAAAGCGTATTGTAGTATGTCTTTAGACCTTTATAGTAGGAACATAATTTCAATGACAAACATATCAAAATGGGATGAATATGTTTTTTGGAATATCTGACACTAGCAGTAGTATTAGGTTAACAACTTATGGAGATGAATGACTATTCTAACACATTGTTTTCCATTATCTTCCTTTCACAGGAAGTACCTGATTATGCTGCCAAGCTTGTGCCAGTTGAAGCATTGGATTCTAAGCCATTGAAAGGAATCAAGATTGGCGTGATTCGTGAAACAATGGGAGATGGTGTAGACTCGGGAGTAATATCTAGCATTCAAACTTCTGCCTTGCGACTTGAGGAGCTTGGGGCTGCTCTAACAGAGGTTTTGTGCTTCCCCCCTAATTAATCCGGGTGCCTCCATGCAATAGAAGGCTGGATGCAAATTCTATTTACGAGTTATGGCCAAGGTTCATCCACCCATGTAACTATTGGTTGCTTTGTTTTGGCAATTCATATTCTTCCTTATCTAACAGAACTCATGTAGATAGCAATCCATGTTTTTTCTTTATATTTTTCAGGTGTCACTCTCAAGCTTCCCTCTTGGTTTGCCAGCCTATTATGTTTTGGCCCCATCTGAAGCTTCTTCCAACTTAGCACGCTATGATGGCATCAGGTAAAGTATTTTTCTGTTATGTGCCTTAATAGTAGAACAGGAAATTTAGAGCAAAAATAACAGAATAAAGCAAGATTTCAGAATGAAAGGACAGAATCACCACAACAATAGACAATTGTAGATAACTAAATATCACAATAGCAGTACATTTATTGTTGAAACAATGTTAACTTGCCTCTTCGAGGGGGCAACCTCCAAATGAGAAGAGCTCCAATTACAATATACTTCACAAGACATCTTATTACATTGCTTCTACTCCTATATATAGTTTTCAGTGAAGGAACTTCCTAGTAGGCAGAACCTTCTAGTAAGCTTAGTGAAGGAACTTTCTACTAGGCAGAACCTTCTAGTAAGTCTTCTTACCAATATTGCTTTCACACTTTATCTACTTTATGGGTCTTATTTAATATAGATGGCCTCAATGGCCTCAATACATAACAACCTATCTATTTAAGGGGGGTAGGGTAGGACCCTAAGATGTGCTCCCCCTCAAAAACAACATTTTCCTCAAGGCTGGTATCTCTGTTGGTTCCCTTGTAGCATCCTTAGGCTGGGTATCTTTCCATTGGATCAAGACCTTTTCGTTTCTGTGATGGCAGACACTACGTTCCCGTTAGTCGAGGATGGCCTCGGGCTGCAACCAAATGGAACCTTATTCATCTAATTTTGGACGGCTAGTTTTGAATATGAAAGTGAGGGTCGACCACTTCCTTTGAGTAGGAGACATGAAAGATGGGAGCCCACACTTTTTAGGATCGTATAGGGGCCAATAAAACTTGGGTGCAAGCTTTTTGTGGTTGTTGGCCTTAAGTGAGGTCTATTATAAAGCTGTAGGCAGAGAAATATCCGATCCCCTTCTGCAAAATGGCATTATGAATGATGTTGATCAGCTTGTTGCTTAATCCTATTCTAAGCCATTTACTAGATTATCCTTGAGAGTGGAGAGAATGTTGGCTTGAGCTGTTAGTGTTTTGTCGACCTCTTGTACCTTAGAGATGCTTGGTAAGTGTTATCACACAACTTGTAGTTGTCCCTAATGGTATCCCATCCAGGATGGTAGAGGAGATGGACAACTAAAGAGGTGACCCAAGAGATGCCACGGTTCCCAATGCAAGCTGGGAGTCACGACAACCGAGGCACTCTTCACTTTAGATCTAGACAAGTCAAGACCAAGGGGGAGACCCTATAGCCAATCGACAGAAGATTAGCCAAAGCAAAGGTTCCTAGGGGGATGTGAAAGTTGAGTTACGTAAACCAATGCAAGCTTAGGTGGACCCAAGAGTTATGATGTGGTTGAAGAGGCTTAAGAAGTGACGAGTGTTTCAACCAATGAATGAGTTAGGCCACCTAGGAAGATCAAAGGGATAGATCTAGTACCATGAAATACACAAGTGGGGCCCACTTCCTTAAAGTATGGAAATGACCCAAATGGGACTCACAAGGTGAAGTTAGGGGTAGAATGGCACTAAGGGGTGTTTGATGATGTAGATCTATGGATCCAAGGTAGATTTAGACACACCAACATATGGGATCTAGCACATGACACAATCCCCAAGGAGTGCGAATTGACCCAAGGAGACTAGTGCCTTTAGATGGAGGGGCAAATGGAGTCCAAATTATGCCAAATTGTAGGTCGGGGTAGTTAAGGCTAATATCAAAGTGGGTTTTAAGTGGCATGCCCCAAGGTAGGCTAGATCTCCATAGATCTAAGTTTGAAAATGCATCACGCAATGACCCAAGTGGGGCACAACCCTCAAAATGAGGAATGGGGCCCACAAGGAAAAAATCAAAGAAGTGAAGCACTAGGGGTAGGTTATCAAGTGAGAGGAGTTCAAATCAAGTGGGATCTCACCTACCCATGTCTTGGAATTAACCCAACTAGCTTCTCCCAAGGGGTGCGAATTGCCTTCAAGAGGGCTAAGTGCCTTGGAAAGTGTGTCAAAAGGAACCCAATCACCACCAAACTATAGATCCGAATTGACGTGGATACTATAGAGGTGGGTTTTCAATATCTTTCCAAAAGCCAAGGTAGATCCAAGTAGATCTAAGAAAAACAAAAATGAGGGTTTTGATTTTAATGGAGTTTTTGACCAATAGGATGGATAGCAAGCGAAATCAATATGTACCTTGTAGATCTTACCTCAAAAGCTTGCGGCCTCTTAGCATATGGAGAAATCTTGCCGTAGTTACAATTCCAAGCTTGATCCAAGTGTCTTCAACCAAAATCGTCCAAGCCCTAGGAGGAGAGATGTCCCATGAAAACCTGTAAATCAAACTACATCAAATTAGATTTGATCCACAAATCCATAAGATCTAAGCATGTCATATCAAGAAAGCAATCAATGGACATAGCACAATTGAAAAACTCCCTCAAGATGAAAACGTCTTGCCCATGGGGGATGTGAGCAACCCCTACAATCTTCCCATCAAGCAAATCGTAGCTAGCTTGAAGCAATTCGGCCTCCCTCTCTTGATGTCGATTTCACCTGTAGAAGCAAAGAATGTCTAAAAACAAGATGCAAGAACATATACAAGAGTAACCCAATCAAAGGCAAGAAGTAGATCTCCAAAATATTATTTTCATTCCAAGTTTTCCAGAGCCCAAAGGTGAGCTATACAATAGGGGTCTCCTCCTTATATAGGATAATAAAGACCAAAACACTAGATCTCAAAACCACTTTACAATAAAACAAGATGAGTGGTTGAGATTAAAAGATCTCATAATCTAATCAATGGCTAAGATGAGCCTAACAATATAACACATGGATCACTCAATACAAAGGTGACGTCATAGCTAAGAGATACAAAGTGAGGGTGACGTCATCCTCTAGAGGGGGCAAAAGTACATGGGCACACCTCATATGACATGGACATGACTCATAAAGCTCATGGTGGGGCTAGGAGGCATCAATCCTTGCTAGCTCATCCCCATGGCACAATAATATAAAATAATATGTCCAAATAATACAAATGATCAAAATCTGTCCTCAAAATCTGTGAGAGACATGCAGTAAAAGGCCTCCTGTGGCCTCTGTGGACCCCACTGACTGATGATAACTGGCTGGAAGATGGGGGGTTCACCCTGGAAGACCTCTATGAAAACCAAGTGCCAAAACCTTGCCTCAATTGCCCGAATCGAATTCCTCAGTGACCCTTTTATTCCATTTTTAACTTGCCTCGGGAACTGTGAAGCTGCTGAAATTGCAACCTAGAGCACCCGCGCTATCAAATTGAGCCCACCAAGCTCTCCAGAAGGGAGGTAAAATGGTAATATCAAGTGGCTGGACCACCCCCTCCTCATATAGCGCCCTAGGTGAACTGGCCTCTCATGGCCCCTGCTGGACAGGCTGGGAAAACAACCCCAAATCTGGTCAACAAGTGGTGAAAAAATGCATCTATCACCATCAGAAGTGCCCAGAACTGAATGATAAGTGTCTCATTGGATCCATAAGACCCAAAACTACTAAGAATGTGTACCCATACACCATGGGTTGCCCTGATGGGCTAACTGTAGGGTCCACCATATATGGACAGTGCATAATTTGATGATCTGGAATAATAATAAAACTTGTTGAATTGCATCAATCACCTTCTGAATCATATGTCCACCATATGGCATCATCAATAAGAGTATGTGGGACCATCAATCATCATCAATAAGCATACATGGCCCACATCATCATGGATCCCAAGAATGACCATAGTCAAACTAGGTTTGACTAGGTCAATATACAACCAAGGATAAATCATATCAATAGACTAAGACATGTTCCTCTAATCATACTCACAGCTTAACTTAAAGTATAAACATCATTCAGTGGCATTAGTGATGTTTACATATTCCATTGTTACTTATATCTACTTGCACAATAGCTTAAATGACAGACTCACCCATTGGACATGGTCTAACTGCTAGCTAAGTATGAAGGCTAGGAACAAGGCTGGGCAAAAGGGATGACTTGCCTAAACTCAACTAAAAGACACTTTGGACTGGGAGAGGGGGAAGCTACATTCTGTGCTGGACAAATAACACGTGGAAGGGCTGTGCCTCACAAATGGATAAGTTGTTTAGAGAGTGCTTATTCAACTTAGGCATCATGTCTACATCAAGTTGATCCAAGTTCATTAGGATCATTCAATTTCATTTCATGGCCTTTTTGGCCTACATAACCCTTCGGATCTCAGGTGCGCTAAGAAGCACAACTAATTGCAGCTTGCATCCAGGGCATGTTTATATATATATAAGGTCAACAATCATTTAGATATAGAGTTTAAGAACCATTGCTTTTTGGACCTTTCTTATACTCTCCGAGGAGTATTTATAGCGTTTCATTGCTCTTGCCCTTTATTCACATTTGTTAAGAAACACATTCTAGAGTTTATAGTTTCCATGGGTGAATTTACACAAGTTTCCATAAGTAGTACATGAGCTTTCAGTTTTAGCCAACATCTCAAGTGACTAGGGGGAGTTCGTGCCAGTGCCAAACATCGGGACAACTGACCAGAATGATTTAGGCCTACAATCCAACTCACCAAAGGCAAGTTTTGTGACCAACTCAGAGCCGAGACACTAAACAAACATGGATGCGATCCAACACAGACGTAGTAAAGGGGAAGTCTTCAGTATCAAAAAGTCAAGCAAGAGAAGTCAAAGGTGAAAGCCAAATCGGGAAGGTCATAGATGGATGGAGTCAAGTGAAAGTGGTGCCTAAGCTAGTAGACAATGAATGTCAGGAAAGACCATATCTATGCAAGGAGGGTATTAAACCGGTGAGTTTTGTCAAGCAACCTAAATGTGCAAGTAGTATGTCCATTTTATAATTTATAACATCATCAAGATATTTCATTTTCATTTTATAAAGAGTTTGCCACATCATGAATCATATACCAAGCTAATGCTATGAAGATGACTAAAGCAACAAGATAATCCACAATCAATGATCAGAAATCCATAGGTCATATCACAACATCATAATAATCATCATAAACCATCTGAAACACTGCTGCAATAACATCTCTAGGCACTGAACTGAAACTGTATGGAATAAAGGGTCACATCGGTCATCAAATCTGAACTCTCAAGGCTCAGCCTTGGCACAAGGTCTAACATAAGTTTGATAAAATACACTGCTTTGATCATGAGTGATCTCAAAATATAAACTCATCATAGCTAAGCTTTGAATAATCCAAGCTCTGAAAAGTGTAAATATCTGCTAAGCAAGAATAGTAGCCCTGCTACTATGATGTGATAATAGGAAGGTTGTGCCACATTTGAGTCATCGGATCACAAACAAGTGGATTGGAGTGTGGCCCATTGGGATTGGATGATTCAATCCCTTCCTTGTGGGAAGGTTGGTTTGGTTTAGGGTAGTTTGGAGATGATGAAGGAAAGAGTTTCATGAAATGGGTTTGTTATCACGCAAACACTAGCTGTCTCTAAAGGTATCCCATCCAGTATGGTAGAGGAATGGGCAGCAAGGTTGGTGACACCTCAAGCACCAAGTCCACCACTCTTGGAGTGGTTGTCACTCCGGACAAGGTACTTGTCACTTTAGACAAGGCAAGAAGCCAAGTCAAGTGGGAGACCCTTGTCTACCAGCAATGGTTAACACATAAAATAAGACACAAAATCCCAAAAGATAAGCAATTAGGAATGGGGATATAGTGCCTAAATGACCCAAGACTATGCCTAGCCACCAACAGTTGAGGATCATGCCTATGATTAATGAAATTAAACACTTGTTTCAGATCTGATATATCAATTAAAATAACAAGATTTCAATAAGTAAATGGCTGGAATATACTCTAGGGAGAAAAGAGAACTAGGTGTTGAAGATTAAATTTCTACCCTAGGGGGATTTGACGCAAAATAACTTTTAAGGCTGTCCTAACACTTTTAGACTTAGTATTTGATGAAGATAATTCAAGAGAAATTTGAACTAAGCCTACCCAAGTCCCCAAACTCAAATAGTGACCAAAATTGACCACAAATGCCTAAGGTGTTAAAAAGTTAACCAAGGAAGTTATTCTCAGGAGGGCATGAAAAGTTTTGCATGCTGCCACTTTAGGTTTTTGGTAAACCTAATTCAACAGTGAGTTGATATAAGGAGATAAAAGGTGTCTGACATAGTAACTGAGCCAACTAATCTGAGATAGATCCAGTTGAGAGGTGGGCGACTTTCCTAAGGAAGGAGGGTGCATTCTTTGAGGAGAGAGAAGCTCGTACAACTTTCGATTGATCGATTGAGTGACTGAGAATTTCAGGGTACCCTTGTATCAGCGATTGAGAAAGGATTGTGACGATCAGAGCTCATATCTGTTGAGATCTGATTCCGTATGAGCATTTGTTATCTTGAGGGAGGGCGCACTTATCCATGTAGAGGAGGATGCATTCAACTATTGGGCTTCTTCCGTAGTAGAGCATATTAGAGCAGAGCAGTGGGAGAGGCAGTACAATCAGAGCTTCCTGTAGACAGACTCATATCTAGATTGACAGTTAGGGCACATTTCCTTTGTGCATGCATCAACTGATGCATGTAGATCTAGGGTTTTGACCTGGTCAGGATTGAGTGTTACATCTGAGGTAACATTGTTGTATTTGTTCATTTCATATATTGCTCTGGGCTCGAGATAGAAGAAAGCCTCACAGGATTGCTGGTTCTTCTCGTTTGGGGTTTCCAGGGTATATGCAGTGTCATATGTGTGATTGATTGTGTTTATGTTGTAAAGAGATCTATAGCTGTTGAGTTTTATTTCTTTAGAGCATTATTGATTTACAGAGACTCAAACTGCTTGAGATCTCAGGGCTATCTAGAGGGAGTAGTGATCTCTGGATTAAAAATTACATGGTATCAGAGCCCTGGTAAGGGAGAGCAATCACACTCAGATCTGCGAGCTATATACCAGATCTGTGCGGTGATCTTAGTTGGGCTTCATATCTGTAGTTGCAGGAGCCAGATCTGTGCCTTCAGATCACCATGACCACAAGTATGAGGGATGATCAAGTTGTTTGCACCTCTTGCTCCTGTATGGACATAGATGAGTATTCTATTGACGAGATTGATAGAGAGATGGCTCTTAACACTTGTCAATCTTTAAGTGCTTCCACTTCTAGTGTATGGTACATAGACAACGAAGCCTCTAGCCATATGATAGGTGTTCGTGGGTACTTTACAGATCGGGCCGAGGATGGGCTTGATCTTGAGATTGTATTGGGAGACAATTCTATTGTCAAAGTAGTAGGACAAGAAACAATGTCCTTTCAGAGAGAATCATGAGAGTCTATGAGAGTTCGTGATGTTCTATATGTCCTAGGTCTAAAGAAGAACTTGATCTCTGTGTCTACTATTTAAGATCGGGGATGTTATCCACTAAGTTGCACTTAGGTGGATTTCCAGTAAGCAGTCAAAGACTTGAACAATTCAATTGTTCATCACATATGTTCCGAAGTTCAGCAGGCCATTTTTGGCCCTTTTGTAATTTTGCATGACCATGCCCCATGGGGTTTGTAACAAGTGTGCTAGCATGGTGGTCTTTGAGTGACTCGGTTCCCTTGGACTTGATGACCAAAGAAGGTATTCTAAGGAGTTTTTTCCCTTGTCGATTATGCTTTGCCTTTAGCCGAGTATAATCGATGAGTTTTTCTCGTGCACCTCCAAAGCTGGAATGCCCAAAATGGTGGTTAGGCCTTAGGGGATTATTAGAGTCCATTTTGTAATGTTTGTAAACATGCTAGGCGCTAAATTTTTGTCGTTTGGTCATGTACTAGGTCCCCCTTAAGTTTCAGTCAATTTCAAGAAAAATAAATTTTTTTCTTCGCATTTTTAAGCCATTTTTTTAATGGTTTAAATGAAAAAATTCAAGTGGTGATAAAAGTGTGATCCGGAGTCGGAATTTGGTGCAGGGATGCTCATTTTCAAGCTCAGAGCATCCCCTTTACCCTAGTATCCGGTTTTCCTATGTTTTCAGTGACCGAAATGTCCCGTGGACAGTTTTACCTATCAGAGCTACAAAGTGACAATTTAATGTTAAAAAATGCATTAAAATGAACCATGGAAAAAATAAAAAAATATTAAAAATGGAATTATGTGCATGCCAAATGAGTTGGCGTTAGTCATCATAAGGTGGCCGACCATGTTGAAGTATCAAAACATATGATTTTAAAAGTCAAAATGTAAAGTTTTAAAAGTTAGCATTTTTTCATTTGCGCCCCCCCATATTCACGTGGGCTAGCCGTACGGTTGTATTGATGGATAATTCGAGTTGTGGGCAACTACATTTTCGTGACATGGCCCATATGGTGAGCTTCCAAGTGAATACCCAGCCGACCCCACCTTCCAACGCAAGCCAAGGTTGAAGCTGTGTTTCTCCTCACGGGCATCATCTCCACTCAGCTATGTACGGATTTGGATGACAGCTCATTGGTGGGGGAGCCTACACCATTGTGAAGTGGCACAATCCACTTGGATTAGTTGCCATTTACAACACCCAATTGAACCATCCAAAGCAGCAAGGAAACATCACATGGTTCGACTTCTTCTTCATGTGAGGTGTTTTGCTCCATACGGCTGCTTCCGTTTTTTGAGTGTTTTTTCCAAGTAAGGTAATGCGTTTTCATTGGTTAGGAGCTTGCCTTGCTCTACAATCTAGCTCCGTAGGGTTTTGCGCCCTAGGTTGCTCATTGTGTTCTATAAATTGAGGAGCTTAGCTCCATTGTAAGGGATATGAGCATTGAACCTATGCTCTTGTAATTTATTTAAATCGAAATAAAGTTGAAAGGCTTTGGAGGCCATATGCTGTGCAACTGTCCTATTGGGTGTATGTTTTGTTGAAGATTCTGAGGTGATATCTTACTTGTTACTTGTCATTTTGCAAAAATATTCTGTGATTATCTAGCTTAGATGGCCTTTGTGTCGATAATGTAAGCATTCATCGTTTTGATTTGCTTATAAATGCTTGATTAGTTAGAGATAGTGAAGCAGCAAGTGTATTCAGTTGTACTAATGCCCTTCAAATCTCTATTAATTGTGTGTTCTAGATTTAATCCCCTTTTTTGCAAGTGTTTGTGACTGTATAGGACAAAGTCTGAGGAAGGAGAAAGGAGCTCAGTTGCATCCTCATCCACCTTAGATGATTGATTACCTTGGACTAATTTTCGTTGGGTTGCAGGCATATTGGGTTCTTTAATCTTTCAATATCAAAGCTGGTTTTGTGCTCCTTCCACATTATAAATCCTAAATTTTCTTCGTCACTTAGTTACTTTTGCTTAATGAAATTTAGATATGCATTTACATATCAATAAATTTCTGTCATTAAGCATACAAATATCAGATCTAGATTACTTTCAAAGGTCATTTTTAAACTAGATCTAAGCACGAAGTTCTTTATACTTGAAGTAGCCATTTTTTCTGAAAAATTTCCAAGTATAAAATCTTAAATTTCTTTTGAATTTTATTTGATTAACCCACTGATTTCTGTATTGTTAGCCTGCTGGTTTTTAGCAGGTCGAACAAAAAAGAGAAGGAAACTCTGGCCGTTTTTTGCCAGAAAGTGCCAAAAAAACTTCCCGAGGACCTTCATTTCACCGATACTTCATTTTGTAAATTGTAAGCCCTTCGATCCTAATTTAAAAGGACTAAGAGGCACTTCTTTCAACAAGCTTTGTAAAAATTATCAAACGAGAGCAAGTGGGCTACACAGCGCCCACATCCCATCCCATCCCCCCTGGAGGGATTCGCGTGTTCCTTTTTCGTGGTGTGAATTTTTCTAACATTTTGTGCAGGGTGTATACTTTGATTAGATAGTTCATTTCTGTATTCTTTTCACTAAATAAAGCTAATCTCGTTGCCACGAAGTATGCTCTCACCTCCACCCAAAGGCACTGCCGATTAGTGGAGGTTGATCAGAAAGTGACACATAGATTCAACAAGTTTATTTGTTTTATGTAAGTTATTGATTTAATTTCATACATTGCAAGCAATAAGAATTTGAACGAATATTCTGCTGTGTCTCGAAGTATGCTCTTTCCCCTGTGGACACTGGTCCCGAGGAAACCAAAAAAGAGTGCAACAACTCATTAATTCTCAAACACTTAATAATCACTCACATTAATAAAATTAACTACCCTTAAGATAAGTGAAAATCCGACACTTCGACAATTTTTGTGTGGGGAAATTCTGCCTGGGGACGTGGGAACCACTGGGACGAGACCTCAGGGCACCGGTTAGACTACATCCTTGTTGGTATAGTGTTGAGCACCGCTCTTGAGACTCCGACCAGCCCACATGTCCTTGTAGGGAGCCACCAAATCTTGATTTCTGGACATTCCTCCTTGTAGCTCATGGTATATCGGGAGCTCCCCTTATCCCCTCTAATCAACTCATCCTAATAATTCCTAAAATTGACCAAGGACACAATTGCAAAACATTTACTTTCACAGTAGTTTTCAATTTGACTCCACGACATTGGTCTATGATTTTGGTTGTTTACTTTTAAATAATATCTTGTCGTGATATTTATATTCATATGTGTTGTGTAATTATCTTTATTTTGCAATAGTCTTGATCAAATGTTTTAACTCCAAAAAACTCCTAAATAACATCTCTCATCTAGAAGAACTAAGTACCTAAAGCCTTAATAACATTAATAAGGTCTACCCCCCTTGGCTTCGTTAGGAGTTAAGCCTAAACAAAGGAGTCAAGATCAAGTGACAGTACTTGACTCAGACTTGCCCCCAAGGACACACCTAGCAACTTGAATATTTCTGCTGTGTTAACCCCAGGTGTGTAAGAGGCGGCAACAGGGGATTATGGGTGATGTTCAGAGATGGAAATGTTCTAGTTCATCCCAAGGGATCTAGCGATACCTCAGCTGTGAGGATCGGAGTCCGCAGCGGAAAATTGTACAGGCTCAACTTTCAGCTTCATCATGCCCTGAGTCATAGTAGTCGAGATGATGATTGTGACACCTGTGAGCTTTGGCACAGGAGGATGGCTCATCTACACCATCTGTTAGTTTTTCATACATTCATAGCATAATAATTCAAATGCATAAACATGATCACTAGAAGCAAGACAAAGCATAAAACTATAACACGAGTTTATCCCGGGAAACCCAAACGGGAGAAAACCAGACAACCTTCGTATAGAGATAATAATTCCGAGATCAGAGTACAATAATGAAAGATGAAAGATGGAAATACTTTCCAAAGATAGAAACCCCCAAAATAGTCTTCGCCTTTTGTAGTGCGAACTTCTCTCTCTGGGTGATGCGAACTTGTGTGAAGTGAGTGAGTAATGAGGTGATTTTACCTCTTATTTATACAAGTGCCAAACTGGCCATTTACCCTAACTAGGCCGACTTCTCTATTTGACCGGGTCGACTTCACTTTGGGAGCAATAAATAATTTAAATTTATTTTTTCTTTTGCTTGCTTTTCATTCCCAAGGTTTACATTGATTCTTTCAAGGGTTTACATAATTAATTACATCAAGTTCATCTCCCTTAGGAGGTACAATCAAGTACAATAAAATACAATAAATAATATCTTTCGAAGTTGCACAAAATCCAAGACCATCCTGCCCTGAAGATCCCGAGGGAGATTGTGACAGGAGTGCACGAGTTTAGCATAGACCACAATGATGTGTGCAAAGAGTGTGCTCTCGGGAAGTGCGTCAAGACTGTTTTTCCCAAGAGTGATAGCAGATCTACATGTTGATTTTTGTACCTAGGAAAGTGTTCCCCTAGTGACTTTTTCCCTAAGTCACTTAAAAGGGAGAAATAAAGTGACCTTTGCATTAAATGACTTGAGATGAGCATTTAATTAGACTTTAAAAAGTAAAGTCACTTTTTGGAAAAATTTAAGTGATGTGAGTGAAATTATTTTTAAATGAGATTTAATGAGCATTTAATCTCATCCACTCATCCAACTCAATCTCCACCGTTGGATTAGAAGACCACTCACCCTAGTGTTTTCACCAAAAAGGCAAGAGGAGGCAAAAGAGAATTTTTTTCTTGTGAAGAGAGTGAAGAGAAGAGAGCTGAGAAGAGCACGAATTTCGAGGAGGTTGCTAGAGCAGCACGAAAATCGAGGCAACATTTTTTGTTTTCAGCACAGAAACCAAGGCACCATACAACAGGAGATTGGCACAGTTTTCGAGGCATCGTACAACTGAGTATTGGCACGGTTTTCGAGGGTCATACAACTACATTAAATGTTGTACCGTACAACACTGTTTTCGAGGCATAATTTCTGGGTATGATTCCCAAGGTTGTGGCACAGTTTTCAATGCCCGTATAGTAGCATTAATTGTTGCTAATCTGTACTGTTTTTTGGGCGTGTTTTCCAAGGAGATTGGCACAGAAATCGAGGGCTGAGTTTGACTGATTTTTGGCACGAATTTCGAGAAGAATAAATCCACAAAAATCGAGATAGCTTGGCACAGAAATTGAGGCAGCTTTCTGGGTGATTTTGGTTGGTTGAGATAAGTACATTTTGACTGTAAATATTTCTGTACTGAAGATTACTAAAGAAATAATAAATTCTCTCTCTTTGACTGGTTTTCCCCTTGTGGGTTTTTCCAGGGCTATTGGCCAAAAATTTCTGAGTTTGAAATTTTTATGGTGTGATTAAATATTGAATTTTTTTGCTTGTTAAATGTGAGTTTCAACAGTGTTTTAATAATCTGAAAAATGTTGTGAAATTTCCAGCCTACATGAAAACTGGGTTGGGCATTAAACTATGATACATTGACATTGAAATCGGGTGGATTGAAATTCTCAGAAAACTTACATGGTATCAGAGCTTGGGGGCAGAAAACTAAACTTATTTCAGACATTCAACGATTTCTTCTGTTAGTGGGCAGCACCTTGTTGAGTTGGCAGAGAGATGGCTACAGGACTTAGGTTGGAGGATAGGCTAGATGGGACATGGAATTTTGTTCCATGGAAAGCTAGGATAATGCTGATTTTGGAAGAGAATGAGTTATGGTATGAAGTGGTAAACAGTACTACAACAAACCCTATTCAGATTCCTGCTGCTACAGATGCAGTTGCATTGTCAACCTTCAACAAGAAAGACTGTAAGGCTAGAAGAATTATCTTAGTTGCAGTTAAAGACCACATCATTCCCCACATTTCAGGTAAGGACCGTGCATTTAAAATGTGGGCAACCTTGACTAGTTTATACCAGAGCACTAATGAGAATCGAAAGATGGTTCTAAGAGAGAAGCTGAAGGGTATAAAGATGAATGGTGGAGAGGGAGTGACATCTTACCTTACTAGGATATCTCAGGTTAGAGATGAGCTAGCAGCAGTTGGGGAGGTAGTTTCTGACTCTGAGCTTGTGTGGACAACAGTGAATGGGGCTTCCAAGCCTTGGGGTGCTTTTGTGCAGGCCATAGTGGGCAGGGAGAACTTACCTTCTTGGGATAAACTGTGGAATGGTTTTGTACAGGAGGAGACCGGGAGAGGTCTTGTACATGGCAGCTCTTCACAGGGTAGGGAGGACGAGGAGAATGTGGCTTTGGCAGCTAAAGGCAAGAAGAAGAAGAAGGGTCCCAAGCAGGGTGGGGCCAAGCAACAGCAGCAGGGTAGGCAGAAGAAAGACTTGAGTAAAATCAAGTGCTATGGTTGTTAGACATGCTTCACCGTGTCCAAAGAAGAAGAAGAAGCAACAGACCACAACCTCAGTAGAAGTTGATGATTTTGGAGAGAGATGTTATCACACAACTTGTAGTTGCCCCTAGAGGTATCCCATCCGGGACGGTAGAGGAGCTAGGCAACTAAAGAGGTGACCCAAGAAATGCCACGGTTCCCAATGCAATACGGGAGTCACGTCAACCGAGGCACTCTTCGCTTTAGGTCAAGGTGTAACTAGACCAAGGGGGAGACCCTATACCCCAATCACAGTTGATTGGACCTAAACAAAGGTTTCTACGGGTAGGTGAGTAATGAGTTACGGAAACCAATGCAAGGCTAAGTGGACCTATGGGTTAAGGTATGGTTGAAGGAGGTGTAAGAGTTTGCTAGTGTTTCAACCTATGTATGGTTTAGGCCACTTGATGGGGTATGATTGCTAAGTATAGTACCATGTATTTACACAAGTGGGTCTTGTTGCCTTGGGAAGTGTGAAATGGTTTAAGGTGGGCCCACAAGGTGAAGTTAAGTGTGAGGATGGTACTATAAGCTAGATCTAGGTTAGATCTACAAGTTAGAGTTGGTTCTAGGATTACCCATATGCTAGATCTAGGGTTTGACACTAATCCCAAGAAGTGCGCCTTGCTTGGAGAAGGACTAGTGCCTTGTTGGATGGGCTAATGGGGTCAAGAAGGATGTCAAAGTGTAGATCGGGACACCTAGAAGCCAAGTCAAGTAGTTTGGGCAAGATCCAATGGTTGGATCTTACTAGATCTAGGTTTTTAAGTGAAGACCAAAAGTGGACCACAATTCCTTAAAACAAGGAATGCAATCCTCAAGGTGGATCGGGACAAAAGGATAGTCTAGACCTAGGTTTCAAGGCATGGGCATTCCAAATCTCTGAAAATCTCAAACACCCACTTCCTAGAAGTGGACCAACTCAACAAATCAAGGGGGTGCGACTTTCTCAAGGAAGGGAAAAAGATGGGTTTGGTGGACCAAACCAAGTCCAATGGCCACCAAAATGTAGATCCGGGATGTTAGTACCCCGATCTATGTTCCTTCAAAGTTTCAAGTGAATCCAATGGGTAGATCTTAGTAGATCTAAGTTTTAAGGTACCAAGAAGATCAAAAGGGGGTTTCAACCCCTCAAAACATGGAAAGATGTCCACAAGGTAGTTTTCACCAAAGCAAGGATATGGGTATAGGTTATCAAGTGTCTAGATGTCAAATCAAGTGGGATCTCACCTACCCATGTGCTAGATCTTACCCAACAAGCTTCTCTTAGGAAAATCGATTTAGGTTCAAGAAGGCTTTTTGCATTGAAAGGTGTGTCAATTTTTAGCCAATCACCACCAAACTATAGATCCAACTAGGGGTGGATCCTATAGAGGTGGGTTCTTAATATCTTTTCAAATGCAAGGGTGGATCTAAGTAGATCTAAAAAAATACCAAATTTGGGGTTTTGATTTAATTAGGGTTTTATGACCAATGGAGATAGAATGGATGAAAGAGGCACATACCTTGTAGATCTTACCTCAATTTGCTTATGGCCACCTTGCAAGTTGATAGCATTCTCCTATGTTTATATTCAAGAGTGAGATCCAAGTGCTCCAACCAAATCGCCCTTCTCCAAGATAGTCAAATCGTCCTCCTCCTACAAGACAAGATCAAAGAAACAAGTCAAGCAAGATGATTATGAAAATGGTAGAAAGATGTAATAGAAAGCATCAACTATGTCACGAAGATACAATAATGATACTCCCTGTCACAAGATCAACCCAAGAGAGAATATGTGGATCCCTCCAACAATAACCCTCAAAAAGTCGCCCTCCTCTCTCCAATTCGACTTTCCTGTCAAAAGGTTAGCAAAAACACCAAGATCCACAATGATACATAGAAGAGATACTTTATATTCAATATGCAAGAGAATCCACAAGCCAAGAGAGATGTGCTCCACAAAAAATCTTCTATTCCAATATTCCAGAGCTCCAAAGGTGAGCTTTACAATGGGGGGTCTCCTCCTTATATAGGATAATAAAGACCAAAACCCTATACCACTTCATAATACTACATCAAATGAGTGGTTGAGATTATAAGATCTCATCATACAATCAATGGCTAGGATGAATCCATAACATAATATCACATGGATCACTCAACATAACAATAGCGCCCTCACTAAGTGGTACAATGGAGGGTGACGTCATCCCTCAAGAGGGGTATAAAGTACAATAATCCATCTCATGATGACTAGGACATGATAAAATAAGCACATGGTGGGGCTAGGAGGTATAAATCCTTGCTAGCTCACCCCAAGGCACAATAAAATAATAAAATATGTCCAATATAATGATAATGACCAAAACTGTCCTCAGAATCCATGACAGTCGAGCAGTAAATGTCCTCCTATGATCAATCTGGAGATACCCACATGGTGAAAACTGACTGGAAGATAGTGAGATCACCCTGGAAGACCTCTGTGAAAACCAAATGCCAAAACCTTGCCTCAATTGCCCAAATCGATTTCCTCAGTGACCACTTTATCCCATTTTTTAACTGCCTCGGGAACTGTGAAAGTGCCAAAACTGCCTCCTAGGGTGCTAGCGCTGTCCATCTGAGCCCACCAGGCTCTCCGGGAGGGGGGATAAATGGTAATAACAAGTGGCTGGACCACCCCCTCCATCATCAGCGCCCTAGGTGAACTGGCCTCTCGGGGCCCCTGCTGCTCAGGCTGGGAAATCAGCCCCAAATCTGGTCAACAAGTGTAAAACTGCATCAATCACTGTCAGAAGTGCCCCGAACTGAAAGATGAGTGTCTCAATGGATCCAGAAGACCCAAATCCACTAGGAATGAGTACTCATACACCCTGGGTTACCCTAATGGGCCAGCTGTAGGGTCCACCATATATGGACAATGTATAATCTGCTGATCTGAAATAATAATAACCTGCTGAACTGGATCAAACATCATCTGTATCATATGTCCATCATATGATATCATCATCAAACATGTGGGACCATAAATCATCATCAATAATCATCCATACATGGTCCACATCATCACGGATCCCAAGAATATATAATCAAGGATAAATCACATCAGTAGATTAAGACAATGTTTCTCTAATCATTCCCACAGCTAAGCTCAAAGTATAAATTCCATTCAGTGGCATTAATAAAGTTAATACATTCCGTGGTTATATAAAATTACTTGCACCATAGTTCAAATGACAAACTCACTCATTGGACATGGTCAAACTGCTAGTGAAGGATGAAGGCTAGGAGCAAGGTTGGGCCAAGCGTTTGACTTGTCTAACTTAACTCAAAAATACTTTGGACTGGGAAAAGGGGGAAAGCTACAAACTCTGTGTTGGACAAAAGAACACGGGGAATGGCTGTGCCTCACAAATGGATAAGTTGTTTAGAGAGTGCTTATTCAACTTAGGCATCATGTCTACATCAAGTTGATCCAAGTTCATTAGGATCATTCAATTTATTTCCATGGCCTTTTTGGCCTACATAACCCTTCGGATTTCAGATGTGCTGAGAAGCACAACTAGTTGCAGCTTGCATCCAGGGCATGTTTTTTCATATATTCACAAGGTCAGCAATTGTTTAGATATAGCTTTTAAGAACCATTGCTTTTTTGGACCTTTCTTATACTCTTCGAGGAGTATTTTTTAGCTTTTCACTGCTCTTGCCCTTTTTGTTTCCATGGGCGAATTTTTTATTTTCCATAGGTAGAACATGAGCTTTCAGTTTTAGCCAACAACATCTCAAGTGACTAGGGGGAGTTCGAGCCAAGGCCTACAATCCAACTCACCAAAGGCAAGTTCTGTCACCAACTCAGAGCCGAGACACTGAATAAACAGGGATGCGGTCCAAACACAGAGGTAGAAAAATGGGGAAGTCCTCAGTATCAGAAAGTCAAATGAGACATGTCAGGGTTTAAAGTCAAACAGGAAGGTCATGTATGGATGGAGGCAAGTGAATATGGAGCCTACACTAGCAGACAACTGGTGTCGGGGAAAGACCATGTCTATGTAAGGTAAAATACCAGTAAGTTTTGTTAAATGACCTAAAAAGTGCAAGCAATTGTCCATTTTAAGATTTACAGTTCATTTTAAATAGTTTGCCACATCAGGAATAATATACCAAGCACATGCTATGATTATGACTAAATCAACAAGATAATAATCCACAGTCAGTGAGAACATATCCATAGATCATACAACATCATCATAATAATCATCATCATGCAACATCTGAAACACATCTGAAGTACATCTCTAGGCACTGAACTGAAACTGTAATGGGATAAGTGGTCACATCAGTCATCAAATCTGAACTCTCAAGGCTCAGCCTTGACACAAGGTCATAAAATCTGAATAATATACTGCTCTGATCATGAGTGATCCATAATATATAGCCATGCTCTGGAATAAAGGAAGCTCTGGAATGTGCAGATATCTGCTGTACAAGAATAGTAGCCCTGCTACTATGGTGTGATAACAAGAGATTTCAGAGAGTTTTCTCTGTGTGCTGGACATGTTGGGAGAGAGAGAGCCTCTATAGTTACAAGCACTGATTTGGATATGGAGATGGAGTATTCTTTGTTGACTGGCCATCAGATGGGTGCATCCACCACTAGCACTTGGTAGATTGACAGCGGAGCTTCGAGTCACATGACAGGTGCTCGAGAGATGTTCTCTGAGCTTTCACAGACAGGTACAGATGTGGGGGTTGTACTAGGAGATGACACCATTGTCAGAGCAGTTGGTCGTGGGACCATTAACTTTTAGAGGGAGTCTATGAGTCCTATGATTCTAAGGGATGTGTTGTTTGTCCCTAGGCTGAAAAAGAACTTGGTATCAGTTTCCACCATTGAGGATAGGGGTCTTGGGGTTTGTTTCTTGGATGGACGAGTGCAGGTATTCCCCAAGACTACATGACTATCTACCTCCATGGACATTGGGGTTAGATGTGGAAAGCTATACAAGCTCTTATTTCAGCCGCAACATGCTTTGGCACACAACAGTAACAGTGAGCTATGCGAGCTATGGCATAAGAGGATGGCCCACTTGCATCACCCAGCTTTGAGATTGTTGAGGAGTATGGTTACAGGTTTACCAGAGTTCAACACAGAGCAGAGTGATGTTTGCAGGGGGTGTGCTTTGGGAAAGTATAGCAAGACTGCTTTTCCCAACAGTGACAACAGATCAACAAGAGTACTTGATTTGATTCATACAGATATATTTGGTCCTATGTCATCAGTTTCCTTGACTGGATTTGAGTATTATATCTCTTTCATCGATGACTACTCCAGGAAGACCTGGATCTACTTCTTGAGGAGCAAGAAGTCACTCTTAGTATTGAGGATCTTCCAAGAGTTCTACGCTCTTGTGGAGAATCAGACAGGGAGGATTCGGGTCCTGAGATCGGACAATGGGGGTGAGTATACCTCCAATGAGTTCCATGAGTTTTGCAGACAGGAGGGCATACAAAGACAGTTGACAGTTCCATACACTCCTGAGCAGAATGGAGTAGCGGAAAGAAAGAACAGGGCTATTCTGGGAGTAGCGAGAGCTATGCTTCATGATCAGAGTCTTCCTTTCTTTCTTTGGGCAGAGGCATGCAGTACTGCAGTTTACCTGCAGAGCAGGAGTCCCCACCATGCCTTGGGGTGTTAGGAACCCATGTCTTTACTTTGTTAGTATATTGTTGTTGGACGCATATGCTTTGTAAGTCGTCCCGTAGTATTTGTTGATCAATAGTTTGTGTTATTGTTGTTGGCACATATGCTTTGTAAGTCGCCCGTAGTATTGTTGATCCATAGTTTGTAGTGGCCCATGGTTTTGACCCATAGTATTGGCGCCTAGACTTAGTATATAAGTGTGTGTTGAGACCTATGAAGACACCATGAAGTTATTTGTATTGAGCTTGCTCAAAGGAGGTTGCCCCCTCGAAGTGGCCTGTGATCAATATAAAAGTGATTCTTAGTTCTGTCATTTCTGCTATTTTGCATATTCTTATTAATTAATTGTTGTAGGTGCTTCACATCTGGTATCAGAGCACTTTCTTGGGCTCACTAGGTGAAATTTCTGCCAAATTTTTTTTCGCATTTGTTGCAGGTTCGGATTTGGGAATAATCCCTATCCGCTTAACTGTGGGAAGTACTTGGGCATAAGCCCTAAAACTCATTGTGAGGAGTACCACAGGAACTCCGAAGTAGTTGGCCCATTGAGAGGACCTGCCAGCGAAAAGGGCAACGACCCCTACCTGATTGACTAGTTCCCACCCGTGAGGTAAACCAAGAGCTGTCGTTTGTGGCAAAGCGGTTATCAATTTTACCTGATCCGTGGAGTGAGGGGTACTGCCCTAATACGCAAGCCGTCAGACAGCATTGGTGGCCGAGTGAAACCCCTGAACTGTTAGGAAGCCGCACATACCTGGGGTCCATATCTATTTTCAGCTGAACTGTTGTCGATCACTGCTACGCTGTTTCAGATCCAGCTGTTCAGATCCATTCTGAAAGCCGTTCCAGATCCAGCCGTTTTCAATCCATTCGGCGCCGTTTCAGATCCCTCTGTTTCCGCTCACTTCCGGGTCGTTGCAGATCTATCTGTTTCAGATCCCTTCCGAGCCGTAGCCGCTCCAGTCTGAGAAAAAAAAAAAAGTATAAAATTCAGTTTTTTCTCCATATCTCCCTTGTTTTCACTCTGTTTCCCTTGAAATTTTCGGGGAACCCCTGTCATCCCATTCTGCATATTTCATTCCTAGGACCCTATCCCCAATTCCACTTCCCAAAGCCCAAAATCCCACATTTGTTTACTTTTAGCGTTTGCCATAACTTTCTCAGATTTCACCCAATCACCTTCAAATTTTACCACAGAGTTCTTTTCTGAATTCTGCTTCTTTGTCCCCCTTTGCCAAATTTTCCCATTCTTTCACCCCGCTTCCGAAATCCTCATTTTTTTGCTTCCCTGTCTATTCGACAGTGTCCAAAACCTAGTCAAACCCCAATTACCCTTCAGATTTTTTCTCAAATCCAGATTTTCCTTTACTGGAGCAGTTTCTGCTTTTGTTTTTCTACCCAGTCAACCAAAAAAAAAAAAAAAAAAAACTCCTGGTTATGGTTGTCATCTGCGCAGGAGCAAAAACTATGGAAGAAGCACTTGTAGCCATCCAAGCCAAACTCCAGGTTCTGGATGAAAAATTTCTTGGCCTCCATCTTGAACATTCAGCTATGAATAATAAACGACAGTCCGAGTCTTCATCAGACAATGGGTTCTCTTCTTCCAGCAATTTCCGTGGTCCGAAGCTTGATTTTCCTCGCTTCAATGGTACTGATCCAACTGGATGGATCTATCGTGCAGAACAGTATTTCAGTCTGCGTAATACTTTTGATGTCAACAAAGTTTCGCTTGCTTCCTTTCATTTGGAACAGGAAGTTCTTCAATGGTACCGTTGGTACATCAAGGTTCATGAAGAGCCAAAATGGCCAGACTTTTGCCATCTCCTTTTGCAACGATTTGGTCATAGTGCTTTTGATGACTTCACAGGAGCCCTCACTAAACTTCACCAAATTGGCACTGTGAGAGAGTATCAAACCGAATTTGAGAAACTAGCCAACCACACTGAAGGATTGTCTGATGACTTTTACCGGAGTTGTTTTATCAGTGGTCTAAAGGATGCCATCCGCTCTGAGGTCAAAATGTTCTGTCCCAACACAATGATGGAAGCCCTAGGGTTGGCTAAGTTGGCAGAAGACAAGATTGCAGCCCAACAACGCTCCAAGCCCACTTTTGTTCCCTTCCGAAATATGGGTTCTCAACGACCACCCATACCGCAGGCTCCTCGACCAATTCCTATCAAGCGTTTGTCTGAAACAGAGATGCAAGCACGCTGAGAAAAGAGACTTTGCTATAATTGTGATGAGAAATTCACTTGGGGACATAGATGTGTTCAGCAAAAGCTCTATCTCTTGGATGTGGATTCTCCGCCTGCCTCTGAAATTGGTGACGAAGATCCAGAAACAATAGATGCTCAGGTCAACATTCAGGAACCGCCTATTGACCCTCTGTCTCAGGATGATCAGCCAGAGATACCTCTCCATGCTTTAGCTGGAATCACCACCCCCAAGCAATGCGGGTCAGGGGTTACTTCAAGAAGCTTCCTCTTACAATACTCATTGATTCTGGTAGCACTCATAATTTCATTGACCTTTGGATCGCTTAATAAGCTGATTGTTTTATCCATCCTTGCTCCAACTTTGAAGTCATGGTTGCCAATGGGGGCACCTTACCTTGCAAAGGGAAGTGTCGAAATGTGCGTATCTCTATGGGAGATTATACCTTGCGCTCTGACATGTTTGCCTTGACCTTAGGCGGATGTGATGTGGTTTTGGGCGCTCAATGGCTACGCACACTTGGCCCTATCTTATGGGATTTTGCTAAACTTTGGATGCAGTTTTCCCTCAATGGACAAAAACACACATTGACAGGATTACAACCAGGGTCTCTCAGCATCATCAGTTCACATCGCATGGAAAAACTCATCAAGAAGAATTCACATGGTGTCATCGCTCAGATCCATTCCATTCAGATGCAACCATAAACGGTCTCCACTACTCCTTTGGATCTACAACACATTTTGGATCGATATACAGGTGTCTTTGCTGAACCAGTGGGATTGCCACCTTCAAGGCCAGAAGACCATCGTATTCAGCTCCTTCCTGGCAGCGTTCCTCCCAACATCAGGCCTTATCGCTACCCATTTCACCAAAAAACGGAGATTGAAATGCTCGTTCGGGACTTATTGAAGCAAGGTATTATTCGCACAAGCACTAGTTCCTTTTCTTCTCCAGTTCTTCTTGTCTGCAAAAAAGTTGGGTCATGGCGCCTCTGCATTGACTTCCGAGCACTTAATCACCTCACCATCAAGGATAAGTTTCCAATTCCTGTTGTTGATGAGCTTCTTGATGAGCTTCATGGTGCTCAATTTTTCTCCAAGTTGGATCTTCGTTCTAGGTATCATCAAATTCGGGTTCATGAGGATGATATCCCTAAAACAACTTTCCGCACACATGATGGCCATTATGAGTTTTTGGTCATGCCCTTTGGCCTCACTAATGCTCCTTCCACATTCTAGGCCTTAATGAATAAAATATTTCGGCCCTACTTGCGGAAATTCATTCTGGTATTCTTTGATGATATCCTCATCTACAGTAAAACATGGGATGAACATCTCCAGCATCTGGATCTTGTCATGCAACTTTTCTCTGACCATCATCTCCACGCCAAGCAGTCTAAATGTGTTTTTGGACAGAAGCAAGTTGAGTATTTCGAGCACATTATCTCAACACAAGGGGTTCGGGTGGATCCTGCCAAAATCGATGCCATGAACAATTGGCCGCATCCTCAGACACTCAAGAGCCTTCGTGGGTTTTTGGGGTTGACTGGCTACTACCGCAAGTTTGTCAAGGATTATGGGAAGATTGCAGCTCCATTAACTACTCTATTGAAAAATGATGCTTTTACATGGACACATGCTGCTCAGTGTGCATTTGACAAACTAAAACAAGCTATGTGTACTACACCTGTTCTAGCTATGCTCTATTTTTCCAAGCCCTTCACTATTGAGAGTGATGCTTGCGGCAATGTACTTGGTGCTGTTCTCCTTCAAGATGAACACCCCATTGCGTTCACCAGCAAAGCCCTTTCAGGTAAGAATTTAGCTGCCTCTACATATGAGAAGGAAATGATGGCTATTTTGCATGCAGTACAGAAGTGGCGACCATAGCTATTAGGGAATCATTTCTGCATCAAGACTGATCACCAGAGTCTGAAATATTTCTTGGAACAGCGTGTCTCCTCCCCAGCACAACATAAATGGGTTAGCAAACTCATGGGTTATGACTATGAGATCAATTACAAGAAGGGTAAAGACAATATTGTGGCAGATGCTCTTTCTCGCACATTTGATGCCCAAGGTTCTCTTTCAGCTATTTCTATGCCTGTTCCAAATTGGTTGCAATCTGTTCAACAGGGTTATGTCAATGACTCTTCCTTATCTCAAATCATCCAACGCTTGACCAACAACCCTTCTGCTGTACCACATTACTCTTGGCATGGTGCTTCTCTGAGATACAAGGGTCGTTTGGTGCTTCCCCAGAGCACAAATCTTCAACAGGCTGTCTTCTATGAACTCCATGCTTCTCCATTGGCAGGGCACTCTGGGTTCCTCAAAACGTATGAACGGGCACGGCGTAACTTCTTTTGGCAGGGCATGAAAAGGACAATTCAACAGATGGTGGCTGAATGTGATACCTGCCAGCACAATAAGGGTGAAACAACACTCCTTCTAGGATTGCTCGAACCCTTGCCCATACCTACACAGATTTGGACAGATATTTCTATAGATTTCATTGAAGGGCTCCCTAAATCTGGCGGGAAGACAGTGATTCTCGTTGTGGTTGATCACCTCTCCAAATATAGTCATTTTTGTGCTCTCAGCCATCCCTATACAGCCTCCTCAGTCGCTCAAATTTTCCTGAACTAGAACTTTCGTCTTCATGGCATCCCTTCTTCCATTTTCTCGGATCGTGATGCGACTTTCACTAGTCATTTTTGGACAGAACTATTTCGCCACACTGGCACCAAACTGAAGATGAGTTCAGGGTATCACCCAAAAACAGATGGTCAGACTAAAATTATCAATAAATGCTTGGAAACTTATCTTCGTTGCTTCACCTCTGAACAACAACATTAGTGGGCAAAGTGGCTCCCTCTCGCTGAATGGTGGTACAATACCTTTTACCACACTGCCTCTAAAATGACTCCATATGAAGCAGTCTATGGTCAGGCACCTCCAGTTTTCTTCCATACACCCCCAACAGTTCACCAGTTCAGGAAGTTGACACGGTCCTCCGAAACAACGATCAGATTCTTCGCATTTTGCGGGACAATTTTCACATGGCAAGAAATCGCATGAAGCAACAAGCTGATCAACACCGTTCTAAGTGCACTTTTCAAGTAGGCGATATGGTTTTTCTTCGTCTCCAACCGTACAAGCAATCCTCCCTGAAACTCAAAGGGCGTCATAAGCTTGCTCCAAAGTTCTATGGGCCATATCAGATTCTTCAGAAGATTGGGTCCGTTGCTTATAAATTGGAACTTCCTCCTTTTTCCCGCATTCATCCAGTATTTCATGTCTCTTGTCTAAAGAAAGTTCTTGGCACCAACATCAGTGGTCAAACTATTTTACCTGAACTGGATAATGAAGGAGCCATCCTTTTGGAGCCGGAGGCCATCCTCAATCGGCGCACTCGTCAGCTTCGCTCTTGCTCTATCACAGAGGTCTTAATTCAGTGGCACGGCATGCAACCAGAGGATGCTACATGGGAACCACTCCTTCAGATTCAACAACAATTTCCACATCTAAAGCTTTGAGGACAAAGCTTTTTTTAAGGGGGAGGGGATGTTAGGAACCTGTGTTTTTACTTTGTTAGTATATTGTTGTTGGACGCATATGCTTCGTAAGTCGTCCCGCAGTATTTGTTGATCAATAGTTTGTGTTATTGTTGTTGGCGCATATGCTTTATAAGTCACCCGTAGTATTGTTGATCCATAGTTTGTAGTGGCCCATGGTTTTGACCCATAGTATTGGCACCTAAACTTAGTATATAAGTGTGTGTTGAGACCTATGAAGACACCGTGAAGTTATTTGTATTGAGCTTGCTCAAAGGAGGTTGCCCCCTCGAAGTGGCCTGTGATTAATATAAATGTGATTCTGAGTTCTGTCATTTCTGCTCTTTCGCATATTCTTATTAATTAATTGTTGTAGGTGCTTCACATGGAGAGGAAGACTCCTGAGGAGATGTTCACAGGCAAGAAGCCTGAGGTTGGCCATTTTCGTATATTTGGTTGCTTGACTTACTCTTCTGTCCCTTTTGAGAAGAGGACAAAGTTTGATCCCACTGCAGAGAGAGGCATTTTTGTGGGCTATAATGAGACTTCGAAGGCTTACTGCATTTATCTTCCTTGCCAGAAGAAGGTTGTTGTGAGGCGGGAAGTGAGATTTGAGGAGGAAGGAGCCTTCAGGAAGTCTAGAGAGTTGGAGCATGGGGAGCCACCGACTTCCACACCTCAGGTGACACAGGCATTTTCAGTACAAATCACAGGTCCATAGGTTTCCGGACTGACTGGGTCACAGGTTACAGGCACAGGTTCTACAGGTTCAGTGGTTCAGTCAGCAGGTATTCCAGGGACAGGTTCTGGTTCTCAGGTTACAGGTTCATCAGTGACTAGTTCACGGGCTACTGGTCCACAGGTTGCTGGACCATCTGCTTCTGGTAGTTCTTCAGATGAGGAGAGACCAGTTTGGGAGGAGCCTTCAAGGAAGAGGAAGCCTAAATGGCTTCGTTATACCTTGGAGGAAGCAAAGGCATTTGGTAGGCCCTAGGAGGAGGTCAGGATAGTAGTGACACCAGATAGATTGGGCATGGCTCTAGTTGCGAGTCTTTGTGATTTAGAGCCTTCCACATTTGAGGAGGCCTCTCAGCATCAGGTTTGGAGAGATGCCATGATGGAAGAGTACCATTCCATCATGAAGAATGATGCATGGGAGATAGTACTGAGACCAGAGGGGAAGTCTGTTGTGACTTCCGAGTGGAACTACAAGGTGAAGCATGCTGCAGATGGCAATGTGGAGAAGTACAAGGCTCGTTTTGTGGCACGAGGGTTTCACAGATAGAGGGAGTTGATTATGATGAGACCTTTGCGCCAGTTGCTCATTATTCTTCCATCAGAGTAGTGATTTCTATAGCAGCAGAGATGGGTTGGAAGATCCACCAGATGGATGTGAAGACCGCATTTCTCAATGCTCTTCTGCAGGAGGAGGTTTACTTAGAGCAACCACAGGGCTTTGAGATTCATGGGAGAGATTCTCATGTGTGCAGGCTGAGGAAAGCCTTGTATGGACTGAAGCAAGCTCCTAGAGCTTGGTACTCCAGGATTGATGCGTATTTGACATCGATGGGTTTTCAGAAGAGTGAGGCTGATCCCAACCTTTACTACATTGTGGTTGGTGGAGATCCTCTCATTCTTTTGTTATATGTTGATGATTTGTTTATCACTGGGGAGGAGCATCTCATTGCACATTGCAAGAGAGACCTTGCTACAGAGTATGAGATGACAGACATTGTGTTGATGCACTATTATCTGGGATGGAGGTTTGGCAGGGGCTTGGTCATATTTTCCTGGGACAGGGAAAGTATGCAGTAGATACTCTGAGGAGATTTCGGATGAAGGATTGCAGGCCGATGTCCACACCTATGATCACCAACTGGAGGAAGCTTCACGCTTCTGAGGGTAAGTTGGTGGATCCTACACTATACCGTCAACTCATTGGGTCATTGATGTATCTAGTCAACACCAGGCCAAACTTATGCTTTGCGGTGAACACTCTTAGTCAGTTCATGGTGGAGCCTAGGAGTGTGCATTGGGTAGCCGTGAAACATGTGTTGAGATACCTTGTAGGGACAGTGGACTATGGTTTGGACTACATGGGTTCGGGTGGAGTCAGTTTGGTTGGTTTCACAGATTCAGACTGGGCAAGCAGTGTGATGGATCGGAAGAGCACTTCCGGTTGTTGTTTCAGTTTGGGCTCGGCAGCAATGTCGTGTTTCAGTCGGAAGCAAAAGTTTTGTTGCTTTGAGTTTTGCTGAGGCTGAGTATATGGTAGCCAGTCAGGCTACTTGCGAGGTATGGTGGCTTCGTAAGTTGTTCGTTGATTTATTTGATCAGGAGCTGAGACCTACGATGATTTACTGTGACAATCAGAGTTGCATCCAGCTCTCTGAGAATCTAGTTTTCCATGACAGGTCTAAGCACATAGAGATCAGATACCACTTCATCCGAGATTATGTTCAGAGAGGAGCTGTGGAGTTACAGTACATTTCCACTGATGAGCAGGTAGCAGATATTCTGACGAAATCTTTGGGGAGGGGCAAGTTTGTCTTCTTTAGAGACAAGTTGGGAGTGGTGCAGAACACCTTCCTTGGTAAGAGGGAGTGTTGATTTTTGTACCTAGGAAAGTGTTCCCCTAGTGACTTTTTGCCTAAGTCACTTAAAAGGGGGAAATAAAGTCACCCTTGCATTAAATGACTTGAGATGAACATTTAATTAGACTTTAGAAAGTAAATTCACTTTTTGGAAAAATTTAAGTGATGTGAGTGAAATTATTTTTAAATGAGATTTAAGGAGCATTTAATCTCATCCACTCATCCAACTCAATCTCCACCGTTGGATTAGAAGACCACTCACTTAACCTAGGGTTTTCACCAAAAAGGCAAGAGGAGGCAAAAGAGAAATTTTTTCTTGTGAAGAGAGTGAAGAGAAGAGAGTTGAGAAGAGGAGCATGAATTTCGAGGAGGTTGCTGGAGTAGTTTTGGAGCAGCACGAAAATCGAGGCACCATTTATTGTTTTCAGCATAGAAACCAAGGCACCGTACAACATGAGATTGGCATGGTTTTTGAGGCACCAAACAACTGAGTATTGACATGGTTTTCGAGGGTCGTACAACAACAATAAATGTTGTACCATACAACATTGTTTTCGAGGCAGATTTTTTGGGCGTGATTCCCAAGGTTGTGGCACAGTTTTCAATGTCCATACAACGACATTAATTGCTGCTAATCTGTATTGTTTTCTGGGTGTGTTTTCCAAGGAGATTGGCACAGAAATCGAGCGTTGAGTTTGACTGATTTTTGGCATGAATTTTGAGAAGAATAAATGCACAAAAATTGAGGCAGCTTGGCACAGAAATTGAGGTAGCTTTCTGGGTGATTTTGGTTGGTTGAGAGAAGTACATTTTCACTGCAAATATTTCTGTACTGAAGATTACTGAAGAAATAATAAAATCTCTCTCTCTGACTGGTTTTCCCCTTGTGGGTTTTTCCAGGGCTATTGACCAAAAATTTCCGAGTCTGAAATTTTTATGATGTGATTAAATATTTAATTTTTTGCCTGTTAAATGTGAGTTTCAAAAGTGTTTTAATAGTCTGAAAAATGTTGTGAAATTTCCAGCCTACATGAAAACTGGGTTGGGCATTAAACTATGATACATTGACATTGAAATCGGGTGGGTTGAAATTCTCAGAAAACTTAAACTACATGAGCACTTGATTTGATTCATTATGACCTCCGTGGTCCGATGTCCACTACATCCTTGAAAGGCTACAAGTACTATGTATCCTTCATTGATGACTACTCTAGGAAGACTTGGATCGATTTTTTAAAGAGTAAAGAATCAAAAGAAGTATTGCAGAAGTTTCAAGAGTTCAAGGCTCTTGTGGAAAATCAGACAGAAAGAAAGATCAAGATCTTCAGATCTGATAATGGAGGTGAGTATACCTCCAAAGAGTTCAATGCATTTTGCATCAAGGAAGGCATCAAGAGGCAGTTGACTGTGCCCTTCACACCTCAACATAATGGGGTTGTTGAGAGGAAAAACATGGCTATTGTTGGGGCTGCTAGATCTATGTTGCATGACCATGGTTTGCCATTTTTTCTTTGGGCTGAGGCATGTAACACTGCAGCTTATATACAAAACAGGAGTCCTCATAAAGTTTTTGGGGACAAAACTCTAGAAGAGGCTTTATCTGGAAAGAAACCAGAAGTTGGGCATTTCAGGATTTTTGGATGCCTTACCTACTCGCATGTTCCTGTTATCACATATATAGTACTCGGGCCACCATACATTATTTTTCTGATTCCAGTACACTATTCGGCCAGTTCCCTTGCATTGAGATGCTGAGATGAGCATCTATTATGGATCACTATCAGATTTTGGACAGCAGTTGTATTCCCGATGCCATGATTGAGTCTCAGGACACTCAGAGAGATGACCGATGTAGCTATTTAGCCATTTGTACAGAGCAGTCAATAGTGCCCAGAGTTACAACAGCAGTTTCAGAGGACAGATGATGATCTTTCAGGTATATGACTCAACAGGTATATTATGGTGTTTTGGTGATTTTGCTTTTATTTCCATTTTCTTAGCATGTCTTAGCATTTAGTATCATGATCTAGCGATCATATAGATATGTGGACCTGGTTGTACTTATATATATATCATATTTGTCCTTACTCAGACTTAGAAGTTCTTGGCATATACTCATTGGTTTTACCCTTTCGAGGGAGAATAGAGGTGATCATTCCCGCCATAATTTGGCTTGCTAGTGTCGGTTTCATTACTCACTATCTTCATCCATCCATGACTTACCCAGTTTGTTCATTACATTGACTTATTACTTGACTAGTGGCATGGAGGACCTTCCCCCGCTGTAGCCTCTATATTGGATAAGCTTCCCTGTTTATTGTGTCTCAGCTATGAGTTGGTGACAAAACTTGCCTATGGTGAGTTGGTGTTCCTTGTGAATTCCCCCTAGTCGCTAAAGATGTTGTTGGCTAAACCTGAAACTTTTAGTGCTGCCTTGAATACAAAATATAGAAATGAAATGTTATATCTTGTATGAAAAGAAAGCCAAATGAAAATATCAAATGCTATATCTATTGTGAAATGTAAATACCTAGGTAAACAAGTTGTCTGTGACACACCTAGAAGTGCTCAAGTAAACAAGTGCCTTAAAAACACACCTGCAACAAAAAAGCCTAAATTAAATGTAAATCTATGCAATGTGTTTATAAACACACATATATCAAAGGCTATGGAAACTCTAGGGCCAAAAAGCAATGGAACTTAAACTCCATATCAAAAAGATTGCTGGCCTTATTTGTATTATGGATTGTGCGCATCAGTGTAAGGTGAATAAACACTCTTTGAACAACTTATCCATTTGTGAGACACTGCCATTCCCTGCTTTGTTGCTTGTCCACTATATGCTATGGTGTGTATTCCCTTTTCCATTTCCCAAGTGTCACAGTGTTAAGTCAGTAAGTCATCCTTTAACCTAGCCATGTTATTTTAGGCCTTCACCCTTCACTAGCAAACTGATCACAACTATGAAGTGATTATGACCTTGAAAGTCTTGTCTGAGTAATAGATAATAATTAATGACATATTATATTTGGATTTAGATTGCCAGTAATGATTGCTACTTGTTATAATTGCTATGTGAATGGATTGTAAAGCATGTTTTAACCTTTGACACCTTGCAGCAACTTGATGACAGTTTGAGTCATATTTTGGTCATGTTGACTTGGTCAAACCTCAGTTTGACCAAAAGTGAACCACAGGACATGAGGTGGAAGACCTCAGATGTTACAGATAGATGATATATGGTCTAGTACAGGTCACCATGGTGGGCTTATGCAGTGGTTTCAGGATTATGATGATGATTTGTGCTTTTCAACACTTTTACAGATTATTATTATTTGGTCTGCCGGATATGATGAGTATTTATTTTGGACCATGCAGAGGTTTATATGGTGTATGAGTACACATCTTCAATGGATTTGGACCCTCTGAGTCCACTGAGACAGTCTGTTTTCAGTTTTGGGCAGTTACAGTGATGATTGAGCCTCAATTGGCTATCCTAGTGCAGTATTGGCTTGTCGGAGGCCCTGGCAGGGCAGAGCAGAGATATGATTGGTTCACTTAGAGCGCTATTTTTGGAGGGGTTGGTCCAACCACTTGTTATTACCATATTACCCCCCTCCCAGACAGTTTGGTGATTTTTATTGTTGAAGCCAGGCACTCAGGTGGCAGTTTGGGCAGTTTCACACTTCCCAAGGCAGTCTAGAAATAGTAAAAATGGCTACAAAGGAATTCAATTTGGGCTACTGAGGCAATGTTATGGCATGGGATGATTAGTGATGATGAGTGGGATGTATTCCACACCTTCTCTAGTAGTTTTAGCTTTATCGGGACCCACATCCATCACTTATGGCACTTTCTGATGATTTTTGGAGCCTCCCAAGGCTCACGATTTGTCCATAGAGGCACGATTTGGTACTTTGATGATTATTTTATTGATATTGTGCTATGTGGATTGACCAAGGGTGTCTAAAATTACCCCTTGGATCCACCATAAGTTAGATCTATTATTTTGTCATCATGATTTGGTGGAATCCCCTCTTCTAGGGTGAGTTTATCCACTTATTGTTATATTTTATTATTGATCCATGTATTGTATTGTTGAGCTCATCTCAACCATTGATTAGATCTTTTGATCTTTTAATCTTAGCCACTCATTCAAAAAGTGGTTAGGATTGTGGCCTCTCTCCAATCTATTTAAAGGAGAGAGCTTCTCATTGTAAAAGGGACTTTTGGCTCCGGATTATTGGAATAGAGAATTATTATTGCATCCATCTGTTGTGTTGTGGTGAATGCTTTTGGAGTTCGTTCGTTGATTCTTCCTTTGCATTGGGTTCTTGGAGATTTTGTCTTGCTATATTTTTGTACCACGTTTTTGCATCTACAGGTGGAGGCTGAATTCATTTGAGGAGGACGTATTGGTAGGGGAGGACCCTCCCTACTTCTTCCTTGGGTTTCTTCGTTGGTAACAGGGAGTATTACTGTCCCAGGACCTTCTATTTCATGTTATCATTGCATTTCGCTTGTATTTCCTCCATACTTGATCTAACTGATTGAATCGATTTTCCTTGGTTTGACAGGTAGAGGAGGTCGCACTTGTGGGCTAGGGCATCATTTCGGCAAGCAAATTCAACAATTTCTCATTTGATCTCTGCGGGAATCTTCCTCAACAACAAGGCATCTCATTCCATCACTCAGGTATGATCTCAAGGTAATTTCTCTTTCCATGATCTATCCTTTTGTCTAAATACTTCAAACCCTCATAATTTCAAAACCCTCATTTTACATTTTCTCAAATCTAGAAAAATCCACTTGGCTTTTGGGTGTAAAATTTAAAACCCACCTCTATAGCATCCACGGCGATTCGGATCTATAGTTTGGTGTGGATTGGCCATCATTTGACCCATTTCCCAAGGCAAAGAAGCTTCTCCAAGGGAGGTCGTACTTCATGGGAGAGGTGAGTTTGCTAGGATCTAACACCTGGGTAGGTGATATCCCACTTGATCCTTCATCTACACATTCAATAACCTACCCCCAGTGTGTCACTTTAGTGATTTTCACCTTGTGGGCCCCATTCCTCATTTTGAGGGTTGAGCCCCACTTGGGTCACTTTGTGGCACATTTCAATCTCAGATCTACTGAGATCTAGCCATTGGATTATCCTAAGCTTTTAGATCCACCTACCTCAATACCTCAACATTCCAGATCTACAATTTGGTGGACATCCGACTCCATTTGGCCCATTTCCCAAGGCACTGATATTTCTCCAAGCCCATTCGACTTTCCTGGATTGTTGGGTTGGCTTGTGGTGTGATCCTTGTTTTGGATACTTGAATCCCTTGACATTGTCATATCAATCAAGTAAGCTCACTTTTGGTACTGGTTAGCCCCAATTCAGTCCTTAACTACCCTGCATTGGACACGGTTCCCAAGGCAGTGGATTTTCTCACAATTGACTAGTACCCTGATTCTGGATCTTATTCTAAACCTCGTAAGTCACTTGCATAAACATGTTGGATCAAATCTACATTGTCTAAACCCCTTGATCCAACCTATTACTCACCTTGTGACTTCATTCATAGATCTAGAGTTTACCTTACACCTTATGTACTTCATCATCATTTGATTTGATCTGGTGTCTTGGTTTGATCTCTCCTGTCGGGAGTAGATTTGGGTCTCCCCCTTTGTTGTCTTGGGCTAGATAACATAAAGTGAAGATTGTCTCGATTGGCGTGACAACCATCCATTGGGAGTCGAGGCTATCTTGGTTGCACCTATTTGGTTACCCATCCCTTCTTCCATCCATCTTGGATCCATCTCTAGGGGCACCTACAAGTTTGGTGATAACAGTTCCTTCAGAGAAAAGGACAAAGTTGGAACCTACAGCCGAGAGGGGAATTCTTGTTGGATATGACGAGACTTCGAAAGCCTATCGCATTTACATTCCTGCTCTCAAAAAGACTGTTGTGAGGTGGGATGTGAAATTCGAGGAGGATCAGGCTTTCCGAAAGTCATGTGAGTCAGAAAAGGGAAAACAACAGATTGCTACACCTCTGCATGACACAGGTCAGAGTACTATTCCACAGAAAACATCGTCCCAAGTATCTGGAGTGACAGATTCCCAGATTACAGGTTCCACAGGCACAGGATCTCAGGTTGGTGATAAACCAGGATCGGGGTCCCAGATTACAAGTTCTCGGGCTACAGGATTGATGACTGCTGGTACCTCTACTGGAGGTACTCATTCTCATACAGGCGATTGGGACGAGGATGAGGAATTCTCCTCACAGGATGTCACTTCAGGAAAGAGGAAGCCCAAGTGGCTTCAAGATACCTTGAAGGAAGCCCAAGCAGTGGGAACTCCTAAGAAGAATGTAAGAGGGAGGAAGGCACCTCAGAGATTCTGCAGTTACTTAGCTTTGGTAAGCAGTAGCAGTGCGTCAGAGCCATCCTCATATGAGCAAGCAACAGGTGAGCAAGCCTGGAGAGATGCCATGTTGGAAGAGTATGCTTCCATCATGAAGAATGATGTTTGGGAAGTTGTGCCCAGACTAGAGGGAAAGTCAATAGTCACCTCGAGATGGCTCTGTAAGATTAAATATGCTGCAGATGGAAACATTGAGAAATACAAAGCCATATTTGTGGCTAGAGGGTTCTCACAGATAGAGGGAGTTGACTATGATGAGACATTCGCTCCGGTGGCCAGATATTCTTCCATTAGGACTGTGATCTCCGTAGCAACGGAGATGGGATGGAAGATTCACTAGATGGATGTCGAGACATCTTTTCTCAATGGACTCATAGAGGAGGAGTTGTACATTGAGCAACCAGAGGGCTTCAAGATACTTGAGAGAGTCTCATTTATGTAGACTAAAGAAAGCTCTATACGGCTTGAAGCAAGCACCTAGAGCTTGGTATTCTAGGATATATACCTACTTGCAATAGCTAGGTTTTTAGAAGAGCGAAGCTGATCCCAATCTCTACTTCATCGTAGTAAATGGGGATCTTCTTATTCTTGTGTTATATGCAATGTTTTAAAAATCGGAATCGGTCAAGGGTCAACTCGGAATCGGTAATGAATCGGTCATAAATCGGTCGATTTGAATTTAATGAATCGGTTTGCTTAAAAATACATAAAATATTTATTTTTTTAAAGAAAAACAACATTTTCAAGATTCTAATTCAAGATTCCATAGCATTAGAAACAAAATATCCAATCTCTGCTCATGTTGCACAGTGCAATTGCACTCCACTCCAACACTCCACAGTTGATCTTCATCAAAGAGAAAAGGTATTCCAAGGTGAGCTAGTCATGGTTCATTTGCTTAGACAGGTATCCCGATGTTACTATAAGTTAAAGCCAAAGAAGATTGGTCATTATAAGATATTAAAAAGGATAAATGAAAATGCACATAATATTATAAAGACAGGTATCCCAATGTTCCTATAAACCAAAAAAGATTATTGGTGATTGTAAGATATTAAAAAGGATAAACGAAAATGCATATATGATAAACTTATTTGAAGATTGATCATTGTAAGATATTAAAAAGATAAATGAAAATGCATATATGATAAACTTCATCATGTTATGATATATTAAAAAGGTTTAATGATAAACTTATTTGAAGACTTGGATATTAGTCCCATTTTTAATGTAGCAAATCTATAAATATTTACTTTTACTTTGCGAAGAAATGAGACCAAATTGAATGAGTTGTAAACACCATGACTGTTATTGCAGTATCCCTGAAATATAAAATTTATTTTATGAAATGAAAGGGACATCAGAATCAAACAACACTTTGATCACTAAAATCCAGTGGATTAATAATAATACAATAATTTTGATGTACGTAGTGGATTAATAATAATACAATAACTTTGATGTACCTAGTGACTTTGAATTAAGACACTCAGATTTTTTTAACAAGGAGATAATAATGTATTTAAGTGCATTACGGGTCACATGGAAGACTCAAAAACCAAATCAATCTGCAAATGGCACTTGGCGTGTCCAGAATCTGAGTTAATTTCAGAGTCAAGTTAAAAAGGGGATGTTTTTACGAAAATCGGTTTGGAGGACTGATTTTTTACGAAAACCGGTTTGGAGGACCGATTTTTTACATAAACCGGTTTGGGTGACCGATTTTTTACATAAACCGGTTTGGAGGACCGATTTTTTACTCCCGAAACGGTTTGGAGGCCGGTTTGAACCGGGCGAGCCTTAAATCGGCGAATTGGCCAATTCCGATTCCGATTTTTCTGATTTTTAAAACTATGGTTATATGTAGATGACCTATTCATTATATGTAGAAATTTGAGAAAATAGCAAGTTCTCTTTATGACATTTTATCAACACTTTAGAATGCATCTCTAAGTTTAATATTTTTCTGAGTTATGATTTATTGTCCAATAAATCTTTTGATAACTGAAATATAAACACTTATACATTCATTCAATGACCTAGCTGAAGAACTCAAGACATAAGCATACACATTAAAAACTTATAAATTTTTAGGGGCAATGCCCAGGGCAAAACCCTCACACTTCATGAGAGAAAATCCAGAGAGAGATTTTATTAAAGAGCAGCAATTAATTACAGCAGAGACATTTATGGAATCTGAAATACATTGGAAAATGTGCCAGAAAACAGAAATAAATACCAACAATAAATGCAGCGGTACGACCTCTTCCTCACCAACTTGCCTCGAAATCTGTGCCAATGAAAGCCCTCGATTTCTGTACAATCTTTCTCAGCAAAAATAGCATAAAACTGCCTCGAAATGTGTGCCAAAAATAGGTCTCGATTTCTGTGCAAATTAATGTGGCTGTACCAGACTGTATAGCCTGCTGTATGGATCCGTACAGTATGGATTTCCTCGATTTTTGTGCAGAAAAGTGTTCTTCTCCTCGGTATTCGTGCCCAATAAAAATTCAGTCTCCTTCTTGCTACAATTAATGCTCTCTCTCCAAATGGGTTTGCTCTCCTTTGAAACCCTAGATCTCTCTCTCCTTTTCTCTCTTTTGTCTTTCTCTCTTGTGTTTTGGCTCTTCTCCCAAGATGCATTAAATAGCTGACTTTACCCTCCCTAAACCCTAACTAATTCAAACTACTTTTTGAATGGCTGAGATCACTTATGATCTAAGGGTTTACATTAATTGCACATTAAATGTCCTTTTTAATCATTTAATGCACAACTACATTTAATAAAGTCACTTAACTTTTAAAACATAAAGTCACTTTTTCTTTTATATTTCAAAAGTACATTACTTAGGAAAGACAACTTGTCCCCACCATGATAAACACAAAAACATGATGGGACCTAACTCATTACAATATTTCAACACTCCCTCTTAATGAGGGAGGTCCCAACGCAATCATCTTGACCACTGTCAAGAGCTTCAACTAACCCTGGAAGCTGATGTCGGAACACAACTTGAAATTTTGGATCATGCTCATCTTCTCTGTGCTAGTTGAGTCTTCCACTAGTGCAGCTCTCCTCATCTGAAAGTACCATTGATGCATCTGCTTCATTCTCAGACTCTGACTCGGATAGCCACCCACCTGAACCTGGAAGCATCACCTCTCCATGTAGAAATTAGAGTTTGTCTTTTCTATTCCCAAGTAGAATAGCGTTGTCAGAGTTTTCGGTCCGGTAGAGGAACACATTTCCTCTTTTAATGAAGACTCCATATCCATCATCCTCCAAGGATGATATGGAAAGTCTACTGACTTTCATGCCTGGAACGAACAACACTCCGTATACTTCAAGAATTTCACCAAACCTGAGTTGGAATTTTACAGTTCCAACTCCTCTGATTTCTGCTCGAGTGCTTCCAATACCCGTTCCAATAAAACGACCTCCAGCTATTTCTTCAATCTTCTGAAAATATCCATAATTCCCTATCATGTGGCTTGTTGATCCACTATCAACAACCCACATGTCATGAAAATCTAAAGTGCTTCCTTTACTAGATTGAACATAAACTAAAGAGAACTCACTTTTAAATTGGGAAGCAAAATCTCCCATCTCTGCTGATGGTGCTCCCTCTTTATCTTCATTCCCTTTCCTTTTTGGACACTGACTAGCATAATGACCAAATTTATTACAACAAAAGCAACATACCTTGCTGAGATCTTTTTCCTTCTTCCTCCACTTGCCCTTTCTTTTTGTTGCAAGGGCAACATTTTCTTCACCTTTCTGAGCTCCATTCTGGAATGTCCCCTCCCGGGACTCTTCTTGAACAAAGTCATCCCATAACCTTGTCCAATCTGGAAGCTTTTCTCTAGAAACCAATCCTCGCACAAAGGTGTGCCAATTAGCAGTGAATCCATTTAGAGCCTACCTTACAAGTTCTTCATCATCCACTTTCTCACCTGCAGCACCTAGTTCATCTCTAACTTGGGTGATCTTTGTGAGATAAGTAGAAACTGTATCAGTTTCTGTCATCTTGGTATTTCTCAGTTTCTCCCTAAGAACCATCTTTCTATTTTGGTTCTTACTCTGATATAAGGTACATAAAGCAGTACACATTTCAAAAGCATATTTCTTACCAGAGACATGAGGGATCACATGATCCTTGATAGAGTCCAAGAATATCTTTTGAGCTTTGATATCCTTCTTGTCAAAAGCAGATTTCTGTGTAGCATCTGTAGGAACTGTTATCATAGTGGAAGCTCCAACAATATCCCACAAACTTTGCTCCTTGAACAATATCGTGATCCGTTCCTTCCATGGACTGAAGTTGCCAGCTCCATCCAACCTATCCTCGTACCTTAACCCTGCTGATGCCATGACTCTAACTGATAACTACCTGAAAGACTCTTTTGTCTTAAGTTCACAAAGAAACACAAACTGTCTTCATCAACTTTTACAGAGCCAAGCTCTGATACAATGTAGAAATTTGATAAATAGCAAGTTCTCTTTATGACATTTTATCAAACACTTTAGAATGCATCTCTAGGTTTAATATTTTTCCGAGTTATGATTTATTGTCCATTAAATCTTCTGATAACTGAAATATAAACACTTATACATTCATTCAATGACCTAGCTGAAGAACTGAAGACATAAGCATACACGTTGAAAACTCAGAAAGTTTTAGGGCCAATGCCGGAGGCAAAACCCTCACACTTCATGAGGGAAAATCCATAGAGAGATTTTATTAAAGAGCAACAATTCATTACAGTAGAGACATTTATGTAATCTGAAATACATTGGATAATGTGCCAGAAAACATAAATAAATACCAGCAATAAATGCAGTTGTACGACCTCTTCTTCCTCACCAACCTGCCTCGAAATCTGTGCCAATGACAACCCTAAATTTCTGTGAAATCTTTCTCAGCAAAAATAGCATAAAATTGCCTTGAAATGTGTGCCAAAAACATACCTCGATTTTTGTGCAAATTAATGTGGCTGTACCAGACTGTACGACCTGCTGTATGGATCCGTACAGTACGTATTTCTTCAATTTCTGTGCAAAAAAGTGTTCTCCTTCTCCTCGATATTTGTGCCCAATAAAAATTCAGTCTCCTTCCTGCTGCAATTAATGCTCTCTCTCTCCAAATGGGTTTGCCTTTGAAACCCTAGATCTCTCTCTCCTTTTCTCTCTTTTGTCTTTCTCTCTTGTGTTTTGGCTCTTCTCCCAAGATGCATTAAATAGGTGACTTTACCCTCCCTAAACCCTAACTAATTCAAACTACTTTTTGAATGGCCGAGATCACTTATGATCTAAGGGTTTACATTAATTGCACATTAAATGTCATTTTTAATCATTTAGTGCACAAATACATTTAATAAAGTCACTTAACTTTTAAAACATAAAGTCACTTTTTCTTTTATATTTCAAAAGTACATTACTTAGGAAAGACAACTTGTTCGGACCATGATAAACACAAAAACATGATGGGACCTAACTCATTACAATATTTCAACATTATAGGGGCAAAAAAACTCATCAGTGGTTGCAAGAAGGACCTTGCTTCTGAGTTTGAAATGAAGGACATAGGATTGATGCACTACTTCTTAGACATGGAGGTCTGGCAGAAGGATGGGCATATCTTCCTTAGTCAGGGCAAGTATGCAATGGACATACTGAAGAGATTTCAGATGCAAGATTGCAAGCCCATGACTACTCCTATGACAACCAACTGGAAGAAGCAAGTGGCTTCTGAGTGTAAGTTGGTTGATCCCACAGGTACCGACAGCTCATCGGTTCCTTGATGTACTTGGTCAACACCAGGCCAGATTTGAGTTTTGCTGTCAACACCTTAAGTCAGTACATGGTAGAACCTGGAGATGTACATTGGGTGGCAACAAAGCATGTTCTGAGGTACACCAATGGAACTACGGAGTATGGACTGAATTATGTAAGGCAGGGGGGAGTACATCTAGTTGGCTTTACAGATTCAGATTGGGTAGGCAGTGCAGGTGACAGGAAAAGCACCTCCGGGTGTTGTTTCAGCTTGGGTTCGACAGTCGTGTCGTGGTTCAGCAGGAAACAAAGTCTGTAGCATTGAGTTCTGCCGAGGCATAATATATGGCGGCTAGTTTAGCCAGTTGCGAGGCCATTTGGCTTCGCAAAATGTTGGTGAGTCTATTTGATCCGTAGTTGCAACCTACGGTGATTCACTGTGATAATAAGAGTTGCATCAAACTCTCTGAGAATCCAGTTTTTCATGATAGGCCCAAACGCATTGAGATTAGGTATCACTTCATTCGAGAGCATGTTCAGAGAGGAAGATTTGACTTCAATGGAGTTTGAGCTCTTGAAAAACCAGGAAGATTTGACTTACCGGAAGATTGCATATTCTTATCTATCTTGGCTGCCATTCCTTGTGCTTGTAACAGAGTGGTGGGCTCTTTGTCTCTAAGCTCATACTGCATTTCCCCACTTAAGGCTTCTCAATGTAATAAACCAATATGGTATGTGGAGTTGGCCTGTAATCCGTATGGATTGCATTGGACAAATCAGTGAATCTTTTATTAAATTCTTCCATAGTTTCATTCTCGTTTCTCTTGATGTTTGTCAATGCAGCAGTTGATGTCTAGGTTCCTTTTTCTCCCCATACTTGTTGGTGAAGGCATCCTTGAAAGCAGTAAAGGTTGCAAAGGAATTGGTTGGCAAGCCGATGAACCAGTCACCAACATCCCCATCTAAGGATAATGCAAACAACTTCATGTATACATCGTCATGTTTGTGGGAAGGATCTCTGACATAACCATTGATACATTTTGAGAAGGCTTTGAGATGATAAGCAGCAGTAATGGCATCAGTGCCAGTGAAGGTGGGAAGTTTATCGATAGCTTTGTTTGGAATGTCATGTGGTTGACCTGCTATCTAAGTAATGTCAAGGGGAGAATAGAAATCATCCATTGTATCGGAAAGACAAATATTATTTTCTTCAAGGTTAGTTTCTACAAAAAGACTATGGATGTCTGAAATAGATTGAGATCCAAGTTCTTCAAGGATCCTACAAGAAGCAAGCTTGTTTAGTCTTCTCCTATAAACCTTTTCAGGCTCAGGGATGAAACTAAGCAAGCCTTCAGAGTTTCTCCTAGTTGAATACCTTGAGGTGTTTACTGACAGTGGAGTTGCCAGGTGGATTCAAGTCTAATTTCGGAGAGTGATTGGACTAAAAATCTACCAAAAAGGGAAATGAAAGACAGTGGAGTCGCCAGATAGATATCAAATCTATCAAAAAAGGTAAAAACTAGAAAAAACTAAGGTCATCTAGAAACAAAAAGATTTGTCCCTGGCAACGGCGCCAAAGATGTTGTCCGTCAAGATGCACACCAGCAGCAGAAATCTTTCGAAAGCTGTCTCCTCACTACAAGTGGGAGAAGTGTGGCCTTGGGGGCAAGCAATGAGCTAGATACTGTCACCTAAATCCCAGTGCCTTCGTTTAGGCTAACTCCTAACGAAACCAAGGGGGGTTGTCCCTAACAAAGAGTTTTCTATGGCTCTTGTGTTTTAAAGTGTTTTTGATGTTGAGTGATGCGGATGGGTGTTTTTTAGGAGATTTTTGATGAGATCACAGCTTTTTGTAATGAGGAAAACACAAGATAAAAGAGCAATCCACGTTGCGATCACAAGATACAAGATTTAGAGATAAACAATATAATGAAGACTTGCGAAATAAGGTAGCATCCACAGATAAAAAATGACTTGAACAGATTCTCAATGGACAAATGGCCACGATTAATTAATACATGAAAGTGAAAACAGACCAGTGCCAAATGGAGTCAAAATGTGTAGTGCTTGGGCATGCTGAAGATACAAGTCTCAAAAAGATTGTTTGTGAGAACGTTTTGCAAATTATCTTGGTAAATTCAAAAGTTTTAGTGATCTTGATTATTAAGGTTGAAAGAAACAAGGTATGCATCCAACTGGAAAAGTATACCTTCAGTGGCTTCCCCTTGGAGACATGACGGACCTGTCTGGGATCACAAGCTAGGTGTTCAGAGAATTTAACCAGCGAGTGCCCAGATTGGGTTGCCCAGCGCCACCAGTTAGGAACTTTGCCCACTACCTGAGTATTTCTCAAAAAATCAACGCCGGTTCGTTGGTTGGGGGGTGAAAATTTTATTAGGTTATCACTTGCAAGATTAACAGATCCAATCACCGTTCTGAGTACGAGTCCAACCTTTTAGGGTCGAAAGAGCATACTAAGTGATGGATAGCAACAAAGTAGATTTTAATGGGGAATGTGAGTTGAAAGTATTTTATTATTAAGAGCACATAGTTAAACTCTTCGACAGAGAGTGCTCTTGACTTTGTCTTAAGACAGAAGTTCAAGAGACTTTAGCTAATCTATATGCTTGATGCAAGGAAAATGCAGTGGGAATGCTCTCCGACAGAGAGTGCTTTTGACTTGGGTTATGGCAAGTTCAAGAGACTTTGGTTCTTTTTAAAAAGATCAAGCAGATTGTAAACATAAACCAAGTGATAGCTCAATATGATAAAAGCAACAAAGCATCTAAGAAATATCTTTCACTTGCAAAATGAACTAATCAAGCAACTAGTGTTCTACAACAAAAATGAAACTAATCTAGCAAAGGAAGTCAAAAATGACTTCTACACACTGTTCAAGAAACTTCCAGCTAGCTGGTCGTACGCAGTACATAGTGGGGAGAGAGAAGTAGCACGCAAAGTCAATGCGGCACTTGAGATAAAATCCCAAGACACTTCTCAGGTCAAAACTGAAATGATAATTAAAGATCTAAGTACAAAATGAAACTATTCTAAAAGAACTCAAAGCAAATCTAAGCTAAGAAGAAGCAAACCACTCAAAGAACACTACAAGACTTCCCCAAATGGGGGAAGTTGGGTGTGGGGGATTAAAAACCCCACTAATCAAACTTTATTATTGAGTACAAATGCCTTTGGGATTGAAACCCTTGGAAGGACTTTGAAATGAATAACTAGAAGAATAATATGAAGCTCTTAAGAGCTTTTACAAAAGGAGAGTGAGTTTAGATCTTCATGGTAGACATATTCTTGGTTTTGCAATCTTAGTTTTGTCTTCTCCTCTTGGTTTGGATTTCTTCCTCTTGGTTTTTCTCCGAATACCTATAATGCATCCAAGACTCAAATACCCATTATTATTGTCAAATAAAACAAAATAAAGCTAGATGCAACTAACAAACATAATCTAAGATCTAAGTATGACACTTGAGAATGAGATCCAGGATTTAAACTTTAAATGAACTAATTAAAATAAAAGATGAGATCTAGATACAAATTTAAATAAGAAACTAGATGCAAGATTAACACAAATGCAAGTGAGATGCAAATCCTAGAATGCTAGTTTTTGAAATGAACTAAGAGCTAAGTGATTAACATGAAATGCAAACTACAAAAATGCTACAAAATTTAAATATGAAATCTATCAAACTTCAAATAAACTAGACTAAGAAATGAGATGCAAACTTTTAAAAAAATCTAGGATCTAACTTTCAAATGAATTAAATTTTAACTTGGAAAAAATAAAATCTAACTTTTTATCAAAGCTTTTTGTTGCTTTTATATGGTTTTTTGCAGCCAACAAGGAAAAAGAATGGAGAGAGGGTTGAAGGCTAGGAAAGAAGAATGCTGCAAAATGGACAGTGAGCAACAAACAGTAAAATGGGAAAGAGAAGAAGGCTGGAAGGCAGGGCAGCGAACATGAGGAAGGATGCTGAGATTTTGGGGCAGCGAACAGAAAATGAAGAATGCTGAGATTTGGGGCAGCGAACGGAAAATGAAGAATTGAGCAGCTTTGGGGAAGAAAACAAAGGCTAGGGAAGAGAAAAGAGAAGGCCAAAAGGTAGGAGGAATGTAGACCAGGGCTTCTCAAAGTAACCAGTAACAAGGGGTTTGTAATATCTTTGAAGATGGATCTTCAAGCAAACTTTTCAAGCCTACTTTTGCAACTCAGATTCGATCTTGGAAAGCCCTGAAATGCCGAATTTTGTTAGAGAAAATAATGTTGAAATGGAGGAAGATACGACCGAGTTCAAACTCCACTTCGCTATTTGGGGATCTGCACATAACACAACTCAAATAATGCTTGATCAAGCTTATGTATACTAAATAAAATGGGACAAGAAATACATCAGTATTACCGACTACAATTTGTACTTCTAAATCACATAAAACTCAACATAAATGAACAAATTGTACCTTCAAATGATCATTCTAAGGACTTGAAAAAGACTTCTAAGCTAAAGAGTGATCAAGCATTAATAAAAATGAGTAAATGTAAAGAACAATATCACCTCATCATCTTGAAAGCATTTCTCATGAACACAAAAGGCACACCATGTAGACCTCCAGAGTCTCTTTTTATTCCAATATAGCAATTGTTATGAGCTGTTACAAAAATGCCAGAGTAATGCTGCACAAAAATTCCATGAAGAATAGAGCTCCAAGAGCCTCTACTTGTACAAAACTAGAAGACAAATACCCTAATTCGTATTGGCATGAAGGAGAGCCAAATGGCACAAGCATGAATTCGAATTCTAATTAACTCCAAGCTTGGAGTGCATGAGATCCAATAGAAACTCGAGTTCTTGGTAGGTAAATGGGGAGGTGGCCTCCACCTTGGCAAGGCGCTCCCCATTCCTCCTTGTAAACTCCTTCACTCAAATGCGTGGTTGCCATGTGGAGGACGTGAGCTCCATGAGGGAAAGCGTGAGCTTAGCTTTGAGTTTGATGCATGAGTCAACTCGAGTTTGGAAGGGAGCCAAGCCATGATGTGGCCATAAAGCTAGGAAGGCGCCCACCATGCCATCAATACATAACCAACAATCCACTAATCGAATGCCAAATCATCAATTCGTGATTCCCATGCATTGAGCTCCCACGTGAAGGTTGAAATCCGTACGATTTAATTTAATTAAAAATTTGACTTTTGTGGCATGGTTTAACTTTGTAATGCATTCGTACCTCTCCAAAAAATATTCCATGCCTTTTCCATAGTTTAAAAAATCATATTTTTTGATTTTTTAATTTTTTGTCCTTTGTGCTTTTGTCATTTTATGGCCACTAAATACCAAAATAATGAAAAACTGCTCCTAGAGGCGATGTAATCACCTGAAACCTTAGAAAAGCTGGCTCTAGGGTAAAAAGGATGGTCTGAGTGTCAAAACGAGCTTCCCCACGCCCAATTCCGCTTCCGGATGAGGTTTTTATCATGCCCAATTCCGCTGGTCTAATTTATGGAAAAAATTATTCCTCTCGGAATTCAACGAAACTCCTAGGGGACCTAGTGCATGTTCATACGACTCAAATGAGATGGCTAACACGTAAGAAATCCTAGACACAAGACTCTAATAACCACCTTAGGTTTTGACCACCATGGGACTCCAGCTTTGGAGGTTTGAGTGAAAAACTCAGGGATTATACGCCACCGATGAGTAGCGCATAATTCATAAGGAAAAAACACTCTAGAGTATCCCCCAAATGGCTAAACCTAAGGATAGCCGAGTCTTTTATAAAAGGACCCCGTTTAGACCAACTTTTTTACAAATTCCCCATGGGGGTATGAGCATGCAGTTATTACAAATGGGGCAAAATTGCCCTGAAAATGACTTCTGAACTTCCGAACACTGATGATGAACATGAATCATGTTCCATAAACTGGCGGCTCACAAGAAATTCAGCTATTGTACAAAATAACGGGTAACATACCCCACACCAATAGCATTAATATCAATGTCAACATCATCAAAGATAGTCTTGTAGAATGGGTTGTTCTTGGAAGTTGGCAATGTTGGAAGGAATGTTACTCCATAGAGAATATCTTACCCACAAGCTTGTTTGCTTCTTGCTTCTCCTTTATTTTAACTAGTGACCTTATAGAAGGTTGTTTGCCGGTTGTGTTTCTCAGCAGGAAGAAAGGTTAACATGGTGAGGGCATTGTGGAAGGTGTGGCTGAGGAGAAGCTCTCACTCCCCGCTTCCCCTGAAACGTTTATGGCTACCATGGATCTTGCAACTCCTACTGCAAGCTAGCTCAAGTCTCAAAGTTCCCCTCTCATTTTCCTTTTTACCCATTTCTACAAGTGATTGATTGGTAACATGAATGATTTAATGTTGAATTTGGACAAATTCTCACTTCATGCCCTATAATTTGTGCAAGGTGGTATTTCAACCTGCTGGTTCCCCTCCATCATTTCCTTCCCACACAACTTGCAAGACAGCTTTACAAATTATCAGGCTCACTAAATTCACCATATTCTCACAATGGGTCCAAAGCCTTTGGCATTTTCATATTGAACAGATTAAAACTAGGGCAGAAAAGAAAATGGAAATCAATACACAAGATTGCTGCAAATAAAAAAAGAGACATAAATAAATGGTAGATATCCCATTGAAAATTGGCAAAAGGAGGAAAAACTAATGGACATTGAAAAAACTATAAAAAATATTGAAAAACAAACAAAAACCATGCTTAAATTGTTACACATACCTGCAAATATGGTCAACGTTGATGGGAATCAATTCCAATTCCACAATAAATGGTTGATGGCAAATGAAAACACTCTATTTCCACTTGTTAGCTCGATGGAAAATGGTGGATACTTCCTTTGCTCTTAAACCCCTTCAACCTGTTTTCAAAATGAGTTTAATTTTTATTTTTCTTTATAGTAGACCTGTGTCAGGACTGGTAATATTTTGTATCAACTTGCTTATTGGTAGCAGAAAAAAGCATGATTTTTTATGTTGATATTATTTCTGGCCTGAGAAACTTGCAATGCATCGTGATGTTGGCAATATATCACCGATATTTGTAAACATCGCACACCCCATCACCCCATGACCTGTCAATGCCTATTTAGACACTGTCATGAGGCTCATTGTAAACATCATTCATTACTCAATATTTTATTATATATTTGCAGAAATACTCGTCAATTTCGTAATAAACAGGGACTGTTTATTCTACTTTACTATGTTCTGCGATATATCTTGTCTATCTTTATTGAATTCTTGAATCATAGAAATGAGTAAGTATTCGCTGATAATATATAGATGAATGAGTATTCAAATAAAAGGACTGCTTTTCACTTCCAAAGGAGCCATTTGTTACTGCTCTTTTAAACTGTTTTTGATAGTGTTTGATGGATTGCCACATTCAGCATGTATAACATGCCAACCATTCTGTGTGCTTCATCTAGTACTAATTTAATGTCATGTTTCTAATCCTTACGGTTATAGGTATGGGTGTCAAGTTCCTGCTGATGATTTGGAGTCTATGTACGGTTCCTCACGAGCCAAAGGCTTTGGTCAAGAGGTTTGTAGTTATCTACCTTACAACTATAAGTGTACATTTTGATGCCAGAATGATTTTGTCGTAATAAGCTATTGTAGAACCATAACTTTTCATGTCAATGTTATGAGACTGCATTTTGAGGCCAGAAGCAGCCCACTTTGTACATTTTGAAATTCAAGCATAAATGTCCAAATACCTGGTTAGGAAACTCATTAACCTTTTCTTTATCAGTTTTCTTGCCTTAGATTATGCACCTGCACTCCAGGGTTATCTGGTTTCCATTGTTTTTACTGCTTTATGGTTGATGCAAACCATATTATTTTGTTTCTAGTTTTGTTATATTATTTGGCCTAATAATTTCACAATCTAAGTTTAAGATTCTCAAATTTGATTATTTTCAGATTTCAAAATCTCATTAAAATTTAGATTCTCAAATTTCATTTTTTCAGTTGATTTTATGCCTCTATTTCTTTGTTCAATCTTTAGTAACTATCTATTATATCATTTGAACTTGTTTTTCACCTTTCTAGCAGCAACTGTTACTGCAAGAAACATTTTTTCAAATGAGTGAACCTATAAACCATGGACATGACGGTTGTATTCTTGCTTTCAGGTAAAGAGGCGAATTTTGATGGGAACTTATGCCCTTTCAGCTGGGTATTATGATGCATACTATAAGCGTGCTCAGCAGGTATTTTATTTATTTGTTTCTTTTGTGAAAAATGAGTCATCTGTTATATGAAACCGCACAAACTACTGAATTAGGTTCATGGCAGAGCTTTGCTTCCATGACAAATCCAATCAAGGATGGCAAGTATCTCTGACTAAAACCCTAGGTCAGTTGACGTGAGATATGTTTCCTAGGATGATGAACTTAGCACAAACCTTGCTTTTTTAAAGAAACACAGGTCCCCTAGTAGGGTAACTGTCCAATAAACATGTCTATAAAAGATGTCCCGAAGCATTTGTTGAATATTATTCCACATTTGGTTTGTAAGTTTATACCATCAGACTTTGTGCATAATATGCAGGAGTGAGTGCAGCAATGATTCCTTACAATCACACAAATTCAAGATACAATAGAAAGGGAAACATGAACTAAATTTTTATTGCAGAATCATTTTGTCACTCAAACAAGTGAAGGAATTTGCTCCTTCAAGAATACAATGCGATGGAATTGGGATCAAGCAAACTTAACTACTTGATACATGTTTATGTACTTGGTACAATGGAGATAGAAATACAATCTAGGGCGATGGTGGCCTTTAATACATATTTATAATAATACTAATCTGTGTATTCAGATTCAGACTCGGCAAATACTCAGCTGGCTTGGGACTCCGCAGACTTGGCGACTTGGATAAGACTCGGCAAATATGAAAAAAATAAAAATATAGTAACTTTTGTGCACAAAAAACATACATATTAAGTTAATAACATTTCTAATCCATATAAGTTATAAAACCAATTCTATGCATAGATTCATTCGATCATCTCATAAAAATTGATAATACAACATTTGACACTCTATATTTGTATGCATAATAGTGAACTGAAAGATGATTCCTTGAACACATCCCAAAATAGTACCAAGTTCAAATACATAACTCAAAAAATAACTAGAAAATAAAAAAAAGATAGTGTATCCAAGTCCAATCTCGAGTCTCATGCATGACTACGAGTAGTAGAACACCTAGTATAGGCCCTACTATAGCTAGTGCCAACATCACTAGACTGAAAAATGAACTGTGATGTAGGTGTGTTTGGCGTTTCCATTTCGGAAAATGGTACACTAGAGGGACCCTTGGTCTCTTCATCAAGCCAACTCAAATCAACAGGAATTTCATCCTCCACTACCCAATCAGAGACTAGATCAATATGATCCAATAAAATTGAATCCAAATCCTTTGCTCGCAATTGTTTTGTGAGCATATGAAGGTTGTGGTATATGTAGACCAACTTCTCCAACCTCTCATGTTCCAACCTGTTGCGCTTTTTGGTGTGAATGTGCTCGAATACTCACCAATTGCGTTCACAACATGAAGTGCTACAAGGCTGACTAAGGATTCTGATGGCGAATTCCTGTAGTTGTGGTGCCTTATGTTGAAATATTGTAACTTCTAAGAATATTCTATTTGTACTTTATTATTCCGGAAACGTTTCATTCCTCCGTCGAGACTTTATCACATATCCAGAGATGATTATTCCTCCATCAGTATGTTGTAACTAGGGTTATTAGACCTCCCTTGTGGGGTTGGCCCCGAGTTAGTTGTTTAGGGTTATTAGAATCTCCTAGGAGAAGTCGTCCCAGTTAGGGTGAAAAGTCAAGTAGGAGTAGAGTATAAATAGAGGAGGTGTGTTCCTCATTTATTCTCACTCACACACTCACTTGTGAACTCGCATAGGAGAGAGAGAGATCTGCAAAGGAGGAGAAGGAGCTCTTGTTTGGGGATTACATCTTTGTACTTGTTGATCATCTATATTGAGGAAGTTTTGCTGGGTTTTCTACCCCATGAGGGTTTCCCAGGATAAATTGTGTCTCTTGTGTTTAAGCTGTGCTTGTTGTTCTTTCAGTGATCCTGTATATGCTATTGTTGTGAAATTGAATGGAATACTGATGTTATCTATCTTATCATATTGAATCTTAACATGGTATCAGAGCTAGCCTGAAGGAAGGCAATGTATGGCACTTACGACACTTGTTTCACTTGCGACAATTTGAAAGTTAGGGCTTTGTATAGCAAAACCTAGTCATCGTGGAACTTTCACTATAAATAAATTTTGGTGAAGGTTCATGATCTGAAACTTGAACAGGCCGAAGCTGAAATTTTCCTGTACCTTGTGTCCGAGTTTCAGCCTCAGATTCATTGTACTTCTGAGATATGATCTGTACAAGTTAGGGTTTCCACCTCTTCCAGAATGAAGCCCTAAACAGTTGACCTAGGTAAAAAGGTCATATCTTGGGCTAGGAAGCTCCAAATGGAATTCCGTAAAAAGTGACAGTTAGGGCACAGATTGTAGTTTCATAGGTCCGAGTTTCAGAGGCCGAAGTTGAAACAGTGACACGTGGCACTCCGTACAAGTTCGCTATGCTGTTTCATCCCTTAAACAGGTCATGTTGGGAAACTGAGCATATCTCTCTGATGGAGAATCCAATGAAGCTCAAACCTGTGGGGTTGGAAATTTGACAGTTCAGGCTACCACAGGCCGAAGTTTCAGACCCTGCAGATACGAAATTTCAGAGATACACCAGAAACAATATGGCACATCTGAAATGGCTCAACGGAGGAAATCAAGGAAGAGGAGGAAGAATCTCTCACTTAAGGTTTTCAGTTTTTTGGTATGGAAGGACCTGATACAATGTTGGAGACACTTGATGCAACATTGGAAACTTTGAAAATAGATTTGGAATCCATTCATCATAGATATTAATCCTCCATCAAAATATTGTGGGAGGAAGGAGATTGAAAATTAGGGTTTCCAAGTAAGAAGAAACCATAGCAAAGTTGGGAGACTCATGGGCCAGCAATGAAGGAGGTTTAAATGGCACTGATATTCTATCATCCTAGCACCATGAACCTATATAAGATGTTTACAAGTGATCTACCTTGGATGGTTAGGGTTTTACCCTTATAGAGAAGACTACAAGCAATCTCGATAGGTATGACTTGAGGAGATGCAGGTATGTTTTGAAATCTGTTTCATTTATTTGATGATTAAGTTCATGATATGTTTGTCTTCATATTATTGAGGTTAGTACAATCATGATTAATTTTAGATTGTCTGATCACCTTAGTAAAAGTATGAATGCATGTGAATGATAAGAGACATTCATTGATTAGGGTTATGACGCTTATGATTGTACTAATGCACTTGTGGTGTTGTATGAGGATGAAGTTGTCTGCTAACATGAAATGTACATCAAGTAAGACAAATCTATATGACCATGATGACATGAAGACAAAGACTCATCCATAGTCTTTGATCACATAGAAGCTCTACTTACGAGGTATGTATGATTTGGTTCTACTATGCTTAACTTATGAGATATGTAGGTTACTAGCACAAGGTCTCTAAATCATTGAAGAGAACAAAGAAGATACTGTTTTAGACATCACTAACAAGCATGCTAATCCAGGTATGTTTTCCTATATCGAGTTAGAATCCTACTTTGTGTTAGGATCTTAGATAAGTATACTTGTGTATGAAATGATCATGACCATACATGTTTAAGATTATTTAGAATCATAATGTTTTGATAGTATTGAGATTATACTAATGAATGTATGATTATGTATGAGATCTTGAGGATGACACAATGATGACACTAGTACACACTTAAGCATGCATAATGGTACATCATGGATAGAAGTTCAAAGACATATAATCATGATGCTATCATAAAGGGAAAATAGAGATCAAGCAGGAGGCAACCACACAAACATAAAAGATAAGTATTTGAGTTGTTATTTGAATCTCTGAATAGTTAATGATATTGCTCGTAATAGTTGTATGCATATTTGTATTCCTAGAATCAGGAAATATATCATGCATAGTGTAAGCATTCATATAGCATTGAACACTATACTACTAATATGCATATGCTGGGTAAGTTGGACAAACATTCCATTGTTGCTTGTCTAGAATGAAACCTCTTTGCTAACATGCTGAGAGCTGTGCATGCTCTTGATAGTAAGTTCTGGTAGAGATGGAAGGCATCTAGATAGCCACTGTATGCATACAGGATATGGAAACGTGTTGTGCCAAAGTATTGGTCAAGATAGTTGCATAACTATGTGAATCATATTAGTATGCATAATAGGTTATCATTGAAACGTCAACATGATTTGATGATTATGAAGTGTTACTAATCATGTAATTAAAATTGATTTGTAGGAAAGATCATGCGCTATGATCTACAAAAGAAGGATGATGAACACCTGTTCCAAAGAACAAGTGATGGATGTTCAACAAGAAGACTTACAAATCAAACGTACTATAGAAGGCTCATGGCTAGAGGATTCTCTTAGAAAGAGGGAGAGGATCATGACGAGATGTTTGCTCCAAGTGGATACACACACTTCCAGAGATAGATTACATCCATGAATGACAAGACCGTTCTCTTGAATGGTGTAATTGAAGAAGAAGTGCGAATCGAGCAAACTGCCAGGATTCGATAAAGAATCAAATGATTGAAGGCTTTGTATGGCTTCAACAGGTACCCAGGATCGATAGTCATTTGATGAGCTTGATGATCACCATGGGTGATGTGGATTTCAACCTTTGCTACAAGGTTGAAGATGGTTTCTATATACAGGTGACATGCTTCTCTCAGATGGAAGCAAGAAGGAACTCACCATAGAGTTCGAGTGATCTTGAGGCTCATATCAGTAGATCCATCTGACGAGAGATGGCACGGATAGATATGCAGAAGATCACTCAATGCAGAGTGTGAATGATGTTCAGTCACAGAAGGAGGACAATACTCAGATGTAGAAGACTCCATTTCAGAGGGACATATATAGCACAGCTGAAGCGAAATATATAGCTGCTTGCTCTGCTAGTTGTGAAGCGATATGGCTTCGGAAGTTGTTATTAGGATTGTTTGACTTAGAGATGGACCCCACTGTGATCCTGTGCGATGACCAGAGTTGTATCAAGATGACAGAGAATCTAGTGTTTCATGATAAGTCAAAGCACATAGAGATTCAATATTTTTATATATGGGACATTGTGTAGAAAGGAGCAATAAGGCTCGAATATGTGAGCACTGACGAACAAGTTGCTGATGTATTGACCAAACCTCTGTCTTGTGTAAAGTTTGAGTATTTTCGAGACAAGCTTGGTGTGGTTCAGAAGGACCCTCCTCGAAAGGGGGAGTGATGTGGTCGATGATGATATTTGGATACTAGTATCGATGTGGATACCGGTATCAATGATGAGATTGCCTATACCAACGATAAGGTCGATGATGAGGATACCTATATTGATGATAAGGATACTTGTATCGATGATGAGGATACCTGTTCCGACTATGAGGTTTGATGAGGATACCTGTTCCGACGATGAGGTCGATGATACCGACGATGAGGTCAATGAGTGGTCCTTAGACTTGGTCTAAGTTGACGAGTGGATTGTATCATCCTTGGACACATGTCCTAAAGGAATCCGTAGACTCTTGTCTCCGAGAAAGATGTTGAGCCTGGAATGATGTAATGTGCGCTCCTGGACTGCTTAGTATAGCAGCGGGTGATCATTCGCAGGTCCTGTAATGATGTAATGTACGCTCCTGGACTGCTCAGTGTAGCAGCAGGTGATTAGTCACAGGCTGTAAATCCTAGATTTGATCTAGGTCACACCCCAGTTGAAAAAGTATTGGCTCTGTGATTGTAAATCCTAGATTTGATCTAGGTCACACCCCAATTGAAAAAGTACTGGCTCTGTGGTTGTAAATCCTAGATTTGATCTAGGTCACACCACAGTTAAAAAAGTACTGGCTCTGTGGTTGTAAATCCTAGATTTGATCTAGGTCACATCCAGTATGAAAAAAGGACTGGCACTGTGGTTGGGATTGCATCGTCCTTGGACATGATATGGTGTCTTAAAGTGATAGGGATTGATCATCCCGTAAGTGGATCAAGATTTTATCATCCTTGGACTTATGTCCTAAAGTGAGAGGGATTGATCATCTCGTAATTGGATCATGTGTATTGCAGATGATGATGCTGTTGATCGAGAGATCCACATGATGCTGTTGATCGGGAGATCGAGATGATGATACTGTTGATCGAGAGATCTAGATGACGATGCTGTTGATCGGGAGATCCAGATGATGATGCTGTTGATCGAGAGATCCAGATGATGCTGTTGATTGAGAGATCTAGATGATGTTGCTATAGCTTATCGAGTGATCGAGTGTTGCAGAAGATGAAGACTCAATACTGAAGATGTTGATGTTCCAGTATTGAAGATATTGAAGATGTTCCAGTAGCTGTTTGAGTTATTGATGATGATTAAAGAAACTTCCAATGATTTATAGATGTATCACTGTGATGTAGTTGATGACTCCTTGCTCCTGCAGATGTTGTTAGAATATCCTTCTCGTTAAGGGGAAGTGTTGAAATATTGTAACTTCTAAGAATATTCTATTTGTACTTTATTATTCCGGAGATGTTTCATTCCTCCGTCGGGACTTTATCATATATCCGGAGATGATTATTTCTCCGTTGGGATGTTGTAACTAGGGTTATTAGACCTCCCTAGTGGGGTCGGCCCTGAGTTAGTTGTTTAGGGGTTATTAGACTCTCCTAGGAGAAGTCGGCCTAGTTAGGGTGAAAAGTCCAGTAGGAGTAGAGTATAAATAGAGGAGGTGTGTTCCTCATTTATTTGCAGAGAGAGATCTGCAAAGGAAGAGAAGGAGCTCTTGTTTGGGGATTACATCTTTGTACTTGTTGATCATCTATATTGAGGAAGTTTTGTTGGGTTTTCTACCCCATGAGGGTTTCCCAGGATAAATTGTGTCTCTTGTGTTTATGCTGTGCTTGTTGTTCTTTCAGTGATCCTGTATATGCTATTGTTTTGAAATTGAATGGAATACTGATGTTATCTATCTTATCATATTGAATCTTAACACCTTAGTGCCACAATCTAACCACCAATGGGTTGTTATAAAAAAAAACAAACAAAGATTACAAGTTTTGCAATGTCAAACTTGAAAAATTAAACTAGCAAAATAAAATTTAATGATTTATGAATTGAATCTTAGATGGCATTTTCTTCTCCCTCAGACGTAGTGTTGAGCTAAATCCAAACATGCCAAATGATTCCTTGTACATATCTCGCTGTATATTGATTTGGTCTTGAATCTCTTGATTGGGGTACATCCTCTCAATGCGTATCATCACACCTCTCATCACCTCAGGATCTTTTTGAATTTTAGACCCATCATTATAGAATATGCTCGGATTGAGATATGCCCCTGTTGCATGCAATGGTGAATGTAGTTTCCTATCCCACCTGGAATCAATAATATCCCATATAGGGAGATATTTAGATTCACCCCCCTTATAGAAGGCCTTGATGGCCTCTTTGGCCCTGTCCACCCCCTCATAAACATATTGATGAATATGTTTGGTTGTCATTGATGACAACATTAATGACAAAGGTGAAAAAGACATTTGGAATTGGGCCTAATACCCTAGACAAGGTGTTGCACTAAATTGCGATCTTGTGGGCATGTCTCTTGGTCATACGGGCAAGACAAAGGCAAGATGAACAAGATGGACAAGTACAAGCAAATATGACATGGCAATATGCCAAGCAAGCATAAGCTTGCGGGCATCACTCCAAGATAACTGCGGGCATAATTAAGGCAGTTTGCGGGCATGCTGAGTACAAGCCCAATGGTACCTTTTATGAAGAACAACGGGCATAAGCAACACTCTCCTTGCGGGCAAGTTAAATGGTTTTTGTGGGCATTGGCATGTGGCCATTGTGGGCAGTGTTGATAAGCTCTTGCATCTGAAAGAGGACATGCATATGGGCATGCATATGAGCGTGCATTTGGTGAAGGAATATAAGCCTTGGCGGGCATAATCTGAAGAACAAAGATGGCATAAAAGATGCAGATCATATGGGCATAAAGGCCATAATAATATATTTGATATGTGAAACAAAAATTATGATGAAGTTGGCCTCCAAGTAAATCATGGAAATAAGAATGAATATTTTATTTTAATAAAATATTATTTATTGGACAGGTCGGCCCCTAATTCATGGTCACAAACCAGTATAAATACACGTGGAGAACCAGTGTGGGCCTAAGAGAAACTAATGCCATGGCATAAAACAAAAAAATGATGTGGGCATAAAAATCAAATTTAAATATATATATATATATATTTGATATCATGAAAGTCGGCTCAATCATTTAATTGGAATAAATATCATTTGACAAATAATTAAAAGTGATGTCGGCCTCCTTAAGATGAGAACAAAATCAATTATAAAGCAAAAGTCAAATTCGTTGTTTTAGGAGAAAAGAAAGTGGTGAGAGATTTGGTGGAGCAGTGGAGACAATTCGTATGTTCAGGACAACTCGGTGGATACATTGGAGCAGCATGGATAGAATGTTGATGTCATTTTTATATCATTGATTTTTCTGGGTCATACTGGTGAACAACATGATGAAGATATGATTTTCTGGGCAGCTGTATGACATGGACAGTGGATATGTGTTGGGTAACATTAGAGACAGCCAAATACTGAATATTAAAATGATATGCTGATTGATACTGGATAGAATGAACATGGTGTTGGTTAATGACAGTTTGATGTGTTTAAGAAAATGCTGGCTATGATGAAACAGGGACAGAATGATTGCTAGGGTAGTAGGCAGAAAGTTAATGTTGACAAGATTGAATGCTGATATGACTGTTAGATGAAATTGATGATGCTGATAAGTGTATGATGTTGATAATGGACAGTTTGATGATGTTACAGGGACAGAATGCTTGGTTGGGACAGAATTGTAATGATGTATTGGTTGATTGCTTATTGTAAATGACATAGACAGAGATGTTGATAATTGTGATGTAATGTATGTTTGCTGACAAGCTGGGTCTTGTACAGAAATGTACGTGTAAATACAAGCAGGGTCTTGTATCATTTTCTTGGCTGGGTCTAAAAAATACTAGGCTGGGTCCTAGATAAGAGTTGGTGCTCTTGTATATTAGTTGACGCTGATTGACCTCACGGTTGTAGCCATTGACCAAATACAAAAAGATTACAAAATCATATCTTGTCTCTCTTGCAATGTGTTGATATGCTGATATCTTTTATTGATGAATGATATGTGATTAAATGACTGCTGATATATATACAATTCATTGATGAATAAGATGCTTAAGTGAATATGAAATGATGATTTAAGATTTATTGATAAGAGATAGAAATTTAAGTGGAAATTGAGATAAAGTGTATGGTCACTGATTCACCCCCCCCCCCCTCTTAGTGACCCATTGTGTCTAACACATATCCCATTGGTGGTTTGTCACCATCCATGATCTTCAACAATTTCACAAGTGGTTCTATCATGTTGACAATCTCATTGATTTCCTCCCGTAAACTATCTCTACTGACAGACAAACTCATAGCCATTGCATCTGGTTTTGTGTTGTCTTTATAATGTATCCATTCCTTGCTACTAACCATCTGTCTCAATGCCTGGTACTCATTAAGAAGGCTTTGGAGGGAGAGAAAGTTTGTTGCAAACTGTGTGACAGAAGGGCGACTGAGCCCACCTTCTGTGTACTGTCTCATAAGGCTCAACACCCAAGCATGGTTATAAATGTACTTGGTTATTTGTTTGTACTAATGAAAAACATTTTGCACCAACTACAACTTCCCAATGTCTTCCAAAATCAAATCTATACAATGGGCAACACAAGGGGTCCAAAAAATAGTAGGGTATTTTGCACAAAGCAATTTACCTGTTGCCACATAATTTTCAGTGTTGTTCGTGCTTACTTGGACAACATGTTTGGACCCCACTTCTTCCACAACCTCTATTAACAATGTAAATATCTTATTTGCATCTTTCACATGTGAAGATGCATCAACAGATTTCAGGAACATGGTTCCTTTAGGGAAAGCCACAAGAAAATTTATGATTGTTCTACTCCTCTGATCTATCCACCCATCTGACAAGATTGTGCAACCTGTAAACTCCCATGACCTTTTAATGCTCTCCAATTGTGCCTTGACACACTGCAACTCCTCATCTAGATCTTTCCCCCTAAGTGCATTGTAAGAGGGGCCTTTGTATCCAGGGCCAGTGCTTGCAATAGCATCTACCATGGGTTGATAAAAAGGAGACCTTGCAATGTTGAATGAGAGGCTGTCATGGTACCAGAACCTCCTCACTGCCATATCTGCCTCCTTCCTTTTCCTTTCATTAAAGTTGTCCAAGGTTGGTTGAGATTGTTAAAGTTAGTGCAGTTGCGAGACCCATTCTCAGAGAGGATGGTACCCTAGTTATTTAACTAGAGTTCATGGTTAGTTAACCAGGCAGAGTAAGTCCCTAGAAGGTACCCTAGGGCCCCCGATAGTCTCCTGGGGTTCTTGGTCTGGGACCAAGCAGGTTGATTCCATGGCAAAGTCCCTAGCATGTGGTTAGGGCCCCTATTTGTCTCTAAGGTATTCTGGTTTGGGACCAAATAGTTTCTTGGTCACGAGAACCAAGCAGATCCTGCAGGTTGAGACAGAGACCTCCTAGTTTGGGACCACGTAGATTCTTGGTCACGAGGACCAAGTAGACCCTACAGGTGGTTGATCAACATTCAGTCTGGGACTGGAAGCTCAGCTTGGGGCTGAGGACCATTCTCCGAGAGAATGGCGGACATGGTCAAGGACCAGGGGGTTGATCAACATGATTTAGTCTGGGACTGAAGCTCAGCCTAGGGTTGAGATCCATTCTTTAAGGATGGAGGACCTTGGTCAGTTAACCAAGATGATGATGTGTGATGTCCTCTTCTCCTAGGTCTTCGAGATGGTTGGGCTAGATGGTCTTCTCAAGGGATTGGCCACCCCTTGATGGAGTCACTAGCATTTGACCTATGGACCAGTGTAGAGGACCACATGATCACCACATCCAGTGTGGCATTCCTTAGACAGTGATGATGAACTTTCAGGTTGTATGGAACATTTGTACATTTGAGAGAGAGATGATTGGTTGTACCCCACCTTGGTTGCTCATCCTTGGTCTTTACACCATGTTGTTCTTGGTCTTGTGGTACCTTGTCTTGTCCACTACTTTGACTTATGGTTAGTAGGGTCATCCACCCACCTTGAGTTGTTTTGATTTGTACCATCTTAATGTTTTATGGGTATTAGGGTTGATTGTCCATCTTTGTGGTACACACTTTGGTCCTAGGGTTATGGGTCATGTACCCACCCTTGTTTTATGTTTTGTCTTGTACCATGTGTTGGTCCTTATTAATTATATGTGTAGCAACATAACCCTAGTACCCACTTAAGACGTCTTTTTTATATTTTTAAGTTGTGACTTTTATCTTTGTTTGATGTCTTAATCCTTATATGTTGGTACCCATTTAAGACTCATTAATTATATTTTAATTGAGTTGATGTTTTAACCTTTGTTGGTACCTTCCCTCATTTATGGAACCCTAACTTATTTAAAGAATTATTTTAATGATCTTTATAGAAATATTTAAGATCCTATTTATTGGAGTCTTATGATCCTTATTTGACATGTTCATTACAACACAACTTAGGTCTGTTTTTGTATTGCTTGATGTCAAGGCTTTTAAGGAGTTTTCATGCTGCTTACTCACCTGCTTTGAGGCCACCTACCTGCTGGAGATTACCTCACATAAGATCTGATCTGAGTGACTGTCTAGAGGGATTTTATGCTGCTACGGTTCACTGCTGCTACCTGTGACTGAGCCTTGGAGGCCTGGTTGAGATCCGAGCTGCCTGTTTGAGGTCAGATCTGTTTGGTGAGGTCCATCCTGCCTGTTAAGAGGTCTGATATGCCAATTGAGCCTTGAAAGAGATCTGATCTGCCAGCAGAAGTGTAGCAGAGGTGTAGTTAAGGTCCGATCTACCTCTTGTGACCTAGCCGTGAGCATTGGAGCACTATTTTACCTGAGCCGTTAATTTGTGGAGTCTAGATCTGTTAATTGTGACTTGATTGGGGTTTGTTTAAGCTGGCCTCACCCTGCTGATATTTTGTTTGTCTGAGCCGTGACCCTGTTGAGGGTTATCCCTGCCTGCCATGAGCTTAACTCCTGAGTTATGGGTGTGCTGAGCGTTTATTGAAGTTTGATCATCTGTAACCCCTAAGTTTATTCTATGGTCAGTCTTTTATGTTTTGTAAAATCCCTATGTACCGCGTTGAGCCTTAGATCTGATCTATTATGCTAAGATCTTATTAAAGGACTGATCTATAGTATTAAGATCTTACTTGGGTCTGATAAATTTATGCTGAGACTTACCTTTGATATTTATGTTGAGACCTATTTAGAGCCAGATCTATTTGTGGACTATATTCTGTGTTGGAATCTTTTTTGTGGTCAAATCTATGTCCTGAGACTTAATTGTGATCAGATATATGGTGTTGAGATTTATTGAGGTATGATCTTTTGTACTGAGTGATACTTGGGGTTGTCACCGTGGTTTGACTGTCTTTGACCATCTCTACTGTTGTCTACAACCTATCATCTCTCTGTCTCTGGTTCGTACTTACCCTCTAGTAAGGGTCAGCTGGTTCCTAGTGATGGATTGGCCTCTGAGAGACACAGTCCTTTTCTGAAAGTAAATTCTCCTGAATTTAAAATAGGAAGGGTCCCACACTCCAGGTAAGTATCCTAACTTGTCTCTTTTGTTATTAATTAAACATGTTAGTTATTCTGCTATTGCTGGTTACATGTTACTGAAGATTACTTTAAGACGAGGACCTCTTAGTAGTGTTAAAGGTAAAAGAGATGAAAATTATGTTTTAAATCATACTGTTGAGTTACTGCTGTACTATTCTGCTCGTTGCATTTAATTTTTGCAATCAAAGTATGTGAAATTTTGATTTCTCTGCATCAAACCCTAACCCTAACCAATATTTAACAGAGATCCCAAGGTTGTACGACGAAGGAAGAAAGGAGAGGTGATAGATGGACTTGGTGCAAAACTTGATGAGCAACTACCCAGAGGTCCCATTGGAGATATGCCTATCTCTGTAGTTTCAAACCTCAGCCTATAGCTTTTGGCATTTTGTTCTTTGATACCTTCCAAAGCAGCGTGCATTTCCGCTGTGACTTCTTTAGGGTAGCCATCACAAATTATGACATCTTTGCACACAATTCGAGCTAGGTGGTGTTTTAACCTGTTTATGCCCCCATACATAGTTGTTCGACAGTAGTTACACTTTACTTGATTGTATTGTCCTGAGACCACCTAGACACAATGATCCCATGCTTTATCACGAGGCCTTTTAGGTCCGCCCTTAGGTGCCATGGATCTGATAGTGGAAAATAAATTTCATTTATAAATTAAAATGAAATGAAATTTTTTATTTTTTAATTAAATTTAAGTCATTTTTGGCAGGCTGCCATCACAACGTACAGGCCTGTAGGCAGCCACAGGGGGCAGCCTGCAGGTCTGTATGCTGTGATGGCAGCCTCCATAGCCTGCCAAAACATTAACCTGTAGGCAGCCATAGGGGGGTAGCCTACAGGCCTGTAGGTTGTGATGGCAACCTCCACAGCCTGCCATCATAGCCTACAGGCTTGTAGTTAACCATAGGGGGCAACCTACACAGGCCTGGGGAGTGGCAACCTACAGGCCTGTAGGCTATGATGGAAACCTCCCCAGGCCTCCCTAGGTTTGTGTAGGCTGCCATCATAGCCTTGTTGGCCGGGAAAAATATCCTAGGCCAACTTACGGAGAAACAGCCCACACCGAGGGCTTAATGCAACCCTATGTATGTTTAAGATAGTTGTTTCTTACAGGATCGAGGCCCTGCTGCCTTTAAGATGTACTCTCTAAGTAGAGAGTCTCCTGAGGATGTGTGAGTATCAGATTCCCTAACCTAACTGCTAATTGACAAAAAGAAACTAGAACTAATGACTAATTACTTCTAATGGCTAACTTATCCTAGAAAGCAAATATTTAGTAGCTCCTAAATCTACACTACAATGATTTAATAACTATTTCCTATCCCGGCCAGGAGCATGAGAATTGTTATGATTTCAAGTCTGAAACAAGAAGACAATTAACACTTTAATAAGGTAGAAAAGTCCTCAACATTAAAATGAACTGTTATCTTTCTGCATGAGATAAAGATCCACAGCAGAATGATTATAATATAAATTCAGACAAAAAACCAATGATATCAATCTACCATGTAATTTTGGAAACATGGAAACACATAACTATTACTGAGTTCGTATATAGGACACAGCATGCATACAAACCAATAGTAATAGAATATTAATTTAGATAAAACAAAAATTAACTAGAAAAATCTGTCACTCCAGCTTTGAAGTAAATCACTCAGATCCCAAAATAAACATGTTAATCTGAATTCATTATATGGTGACTTAACATATAGCAATACAGTAAATATATGTAAGTACACAGAGAAAGAACACGAAATAGATACAGCATGAATAATATATGTAACGGAAATTTGATCAGAGTCTCAGCTTTCTGCAATAAGTTTAGTCTTCAGAAAAAGTTCATAAAAACTCAAATTTAAGCAGAAAATAACATCATTACATACTGTTTTGATATCGTCTTCCTCTATTATCCAGAATTCGAACCAATAGGAGAAAATAATAAAGTTTCTGGGAAAAAGTTCCCAACAACCTTTACAGAACCTCCCCACGGTGCTGTCTGTCTCATATTCCTTCTGCAAATGAAAATTCTACAAAATAGAAAACGAAATGAGAGAAAACATGGTTTCCTCCATTCTGCTGAGACCTCCCCCCCTTGGGTAACCAACTCCTTTTATAGGAAATCAAATCTTCCTTCAATTGGCTGAACCGATTCGTTCTATCTTCGAGATGTCAGATATTCCTGCAATCTGGTCGCATATTTGCCGAGAATCAATCTCATGAAAACTTCCCGAGCTCTTAATGATAAATGAAAATTATGGGGAATTTCTGTAGCGATTTGTTATTTTCCTTCAATGTGCTCTTGAATGCAATTTGATCGATGGTTTAATCTTCTTATCCAAAAACCTGCGTGATAACATGAGTTAAATAAGACAATTACAGTTATAGGATAACTAACCAACTCTTAAAATTAAAATTAAACAGAGAGGGAAAACGATAAAAGAAATATGTGGTAAAATGATAAAATCTTCCCCTTTGTAGAAATCTTTTGATCAAACTAACGATAATGTAAATAACAAAGCTGTGACCAATTAATTTATTGGTATCAAATCCGCAGAGCCGGTCAATTCATATGTTGATTGTGCAGTAACGATTTTTTATCCAGTGAATAAAGTTGCTGGTTGATCTCTGCCATAAAAACAAAAGAAATTAACCTCCAGCTAAATCATCAGAGAGAAATAAAAATAAAAATGTTAAATTAGAGACTTCCCTCAATTTGATGAACTCGCAGTAGATTTTCATTACTGCATGGTAACTTCTATGAAAGATCATTGAATGCGAGTTGATCGTTCCTTAAAACCTGCATTCTGGTGCAAGACGTATCTCAGGCTGAGCGATTAGGCGATAGATGTGATTTCCAGGATCGATACCTGCTTCTCGTGTGGCTACAACCTCGTGGAGCCTAGAAACATCTTTGAGCAACGTGGCCATCACGATGAACTCTCCATAGTAAATATGAATAATCTGTTGCGAGTTAGGCTCTCTTTTAAATGAGCTGGTTAATAGAATCTCTCGCTTCTTATCCTTCTGTTGGCTGGATGCGATTATGACTATCTTCGGTGAGCAGGTCCAGCAATCTTGTCGCCTTGAATACATTCGAGTTGGATCCTTACCGGAAGATTTATCATACTTTATTAACCCAAAGCTCTCCATTCTGGTTGATGAGTCGCGGTCTTTCTGTTTCAACAAAAATGAGATACCTGGCGATCCGTTAGAGAAAGTCGTGGTTTGGTTATGATCGCAATCCGTTTGGCAGGTTCTGTGCATTTTTTAAGTGATCCTTTCTTCAGTGCGTGCTATCTGAACTATGGACGCCATAATGTGAAGTTCCTTCGCATATGGGCCGTTATAGCAAAATGAATCTGGTTGTAAATGATGCCATTAATTCTTTTAACCAGATTGAAGAGCGTGGCAACAATCTCTATTTCGGTGGAATCACAATAATTTCAAATACTTGACTGACAGCTTTGTGGAGCTTTTATTTGTATGACAGTTGGGTCCTGGATATGCCTCGTAAACTTGGTTTGAACTCATGCAATCTCGGGCATGGATCGATAACAGTTAGCAATGAAATTACATGCTGTCATTCATGTGTATATCCCCGGCATGGATTGCGATTGGATTCCACGTGAAAGCTAAAAATGATCTTCTTTTTTAACTCTTTCATCACCTACGTAACATGAATTTCATTAGGTGATCAGTAATAACACTTTTTCTTTTAATTAAAACTTCACTTTAATCATAACATTCCGGAGATTATAAAGAAACCTTTGGATAATAATAAAATTGGAATGTGAATACCAACGCACATGCAAATGGGTATATAATATTAAGTCAAAGTTTAAAAACTTTCTTATAAATATTCGTGGCATTTAAATGATTAATCTTATTATCACATGATCTCCAGAACGAATTAGTGTGTTGTTACCTAATTTCCCTTTCATGCAAACTTTTTCCTATTTTATTTTGTAAAAGTGAAAAGTAAACAAAAATATTTTAAATATACTTTTACAAATTATTACAATGGAGATTTGAAGACTTACATGATCAAAGGATAAGGAATGCTCTTAGACACGTGGAACTCATCACTATTAAAAATGCCTTTCAATTGTATTTGAATGCATTAATCTCTTTATTAAATTTAGGTGGATACTTTTAAACTTGGGATGAGAAACCTTTTTTTTTTTTTAAAGTAAATTATTAATTCCATCCATCATCAAAAGTTTAATTAAAGGTTTCATAACATTCTCCTTTATAATGCTGCAAAATTATTAGGAGAAATATTTAATTAAATTCATGATATAAAAGGAACTTTTCATAAATATAGAGGAATGAAAAAGGTTGTGCAAACATTCTTTCAAAAAATACATGTGATAGATATTAAAAAATGATTGTTTATTCAATTTATACCGATCCACCAAAAGTACGTATTTAAATAAAGTGAAGGTCAAATATGGCAAGTCCATTGTAAGAAATTGAATTCCTTCAAATTGAGACAAACAATCACTTGAATAATACAAATGATGGCTTGAGTATAATAGTCATGAGATTGCGAAACCATCATCATATAAGAGGCAAGCAAAAGCATCAATTATGAAGAACTTAAAGCCAAAATCTGGGAAAGCAAATGATCACCAAATCATCTTATGAAAAACCAAGTCAGTGAAAAGGCAACGCAAATGGTGAAAGATCAACGAAAAGGAAGCCATGAAATTATCTACCAAATCAAGCAAGCAAAAATAGAAGAAAACCAAATACTAAGTATTTACAAAATTCTAATGGGGGCCCTTTGATTTTGGAAAAAATCATGGGGAGTTGTTGGGGTGCCAACAAGCCTACAAGCCTATGGGCCTGCCTCCTGTAGGCTGTGATGGCATCCTCCATAAGCTGCCAAAGGCCCAAAAATTAAAAAAATTAATACATAACTTGAAAAAAAATTAAAAAGTTAAAACACAAATAAAATTAAAACCGAAACAAAAAAAAGCTATCCTGGGTCCTGAACTCTGTTGAACTCGATCCTTTGAAGTTTGAACTCTGCTCAGTTGAAATCCTTGATGTTGGCAGTTGAACAATGAACTCCTGTCACTCCTCAAGGCTCATAACAATGAATTCCTGTTACTTAGTGCGTAGTTCCAAACACGCAGACAGCTGAGAAGAGATCGGGGGCCAATGAGTTGATGGTGTGAGTGAAAGGGGAGAGCTATGCCTTCTTAAAGGCTTATTCCCTCCACACGTTCCCTCCAAAACACAAAAATGGTGTGAGTGAAGGTGGTGTTATCACACCATAGTAGCTGGGCTACTATATTTGCTGAGCAGATGTTTACACTTTTCAGAGTTTTGCCTTTACATTGTTTCAGTGAGATCAGTCATGATGAGCAGCACCATTTATGATCACTTACACATCAGAGCAGCTTATATCAGACATTGTGTAGACCTTGTGCCAAGGCTGAGCCTTGAGAGCTTAGATTTGATGACCGATATGACCTTTTGTTCCATACAGATTCAGTTCAGTGCCTAGAGTTCCAGATGTTATTATTGCAACAATGTTTCATTGGTTCTAGATGATGAGATATATAGTGATACGACCATTAGACTTGTGATTGTTAGCATTGATTATTATCTTGTTGTTTTAGTCATCTTCATAGCATTAACTTGGTATATAACTCATGATGTGGCAGTATTATTTAAATAAATGAAATAAACTATCTTGGTTGGATTTAAATAATAAATTGGATGTATTACTTGCACTTTAAGGTTTACTGACTATACTCATTGGTTTCAGTTACCCTCCTATGAGCATGGACATGGTCTTTCCTGACATTTATGTTTGCTAGCTTAGGCACCACCTTCACTTGACTCCATCCATCCATGACCTTCCCTATTTTGGCTTTCACTTTGACTTGTCTTCTTGACTTTTGATATGGAGGACTTCCCTGCTCCTACCTCTGTGTTGGATAGCATCCATATTTGTCTTGTGTCTCGGCTCTGAGTTGGTGACATAACTTGCCTTTGGTGAGTTGGATTTTATGTCTTATCATTCTAGTTGGTTGCCCCGATGTGTGGTTTAGATTACGGAATTCCCCCTAGTCACATGAGATGTTGTTGGCTAAAACTTGAAGTACATGTACTACTTATGTGGAAATTATTGGAAATCTCTTATGAAAGCCCATGGAAATAAATGAAATGTAAAACTATGATTTTCATTACAATGGAAAAGGGCTAAAGCAATGAAATGGTAAAGTACCCCAATGAAGGGTCCAAATTTTTTTAATAAGCAATGGCTAAATGTATGCGAAATCTAAAGATTGCTGACCTCAAAATCTTATAAATGAAAGGCCAAATAAAAAGCAGTGGTTAAATGCTGGCCATGAAAATGAAATGAATGATCCTAATGAACTTGGATCAACTTGATGCAGACATGATGCCAAGGTTGAATAAGCACTCTCTAAACAACTTATCCATTTGGGAGGCACTGCCATTCCCTTTGTTTATCTTGTCCAACACAGCGTGTAGCTCCCCCTTTCCCCTGTCCAATGTATCACTTAGTTAAGTTGGTCAAGTCATCCCTTTTACCTAGCCTTGTCCTTAGCCTTCACCCTATGCTAGCAGTTAGGCCATGTCCGTTGGATGAAGTATGTCTTTAACGCTTTGGTGCAAGTAAGTTATAAATAACATTGAATATCTATGTATTAACTGCCACTTGATTGATGTTTATACTTTAAGTTAAGCTGTGAATATGGTTAAAGGAACATGTCTTAGTCATTTGTTATAATCTAGTCTTTGGTTGTATTTTGACCATGATCATCCTTGGAATCCGTGATGAAATGGACCACTTATGCCATATGATGTTGATCTATGGTCCTACATATACCTATTGATGATTCCATATGTTGGGCATATGATTCAGATGATGATTGATGCATTTGGTCATGTTTATTATTATTTCCATATCATCATATTTTACACTGTCCACGTATGGTGGACCCCACAGATGATCCTACAGGTTATCATGAAGTGTATGTGTTATCACACCATAGTAGCAGGGCTACTATTCTTGTACAGCAGATATTTGCACATTCCAGAGCTTCATTTATTCCAGAGCATGGCTATATATATTGGATCACTCATGATCAGAGCAGTACATTATTCAGATATTGTATGACCTTGTGTCAAGGCTGAGCCTTGAGAGTTCAGATTTGATGACTGATGTGACCACTTATCCCATTACAGTTTCAGTTCAGTGCCTAGAGATGTACTTCAGCAGTGTTTCAGATGATGCATGATGATTGCTATTATGATGATGTTGTATGATCTATGGATATGTTCTCACTGACTGTGGATTATTAGCTTGTTGATTTAGTCATGATTATAGCATGTGCTTGGTATATTATTCCTGATGTGGCAAACTACTTAAAATGAACTGTAAATCATAAAATGGACAATTGCTTGCACTTTTAGGTCATTTAACAAAACTTACTGGTATTTCACCTTACATAGACATGGTCTTTCCCGACACCAGTTGTCTGCTAGTGTAGGCTCCATACTCACTTATCTCCATCCATACATGACCTTCCTGTTTGACTTTAAACCCTGACTTGTCTCATTTGACTTTCTGATACTGAGGACTTCCCTATTTTTCTACCTCTGTGTTTGGACCACATCCCTGTTTATCTAGTGTCTCGGCTCTAAGTTGGTGACAGAACTTGCCTTTGGTGAGTTGGATTGTAGGCCTAAATCATTCTGGTCGGTTGTCCCGATGTTTGGCATTGGCTCGAACTCCCCCTAGTCACTTGAGATGTTGTTGGCTAAAACTGAAAGCTCATGTTCTACCTGTGGAAACTAAATAAATTCGCCCATGGAAACAAAAAAGGGCAAGAGCAATGAAAAGCTAAAAATACTCCTCGAAGAGTATAAGAAAGGTCCAAAAAGCAATAGTTCTTAAAAGCTATATCTAAACAATTGCTGACCTTGTGAATATATAAAAAACATGCCCTGGATGCAAGCTGCAACTAGTTGTGCTTCTCAGCACATCTGAAATCCGAAGGGTTATGTAGGCCAAAAAGGCCATGGAAATAAATTGAATGATCCTAATGAACTTGGATCAACTTGATGTAGACATGATGCCTAAGTTGAATAAGCACTCTCTAAACAACTTATCCATTTGTGAGGCACAGCCATCCCCCGTGTTCTTTTGTCCAGCACAGAGTTTGTAGCTTCCCCCTTCTCCCAGTCCAAAGTATTTTTGAGTTAAGTTAGACAAGTCAAACCCTTGGCCCAACCTTGCTCCTAGCCTTCATCCTTCACTAGCAGTTTGACCATGTCCAATGGGTAAGTTTGTCATTTGAACTAGGGTGCAAGTAATTTTATATAATCACGGAATATGTTAACTTGATTAATGCCACTGAATGGAATTTATACTTTGAGCTTAGCTATGAAGTGATTAAAGAAGCATTGTCTTAGTCTACTGATGTGATTTATCCTTGATTATATATATTCTTGGATCCGTGATGATGTGGACCATGTATGATGATTATTGGTGATGATTTATGGTCCCACATGTTTGATGATGATATCATATGATGGACATATGATACAGATGATGTTTGATCCAGTTCAACAGGTTATTATTATTACAGATCAGCAGATTATACATTGTCCATATATGGTGGACCCTACAGCTGGCCCATTAGGGCAACCCAGGGTGTATGAGTACTCATTCCTAGTGGATTTGGGTCTTCTGGATCCATTGAGACACTTATCTTTCAGTTCCGGGCACTTCTGACAGTGATTGATGCAGTTTTACACTTGTTGACCAGATTTGGGGCTGATTTCCCAGCCTGAGCAGCAGGGGCCCCGAGAGGCCAGTTCACCTAGGGCGCTGATGATGGAGGGGGTGGTCCAGCCACTTGTTATTACCATTTATCCCCCCTCCCGGAGAGCCTGGTGGGCTCAGATGGACAGCGCTAGCACCCTAGGAGGCAGTTTTGGCACTTTCACAGTTCCCGAGGCAGTTAAAAAATGGGATAAAGTGGTCACTGAGGAAATCCATTTGGGCAATTGAGGCAAGGTTTTGGCATTTGGTTTTCACAGAGGTCTTCCAGGTTGATCTCACTATCTTCCAGTCATTTTTCACCATGTGGGTATCTCCAGATTGATCACAGGAGGACATTTACTGCTCGACTGTCATGGATTCTGAGGACAGTTTTGGTCATTATTATTATATTGGACATATTTTTATTATTTCATTGTGCCTTGGGGTGAGCTAGCAAGGATTTATACCTCCTAGCCCCACCATGTGCTTATTTTATCATGTCCTAGTCATCATGAGGTGGATTATTGTACTTTATACCCCTCTTGTGGGATGACGTCACCCTCTATTGTACCATTTAGTGAGGGCGCTATTGTTATGTTGAGTGATCCATGTGATATTATGTTATGGATTCATCTTAGCCATTGATTATGTTGTGAGATCTTTTAATCTCAACCACTCATTTCAAAAAGTGGTTTTGAGATCTAGGGTTTTGGTCTTTATTATCCTATATAAGGAGGAGACCCCCTCATTGTAAAATTCATCTAGAGATTTTTGGCTCTTGGCTCTTGGAATAAAATTTCTATCTTTTGGAGTACATGCTTGGATTGGAGTGGATGTTGGTTGTTTCGATTGTAAATGCTATTGTCCATTGCACTGGAGGATCTATTGTAGCTATCTTGCGTATTTGCCATACTTTATTTGCAGGTTGAGAGGGCGACTTTGACAAGTGCGAATTGGTGGGGAGGCTTGCCCTTCAAGCTTGGAAGAAGTCGTTTTGGGTTTGACAGGGAGTGGTTTTGCCTTTGTGTCAACTATTCTATGTTTTTCTCTCTCTTGCTTGCATCTACCTTCAATTTGTTAAACTAATTGATGCTTTGCTCCTTGGCTTGACAGGTTAGAAGGAATCACATGTGGCTTGGAAAAATCGATTTGGCAAGAGGGCTTCAACAATTCTCCATTTGATCTTTGGCAAAGTAATCCTCGTCTCAACTAGCATTCATCTCTTCATCCAGGTATGTCCCAAGAGGTATGATCTTCTCTTCCTTGAATCTTCCATAATTTCTAGATCACAAAAACCCTAATCAAATTAAAACCCTTGTTTTTGGTATTTCTTAGATCTACTTAGATCTAGCCCTCAATTTGAAAAGATATTGAAAACCCACCTCTATAGCATCCACCCCTAGTTGGATCTATAATTTGGTGGTGATTGGCTAAGAATTGACCCATTTTCTAAGACAAAAAGCTCTCCTTGACCTAAAGCGCACTTCCTTGAGAGAGGCTTGTTGGGCTAGATCTAGCACATGGGTATGTGAGATCCCGCTTGATTTGACAACTAGACACTTGATAACACATACCCATATCCTTACTTTGGTGAAAACTACCTTGTGGACATCTCTCCATGTTTTGAGGGGTTGAAACCCCCCTTTGACCTTCTTGGCACCTTAAAACCTAGATCTACCAAGATCTACCCATTGGATTCATTTGAAACTTTGAAGGAACATAGATCGGGGTACTAGCACCCCGGATCTACACTTTGGTGGCCATTGGACTTGGCATGGTCCACCAAACCCACTTTTTGCCTCTCCTTGAGAAAGTCGCACCCCTTGGGAGTTTTGAGTTGGACCACTTCTAGGAAGTGGGTGTTGGAGATTTTCGTAGATTTGGAATGCCCATGCCTTGAAACCTAGGTCTAGACTATCATTTTGCCCCGATCTACCTTGGGGATTGCATTCCTTGTTTTAAGGAATTGTGGTCCACTTTTGGTCATCACTCAAAAACCTAGATCTAGTAAGATCTAACCATTGGATCACATCCATTTCACTTGACTTGGCTTCTAGGTGTCCCGATCTACACTTTGACATCTTTCTTGACTCCATTAGCCCACTAAACAAGGCACTAGTCCTTCTCCAAGCAAGGCGCACTTCTTGGGATTAGTGTCCAACCCTAGATCTAGCACATGGGTAATCCTAGAACCAACTCCAACTTATAAATTTATCCTAGATCTAACCTATAGTACCACCCTCACACCTAACTTCACCTTGTGGGTCCATCTAGAACCATTTCACACTTCCCAAGAAACTAGACCCATTTGTGCAAACACATTGGTACTATACCTAGTAATCATACCCCATCATGTGGCCTAAACCATTCATAGGTTGAAACACTTATTATCCATCACACCACCTTCAACCATACCTTAACCTTTAGGTCCACTTAGCCTTGCATTGGTTTCCGTAACTCATCATTTACCTACCCTTAGAAACCTTTGTTTAGGTCCAATCAACTGTGATTGGGGTATAGGGTCTCCCCCTTGGTCTAGTTATACCTTGACCTAAAGCGAAGAGTGCCTCGGTTGACGTGACTCCCGCATTGCATTGGGAACCGTGGCATCTCTTGGGTCACCTCTTTAGTTGCCTGTCTCCTCTACCGTCCCGGATGGGATACCTCTAGGGGCAACTACAAGTTGTGTGATAACAGTATGATTACCCATATCTAGTGGATTTGGGTCTTCTGGATCCATTGAGACTCTTATCTTTCAGTTTTGGACACTCTTTGGCATGATATTAGCAATTTTCCACCTGTTGACCAATTTGGGCATGCTGGTGTGGCCTGTCCAGTAGGAGCATTGGAGGCAAGTCATTTCCTAGGGCGCTACATAGGAAGGGGGTGATCCAACCACTTGTTTTTACCATATTACCCCCCTTCTAGACATGATGGTACACTCAGTTTGACGACATAGGCACCCCAGAGGCATTTTTGGGTAGTTTCAGGGTTTCCAGGAGGATTAAAAAATGGAATAAAAAGGTCATTGAGGAATTTGATTTGGGCAATTGAGGCAAGGTTTTGGCACTTGGTCTGCTCAGAGGTCATCCATGGTGTATCCCCCTTCTTCTTGATCAGTTGGCACCAGTGAGTGGGGTCCACATGGGCTACATGAGGTCTTTTATTGTATTTCTCTCTCTGATGATGGGGACGGGATTTGATCATTTGTATACTTGGACATGTCATTGAGTCATATTTTATATTATTGTGCCATGGAGTCATGCTAATGAAGGGGAATAATACCTCCTAGCCCCACCATGTGCTCCTAGTCACTTGTCCATGTCTTTATGTTGTGGCTCCTATGTTATTAGCCACCCCCATGTATGACGTCACCTCTCCTAGAGGCTTTTTAGCCATGACGTCATCCTCTATTTGAGTGATCTAGATCTATTGTTATGTTGGCTCATCTTAGCCGTTCGTTACATTGTTATATATTTTGATCTCAACCACTAGTTTTCAAAAGTGGTTTAGGGTTTTGGTCTTCCTCTCCTATAAAAGGGAGACCCTCTCATTGTAAAGGCACCTTTGGAGCTCTTGAAGATTGGAATAAAAATACTATCTTGTGGATCTACTTCTCTTGTCTTGATGGATTCTTTTGCAAGTTGAATATACAATCTTTTTCTTATGTATCATTGTGGATCTTGGGGTTCCAAGACGTTTTTCTATAGGGAGGCCGAACTGGTGGAGAGGAGGACGACTTCAAGGGAGGCTATTGTGGAGAAACCCCATATCTTGCTTTGGTTTGGTCTTTGGTTGAAGGGAGTATCATTATTGTATCTTTGTGTCATAGTTGATGCTTTCTACTTCATCTTTTCATCATTTTCATCATTCTTTTGCTAGGCTTGTTTCTCATTAGATATTGTCTTGCAGGAGGATGACGATTTGGTCATCTTTGAGGGAGGACAATTTGGCTTGGAGCTCTAGATCTCACTCTTGAATATACACATAAGGGGAAGGTTATCAATTTGCAAAGTGGCCACAAGCTTTAGAGGTATGTACCTAGATCCATTCATCTTCTCCATTGGTCAAACAAACCCTCTTTTTTATTTTTTCTCAGATCTACTTGGATCTAGCATGCTCTTGGGTATAAAACTTAAAACCCACCTTAATAATATTCACGGCAATCCCGTTCTATAGTTTGGTGGTTATTGGACTCCATTTGGCCCATTTCCCAAGGCACATTGGTCTCTCCAAGGGAAGTCACATTCCTTGAGGGAGGCTAATTTGTTAGTTCCAAGACGTGGGTAGTTGAGATTGTTGCTTCATATGATAGTTCATCCCCTAAAACCTATCCCTAGTGCTTTACCCCATTGATTTTCACCTTGTGGACCCCATTCCTTATTTTAAGGGATGAGCTCCACTTGGGTCATTGGGTAATGCATTAGCTCTTTCTTAGATCTATTTGCTTAACTTCATAAGTGGCTTAAATCAAGCACTTGGTTGAAACATTTGTGCATTGCTTAAGCCTCTCAACCAAGCCTTAACCACCTTAGGTCCACTTAACTTTCTAGATCTAAAATCTTGCACCATTCATCTCCTTGCATAACTCTACACATTTCCCTAGGAATCTTTGGGTTAGCTAGTCTTCATAGATTGGCTAGGGTCCCCCCCTTGATCTTGATTCTTCTTGATCTAAAGTGAAGGTTGCCTTGGTTAACGTGACACCCACTTGCATTGGGAACCATGGCAAGCCTTGGGTCACCTCTTTAGTTGTCCAACACCTCTACCGTCCTGGATAGGATACCTTTTAGGGACAACTACAAGTTGTGTGATAACAGGTGGATACGTGGATCTTTCCAGAAGAGAACACGGACTCGCAAGTTTGGTGAGTAAGGGCCAAGTTCCATGAGTTTGCTGAGTAAGGGCCGAGTTCGGCGAGTGCCAAGTTTGCCCTGCGAGTATGCCATGAGTAACCGCCTCGACAATCACTTGGCTGTTAATGTATTTGTAACTTCGGAATGTATTCACTTGTATATCTTATATTATATTCATATGTTGCTATTATACTTTCGACGGCGAGGTTTATACCTCCGATCGAGAATGTTATCATTGTACCTAATGGGTTATTAGACTCTCCTAGAGAGGTCGGCCCTGAGTTAAGTTGTAGGGGATTATTAGACTCTCCTAGGAGAAGTCGGCCCAGTTAGGGTAAAAGTCAAGTAGAGGTAAAGTATAAATAGAGAGGGTGCTCCTCTCTATTTACACATTCACTCACTCACTCAATTGCGCATTAGTGAGAGAGGAGGAGGAGTTCGCACAAGTGAAGAAGAGAGAAGCTGCTGGAGAGCATTTCTATCTTTTGGGGTTTTGTATTGTTGCTCATTCTATCTCTGAGGAAGTTGTGGGGTTTTCTCCTTTATGGTTTCCCCGATGAAACTCTTTGTGTCTCGTATCTCTTGTGTTTGATTTGCTGTGCATGTTATTCTCTCAGATAAGATCCTAGATCATATTGAATTAAATGATGAAAATCTAACATGGTATTAGAGCTAACCTGAGAAGAAGACACTGTGCAGCTACGGAAGCTAGGGCTTCTTAATTTTTGGGTTTCTCTCCTCAGATCATCAGCAAATGGAGGTTAGGTTAACTCACCTAAGGAAGGCGCATCTTTCGGTCGAAGCAGAATTGGATTCTGAGCATTTTCACTTTTTGGCCTGTCACTACTGCGGGAAATTAGGGCTTTTCACAGAAGTGGAATTTTGGAGTGCTCTCAGCACATGATTGTTCTCCTCATCAAAATCGAAATTTTGAGACCAAGATCGAAGTTTTTGGTTGGGTAGAACCCCGAGATAAGTCAAACCCTAATTTGACTTTTGGACTAGAAAAAGCAAAAAACCAGAAAACCAGAAATTGACAGAAATTGCAGATCCGAAATTCGCAAGTCACTTTTGAAGGGTAAATTTTTGGAATTTTCAAAATCCAAGTGTACCAACTTGCTTGCCTCAGCAAGGCGCATCTTTCTAGCCAGACAGAAGTTTGAAATTCCAAGTTTGAATTTTTAGGGTTTCTCTGTCAAACCCTAGCCAACTCCAGATCCAGTTTCAGCAGATCAAGTGGTAATATCTAAAGCTTTTCTATTTCCATTTGAGTTTCTCATTAAAGATGTCTCACCACACCAAGCTTGAGGATAACCTTAAAGGGGTTGATAACTTTCGAGCATGGAAGTATAGGATTGGGCTTGTCCTAGAAGAGAATGAATTGGACACCTATGTGAATGAAGAGGTTCCAATTCCAGAGGGAGATGAGGCTAAAGCCTTACACAAGAAGAACCTGGTTAAAGCTAAGAGAATCATTGCAGATTCTATCAAGGACCATCTCATGCCACATGTGTCATCTCTGAAGACACCTAAAGAGATGTTTGATGCCTTGACCACCTTATTTGAAGGGAGGAATATAAATAGGAAGATGCCATTGAGGAACGAATTGAAGAATGTCAAGATACAAAATGTAGAGACCATGCAATCCTAATTTACAAGGGTCTCTCAGATAAAAGAACAACTTGAAGATGTGGGAGAAGATATAGAGAATGGAGAAATAGTAATGACCACCTTGAATGGTCTTCCTAGGTCATGGGATTCCTCAATTCAAGGAATCTGTGCAAGAAGAAAGTTGATCACCTTCAGTAGGCTGTGGGAGGAGTGCTCACAGGAAGAAGCTCGAATTGTAGCTCAAGAAGAAAAGATGGGGTAATGAAAACAAGGCTCTCACAGCACACACCAGGAAGAACAATAACAAGAGGGAGCATCCTCATCACAAGAAGGGTAAACACCATCACCAGAATCGGAGGGAGAACTTTGGAGGATCCAGGAGAGATCTCTCTCACATTCGATGTTATACTTGTGATGAGAAGGGACACTATTCCAGAGATTGTCCCAGGAACAAAAGCAGCTCCCAAAAGAAGAAGAACAACAAGAAAAGACATCATGCTCACACTGCAGAGGATGATGAACCTCCAAGGAAGAGAGCCAGAGATGAAAGTGAAGATTCTTCAAGTGGTGAAGAATATGTATTGTAATGAAGATAACCAGCTACAGGGGTTTATTTAGAAGGTTCCACCTCATAAGGTGAAGCTAGAGATGACTTTCAGTATTACATGAAAGGAGTAGAAGAAGCTACTGTAGAGTTGGACTCTAGAAAACAAGTAAAGATCAATAATCTATGGAAGAACCTCTCATCCATTTTCATCATTGGTTAAGGTTCACACTATCAGAGACTCCATTAGTTCCTGCAAGGAAGCAAAGATTGAGAGGGAGTCCACCCAACAAACAAACAACGATAAGTATTTGAATTGTCATTTCTTAGATATATATTTATTTAACTGATGTTGTTCAGTCATGTACATACTTATGTTCCTAGATTTAGGATGTATATCATGCATGTTAGAAAAGTTGAATTAATGAACAAGATACTACTAATATGCAAGTAATGGGTAAGTGGCCTATGGTACTGTACAACATCCCATTGCTACTTATCTAGAATGAAACCTCTTTGTTGACTTGTTGGGAGTAGTGCACACTCTTAATAATGTTCTGGTAGAGATGGAAGGCATCTAGGAAGTTATCGTATGAATACGGGATATGGATGAATGTTGTGTTGAATCATTGGCTAAGATAGTTGCATGACTGTGTGAACTATGTCTTTATGCATAAGAATTTGTTCTGAAAAATTATGAAATGTTTCTAATCATGCAACTAAATTGACTTGTAGGAAAGATCGTGTACTACAAGAGAGACTTGTTTCGAAGAACAAGTGACGATGATTCAGCTAGAAGATTTATGAAGTCAAGAAGAAGACACTAAAGAACCTGAAGTTCCCAGGATCTGAAATACAGTAATGGAAGAAGCGATTCCAAAAGAATATGAAGAACGCGAGATGGAAGACCCACAGGAACCTGTAGATCCACCACGTGAGAAGAATTCTCACAAGAGGAAACCAGCATGGGTATGAGAAGCAATTCATGATGCAGAGAGATATGGTGCTCCAGAAGGAATGCATAGAGAAATCAAGAGACCGAGACCATTCTCTAGTTATGTAGCCCTGCTATGTGACATCATTGACAAAGAGCCTTCCAACTATGAGGAAGCAGTTGAGAAGAAAGAATGGAAGGATGCCATGATCAAGGAGTACCAGTCGATCATGAAGAATGATGTCTGGGATGTGGTCCCGAGACCAGTAGGGAGGTCTGTTGTGACTTCCAAGTAGATCTACAAGATCAAGCATGCTGCAGATGGCAACATAGAGAAACACAAGGCGAGGTTTGTGGCACGTGGCTTCTCCCAGAAGGAAGGGATAGACTATGAGGAGACATTTGCACCTGTAGCCAGATACACTTCCATCAGATCAGTACTTGCTCTGGTTGCAGTGATGAAGTGGAAGGTACACCAGATGGATGTCAAGACAATGTTCTTGAATGATGTAGTAGAGGAGGAAGTGTATGTGGAGCAACCACTCGAATTTGAGATACATGACAGGGAGACTCATGTGTGCAAATTGAAGAAAGCCTTGTATGAATTGAAATAGGCACCTAGGACGTGGTACGACAGGATAGACAACTTCTTGACTAGTTTGGGCTTTACCAAGAGTAAAGCGGATTCCAACCTTTACTACAAGGTTGAGGAAGGGAACCCAGTGATACTTCTACTTTATGTAGATGACCTGTTTGTGACAGGTGAGGATGGGTTGATTGCTGACACGAAGATGAAGCTTGCTGCCGAGTTCGAGATGAAGGACTTGGGTATGATGCACTACATTCTAGGCATGGAGGTGTGGTAGAGTGCGGATGGAATCTTCCTTGGACAAGGGAAGTATGCAGTAGAGATCCTGAAGCGATTCGGGATGATGGATTGCAAGGCCATGGCCACACCTATGGCATCGAACCTGAAGCTATTGAGTGATGCTTCATCAGAGTCAGTTGATGCCACGATGTATCGTCAGATGATTGGATCTTTGATGTCCATGACGAATTCGAGACCAGATATTTGCTTTGCTGTGAACACATTGAGCCAGTTCCCGATGGATCCGAGGCATGTTCACTTGATTGTTGCAAAGCATATTCTAAGGTACCTCAAGGGTACAATGGATTATGGGCTCAAGTATGATGCGAATTAGAAGATTAACCTGGAGGGTTATGTTGATTCGGATTGGGCAGGCAGTGCCATTGATAGGAAGAGCACTTCGGGGTGCTGCTTCAGTATGGGATCAGATATGATCTCTTGGTTTACCAGGAAGCAGTCTTGCGTGGCACTAAGAACAGCTGAAGCAGAGTATGTCGCAGCTTGTTCGGCTAGTTGTGAGGTAGTATGGTTGAGGAAGCTATTGTCTAATTTATTTGATCTCCAGTTGGATGCTACTTGTATATATTGTGACAACCAGAGTTGTGTGAAGTTGTCTAAGAACCCGGTGTTCCATGACAAGTCAAAGCACATTGAGATCAAGTATCACTATATCAGGGATATGGTGCAGAGAGGAGCAGTGAAGCTCCAGTATGTTGCGACGTTCGAGTAGATAGCCGATGTGTTGACTAAGCCGCTAGCCAGAGTGAAGTTCGAGTACTTCAGAGAGAAGCTTGGTGTACTTCAGATCGAGGTTCCTTCCAAAGGGAAGTGATGAGTCCGGAAGACGCAGATGCACATGGGCCATTCTCGCATAGTGGTAGGTTCGTGCCTCCTATGTTGGTATATGTAAGGGTCAAGCCATTCTTGCATAGTGGTATGTTCGTGCCTCATATGTTGGTAGATGTAAGGGCTGAGCCATTCTCGCATGGTGGTAGGTTTGTGCCTCCCATGTTGGTAGATGTAAGGGCTGGGTCTCGCATGGTGGTAGGTTTTTGCCTCCCATAATGGTAGACGAGGTTTCGTATGGTGGTAGGTTCGTGCCACAAGCCTTCCCTTGTATTTCTCAATACTTCCATCAGTTGCATGCTTTATCTTGTAGATCCACTTGGAAGATACCACACTTTTTCCTTCTGGTTTGGGAACTATATCCTAAACATCATTTTTCATTATTGATTTGTATTCTTCCATCATTGCTTCTACCCATTCTTTCTTCTATATAGCTTCTTCATAACTGGTAGGTTATTGATCTACAAGATCACACATCAAAGCCACATAACTGGAAAATGGTTTTGGATTTTTGCTTACTCTTGTGGAGTCTTCTGGAGCTCCATACTTCTCTGCTTCTTGTATAATTTCTCTTTCCCAAGCAGGCTTTCTCTTTCGTGACATATTCATAGTGGGAGGTTCTTGAGGTTCTAGCATATCATGGTCTTCTGGTGTTTCATCTTCGGGGGAGGGTGCATCTTCTACATTTATGGGAGGTACATCTTCTTCATATACTTCTTCATGCTGGCACTTTCTGGATCTCTTGAGAGCTGCTTCTTCGTCAAATGTTACATCTCTACTAATCTCCATGTGATGGAATCCTGGAATGTATATTCTGAAGGCTTTGGAGACTTCACAGTATCCAACAAATATTCCCTTCTTTCCGGAAGGGTCCAACTTGGTTCTCTTTTCTTTTGGTATGTGATCATATACTGGGCAACCAAATATCTTGAGGTGGCTTACTTCAGGCTTCTTTCCTATGAACATTTCTTCTGGAGTCTTGAATCCAAGGGCACTATGGGATAATCTATTTTGTTCATAAACTGCCGTCCTTGCTGCTTCAGCCCATAGATGCATTGGAAGATCTTGATCATGTATCATTGTCTTCACTGCTTCCATAATGGTCCTATTCTTTCTTTTCGCAACATCATTCTGTTGAGGATTGTAGTGAGTAGTTAGTTCCCTCTTGATTCCAGCTTCTTTAAAGAAGGCTTCAAAATCTTTTGAAGTATATTCTCCACCATTGTCTGTTCTGAGTGTCTTGATTCTTCTTTCTGAATGATTCTCTATCAAGGCTTTGAATTCCTTGAATTTTCCAAATACTTCATCCTTTGTTTTCTAGAAATATATCCATGTCTTTCTTGAATAGTCATCAATAAATGTAACATAATATTCATGATCACTCAAAGATGTGGAGGGCATTGGACCACATACATCTGAATGGATTAATTTCAACGTACCTTTAGTCTTTGTCTCATTCTTCGGAAACGGATTCTTGATATTCTTTCCTTTTGCACATCCTTTGCAAATGCCTTCATGATCGATCTTCAAATCTGGTAATCCCGTCACTACTTTGCTCACATGGGGTAGTGCTTTGTAGTTGATGTGAGCAAGCCTCCTATGCCATAATTCACTTGGGTTAGTGGTCTCATGAACAAGGGTTGTTTCTGAATGTCCCTTGAGTTTATATAAGCCTCTTTCTTCTTCACCAATGACAACTGCACATTCAATTGATTTTCCTTTGGGCGACATAAGTACTTGTCCATCTATGAATGCAACCCTATATCCTTTCTTATCTAATGCTGAGATATAAAGTAGGTTCTTCTTCAAACCTGGTACATATAAGACTTCCTTCATCTTCATGGGGGTTCCAGAATCAAGCTTGTAGCTTGCTTCACCAATTCCTTTGATAAGACATTGATAGTCATCTCCTAATGATACCTTCTGAGGAGAGTTCTTCTCTTCAAGTTTTGATTTCCAAAATTCCAACTTTGACAGAAACTCTAATTTCTTGCCGGAGAGAGAAGAGAGAGTTTCACCTTGTGAAAGCTGTCCAATTCAGGCTATCTTTGAAACCATGTTAAGATTCAATATGCTAAGATAGATAACATCAATATTCAAATCAATTTCACAACAATAGCATATACAAGATCATTGAAAGAAACACAATCACAAGATAGACACAGATTTATCCTGGGAAACCCTCTAGGGGAAGAAAACCTAGCAAAAACTTCCTCAATATAGATGATCAAAAGTACAAAGACAAAACCCCAAACAAGTGCTCATTCTCCTTGCAGATATCTCTCTCTCTCTCTCTCCTATGCGATTTACACAAGTGAGTGTGTGTGTCCAAATGAGGAGCACATCACTCCTATTTATACTTTATCTCCCACTTGACTTTTTCACTAACTAGGTCAGCCCCAACAAACTTAATTGGGCCGACTTACCTAGGAAGAGTCAAAACAATATAATATTACTTTCTGGAGGGTTCTATCGACCCGACTTACAAAGGAGGTTTTACCCCATGACTTTATGATGACCAAATACAATAATAACATCTCGACGGAGGAATAAAACATCTCCGAATAAATAATAATAAAATACAATAGAATATTCTTCGAAGTTACAATATTTCAACACATTCTTCATGATCGACTGGTATTCCTCGATCATGGCATCCTTCCATTCTTTCTTCTTAGCAACTTCCTCATAGTTGGAAGGTTTTTTGTCAATGATGTCGCACAACAGGGCTACATAGCTGGAGTATGGCCTAGGTGTCTTACTTTCTTTGTGCATCCCCTCTGGAGTGCCATACCTCTCTGCATCTTGTATTGCCTCTCAAACCCATGCTAGTTTCCTCTTGTGGGAGTTCTTCTCACGAGGTGGGTCTACAGGTTCTTGTGGTTCTTCCATCTCTCGGTATTCATTGTCTTCTGGAATTGCTTCTTCCATTACTGTATCTCTGATCCTGGGAACTTCAGGTTCTTTTGTGTCTTCAATAAGTAACTTCTGGATTTGTTGTAGGCTGAGTCTTCGTCAAATGTCACGTCTTTGCTAATGTCGATCTTCTTGAATCCTGGGAAATATATTCGGTAGGCCTTCGCGCTTTCACTGTATCCTACGAATATACTCTTCTTTCCTGAAGGATCTAGCTTCGTCCTCTTCTCCTTCGAAATGTGTATGTACACTGGGCAGCCAAATATCCTGAGATGGCTGACTTCTTGTTTCTCATCGGAGAATGCTTCTTCTGGGCTCTTGTTTCTAGTACTCTATGAGGAGTATGATTCTGTACATACACCGCTGTCCTTGCAGTTTCTGCCCATAGGTGCATCGAAAGATCCTGGTCTTGAAGCATTGCTCTTGCTGCTTCCATTATTGTTCTATTCTTTCTTTCTGCAACGCCATTCTGTTGTGGATTATATGGAGTGGTTAACTCCCTCTTAATCCCAGATTTTCTACATAGGTTCTTGAAATCTTTCGAGGTGAACTCTTCGCCATTATTTGATCGAAAGGTCTTTATCCTTTTCTCAGTGTGATTCTCGATCAGGCTTTGAATTCCTTGAACTTGCTGAATACTTCATCCTTACTTTTAAAAAAATATATCCAAGTCTTATGGGAAAAGTCATCAATAAATGAAACATAATATACATACCCACTCAATGAGCTGGATGACATAGGACTGCATACATCGGAGTCGATGATTTCCAATATTCATTTCTCTTTGCTTTCACTACTTGGAAATGCCTTCTTCACGTTCTTTCCCTTCGCACATCCTTTGCAAACGCCTTCATGTTTTGACTGGATTTCTGGAAGTCCTTCAACTGCTTTGCTTGCAATGGGTAGTGCTCTATAGTGCACATGTGCAAGCCTTCTATGCCATAATTCACTTGTCTCCATGGAGTCATGGACCAAGGCTTGTTCAGGTTGGCCCTTTAATTTGTATAAACCTCCCTCTTGCTCTCCAATCACAATTGCATCATCTACTGTCTTCCCCTTTGGCCACATTAGGACTTGGCCATCAACAAATGCAACCCTCATACCTTTAGCATCTAGTGCTGATATGGAGAGAAGGTTCTTCTTTAGTCCTGGAACATATAGGACATCCTTCATCTTCAGAGACTTGCCAAAGTCTAGCTTGTATGAAGCTTCTCCACTTCCTTTTATGGGGTATTGGTAATCAACCCCACGTTTCACCTTGTGAGGTGACTCATGCTCAGATAGATTTATGAAGGATTCTTTATATCCTGTCATATGCTTGGAAGCCCCACTATCTACAAGCCAATCATTACTTCTGTGTGTGACAGTGCTCGTGAGTGCTGATATCAAGACATACTCTTCATCACTTGAAGATTCATCACTTTCTTCTCTGGCTCTCTTCCTTGGAGGTTCATCATCTTCTGCGGTGTGGGCATGGTGCCTTTTCTTGTTGTTCTTCTTGTTGTGGGAGCCATTTCTATTTCTGGGACAATTTCTGGAGTAGTGTCCCTTCTCATCACAAGTATAACATCTAACGTTAGATAGATCTCTCCTGGATCTTCTAAAGTTCTCCCTCGGACTTTGGTGGTGGTGTTTCTCCCTCTTGCTGTGATGATGGTGCTCCCTCTTGTTATTATTCCTTTTGGTATGTGTTGTGAGAGCTTGGTCATCATTTGCTTCCATCTTTTCTTCTCGAGCCACAAGTCAAGCTTCTTCTTGTGAGCATTCTTCCCATAGCCTGCTGAATGTGATTAGCTTCTTCCTGGCACATATCCCTTGAATGAATGAGTCCCATGATTTAGGGAGACCATTCAAGGTGGTCATCACAATCTCTCCTTCTTCTACCTTTTCTCCAACAACTTCAAGTTGCTCCTTGATCTGAGAGACCCTTGTAAAGTAGGACTGCATGGTCTCTGCATTTTGAATCTTCACATTCTTCAACTGGTTCCTCAAGGTCATCTTCCGATTTATGTTCTTTCCTTCAAATAGCTTTGTCAAAGCATCAAACATCTCCTTAGGTGTCTTCAAAGATGACACATGTGGGATGAGATGATCCTTGATGAAATCTACAATGATTCTCTTGGCCTTAACCAAGTTCCTCTTATGTAAGGCTTTAGCCTCATCTCCCTCGGGTGCTTGAACCTCTTCATTTACATACTTGTCCAATTCATTCTCTTCAAGGACAAGAGCAATCCTACACTTCCATGCTCGGAAGTTATCAGCTCCTTCAAGCTTATCCTCAAGCTTGGTGTGGTGAGACATCTTTAATGAGAACTTCAAATGGAAATAACAAAGCTTTTAGGTCTTACCACTTTTAGATGCCTAAACTGGTTCTGGAGCTGGCTGGCCTAGGGTTTGTCAGAGAAACCCTAATTTTCTGAACTTGGAATTTGGAACTTCTGATTGGACAGATAGATGCGCCTCCTCAAGGCGAGTTGCCCAATGTACTCACTTCTCCAAATCTGAGAACATAAACCCCAAAAAATTTCCTTCGGCAGTAGTGACGGGCCAAAAAATGAAAATTTTCGGAATCAAGTTCTTCGACAGAAAGATGCGCCCTCCTAGGGCTAGTTAGCCTAGCCTCCTTTTCTTGATGATCCGTGGAGAGAAGACTCCAAACTTAGAAGCCCTAGCTTCCCGCAGCTGCACAATGTCTTCTTTTCAGGTTAGCTTTGATACCATGTTATTTTTTCTACTTTTAATCAATATTATCTAGGATCTTAAGCTGAAAGAATAACATGCACGACATAGCACAATAGACACAAATATTTTCCTTAGGGAAACCATAAAGGAGAAAGCCCCGCAACTTCCTCAGAGATAGAATCGTCACCAATACAATATCACAAAAGTAAAACCCCAAAACAAAGATGGTCTTCTGTAGCTCCTCTCTCTTTCTTCTATGCGAACTTGTCCTCTCTCTCTCACTTATGCGAACTTGAGTGAGTGAGTGTGTGATCAAATGAGAGAGCCTTGCTCTCTATTTATACTTTACTTTCACTTGACCTTTTTCACTTGCTAGGTCGACCCCAACTAAACTAGTTGGGCCGATTTCTCTAGGGGACTCAATAACCCTAATACAACTAACTCTAGGGGGATCTAATGCCCCAACTTACAATGGAGGATTTACCTCAATGACTTTACATGACCAAATGTAATAATGACATCTCTGATCGGAGGAATAAACATCTCCGTCGGAGGTACAAATAAAATACAATAATAATAACAATATAAAATACAAGTGAATATCTTTCGAAGTACCAAGAGGGCACATCTTTCTGTGGAGACCAACTTCAAGTTGGTGAAGTTTCAGTTTTGACCTAAATTCTGCAAAAACTACAGAAATTGCAGAAATTAGGGTTTCCAGTTTTGAGCTATTCTGGCCTCAGATCTGGAAGAAAATGAGGTATTGTTAGTTTTTCTACTTTTAATCAATATTATCTAGGATCTTAACTGAAAGAATAACATTCACATCATAACACAATAGACACAAAGATTTTCCTCGGGGAAACCATAAAGGAGAAAACCCTGCAACTTCCTCAGAGATAGAATCGTCACCAATACAATATCACAAAAGTAAAACCCCAAAACAAAGATGGTCTTCTGCAGCTCCTCTCTCTTTCTCCTATGCGAACTTGTCCTCTCTCTCTCACTTATGCGAACTTGTGCGAGTGAGTGTGTGATCAAATGAGAGAGCCTTGCTCTCTATTTATACTTTACTTTCACTTGACCTTTTTCAAATGCTAGGTCGGCCCCAACTGAACTGGATGGGCCGACTTCTCTAGGGGACTCAATAACCCTAATAAACTGACTCTAGGGGGATCTAATGCCCCGACTTACAATGGAGGATTTATCTCAATGACTTTACATGACCAAATGTAATAATGACATCTCTAACCGGAGGAATAAACATCTCCGTCAGAGGTACAAATAAAATAAAATAATAATAACAATATAAAATACAAGTGAATATCTTCTGAAGTTACAATTACATCAACACTCCCTCTTAACTAGGAAGGTATTCTCTTGCCACAGTCATCAACACATCTCAACACAATAAGGCAAATCTGGACCTGACCTTGGGAGAATATTTCTGTGGATTTTGTTGGACGGATTTCTGAAACAAGAAGGCACCATAACTACATTTTAATGGTGGGGACAGATTCAACAAGATGGTAGTGCTCTTTGCAACACTTTGGTGACCAGGCAAGAAGCAGCAATGCTGTTCTTTACATGTGTGGGGGCATTTTGGATTTCCCACATCAATTGTTTTTGACAGGGACAACAGGCTTGTCAGCCACTTTTGGACCACATTGTGGGGCATTCATAAACACCAAGCTGAAAAGGAGCCCTGCTTTCCATCCCCAAATGGAGGAGAAGAGTAAAGTGGTCTCACAGGCATCCAAGGATTCGGGATGATAATATCCATATACCTAACATTCTTATAACTGGGTTGCTCATGAGTTTAAAATTAATCCCTGAATGGCATAATTAGCTTCACTGTAATTCTCATCTGCCAAAGTGCAGGGGTTCCTAATACTAGGGGCTAGTTGTATTTTTTTGTTTGAAATTGTTACTGCAATGTGTTTTTTTCCATGTGAAGTTTAATGGAACTAACATCTGAATGTGTGTTTAAAATTTGACTCTTATTCTTGTCACTCCTTTGCCCTTCATAAGTACAACCATTGGTTTCGGATTAGAGGCTAGTGTTATTCAATCTTGGATCTTTTTCTTTTTTCTATTCCTAAGAAAACCTTATCTGTAGCTGTTAGTTTTCAAGTGAACTTTAAATCTATAGAAGCTCGAGTATTTTTAACTAACCATAATTTTTCAGGTCAGGACACTGATCCAGAGAGATTTTAGTAAGGCTCTGGATGGAAATGATATCCTTATTTCACCAGCTGCACCTACGGCTGCTTATAAGATAGGTGTGGTTGCTTGACTTACATTTTTGCCTAAAATTTTTGCAGGTTACTCAACATTATTGCATTGGCAATCCTATAATAGTTTCTGGCTGATTTTTCAACTTTTCTATTGCAGGTGAGAAAGTAAATGATCCATTGTCTATGTATGCAGGAGATATTATGACAGTAAGCCATTCATTACTTTATTTCCCTAGTTTTGTGAATTTATTTCGAGAACAGTGATTTAACGATAATGTATCCATATGTTTCGAGTATTAGAGAATAAACCCAAGAGTTGTTCTTTTGAATCCTGTTTGTATCAAGATGTGAAGTACCCTTGAGGTATCTGACACTGGTATGATAAATGATGCTTGGAAATCAAGTCATACATGTTTAAACCCTCATGTGTCATGCCAAGAGAAGACTGTATTCGTAAGAAAATGGATTATCTTGTTAAATACTGCTGATCAACTTCTGGAACTTGGTCTGAGAAGTATAAATTTGGTCTAAAGAGTATAAAAAATCAATAATCTTATCTCACTTGCAGCCTAAGTCACCTGACATAAAAACACATGACACGAAAATATGAGTATCCAACATGGGACATGACAACCCCAGAAACATGACACAGGGACACGGTTTTATGTCAGGTTTTAGAGAGACAAAACATTTACAAAACACTTGGAATCCCTTAAAATCTGGATTTTACCCTTTACCTGCACAATGAGAGAATGTGACATCTCTTTCCCTTACAGCCTAAGTCACCTGACATAAGGACACATGACACGAAAATATGAGTGTCCAACATGGGACACAACAACCCCAGAAACATGACACAGGGACACGGTTTTATGTCAGGTTTTAGAGAGACAAAACATTTACAAAACACTTGGAATCCCTTAAAATCTGGATTTTACCCTTTACCTGCACAATGAGAGAATGTGACGTCTCTTTCCCTACAGCTAAAGCCTAAAAGTGAGAAAACACAATGAAAAATGCTTTTTATAGTGGCACGTGCCCTACTGTACCTGTGTCCGACATGTGAAATATGGACAAGGTGCCCCTAAGGGAGATGTCATGTTTCACAGCTTACAGCTCATTTTCAGTTTCATGAAAGATCAAGTTTACTTATGGCCATTGAATTCTAGAGGCATCTTCTCTTAAAAAATTCTAGTTGCCAAAATGGAATAATCAATAATCAGATATTCTTTTCCCAACTAAATCTAGATGAACAGGATTTTGACAGTGTACAGTGACAATTGGTTACAATAGCTTTCCACCTCATGGATTATTGGGGACTTGTTTTCTTCTCTTCCTGCTTGGTGTGTTGAATTGTTTCAGTAATCCTAGCACGAATGCTGTCTCTAACTATTTCCTTTGCTTAATCCATGACAAATGTCAAGATTGGATGAAAACTAGATAAAATTCTGCAAAATAACTTCTGTTAACATGTTCAAAACAGGAATGCAAATTGATCTACTCAAACCATAAAAAACATTCATGCAGAAGTTTAACTGCCAAGTAGTTACAATGGGATAATAAATACACCACACTGTAATGCCAATTGGACAGTAAATGTCAACTTAAGAGAAAAATTACAGTGGGACAAGTTTGTCTTCTAGCAATAGGTTCTTTTGTTGTCTATCGCAGGCTCAGTCTGGATGTTGTTGCTTCATATTAGTGTCTTTAACACTATTTTTCTGTAACCACAATTTCTTTTCCAACTCGCATAAAACATGCTATCAAGAACATAAAAATCAAGATTCAGATCTGCATCCTCAAGTAAAGACCTTGCAGCTACCTGTTCTTGCAGAAGATGCAGGGTGTTGTAATTGCAAGTGTACTTCTACTGGCAGTTCGCTGGTATTAGTAGGCATCAATGCATAGGAAAACAGTAAATATATTTCTTGAGTCTCTAGACAAGCGTTGCTTTTTGGTTGATAATTATGCTCAAACTAGCGTGACCAGATGTTTAATATACTCTCTCATTTCAAGAGAGAGAATAGTGTTTGTAGTGTGAGATCTTCATCTGACAGTTGGATCTTTTTAACTGTTTTCTTGGGAATGTGAGGTTGCAAATTTTTTCCACAATGAGCTGCCTCGGCTAATTTATATATATTTTTGTTTTTCTTCCCAGACAAGAAGATTCTTTGTAATGATAGATATCATAGATATAATTATATCTTTTGACCCTGTTATACATATGCCTGCCATTTTGAACCAGGTAAATGTAAATTTGGCTGGTTTACCAGCATTAGTTGTGCCATGTGGTTTTGTCAAAGATGGAGAAACGGATCTTCCAGTGGGCCTTCAGATGATTGGTGCAGCCTTCGAAGAGGTACTAAATATAGCATTTATGAAGGTGATAAAATGTGTAAATTGATGTATTCTTTTTTGATTCCCAGTTCATATTCTGAAAAGCATTATGTTCTGGCAGGGGCGGTTGCTGCAGGTTGGTCATATATTTGAACAGACACTTCAGAACCTCAGTTTTGAGGCACCTTTACCAAAAAAATGAGTTCTGGTGATGGATTTTGTCTTCTTCCATGCACAGCATCAATCCTAGCTGAGAAGTGGTCAGACATAAAAACAGGGGAGCTGTTAATTGTTTTGGAAAATATCTGAACTTGTTTATTTATATGTGAAATTTGAGGCCGTCAGTGGTTTTGTCATTAAAAGTTACTTGTATGGGCTCACAAAATTCAAGGGTAAGAGAGCTCATTCCATTTTTTAATAAACGTAGATTTTCTTGTGAGAATGAAATTGTATTACAAGATTAAAACAACCAAGGCGTTCAAGTCTTTATATCTACCTTTTACCTTAAAGTAGACTCTTTACTACTGCTTCAGCAGTTGATTCCTCGACCACTTCCTCTTCATCTTACCTGGATTAGTTTCCCTTGGGAATTCAAGGGAGATTTATGAGCAGTAATTTTGTTCTTATCCAAGTTGTTGCCTTTATCACTCTCCATGTGTGCCTCCTTATTAGTTTCTTTCTTGTGGACTCCTTCAAATGTATCTAATCGATGTCATTACAATTTAAATTACCTTGTATTCTTCTTGACATCTACGTCTAGTCAGGTCATTGAAATATCTGAATTCTTGCTTCTTAATGGCTGAACATTGGCACAAGCTTGAGTATTTTTTTTAAGAATAATAGGATTGTTAAGTTTGTGTTCTTGTAATGAGCTTCTCAAATTCTTTAGTTGACCAAGTCTAAAGTTTAGCACTGAGATGTTTTCTCAATATCCTTTTGTTCATGTCCATTTTTGCAGTACTTGATATCCAAGCCAACTATCCTTTGGATCTTGTGACTAGGTTCACTAGCATTAGCTTCACTCTGTTGTATTTGTACCAAGCGGTGCCATTGGAAAAGTAGCTCAATTTGTTGTACTCGCACTAAATGGTGCCAAGATAAGATGTTCCTTTAATATTGTGTTCCACGGATGCATCCCAAGGGGTTTGGAACATGTCTCCTATGTCCCAAGGGCAGTGGGGTGTGCTGGAAACTTCCATTTCTCTCCCTGAGTTGCAGGGAATGACTGGAAGATGTCCTTTGGTAATCCCCTATCCAATAAGGGATACTATGTTGTCCTTCGACACCTGCAGGCAGCGTCTACATACGACAAACTCATTAAGAGTAGTAATTTCTTTTCAAACAGGATGTGCCTCAAAGTTCAACACACAAATTAGATTTCAAGCATTTTTCATATTGGCTCCTCTTAAATAGGAATCATCATTTATTAAAACATAGTGACTCGATAAATGGACAAATTCATTTTTCTGGTGAGTTAAAGTGTTTATCTACTATTTTTTTCAAAATTTCAACAATTTGGGTCATCTTAAATGGACCAAAATCCCCAAGGGAAAAGTTACATGATCAAAGTTCTCATCAATCACATGGAACTATAATGTCTAGCAAAATTCCTACTGGATTTGAGAAAGACGTTGAGTTTGCTCAATTATAAACTTTCTCCATTTTAAAACTAACAAGGGTGAAAGCTGCGATGCAGCTAAGTCCCTGCCAAATGGTAGCACGAGGGATTTTTGCATTTTAGGTAATGTTGATGAACTGGACATGGTAGAGGAAGCTGTAGCTGTGCATGTTGATGAAGTGCGCAATGTTGTGGGAGAGCACCCACAACCCGCAACTCCTTGCCAAGCAATGTAACCATCCCAAAAAGCAAATATGGTAAAAGCCCCTTTGACTTATGTGAGTGACATTTTAGACTAGAGAAGAAAATGAAAACGAGAACACATTAGAAAGCACATAGCAAAGATGAAGAGATGGCATAATTTAAACAGAGAAAAATATGAAGAAATACCGAAAGAGTTTTTCGGCCCAATTTCAAAGAGATTCATGTCGGATCTAGTTACAATTCCCACGTTTGACCTCACATACGATCAGGATTATGTTAAATATTTTCACAAGCCAAAAGATGTGCATCCCGATCTGATAATGTGAAAGAAAATGGAGGAATGGCTCTCTCATTACCATTTGGAGCCTCTCTTCAACGCAAAGGAAGACAACATCCTGCTAGTGTTAAGTTCTGTACTGAAGGAACGCAAGGTGGGTCTCCTGCACGACTTCACAAAGATGATAACAAAAAAACCGTGGTTGTTGAATAACGAAGAATCCATCTGGTTCGCTACTTGGATCATCTAGTCTTACCCAAATGCTTATGCTTCTTGGATCACTACCGCACTCTCTCTCGTTACAGATCTCAAAGATGTGTATTTACAAGTCCCTTCAGGCAAGGATATTCCATGATTATTCAGTCCTCAAAGCAATATCAAAAGCATGCGAATTTGAGTTTGAGAACTAGGAATTCCAAAAGGATTTCATAAACATTATGCACACACACGCCTCGAGCTAGAAAACCACTTATGTTTCTCCTGTGATGGTAGGAAAGTTGCAGAGAGGAATCATATACACATTGGTCCCATACATGTGGCCTGTTAGAGAGAATTTCATCCCGAATCACTACTACCCAAAGCTACTGGTGACCTTAAATCTCCTATCTGAGAGCAAGGAATTATGCCTACATACGATCATCATTGTCATCATCATCGTCATAGGGATAGTGAGGGCCATGGTGAAAAATGAAAATTCTTGATGATGAAGCTTGATGACACCTAGTGGGGCACTAAAGGAGAAGCGGTAGGGACTAGAAAACAAGCCCCTGAAAAGGCGTAGCCCGCCCTGAGCACATGTGCAAAATTCGTGGGCCACTAGAGCAGAAGTAGTGACACATTATTGAAGAGGCCTCCGAGGATGCCCAGGAAAAAGGCAGTCTGCCCGAGTACACGTGCAAAATTTGTAGGCCATTAGAGAAAAAGGAGCAACACACTATTGAAGAGGCCTCCGAGGACGTTGCATGGGTTTCTTCTGAAGAAGGCCCGAATACATGTGCGAAATTCATGGGTCGATGACCTCACATACCCCTCTGTTGTGAGGATCTCCCCTTGCTCATGTTTGTGCAACACATTTCGTATCCTTGTTGCATATGTCTTGGAAGCAAAAGAAAGACAAGTGAACACAAAGTTTGATAGAACCTGAAGCAAAATTTAAAATACAAAGTAATCATCGTGTAAGGAAATATTCAATGTAAACATAGCATATTCTTGTAGAATTGGGAAGATTGCCATGCAAAAAATTAACCTGTAGCTCCATTATTGGACAGGTCCAGTGTCGTCATGGAACTTTGGGTTTTCAGAAAAAGAGGAAGGGCCCTCTCTATTTGACAATGAGATAGTTTCAACATATCTAAATCAAATGGGGGAGTCTAGTTGGAGGTGATTTTGTAGGTTAATTTGTTATTGGACAGGTCAATATATTTCAGATTGTTTAGACTGCGGAAATGTGGCTATGAGAATTTTCCTTTCAAAGTGTTATTAGTAACACTGATATTGGCGAGTTTAGACAACAATCGTTAGTGACAATGGGATAGGGCATGTCAATTTGTTGTAGTTTAGGTTTAGTGCAGTAAGTGAGTGGAGGAGGCCCAATGACTTTGGAATCGTTCCCAACAAGTTGTTTATGTGCAGTTCTAGCCACACCACAGATGATATTTTTCCTATAGAAGATGGTATGGAGCCGTACAAACTATTGTTTGGCATTTGGAAAAAGGTCGGGCTCTTCCATTGGCCCTACAAAATTTGAGAAACATTGGCAAGCAATAATCTTCATGTTCACAATTTACAAGCTGAGATTTTGGTGATATTTCAAGACCATCAACTCTATTGGCCAAATGTCTTCAAGAACTTTTACATTACAAATGTACAAATGTTCTCATTTCCTTTTGGTCCATTGGATCCCAAAATAATTGTTATACCATCTATGTAAGTAACATTTTTACGAGCACATGCTTGAGAAAGATTACAATGTTTGATATTTCAAATTCAAATCATAGAGGCCACTCTCAAATTTCCGATCAAGTTTGCATATATGGTGTGATAAATTGTGTTTGATAATTGTGAAGCCATACCTACACGAAGCCACTTTTGGCAATTACTTCGAAACTTAGTGAACGGATGTGGGAGAAGATGGATGACGGCTTATGTCATTACTTTTTATATACTAGCACCGCCACTTAATTTGTGGCTAGTGAACACCCATAGGAACAGGTTATCTATCAGGAATTGCTTGTTATTCATGCATCAACTACCACTTATATAATTGTTTATTTCGAATTTGGAACGACCATAAAGTCAATATGGATAGTACACTTGTCTCATTCTCCTGCAATCTAGAAAAAATATACTTGCTAGTCCACCGCAAATTCTAAAATATAAACACCTATTACAATTTTCATTATGCCTTTCAAAAACATTATTGGGAAAAGATGGATGATGGCTCATGTCATCACTTTTTATATACAGTTTTCATTATGCCTTTCAAAGATTTTTATTGACTATAGTTGTGTAAATGAATATCAAACCCTTTCATGATGGAGAAAATGAATACATTTTTTATTTCCATGTCAATGATAAAATATGTAATAAAATATTAGGTTTTTCCAATACTAAGTGGGAACAATTTTTATGAAAATTAAATATAAAGTTTAGAGTGAGAACATTATCGGTTTTTACAAAAATTAAATATAGTTTTATTGAAAACATTATCATATTGAATCGATTAATGGAAAAAAAGTCGAAGCAATGGTCTATAGTATTTTGCCCAGAGGAAGCTACTAATAAATGAACCCCACCTATTTTATTATTTATTTTAATAAAACTGTCTTAATTATTTAAAAATATATATTTAAACATGGAATAATATTAAATATTTTATAACTCCACATCCCTTTGTTTTTACTAGTACTATCTTGCCTATTTTGAAAAGATAGAAAGTTAATAAGTTTAATTGAAATAACAAAGCTATTCTATTTGGCAATTATTAGACTATTTACATTATTCTTATCCAACTCGTGACTTTAATGAGATAAGACCACCAACAACAATGGTGACAAAACTGCCCATGACTGTGAATTTCTGGGTAGCGTTCCACTTTTCCTTTTTTTGGGTGACGAAACTGGCCATGAGAATTTATTCTTTCGATTTTCTGGCAAATGCCTTTGTTTATTTGAGGGGCAATTGTCTCTGTTGGGCTATCTATCTGTTTGGGGCACAATATGGTTGGAAAATGTAAGTGCGTAGTCTAATTCCCAACCAACCTTTTTTAGTTGATTTTGCCCCAAATTTAATAATTGAGCATGGTTATATCCTCAAATTCGCAAATCATTTCAAAACTAGGCACGGTTCATAGCTTTTGAATCTATAGAAATTGCCAAAATTTGTTCATAAATTATGGTGAAGACAATCAAATATGGGGATATTTGTTTTTTCCAAAGACGATGCCAATGAAGAGACAACTATCGACGATATGGGAACGACTTACTCGTGTGTGGGAGTGTGGAAGTAGCCTAAGTATGGATCGATGGTGACGGTGGAAGTAAACTAAACAAGGGTTGAACTCGAAAGTTGGAGCAACCTAAGCAAGGGTGAAGAGTTACTCCAATTTGAAATTGTTAGCTTGATAGGAATGGTTTAAGGTACTATTCTCACATTTATAGTAGCCGGGGCTACCATATCTTCAGATCAAATTCCGGTATTTTTCTCAGCCAATCGTTTACATTGAGATGCTTGAGATCGACAGTTGATGAGCATTCATTCCAGGATCACTCATACTTTCATACAACCCCAGAGCAGATAATACAACCTTATGCCATGACTGAGCCTCATGACCTCAGATTTGATGATCGATGTAGCCAATTTTGCCATACAGAGCAGTATAATAGTGCCTAGATGTGTACAACAACAATGTTCCAGTGATAGTGGATGGTTCAGATGGTATGCACAGGTATATGGATGTGCATTGCTGATGATTTGCTTTGCTCTTTTGCTCATTTTAGTAGCTTGACTTGGTATCTAGTGGTCATGATCTGGCGGTGTATATATATATGTTATATGGACATGATTGTTTCAATGATTATCTAAATGGTCTAATTTATTCAGAATATGAAGTTCTTGTTTATACTCATTGGTTTCACCCTCGTTAGTAGAATGGACGTGATAATTCCCACCATTTATGGTTTTCTAGTTTTGGCACCACCTTTCACTTTCCTCATTCATTCGTTCTCTTCTATCCTTGTTTTTGCCTTGACTTACTCCTTAGCATGTGATATGGAGGACCTCCCCACTTTTTGCCTCTTTGTTGGATAACATCCCTATTAGTTTGTGTCTCGGCTCTGAGTTGGCAACAAAACTTACCGAAGCCTTGATCCTTCTGGGCCAGGAGAACCCGTTGGTGTTGGTTCCTGAGCTTAGGTGAGTTAGATTTGATACCTTGATCTCTCTAGTCGATTGCCCCAATGTTTGGTCCTGATTGTGGATAATCCCCTAGTTGCATGAGTTGTGTTGGCCAAACCTGAAGCAAGTTGTACTACCATCATTACATGCATGAATGAACTATTATTATATCTCTTGTGCAAGCCCATGGAAATAAATTAAAACTGTGCTTCTCAACACAATGAAAGAGGGCTATGAAATTCAATGAAATGAACTACCCTGAATAAAAAATGCAATTAGTTGTGCTTATAAGCATACAAGGAATCCAAAGGGTCATAAGGCCTAAGAAAGTAGTGGTTAAATATATGCTAAATCTAAAGATTGCTGGCCATGATATTATGTAATGATTAAATTCCTCATGGAGCCTACAGGTTGGGATGTGAGATGGAGTAAGGGACATCTAATTCTAAGTGTCCCCTAGAACCTCAAGTTACGGTTAGTTGTGCACCTAGTTACGACAGTTCTAGTAAAGATCCTCACAGAGCTATTTTAGCTTGGATGTGAGCTGTAACAGTTCTAGTAAAGATCCTCACAGAGCTATTTTAGCTTGGATGTGAGCTGTAAACATTTGCAAAGGTTGAATAAGCACCTCTCAAAACAACTCATTCCATCTATGAAACAATGCAATTCCCTGTGTGTTTTATCCAACATATGCTTGTGTGTATTTCCTTTTCACTTATCCAAAGTATCACAGTGTAGAGTCAGTAAAGTCATCCCCTTATCCTTGCCTTGCATTTTTCACTTTCACTCATTATTAGCAAAATGATCATGGCCATGAAATGAGTATATTCTTGAGGTTCTGTTTTGAGTAATTGATTATTTTAATTTATATTTGATGTTATTATTGCTTAAACTGCCAGTGATATGCTACTCTATACTGTAAGTCTTGCTATTAGAATGATTAAAAGAGCATACTTTATCCATTTGCACTTGCAGCATCAGGCAATTTAAGCCTGGGTCATATTTTGATCAGTCTTGACCCGGTCAAACCTAGTTTGACCAAGTCAACCATAGGATTTGAGATGAGTTGGATCAATGATGTTCAAGGTTGATGATTTATGGTCCTTTGATACCCATTAGATGGTTCCATGCAACAGACCCATGTTTCACAGGATGGTTTGATGATTTTTTTGTTAGGATATTCCTATACCCCATCCTAGTCCTACCAACATTTCAGTTATTTTCATTATCAGTCTTGCATGCATGCATGCAATTGCATGCATCCCGGTCATCAGTCCCAGCACCTAGCCCTCAGTGAGCTATCCCCGGGAGCTTCTCTCAGATCAGTTTTAGCCCTCCTAGACAGGGAGGCACCCACTTCTCACCCACTACTTGAGAAGGGCGCCTTTTCTCACCTACCACTCCTGTTGTACTTCAGTTAGTTGAGTTATCATCAGTTCTTTCCTTGATTTAAGGCTAGACTGACTCTCAACTGACTGTATCACTCCGATGGACCTTTGATGAGACTTGACTGCCCATTCTGACTCCAGATAACTCCTCATGTGCCCTCCACTGAGCCTCCTTCATTTAGTTACTGCCTCCATGTGCCAGTTACACCTACCACACTCAGTTAGACTCAGTTCGACTGTTGGTTGACAGTTACTTGTGCATTGATGACTCCACCGATGATGAGATAGACTTCTAGTTGTGCTTTGATGACACTCCACTGATTTTGGATCTATCCATGCAGGCTAATTCGAATCACACCTAGTGTATTCGAATCCTGAACATTGTATAATTACTGTTTTACTATTTTGATTAATGTAACATGTGTAATTATTTTGCCTCTATCTGAGCTCCTTTGGATCTATGTTCTATTGCTCTATTCTTCTTCCATTATTCTAAATTCTTTCATTGTGAGGTTTACATCATCTCTTGGATCTACTATGAGCATTTTCACATGGTATCAGAGCCATTTGAGAGTATGTTCTACCTCCATTCTTGAGAGTTTTTTGCAGGTATTTTGAAGTTCCAGCAGTTGCAGCAGCAGTATCAGTAGTTTCACTTTTGCACTCGTTCCAGCAGTCAAGATGAGCAATTCAAATGCTCCTTCCTCTCCTATGATCCTCACTCTCTTCAATTACTTTGAATGGAAGGGTGAGATGAAATTACACTTGTGTAATAGACAGCTAAATAGAATGGTATTTGAAAGAGATCCCATACCACATATAGTTGTAGAGAGAACCAAGCATCTAAATAAAATGGATGAAGCCTTTGGATTCATATGCCTTCATATATCTAGAGATCTATTGTTTCATGTTGAAGGATTGAAGTCTCCAAATGAGTTATTGACAAAATTGGAGAGTCTTTTTGGCAAACAAGATGGGCTAAGAGGCCATATTCTCGGAAATGAATTGGTTGCCTTACAACCTAGCAATTTCGAGAGCATTCAAGAATTCTTCTCAAAATTTCAGAAATTGGTTTTTCAATGCAAGCATTGTGGCATCACTAAAAGTGATGAGCAATTGGTGCTTTCCATTTTGAGCAAACTTGGATCTCAATTTTCTGTCTTTGTATTTACCTTCCATTCTGGGCGAATGTCAATCCCTGGATGGAAGTTTCCCACCTTAGCAGTCTTTACTGAAGCTCTCATTCAAGAAGATGACAAATTGATTCAAATGGGTGCCATCAAGGCCTCCAAAGATCAAGCTCTTCTAGCTGGAGGAGCAAGTGGGACGAATGTGAAAGGGAGGCAAAAAGACAAGGATAAGAAGCCATCTAAATCCAAGTTGAATGATAAGTCAAGTCCATCAAAAGGAGCCTCCAGCTCCAAGAAGGACAAACATAAGAGATCTACATGTCCCTACTGCAAGAGAGGAAACCATCCTGAGAAAGCTTGTATGCACAAGAAAATAGACCTACTAACCAAGCTTCTTGAACAGAACAAAATTGCTATTCCAAAAGATGCAAAGATGTCTGATTCTGGAAGTGGATCTGATGGTCATGAGGATTGCCATGCATTGATGGCTGGTTTTTCAAAATCAAAAGCCCTCCTCATAGATTTTCGAGCCTCCAACCACATGGTTGCCTCTGAAGAATTGTTTTCTTCTTTAGATCTCAAAGATGGGCCTACTATTCACATGGGAGACAACTCTTAGATTTCTGTCAAAGGATTGGGTACAGTACATATGGAGCATGGCAAGTTCAAGAATGTTTTATTCGTTCCCTCCTTGATAGCAAATTTCTTGTCTGTATATCAGATGACTCACACCGGATCACCTAAGAAGGTGACCTTTGATTCTAACACAGTTGAGATTACAAAGATCTCTACTGGGAAGACTATAGCGAAAGGGTTTGCAAATCATGCCTCCAAGGCATATGAGTTCTCTCATTTTCCGCCCTTCTCTCTTCCTACTCCTTCGGAATCTGATGAAGATTCAAGTGACTTCTTCTAATGAAGATGAAGATGAAGATCTTGATGTTGAGATCAAAGTTCAAGAACATTCAGATTCAAATCCAGAGCCAACACATGTTCTCAATCCAGAGACAAGGCTAACATGGGCTCACACAGTCCTTGCAGCTACTGAGAACACAGTTGAGGATCCATCTGCTCATAGAACTATCAGATTTCAGCATCATGCCAAGCTTGCATTATGCCATCTACCTCTCCATGAGAGATGCAGCATGATGATGGGGTTCTCTCTTACATCCCTTGGGAAGACTCATCATGATCCATTCGTTCTAGTTACAGAAAGAATTCCTGAAAGACTTGCTTCGTCCAATACATCCTCTACACAGTGGGAGGCACATTAGAAGACCAGATCTAGATCTAGCACCTTCTTTGGCATCCTACAGAGGAATTGCTTACCAAGTTTTTTGCAAAAGTTTTCACTGATGAAAGCTTATTTCTTTTCTGCTTAGTATGATGGTTCTTTGAGTTATTTATTGTTCTTTTGAGGGGGGGTATTTTTCCCATGAGGTTTTCTCTATTTCCTCGGTTTATGGATAATTCTTATTTTATCATTTATTTGATTATATTGGGTGACCTTTGGTCTTAGTTACTAGGGCCCAGGATGGATTAAGGTGGGGTGTTAGGATATTCCTATACTCCATCCTAGTCCTACCATCATTTCAGTTATTTTCATTATCAGTCTTGTATGCATTTCTGCATGCAGCATGCATTTTGCATGCATGCATGCAATTGCATGCATCCATCAGTCCCAACACCTAGCCCTCAGTGAGCTAGCGCCAGGAGATTCTCTCAGATCAGTTTTAGCCCTTCTAGATAGGGAGGCGCCCACTTCTCACCCACCACTTGAGAAGGGCGCCTTTTCTCACCTACCACTCCTGTTGTTCTTCAGTTAGTTGAGTTATCATCAGTTCTTTCCTTGATTTAAGGCTACACTGACTCTCAACTGACTGTATCACTCCGATGGACCTTCGATGAGACTTGACCGCCCATTCTGACTCCAGATAGCTCCTCATGCGTCCTCCACTGAGCCTCCTTCATTCAGTTACTGCCTCCATGTGCTAGTTACACCTACCACACTCAGTTAGACTCAGTTTGACTGTTGGTTGACAGTTACTTGTGCATTGATGACTCCACCGATGATGAGATAGACTTATAGTTGTGCTCTGATGACACTCCACTGATTTTTGATCTATCCATGCATGCTAATTCGAATCACACCTAGTGTATTCGAATCCTGAGCATTGTATAATTACTGTTTTACTATTCTGATTAATGTAACATGTGTAATTATTCTGCCTCTATCTGAGCTCCTTTGGATCTATGTTCCACTGCTCTATTCTTCTTCTATTATTCCTAAATTCTTTCATTGTGAGGTTTATACCATCTCTTGGATCTACTGTGAGCATTTTCACATTTTTATGGTTATTATTATTATTTACAGACCATTATTTTTATTTGTCTGGGCATGGTTATGATTACATATTATTATAGAGATAGCCACAGGGTGTATGGGTACTCATCTCTAGTATATTTGGACTTTCTGAGTGTTGATGTAATTGTAACTTTGGAAGATATTCATTTGTATTTTATATTGTTATTATTATTGTATTTTATTTGTACCTCTGATGGAGATGTTTATTCCTCCGATCGGAGATGTCATTATTACATTTGGTCATGTAAAGTCATTGAGGTAAATCCTCTGTTGTAAGTCGGGGCAATAGATCCCCCTAGAGTCAAATGTATTAGGGTTATTGAGTCTCCTAGAGAAGTCGACCCAGTCAGGTTTAGCCTGGTGCCGACCTAGCTAGTGAAAAAGGTCAAGTGAAAGTAAAGTATAAATAGAGAGCAAGGGTCTCTCATTTGGACACACACTCACTCACTCACTCAAGTTCGCATTAGTGAGAGAGAGAAGACACGTTCACATAGGAGAGAGAGGACTTGCAAAAGACTATTTTGTTTTGGGGTTTTCCATTTTGTGATATTGTATTGGTGACTATCTCTGAGGAAGTTGCGGGGTTTTCTCCTTTATGGTTTCCTCTAGGAAAAACTTTGTGTCTCTTGTGTTATGCTGTGCATGTTATTCTTTCAATTAAGATCCTAGATAATATTGATTAAAAGTAGAAAAACTAACATGGTATCAGAGCTAACCTAAAAAGAAGACATTGTGTAGCTGCGAGAAGCTAGGGATTCTAAGTTTGAGGTCTTCTCTCCACAGATCATCAAGAAAAGGAGGCTAGGCTAACTCGCCCTAGGAGGGCGCATCTTTATGTCGAAGCATAATCGAATTTCGAGAATTTTCATTTTTGACCTAGTCACTACTGCTGGGAGAAACTATGGCTTCCTGTTCCGTGCACTTTCCTCCACAGATCAGCCAAAAAAGAGGGTCAATTCAATTCACCCTAGGAGGGCACATTTTTCCTGTGGAAGCAGATTTCAAATCCGAGAATTTTCATTTTTGGACCCGTCACTACTACCGGAAGAAAACTAGGACATCATCTATTTTGGGATTCTGTTCACAGATTTGGAGAAGTGAGTACATTGGACAACTCGCTTGAGGAGGCGCATCTACCTGTCCAATCAAAAGTTCCAAATTCTAAGTTTGGAAAATTAGGGTTTATCTGAAAAACCCTAGGTCAGCCAACTCCAGAACCAGTTTTGGCATCTTAAAGTGGTAAGACCTAAAAGCTTTGCTATTTCCATTTGAAGTTCTCATTCAATATGTCTCACCACACCAAGATTGAGGATAAGCTTGAAGGAGTTGATAACTTCCGAGCATGGAAGTATAGGATTGCTCGTCTTTGAAGAAAATGAATTGGACAAGTATGTAAATGAAGAGGTTCCAACATTAGAGGGAGATGAGGCTAAAGCCTTACATAAGCCTTACATAAGAAGAACTTGGTTAAGGCGAAGAGAATCATTAAGGATCATCTCATCCCACATGTGTCATCTTTGAAGACACCTAAGGAGATGTTTGATGCTTTGACAAAGTTATTTGAAGGGAATAACATCAATCTGAAGATGACCTTGTGGAACCAACTTAAGAATGTGAAGATTCAAAATGCAGAGACCATGCAGTCCTATTTCACAAGGGTCTCACAGATCAAGGAACAACTTGAAGCAGTTGGAGAAAAGATAGAAGAAGGAGAGATTGTGATGACCACCTTGAATAGTCTCCCAAGATCATGGGACTCATTCATTCAAGGGATATGTGCCAGAATGAAATTAATCACATTCAGTGGGCTATGGGAAGAATGTTCACAAGAAGAAGCTCGACTTGTGGCCCGAGAAGAGAAGATGGGAGCAAATGATGATCAAGCTCTCACAACACACACCAGAAGGAATCATAACAAGAGGAAGCACCATCATCACAATAAGAGGGAGAAGCACCACCATCAAAATTAGAGGGAGAACTTTAGAAGATCCAGAAGAGATCTATCTAACGTTAGATGTTATACATGTGATGAGAATGGACACTACTCCAGAGATTGTCCCAGAAACAGAAGTGTCTCCCATAATAAGAAGACCAACAAGAAACGACACCATGCTCACACCGTGGAAGATGATGAACTTGCAAGGAAGAGAACCAAAGAAGAAAGAGATGATTCTTCAAGTGATGAAGAATATGTATTATAATGAAGGCAACCAGTTACAAGGGTTTATTCAGAAGGTTCCACCTCATAAGGTGAAGCTTGAGATGAGTTTCAGTATTACATGAAAGGAGTAGGAAAAGCTCCTACAAAGTTGGATTCCAGAAACTAATAAGGATCAATGCTCTATGGAAGAACCTCTCATCGATTTCGACATTGGTTAAGATGCAGAAGAAGGAGAACACAGAGTCTGCTCCAGTACAAAGAACAAGTGATCTACAATGTAGAATACTTTCTCAACATTTTCGATCATAAGCAAGAAAGGCACATGACCTCATAATCAGACGATGAAGAGGGAGCACACTGTCAGAGACTCAGGAGTTTCTGCAAGGAAGCAAAGAGAGTCCACCCAAAAACCAAACAAAGATAAGTATTTGAATTGTCATTTCTTGTATATCAAATTATTTAAATGATATTGTTCAGTGATATACATACTTATGTTCCTAGATTTAGGATGTGTATTATGCATGTTAGAAAAGTTGCATTAATGAACAAATTACTACTAATATGCATGTGATGGGTAAGTGGCCTATGGTACTGTACAACATTCCATTGCTACTTATCTAGAATGAAACCTCTTTGCTGACATGTTGGGAGTAGTGCACACTCTTAATAATGTTCTGGTAGAGATGGAAGGCATCTAGAAAGTTACAGTATATGGATGAATGTTGTATTGAAGCATTGGCTAAGATAATTGCATGACTGTATGACCTATATCTTTATGTGTAAGAATTTGTTCTGAAAACTATGAGAAGTTTCTAATCATGCAATTGAATTTGACTTATAGGAAAGATCGTGTACCATCACCTACAAGAGAGACTTGTTTCGAAGAACATTCGACGAAGACTCAGCATACAACAGATCCAGAAAATCACCTATTGAAGATATTGAAGAACTTGAAGTTCCTAGGATTCGAGATCCAATGATGGAAGAAGCAGTTCCAGAAGATCATAAAGACCACGATATGGCAGAACCACAAGAACCTGTAGATCCACCTTGTGAGAAAAACTCCCACAAGAGGAAACCAACATGGGTACGAGAAGCAATACAAGATGCATAGAGGTATGGCGCTCTAGAGGGGATGCACAGAGAAAGTAAAAGACCTAGGCCATACTCCAGCTATGTATCCCTGTTGTGCGACATCATTGACAAAGAACCTTCCAATTATGAGGAAGCGACGGAGAAGAAAGAATGGAAGGATACCATGATCGAGGAGTACCAATCTATTATGAAGAATGAGGTCTGGGATGTAGTTCCGAGACCAGAAGGGAAGTCTGTTGTGACTTCGAAGTGGATCTACAAGATCAAGCATGCTGCAAATGGTAGCATCGAGAAACACAAGGTGAGGTTTGTGGCACGTGGCTTCTCCCAGAAGGAAGGCATAGACTATGAGGAGACATTTGCACCTGTAGCCAGATACACTTCCATCAGATCTATACTTGCATTGGCTGCAGTGATGAAATGGAAGGTACACCAGACGGATGTCAAGACAACATTCTTGAATGGTGTAGTAGAAGAGGAAGTGTACGTGGAGCAACTACTGGGATTTGAGACACATGACAGGTAGACTCATGTGTGCAAATTGAAGAAGGCCTTGTACGGATTGAAACAGGCACCCAAGACGTGGTACATTAGGATGGATAACTTCCTAATGAGCTTAGGCTTTACCAAGAGTAAAGTAGATTCCAACCTTTACTACAAGGTTGAGGTGGGAAATCCAGTGATACTTCTACTCTATGTAGATGACCTATTTGTAACGGGGGAGGATGAGCTCATTGCAGATACGAAGAGGAGGCTTTCTGCAGAGTTCGAGATGAAGGACCTGCGGATGCATTGGATGCAGTGATGAAATGGAAGGTACACCAGACGGATGTCAAGACAACATTCTTGAATGGTGTAGTAGAAGAGGAAGTGTACGTGGAGCAGCCACTGGGATTTGAGACACATGACAGGTAGACTCATGTGTGCAAATTCAAGAAGGCCTTGTACGGATTGAAACAGGCACCCAAGACGTGGTACATTAGGATGGATAACTTCCTGATGAGCTTAGGCTTTACCAAGAGTAAAGTAGATTCCAACCTTTACTACAAGGTTGAGGTGGGAAATCCAATGATACATCTACTCTATGTAGATGACCTATTTGTAACGGGGGAGGATGAGCTCATTGCAGATACGAAGAGGAGGCTTTCCGCAGAGTTCGAGATGAAGGATCTAGTGAAAAAAAGGGAAATGCCCGCAAGGCTTGTAAAATATGCCCGCAGACCATTAAAGAGAATGCTCGCAACCTCAAAAAAGTGCCCGCCAATACCCTGGAAGATGCCCGCATAAACAATGATAAAAATGCTCGCAAATGGAAGGAAGATGCCCGCAAATGATTATGGAAATTGACCGCATGACATGGTAGGACAGGGCAAGGAAATTTAGGGAGCTAAGGCTTCCTTCAGGTTGTAGCCTGTAAACCAGGGGGTTGTAGCCTCCTTCCAGTTGTAGCTGGAGAATTGAAGTCTTTGTAACAAAGGGGGTTGTTGCCTATTTCCAGTTGTTGCTGGTAAATTATTATTATAAAGGCTTCTGTGGTTTTTCCCCCAGGATTTGGGTTTCCACGTAAAAATATTGTGTACTGTGTTTTGCAATGCTTCCTATGTGATGATGAGCTGTAGTTGTTAATAATGATAATGATGATATAATGATAATTTGATAATTACGTACTTTGCTTAATATTGAAAAAGATGCCAATGATTGTTAAAGTTGAAAAAGTAATAAAATCTACACACACTGTTCACCCCCCCCCCTCTCAGTGTGCTCAGTGTGTCCAACAATTGGTGGAGATGCGGGGTACCGATCCCCGTACCTCTACCAATTGTTGGACACACCGAGCACACTGAGAGGGGGGGTGAACATCGTGTGTAGCTTTTATTACTTTTTCAACTTTAACAATCATTGGCATCTTTTTCAATATTAAGCAGAGTACGTAATTATCACATTATCATTATTAACAACTACAGCTCATCATCACATATCATCATATCATCATCACATAGGAAGCATTGCAAAATTATGGTTTAAGGACTGTGGACAAGCCTCCAAAACAGTCCAAAAGGTTATCCTCCACCCGAAAAGAAAGAACCAAAAAAAATTCAGACTTTAAAAATTCACTGCTGCTGCTGCCACCTGAAATTCTTCATGTCTGCTGCAGCCCTAAAAATGTCTCAGTAGCAGACCTGTTATATGCCCGAAAATCAGAGCTAAATCATTCAAGCAACCACCGAATTTTTGCCTCACAATTGGTTGAATTTTAGAGGTAGAGTATTTCATGTGTGTCTGCCAAAAAAAAAACAGAGATGGAACCTCTACTGCAGCTGCCTCAGAAACTAATCCGAAAATCTCAGAGCCATTCCAAATTTTTCACCAAAATGATAGGTTTGACTGGGTATTTATACTGGTTTTCCACAAAAAATTTATGGAGCCAACTTGTAATAAAATCAATTTTTATTTTTAATTTAAAATTTAATTTAATTAAATTTTTTTTTTGGTCGGCTGACCCAAAAGATGAGGTACTTCACTTTTAAAAATTCATATTTCATCAACCGTGAGGAACCACGTGACGTGCCACCTACCGTTGGAAACGACATGACAAGGGTTATCATCTTATGATGGGCTTATTTGCAAATACATGGTCCTTCATTCTTAAAATCTTCAATTTGTACAGGGCGTCAAAAACCCCACACATAATGGTATCAAAGACCATGTTACCTTATGCATAAGTTCCAAGGTCAAAGGCTTCAATGGACATCACCAAAAACATCAACATCATCATGTTCAAGGTCTCCATATCATTAAAAACATATCCAATGGTTCTAATATATATATCTTCATCACACAAGAGTACCAACATCATGCAACCATATGTGAGTGGGTCATATGTCCAATTCATAAGATGCAAACCAAGTTTCATCATGTGCAAGAGGTCTTCATCAAGTATTCAAGATCCAGCTACCATATGCAAGAGTGTGAGGGCATCATGAAGAATATAATAGCTCCAATGGGACAAGGCCACCATCATTTTGGTCAAAATTTAAGTGCACTAGTGTGAGGGTACAAGTCAACTATGTATGGGCTCCAGGGACTAAACTACCACATCATCCAATCAAAAGACCATCAATCAAAATACAAGCAACATAGAAACCATCAACCAAAAGACAACCAGGAGCAGGGGATACAACAATGGACTCAACTGGGACCAAGATACAGCTTAGGGTCACTCAACCAAGTTAATGGGTAGCCAGGGATTTTGGCATTGTCCCAAGGCCTCCAAGGGCTTCAAGCTTGGGCTTGGACAAAGTCAAAAGGTCTCCTATGACACAGACAACCACAAACCAAATGCTAACCCTCAGGGGCTCCACAAGGGGCACCAAGACTTAACTGTTGGCATCAATGACCAGACATTGTTGGCATCAATGACAACCTAATCAACAATCTCCCCCTTTGTCATTGATGACAACACTTAGGCTCCCCCTGTTCACAACTTCTCTCCCCCTTTGGCATCAATGGCAAAGGGAACATCCTTTGACAATATAGCTCCCCTTCAGGGCATGCTCCCCTTGTCAACAACTTCTCTTCCTTTTTACATCAATGGCAACGCACTTCTGCGTGAAGAAGAAGAATCAATTTAGTGGGAAGAGGGAATGACCCCCAATTTTTCTCGGAGGTACTCAAATGTCCCTTTAGGAAGTGGCTTGGTGAATATATCTGCTATCTGCTCCTTTGTCCCAATATATTCCAACTTGATGTGCTTTTCTGTGACCTATTCACGAAGAAAGTGATATTTGATAGGGATGTGCTTTGTCTTGGAGTGCATGACCGGATTCTTGGAGATGCTGATGGCACTTGTGTTGTCACATAGAATTGGAATCAGCTCATCATATGTTACTTGATTAGGTCTTGGAACCCTTGGAGATGGTCATAGTGCATGAGAAGTGGTATGATGACTTGCACTTGATATTGAAATCCTAGGTGATGAGCTTGATGTCCATGAAAAATATCTTGATTGAATATTATATGATAGTCTTGTAAGAATCCCATAAAACCCTATGCATGCTACTTGAAACCCTTAAGGTTGCATAAATGGTATAGTGACATTAAAGAAGGTAATGGAACCCATTTGTGACAAAAACCTTGCTAAAGGAAATATTAATAAAAAATATTAATGGATATCTTATTGAAATTATGCCCTTCCCAAACAAGTCGGCCTGCTCAAAGGGGATGCAGAGAGGTATGGCGCTCTAGAGGGGATGCATAGAGAAAGTAAAAGACCTAGGCCATACTCTAGCTATGTATCCCTGTTGTGCGACATCATTGACAAAGAACCTTCCAACTATGAGGAAGCGACGGAGAAGAAAGAATGGAAGGATGCCATGATTGAGGAGTACCAATCGATTATGAAGAATGATGTCTGGGATGTAGTTCCGAGACTAGAAGGGAAGTCTGTTGTGACTTCGAAGTGGATCTACAAGATCAAGCATGCTACAAATGGTAGCATTGAGAAACACAAGGCGAGGTTTGTGGCACGTGGCTTCTCTCAGAAGGAAGGCATATACTATGAGGAGACATTTGCACCTGTAGCCAGATACACTTCCATCAAATCTATACTTGCATTGGCTGCAGTGATGAAATGGAAGGTACACTAGACGGATGTCAAGACAACATTCTTGAATAGTGTAGTAGAAGAGGAAGTGTACGTGGAGCAGCCACTGGGATTTGAGACACATGACAGGTAGACTCATGTGTGAAAATTGAAGAAGGCCTTGTACGGATTGAAACAAGAAACCAAGACGTGGTACATTAGGATGGATAACTTCTTGATGAGCTTAGGCTTTACCAAGAGTAAAGTAGATTCCAACCTTTACTACAAGGTTGAGGTGGGAAATCCAGTGATACTTCTACTCTATGTAGATGACCTGTTTGCAACGGGGGAGGATGAGCTCATTGCAGATACGAAGAGGAGGCTTTCCACAGAGTTCGAGATGAAGGACCTGCAGATGATGCATTATTTCTTAGGCATAAAGGTGTGGAAGAGTGCGGATGGAATCTTCCTTGGACAAGGGAAGTATGCAGTAGAGATTCTGAAGAGGTTCGGAATGATGGACTGCAAGGATATGACCACACCCATGGCATCGAACTTGAAGCTATTGTGTGATGCTTCATTAGAGTCAGTTGATGCCACTATGTATCGTCAGATGATTGGTTCATTGATGTATCTGACGAACACGAGACCAGACATATGCTTTGCTGTGAACAACCTGAGTCAGTTCCTGACAGATTCGAGACATGTTCACCCGATTGCTGTAAAGCATATATTGAGGTACCTTAATGGTATAGTTGATTATGGGATCAAGTATGACGCGGATCAGAAGATTAACCTGCAGGGTTATGTTGATTCGGATTGGGCAGGCAGTGCCGCAGATAAGAAGAGCACTTCGGGATGCTGCTTCAGTATGGGAACCGGTATGATCTCCTGGTTTAGTAGGAAGCAGTCGTGCGTGGCACTGAGTACAGCCGAAGCAGAGTATGTTGCAGCTTGTTCGACTAGTTGTGAGGCAGTATGGCTTAGGAAGCTACTGTCTGATTTGTTTGATCTCCAGTTAGAGGCGACTTGTATATTTTGTGACAACCAGAGTTGTGTGAAGTTGCCCGAGAACCCGGTGTTCCATGACAAGTCGAAGCACATTGAGATCAAGTATCCCTATATCAAGGATATGGTGCAAAGAGGAGCAGTAAAGCTCTAATATGTAGTGACGAACGAGCAGATAATCGATGTGTTGACCAAGTCGTTAGCTAGAGTGAAGTTCGAGTACTTCAGAGAGAAGCTTGGTGTTCTCCAAATTGAGGTTCCTTCCAAGAGGAAGTGATGAGTCCAAAAGACACAGATGCACATGGGCCATTCTCGCATGGTGGTAGGAAAGTCCTCCCATGTTGGTAGATGTAAGGGTCGGGCCATTCTCTCATGGTGGTAGGAAAGTCCTCCCATGTTGTTAGATGTAAGGGCCGATCCATTCTCGCATGGTGGTAGGAAAGTCCTCCCATGTTGGTAGATGTAAGGGCTGAGCCATTTTCGCATGGTGGTAGGAAATTCCTCCCATGTTGGTAGATGTAAGGGCTGGGTCTCGGATGGTGGTAGGAAAGTCCTCCCATGTTGGTAAACGAGGTCTCGTATGGTGGTAGGTTTGTCCTCCCATACTGGAGACATTGTGAGGTCCACCGGTCATAAGACACTGTGTGCGCATAGGCAGGATCTCGCATGGTGGTAGGTTTGTCCTCTCATGCTGGTAGACGCGGGCTGACCGTTATGGGACATGTGATGTGCATTTGGGCTGTGCTTTGTGTGATGACTAGATCTGAAGACGATGAGGCGATAGTAGGAGACGCAGGTGATTGTTGTGGAAATGTAATGACTAATCCTAGGCTGTACCTACTTGATGGCTTGCTCGCAGAGATGATGAAGACCTACATGAGGGTTAGGCCTACATCCAACATGAAAAATGGTTGGCTCTGTAGAACTTCCTATGATGAGTAGATTCGAGAGATGTCACCAATCGATGATCGACATGATGAAGATTGCAACAGTAGCGACGATGATGATCCAATGTTGATGATGATGTTCCAGCATTGATGATGATCCAGTGTTGTTGATTGTGGCAAGAGAATACCTTCCTAGTTAAGAGGGAGTGTTGATGTAATTGTAACTTCGGAAGATATTCACTTGTATTTTATATTGTTATTATTATTGTATTTTATTTGTACCTCTGACGGAGATGTTTATTCCTCCGGTTGGAGATGTCATTATTACTTTTGGTCATGTAAAGTCACTGAGGTAAATCCTCCATTGTAAGTCGGGGAAATATATCCCCCTAGAGTCAAATGTATTAGGGTTATTGAGTCTCGTAGAGAAGTCGGCCCAGTCAGGTTTAGCTGGGGCCGAACTAGCTAGTGAAAAAGGTCAAGTGAAAGTAAAGTATAAATAGAGAGCAAGGCTCTCTCATTTGGGCACACACTCACTCACTCAAGTTCGCATTAGTGAGAGAGAGAAGACAAGTTCGCATATGAGAAAGAGAGAGGAGTTGCAGAAGACTATCTTGTTTTGGGGTTTTCCATTTTGTGATATTGTATTGGTGACGATTCTATCTCTGAGGAAGTTGCGGGGTTTTCTCTTTTATGGTTTCCCCAAGGAAAATCTTTGTGTCTCTTGTGTTATGTTGTGCATGTTATTCGTTCAGTTAAGATCCTAGATAATATTGATTAAAAGTAGAAAAACTAACACTGAGTCCATTGGGACACTCAGTTTTCAGTTACAAGCACTTCTGGATGAGATTTTACTCAGATTGTCACTTTACTACAGATTTGCCATTATAAAATGGCCTGACAACACAGTTTGATTTTGATTTGGTTCACCTAGGGCGCTACAAAGGGATCATGAGGTCCAACTACTTGTTATTACCATATTACCATGCTCCCAGACATTTTGGTGCAGTCAGTTTTGACCCCGGGATACTAGGCAGTGAGCTACAAACATTTTATTCTTTCACAGGTGATTTTTCTAAGGATAAAAAATGGTTAAAATGGTTACTAAGGAATTCGATTTGGGATATTGAGGCAAAGAATTGGCATGAGATTGTTTCAGAGGATTTATGTGATGCATCCCACACCTTCCAGAGCAGGATACAACATTCAGTGGGATCCACACACTCTGGGCTATTATTTTGTATTTTTATTATGTATTTGAGGGGGCACGATTTGGCCACAATATGTTATTATTGATGAATCATTATATGTTATTGTGCCATGGGTACATGCTAGAGAAGGATGGTTACACCTCCTAGTCCCACCATGAGCTTATGTCATGTTGTCTAGTCACTTTCATGTGGTGTGTCCCCCCTAGGGCGACTTAGCTAGTGCGCCCCCTCTATTTTTGAGTTGATTTGTGTATATTTTATTTGGGCTCATCATAGCCATTGATTATCACTTATGTATCTTTTGATCTCAACCACTCGTTAAAAAGGTGGTTAGGATTTTGGTCTCTATCATTCCTATTTAAAGGAGAGACCCCCCTCATTGTAAAGGGACTTTTGGCTCTGGATCTTTGGCAATAAAGAATTATTTTGGGAAAAATGTTGTGCCTTTGTTATAGATTGTTCTCGTGCTTGATTGTAGCTTTGATATGCTGTAACATCTTTGTTGTTTGGAGCATTTTCCATGTTAGACGTTTTTGTTTGATGCGTGCTTTGCGGGGGCGACTTCACTAAAGGATTTCGTGGGGCTTCTCCGGATCTCTTCATTGGATGAGTAAAATAATCAGGGAGTAGTTCTGATTGTATCTTTGATCAATATTTATGCTATTTGATTCTTGCATCATTTACTTTCCTTTTCTATAAATCAATTCTCATTGAGATTGTCATCTGCAGGAAGGGGGGTGCACTTGCTATTGGAGGAAAAACAATTTTACCTTGGGAGTTGTCAAATCAACTTGGAATTGCTTCAAGGGAGTTGGAACATCATTACACTTGGCATCTGCAAGTCACAGGAGGTAAGTACCATTGTTTTTCTTGAGTTATTTATCTATTCCATTTTTTTGCAGTTACTTCTTCATTAAAACCCTTACTTCAAATTATTCGGAAAATTCTCTGGGTTGGATTACTTGGTTTACTGGCAAACCATTTCTTGGTTTTTATCTTAAGGCCAAACCTCAGGTGGGTTCTCAAGGGATTCATGTTTCGAGGACTCCATTTGCCCCTTTTCCCTAGGCACTGATCTTTAACCCTTGCGCTCTCCTTGGTTAGCCTATCTGTCGGGTTGTTAAACCCTTTCCTATTGAGCTTATGTAGCTTGATACTGTCAAATCTCTTTGCAAGTTGTGCTAGAAATCCTTAACTCTTCAAATATACTCATTGGGACCATTTTCCCTGATTTAAGGATTGTGTTTCCCAAGGCCGTCATATTTGATCATTTGTCCTAGCACTTGAATCCTGGAATCATACTTAATTCTCAAGTCACTATGTCTAAACATCCAAAGAATAATCTTATCTTTCCTAAGTCTCCACAGTGACCTTGTTCTAGGGTTCTTCACCCTTCACCTTACGTACCCTATCTACATAGCTTGATCTGGTGTTTGGGTTAGATCTCTCCTGTCGGGAGTAGATCAAGGTCTGCCCCTTACTATCTGTGGCTTGGATAGTATAAAGTGAAGAGTTCCTCGATTGGCGTGACAATCAATCCATCTTGGGGATCGAGGCCTTCTTGTGTCACCTCTTTGGTTTCCTGTCCCCTCTGTCGTCCTGTATAGGATCATCTATTGGGGAAACTACGAGTTGTGTGATAACAGGTACCTCTTCCCCTTGAGTTCTAATTCATAGGAAAAATGACAATCTTAGTCGAGCACGATTCTTGCAAACAATGATAGTGGTATCCAATCATAAGGTAAGTATTCCTCCTATGATTTTTGGGGGCCTTTGAGCAGTACATTCATCTCTATGTAAATCCCAACGGAGCCATTCGAGATAGATGGACGAACTCTTTCGGTCAAGTCTCCATATCAACCTTTCAAAAACCCAACGAAAGAGGAAGTGACCCACCATATCGCTTACTAGCACAAATATCCATGTCTCACTTCTCAATGATGAAGTAAATATTGATCGAAAAGTGATCAAGGCACTTGATCCAACATAAGACTTGATAATTATGTTCGTTCTCCTACTTGACTAACTAACTATGTCGAGTCTCGATTGAATCCCATAGCTACCTGTGCCTTGGCATGAGCTCCCTCCCCTATCTAGCTACCATAAATCTAGCATGTACTAAAACATGAAACAAGGTAGAAATATGAAATTGAAATAGGATCGAGAATCAATGGTGATGGTGGAAGTAGGAACAACCTAAGTAGGGACGACGAGTTTGAAAATTAGAAGAATGATAAACAAAATTTTAAAATTGAAAACCACTTAAGTTCCAAACTTTAACCTTTCATAATCACATTTCCAAAATCCAATTATCGTTTCATTAACCACAGTTCCAAATCCACTTTCATAATCACATTTCCAAATTCCAATATATAACCATTTGATTAACCACCGTTTTGAACCCATATCCCCTAATTCCAATCACTCAGCTACATTAATTATAAACTAGTGAAAACAATTTATACATTGATTCTAATTCTAATTTTTGATCATTCGATGCACAATTTAATTCTAGATTATGTGATTGCATTCTCTATTAATACATTACTTATTCCCTTGCTTAGCATACATCTGGCTAGCATCACAAAACCCCATGGCCTCACCAAAGTCTTTGCCAAGTGAGCTCAAACCCTAGGCTTGATAGGAATCTCCCATGCTCTCTCCTTGAGGTATCCTTTTTTTGGTCCAACCCGAGTGGTTACATAGATAGACAGGGGTTAGGAACCTTTATCATCCAGGTTACTCTATAATAAAACCAACACACTTAAACTCGCATGGCCCTTTCTAAGTTAACATTTGGCTAAGCTCTCGAAGCCCCTTTCCAAGGAAATAAGACAAATTTAAAGGCCATGAGAATGTATTGCCAAGGAACTCTCTCACTGAGCTAATTGGATAAAACTATTATTCCCATGTTAAAGATATATGCACACCTGGAAGGAGAACAATGAAGAGATATTTGCAATAAGAATGATTTAAATCCACCGATATATTCATGCTTTTACCAAAAGAACCTCAACATTAAGGAACAAATTTTTGAATATGAGTGCTTGTTTGTTTTCATTTCTTAGTATCATAGTCTTCCTTTCATGGAACATGATGTTGGTTTTGATGTCTCATGGTATTGTTCTATGTCTCATTAGAGGACTAGGAAATAGTCCAAATCCATTTAAGAAGTATCCTCTAGAGATGAGATGGTAGAAGAATACAAACCTCCACTCTCATACTTTAGTACGATGATATTAAGAGCACATCGGGTTCAGAGATTGAATGCCGCTGGGGAAAAATGTATCAGTTCTTTAAAGCATATGAGTATCACAAACTCTACGCATAAGAGATACCTATATAGAAAATTTTCAAATAGTTAGTCTTGCACAAGGCAACAACAAAATCAGAAGTCTTCCCCCATGTAGAAGTAATAGGATGGCTGGTTCCCTACATAGATGCTAAGAGACACATTATCAAAGATGTTGCTAATGAAGCCATCGCCTCATTTAAGTCGTCCACCATGAATGACTATTATAAGCTTCAAATAGTAGAGACCAACCCGAGGAATGAGTGGGTCAAGTCACTCAAAATTTGTTATACAATGTTCATCAAGCAAGCATGGGGTCCGAGAAAGGAGTCCCACAACAAGGAGACTGATACATATGAAACCAAATGGCTAAAACAACCTTATCAAATGGTCACAGCCCTCTTGCATAGACCATACGAAGAACCAAACTCATTGCACTTCAAGGTAGAATGGACCCCCTTGTTCTATCATGTCACCTTGTTATGTGTGATATTCAATTGGGAAGCTATCCTTTCCACCAATATGGAAGATGCAGTCTTAATGCACAAGGTATTCTCATGCAATAGTCCATATTTCACATGTCTTCGTACCTGTTGGATATGGAATGTGCTCTGAACAATTTTCTCAGCATGGGATGGAGTTGGAATCTCTTAGAGCTTCCCATGCATGTTCGCTATCAAGATTTATGGGCACAAAAGCATGCTAGTTATTCTAAGTTAATATGTGAGGAGTTAATTATGCCTCTTTACATGATTATACATGGACAACCATCCAAATGCATGACATATCATGCAATCAATGAGGTGACTAATCTAGAATATGGGTTCCTAATGGAAGGAGGAACATACCTACGGATCTATGGAGGGTCACAATCACCCTACATTTTGCCTAAATATGTCACATATCACATGGTCCTAAGGGAAATAGTAAGGCAGACATTTGTGAATGGAATTGGGTCCTCTTTCTTTGGCAAAGGCCAATAAAGCATCATGGCCACCTATGCTAATATTCATTGGGGCATATTGAATGGAAAAGGTAAAGGAAGTTGAGGAGCTAACTAAGGACTTGAATATCTTCCATTTCAGTGAAGAAAAGTATTGAAGGAATGACAATCATAAGAAGGTGGTGAATCACTACACAACTATAAAGTTCACTTAGTCATATGTAGATGAATTCTTCGCGAAGGAAAAAATCTAAGGAGAGCTCAAAGTCTTGAGGATTTGGTGAAATGGATGAGGAAAGCTAAAATCACAACTAAGGCCACTACTAGCAAGAAAATATGACAACCAAAAATGACACAACAAAAAGGGAAATAGAGCCTAGCGGAAGAGACCCTAAATATTGTTCAGGAAAAGGATAAAAAAAATGTTGAGGTAGAAGCTCGACGATTGGAAGAAAAAAAGAAGGATGAAGAAGAATACCACGTGAAGAAAAGGCAAGAAGAAGAGGCTAGAATTGCAAAAGAAAACTAAATATGAATCCCACATAAGAAGAGAATGAGAAGAGCAAAGACAAAAATAGGAATCTCATAAGAAAACCAAGGAGAAACGACAATAAGAATAGGCTCATAGGAAGGATGAGGAAGAGATTAAGGCACATGAGGAAGTTCAGAAGAAGGAAAAGAAAGAATAAAGGCATGAAGATGAGGTGCAAGATAGTGGTCTATAAGGCATGGACATAGAAGTTCCCGCTACCAGTTCCACTATTCCACTCACCTAAGAACACTTCCCATTGAGAGAGCTTGGTATAGGACTATACATGCCTTACAAAGAGGATTCAGTGGCCAAGTTGAGTTCTTTTGTCTTTGATAGGAAAAATACACAAATTGTGCGAAGGACACACAAAAAACTCAAATTGCCTATGCAGCCAAAGATGGAGATTACACTTGGAACTCTAGTAATCAAGCACACCGATAAAGCACCCGAATTCGTAGCCTCAACAAACGTGGCCGCCACATTAGAAAGTGAGTTTAACATGCAAAATTTTTCGAGGGATTTGAATTAGGCCAAAAAGAATATCAGCCTTTTAGAATACCTTCTCTTGGAAGCTAAAAGGGAAGGGGTTGAGTTGAAACATGAGTATGATTCCCTCCTAGCAGAAAAGAGAACTTTGGAGATATTAGGTGCATATCTAAAAGGCGACAAGGATGCACTAACTGCTCAAGTGGAAGTCCTTGAAGCTAAGAAAGAGGCTATGACTTCTTAAATAGAAATCCTGCAAAATGAAAAATATGCACTAGCAAGGGAGGTAGAAGCATCTAGAAAGGAGAAGTAGAGTTTAGAACAATTTCATGCATGTGCCATTGCATTGCAGCATGAATATTTCCATGTAGAGGAACTGTTCACAAAGAAGCACCAAGAAGTATAGAAGGTCGTGGCTAGGCTTAAGGTTGTGATTGAAAGCACCAAGGAGCATGACCATAGCATTAACATAGTTAAGGAAAAGTTGAAGTGTATGGCATCCTAGCAGTGACAAACAATTGAAATTACCCCTAATTTTCCAAAGAGGACTCTAGGGGAAATATAGTTGGAATACACAATTGTGGATAGCTACCGAAATGTCGGGTTAACCTTGCAAAAGGATTCCACCTCTTCGTTGAGTAAATGCATGAATGTGCATGTGGAAATTGAAAGTGTATTCGATAGATGCCGGTTTCCATCACCAAGGACCTTCAAAGATCCTGCGCCAAAGGAATAATGAATAGAAGAGATGAATGAGATATGGATGAGGAAATTGAATTGAATAGAAACACCTCACAAGTGACCTCATAAGCATTGCAAGAATAGGTTGGAATCCCCACATGAAAAGTACACTTCATGACAACATGCCACACATCTGCCACCAATGGACTACTCAAATTAACCAAGGAGACAGTTGTACATGAGGTCTCCCTGCGGTTACTCAAGATCGACATTTAAACATGATTTCATGTCATTGTGAGCTTTGGGATCAATTCATGAAGGCACGAGGGAACGTCCCCCCCCCCTCAAATTATGTAATTTAAAATTAGCTTTTATTTCTTTTAGGAGAGAATTAGAACTCCAAAGTGACAAGTGCCCATGAAACCCAAAGGTCATATTTGACTTTGAGGAATCTGAAGGGTCACTTTCGAAGTTACTTTTGTAAATATTGTAAAAGCAAGGTGAGAGGGAGGGAAGAGAGGATCTTGGATGGAGTTTTTACTGCTCATTTTGTAAGAATTGTTTTTGTGAATGAATAGAGAAGCTATTGGGCTCAAGTTTTGGCACAAAAGTATGGATATGGTGTGGATGAAAGGCTTGGAATTGTTTCTCCCTTTTTTTTCTCTCCTATATGTAGTCAGATTGTTCTTGATTTCTAGTGGATTATTGATGCAATATTCTATTTCTAGTGTATAAGTATTTATGTGCTATGTTTGCTTTCTACGAGTTGTGAATGCACAATTTTATGATATAATGTGACTATTCTAATGTTCACATATTATTATGTAGGTGTTATACATGTCTAATTTAAAGCTTTATATTTCTAGAATATGTATACCAATGCTATCTCATTGCTCGTACTTTTAATCTTGCTCCTATCTAGGATAGGTTAGTGTAGCATAGGACTGCAATTTAGATTAGTGCATATTGCATTTCATCCCCTTAAATTAAAACCCTAAATGGTGGATCGGGCCGCAACCGGTAAAATCCAAAAACCAGTGAACAATAGTCGGGCTAGAATTCAGACGGGTTCCCTATTCCAAATGGTTTAAGTCCTAATTGGGACTTTCTACAGGGGAGAAACCCTACTATCAATGCAAGGACATTTATGGGAGTCAACGCAATGTTGAGGAAGAAAAGATATATCTTAGTGTGGAGTAACTATGTGACCAAGTTGGTGGAAGCCAAGGATTTCCAGAAAGCTAATGAAAAAGTAGTTGTAGACTTCCTATATGAGGACATATTCACTTGATTGGATTACTAAGAGAAATAGTCACTAATCAAGGCACTCAGTTTACATCAAAACTCATTTAGTCCCTCACTCAACAATACAAAATTAATCACACGACCTCTTCTCTCGACCATCTGTAGGCTAATGGGAAGGTGGAATCCACTAATAAAGTACTTGAAGCAATCTTGACCAAAACAATTCAGCATAATCATAGAGATTGGGAAGATCGACTTCCTAAGGAATTATGGGCTTACAAAACTACTTGGTGGAACACTACGGGACATACAACTTACAAGCTAGTTTATGGTAAGAAAGTCCTTCTTCCCATTGAGTTTCAAGTTAAAACTTTTAGGACAATAGTTCAGTTGGGTATGAATCTTTCATATGCACGTCAATAGAGAATAGCTCAACTTAATGATTTGGATGAGATAAGACAAGATTCCATTTAGTAGACAACTCTTGTCCAATAGCATAGAATCAAATGGCATGATTATAAATTCATTCATAAAAAATAGTGTAAAACAAATGATTGGTCCCTCCTCTTTGACTCAAAGTTTAAATTTTTTAAAGAGAAACTCAATACTTGGTGGTTGGGGCCCTATGAGGTAGGAAATGTTATTGAAAATGGAGCATTGATGGTTAAAACTATTGATGAACAAGAGGTTTCTTTTCTAGTAAATGGACATAGGTTGAGGTTGTATCATAAACCCATGTCTAAAGATGAATTTGTTGAAGATGTACGCTAACATGATGAAATGGAGGTGGTAGGAGGGAAGGGTGACCTTCCTACTTCTAATCCTTCTTCTTCATCCTAGATTTCTTTTCATGGAATAAGACAAATAAAACTAGAAAAATAGAAAAAATAGTGAAGATGAAAATAAGCTTAGTTGTGAAAACCAATTCTTTAGCGTAGCTAGGCAGGAATTATGTTTGAAAACTAGGTTCTTGGTGGGAAGAATTCATCATTCTTTTGCAGCATGTTATGGTATTGGTTCTTCTAAAATCATGATTCTTCAAAATTATTTGTGTTATGCTTGTGTTAGTTGATGGGGGATTCATTAAGGCCCTCTCACTTACAGCCTCACCTTATTGACTCAACACATTATCTGGGATTGAGGTTAAGGAGTTAGATAGTACCTTGAGGCTTGCATGCATTAATGATAGGTTCTCTCGCTGATGACAGTGGGAATGCATCAATGCCCCCTGATCATCACATCTTGCAGGTGAATTGACTTCAACTCATCTTATTCATACCTAGCAAGATGTATTAAGGTACCTTGACATTCATCGACATCAATGGTGAGTTGTATCACGTTGGTTAACGCCATACATTAATGGCCAATAATCCAATGATTTTTTCTCATGTTCAACTTCAGCACATCCATTTACATATTAAAAATTGTACCGCAAGGTTGGGATGCTTGAAGATTTTTGGTTTCACTAGTGTAAATTTCTTTGTTATTTATGTAAAAAAAAGGATATGTGCATTGTTTCACTTTCTCAGCAGTGCGAAGCAACCACCCTTATTTATTCAATTTTTCTCTTTACATCTTTATTTTTACAATGATCAACATAAGAGATGTTTTTTCAGTTCTAGTCCTTATGATTCTAGTTTCTATCACATTTATTTCAACAAGGACTATTTCAGTTAGTAGAGATTTAGAGAATATCTTTAAGGTCTTGAAATGGAAAACAACCAATCAAACATTTAGCAGCAATCAACAACAACTTCAAAAGGAACTAAGAAGAAAATTCTTACAAAACCTCAGTGACCATTCAAATTTTCCTAGTAGATGAACATCTTTAGAAATTCCAGTAGTCCATCTATGTGGTTAAAAGACCAGTTTACTTTGGGATTTTCGAGTTCCGATAGTCCATCAACGTTGTTGAAAAGATGGTTCAATGCGAGATTTTTGAGTTCCCGTAGTCTGTTAATGTTAAATAAAGACTAGATTGCTACCCGATTCCTTGTGTTTGGTAGTCTTCGCATGATGTCCAAAGACCATTTCTTAATTCCAGCAGTCCGCTAGGCTGTCAGAGAACTTGTTGCTATTGGATTTTCTAATTTCGATAGATTGCCAACATGAAAATCTAATGTGATCATTATTGGATCTGGTAAGTCAATCGTACCATATGCAAAGTAATTATGGCCAAGTAACTTTCTATTTATAAATGTTCGTTAAAGCATAAGGATTAATGATCTATTCATATGCTCTTAATCTCATTTGTTTCTTTCCTTTTCGCACGCCTGAGTATTTCCATGATCGACCTATTAAAGGACATCGTCACCTTATCCAATTATTGCCTTTTGATATGATGGGACACCACATACAATCTGTTATATAGATTTATGATTGACTCACATGAAGGATTCAAATCATAACTCGATCTGCTCATTCGACAATTTTTCCATTAAAAGAACCCTGAAACCTTGATTGTCCATACTCCCTTCTGGCATTGTAATGGTGAGGAAGCTTGAGATGAGCCAGTTTTCTATGCTCGATTACAGGAGAAATAGAAGCGTAAGAATGAAACAAAAAGCTCTGGTTATGTAGGGACCCCCATTTCGGGTCCCCCAAAAAGACTTCCAAAATAGAATTAACATCATATTGTAAGAACGGTAAACTCATAAAAATAACAAGACAAACAAATGACCAGCATGCAATAAAAGATCTGATAAATACAATGGATCTGATATCCTGTAAAATTATAAAAACTAGTATACAACAAGAAGCAGCATGCAATGAAAGATCTGTAACAAAAGAGTACATACCTGGTTAGAAGGCCTGGTGATTACCTTGATGGCTCCAAAATGTGCAATTGAAGGTGGGGGGATGACTCTCCACCCAACCAACCCTCAACCAAAAAGGTCGAGGCCCCCGAGCCCCCAACAATCAACCCTATGCCAGTGCTATCTTGCTTTCCTCTCCTCAAGAGCTCCTCTTCCAAATACCAAAAGAACAAAATGAAAAATCCCCTCTCTCCACTTCCTCTCCTCCTTCCCCCAATTTCTTAATTTCTTATTTAATTTCTATCTTTTTGCAAAATTTTCTTTCTGCTACTTCTTTTTCATGTTTCTTTTTATTATTTACATTATACTATATTACATTATATCATATTATATCAAATATTCCCTATATTCGTATATGAGGGTTGTTACATGCTTCCCCCCTTCAAGAAACTTCGTCCCAAAGTTATAATCTTCAAGCAATAAATACAATACCTATTCAATCAATCACTCAAGTAAATACTACAGTATATAGCTAGCTAGTACTATTGTGAAGTTTAGATATTTATATGTCTGGCCACCACATAGAAGTCTCCAAACCACACTAATACAATCAAACGCCCTAAGTTACAACATGCTCTTAAGTAATTCCCTATGAGTCTATTATGCAACCATATCAACAATCATGCATCATACATACAGAAGCATTAGATAATTAATTAATAATTAATAACTGTGTGTTTGGTTACTTCCTCTTTCCTTGCTCACCTTCTCCCTGAGAATCATACCATTCGATCAACCCCCATAAACCTCCCCTCCAACTCCGGATGGTCTCGCTCGCCAGAGCACGGGCCCTCTACTGTAACTTGTCCGCGGATCATACAGCAGGCATCAGAAGTTCCCCGGGAAGTTACTGCGGCATTGCCACCTTACCAACTTCTGGTAATAATATGGCCTCATCGGATTCTAACCAGAATCTGGACCTCATCGGTACTAGTCGGCATTTGGTTCCCGGTACCCCAATCCTGATATCAGGATCATTATACCCCAGACATCTCGGAAGGCTATCCTAAACATCCTCCACAGCACCCTCAAGGCACTAGCCCCAGGCATCATAAGTCCTTCTCCATAAACCTCCCTCCCGGTGTGTATGTCTCCAACCGTGGACCCTCGTCACATTAGAAGTTCTCCGAGAAGTATCCATGGGATTGCCACCTTCCCAACTTCTGGTACAAAAGTCAAGTGCTGCTGGCATAGAGTTAATTGTTGGGCTTGTCCCCCAGCCCATAATATATTTATAGTAGCCATTCTCATTCGTGGTTATGGGATCCCACGAAATCATAGAATACTTAGCCTCATCAGGCTAATTGAGTGGATCACCTGGAACAATTGGTACTTTCCATAATGAATAATCATTAGTAACCATTTATTAATATAATAATATCATGGATAAACCTTGAATCATGTGCTAACAAGAATGTCTAGCCACCAATTCATATTGCATTACATTGCATTACATTGCATCATAAGCCATTGTCACGATAAGTCATGCCAACTTTAACATCTAATGCATTTAGGTGCTCTGTGCTACCATTATAACATAACTGGTCATGATACTTTCATAATTTCACTAAGCATCTCATTAATATGCCATGATAAGCTACCATATTTCAACATTAATACTATCAACATGGAGTGACAACTCACATAATCCATCATAATATCAACTATGTATTCTACGGGGAGCAATAAGGGTTAGCATGAAACGTTAACATGTCATACCAAATATCTAATATAATTTCTTATTCTTCACTCACACAAAACATAGCCGTAAAATACCAAAATTAATCACAACATGCTTTCATACCATTTATGTGCCAAATGTCATTTATCTCTAGATGCAATGGTAAGCTATAATATCATTTTATGTTCCACACATAATCTATCTTATAAAGCACCATAACGTCATGAAGTAACATCAAGAAGTATCACATGCTCAACCCATGGCTAGAAATAACAACATCAAAATAATGCATGACCATGAATCATATGTTTATAAGGCATCATTCTAAGAAACAACATGTAATAACACCATATCATGTACCACATAACTTACATTTCAAGATGCCAAAATAAAACTAGAAATTACCAATTGAGTATCAACACTCAACACATCATGTACTCCATGTCCTATGCATCTGGAAACCATAATAAACTGACTATCATCATAAGATATGCATCATGGAAACTTAGTAGCAACATGAAAAACTGGGTATCATCATGAAATATGCAACATGTGTCCTCTAACTTCAGAAACCATAAGAACTAAAATACTAACTGAGTATCAATCATGAAATATGTAGCATGCGTCTTCTAACTCTAGAACTGTAAAAAAAGTGACTGAATAGAACCAATCCATGTGTCATAAGCTCAACACTACTAAAAAAGATAAGGAAACTCGTGACGCATAATGTCTGCATCTTCCCAAGTGGCTGAACCTGGAATATACTGATCCCATTGGACCTTAACTTGGTCAAGGATGTGATTGTGTAGCTGTCGACTTCTATGGTCCAGTATATGATATGGTTCGACCTGGACGACCCCTTCCTTGGAAAGCTGCAATCCATCCAAGTTGAAAATGTGTGAGGGGTCATGAATGCAATGTCTAACCACAAAAATATGAAATACATTATGCTTTCTCCACAAGTGGGGTGGCATCTCAAGTCTGTATGCAACAGGACCGATTCTTTCCAGGATCTTGACTGGTCCTACAAATCTTGGGGCGAGTTTGGCCCCTTTTCCAAATTTAAAGGGACTCTTCATGGGTCTCACTCGGACAAACACCAGGATCCCCTCCTCGTAGCTTCTATCAATATGTTTCAAATCAACGTAACTTTTTTGATGAACACGGGCTTCCTTACGCCTTTGTTTAATGGTGACCATCTACTCCTCCATCTCTTGAAGTAGGTCAGGCCCGAGCATGACCCGATCCTCTAGACTATCCCAGCTAAGAGGGGTTCTACAAGGCCTACCATACAAAACTTCGTACGGGGCAACACCAAGGGAGTTGTGGTAACTGTTATTGTAAGCAAACTCCACTAGTGGAAGATACCTCTCCCACTGATTTTGTTGGTCCATGACATACATTCTCAACATACCTTCCATTGCTTGGTTAACTCTCTTTTTCTGACCATCAGTTTCAGGATGATATGCAGTGCTAAAATTCAATTGAGTACCCAGGGACTCTTGGAGGCTCTTCCAAAACCTGGAGGTGAATCGAGAATCTCTATCATAAATAATTTTACGAGGGGTTCTGTGTGGGCAGACTATTTCTCAGAGGAAAACCTGTGTGACAGCAGGTGCATCAAAGGTACTTTTTACTGGAATAAAATGAGCACTATTAGTCAGTTTATCTACCACCGCCATAATGCAATCGTTCCTTTGTGGTGAGGTTGGTAGACCAGTCACGAAATCCATAGATATCACTTCCCACTTAGTTTCAGGTATTTCATGAGGTTGAAGAAGTCCCATTGGGTGATGGTGTTCAGCCTTAACTTGTTGGCATTCTAAACAATGTGCCACATAATGTGCTATATGCTTCTTCATTCCTGACCATAATAATTCCCTTTTTAGACCTTCATACATCTTTTTAACTCCAGGGTGAGCGGAGTATGGTGCTCGATGTGCTTCATCCATTACTAGCCTTCGAACTTCGCCAGTGGTTGGTACATACACCCTTTCCTTGAATCTAAGGAGTCCATCTCCCGTCAATGAGTACCCTTCAAGCCTCGAGGAGGTTGACTTATCCTTTGACTGGGACGCTTGAATTTGATGGTACCAAGGGTCATTTACCATATGGACTTTAATCTTATCCTTAAGATTCGTTCTGGCTGATACCAAAGCATGTATGGGAGGTCTTCTACTTAGAGCATCTGCTACCTTGTTCTCCTTCCCCTTTATAAAGGATATTTTAAAGTCATACTCACTAAAGAGTTCACTCCACCGCCTTTGGTGCACATTAAGATCCTTTTGGGTGAATATGTATTCCAAGCTTCGATGATCTGTTTTTAGCTCGAACTGGCGCCCTACCAAGTAGTGTCTCCACAACTTGAGAGCCATCACCACCACAGCCAATTCTAGGTCGTGAGTGGCATAATTGATATCATGGCCTTTGAGTCTGCGAGAAGCATAGGCGATGACTCCTTCTTCTTGCATTAAGACTGCGCCTAAACCTTCTCCAGATGCATCTGTGCAGACCACAAAATCCTTATCCATGTCTGGAACCTTGAGGATTGGGGAACTAGTTAGACGTTCTTTTAGCTCATTGAAGGCTTTTTCGCATTTACTTGTCCATTCAAATTTTACCGCCTTTTTCTGTAAAGTGGTGATAGGTCCTGCGATTTTAGAGAACCCTTCCATGAACCTCCTGTAATAGCCTGCCAATCCCATAAAGCTATGAACTTACTTGGCATTTCTAGGGGTCAGCCAACTTAATATGGCATCAATCTTCCCTGGGTATACCAAGATTCCATCACCACTGATTATGTGCCTCAGATACTGGATCTCTTTCTGGAAAAAGGAGCATTTGGATCATTTCCCGTATAGTTTATGGTCTCTAAGGCATTGAAGCACGAGTCTTAAGTGGTCTTGGTGCTCTCGTTCATTGCGGGATTAGATCAAAATGTCATCAAGGAATACCTGTAGAAAGCGATCCAGGTATTTTCGGAACACACTGTTCATTAAGTTCATGAATGCTGCTGGTGCATTCGATAATCCAAAGGGTACGACCACAAATTCATAGTGGCCAAACCTAGTACGAAAAGCTGTTTTTGGAATGTCTTCTTCCTTGATCCTTAATTGATGATATCCTGATCGAAGGTCGATCTTGGAGAATACGGATGCACCTCGTAGCTGATCAATCAAGTCATCAATGCGAGGCATGGGATAATGATTCTTGACAAAAATGACGTGTGCTCCCCAAGGTGAAACACTAGGCCGAATCATTCCTTGATCGATGAGTTCCTTAAGTTGAATACTCAATTCATTGAGCTCTGGCACCGTCATCCGATAGGGTGGCTTGGATAGGGGTTGGGTACTGGGTTTTAAGGAAATGGTGAAGTCAAATTCTTGAATAGGAGGTAATCTGGGTAGTTCAGGAGAGAAAACATCTGCAAATTGAGAGAGAACTGGGTGAGTTTCCGCGTTTGGGTTAGGGCTAGTGTCGACGGCTTCCACAACATAGATTTTGCATCCCTTCCTTATACACTTCTTTACCTTGGATGTCGATATGAAGCGTAAGGATACATTGCGTTTAATCCCTTCAATCATTGTTGGTTTGCCGAGGTCATCAATGCAAAAGACCTTCTTCTCAAAGCAATCCACTACGGCTTGGTGAGACTCCAGCCAATCCATTCCCACTATTATGTCGTAAGCCCCTAGGGTAGTGCTATACAAACTCATCTTGGTACAGACATTCCCTATTTTGACTATACAGTTCTTTACCAAAATCCCTGCTGATTGTTTTCATCCTGAAGCCATCTCTACCTGGTCAAAATCAGTTAGAACTCGGGCTGCCAACCCACATTTTTGTAGTGCGGAAGGGAAAATGAAGCTATCAATAGCCCTAGGGTCTATGAGAATAGTTAATGGAATGTTTTTTATCATACCTAAAGACTCCATCACTGTAGCATGGTGCTCTACTTGGTGATGGTTGACTGTAGCATGAATCCGGTGTCGACCCCGTGACTGTTGTTGGGTTCCTGCCCTGTTTTGTCCTCCCCCTTCTAGTAATTTCGGGCAATACCATTTGTAATGGGGACCCTGACATTCGTAACATTTAATGCCAACCGGGGCTATGTGGTTCAAGCTTTCCCGACCACCTCGACCTCTGCCTCTGTTGCTGCTTTGCCATTTCCGCGGTTCAAATCTCCCCTCCCCACCACGAGGGGTTTCTGAAGGGGTGGTGGCAGCTGAAATACTTGTCACTCTAGCCATTCCAGAGTGGCCCCCTCGATAGTTGAATCTTCTACCTCCAACCTGCCTTGCACTATAAGGTACGGTTCTCTCCCTTGGTGCTTGTGCCTAAGCTTGTTTTCCCAAATCAATCGTTGTCTTTACTTGCCTAACTATGCTAGAGGCCTGAGCCATGGTAGTGGGTTTCCACATGGCTACTTCATTATGAATCTCCAAGTCCAACCCATGTAGGAATCTTTCGGCTTGCTTGCTATCGTCTGCCATATAGTCAATGTGATGTACTAGAGAGTAGAATTTTGCTTCATATTCTTCTATGGGTCTCCCTCTCTGTTGTACCGCATGGAAAGTTGCCCTCTGTTGGTGCTTCTATTCATCAGATAGGAAACGGGTCCTAAAGGATTCTTCAATGAGCTCCCAAGTGGCTTGTGGTGGTTCTATGTGAAGTTTACTCTCCTCATTCACCCACCATAACAACGCATCCTCCTTTAGAAGGCTCATAGCGATATGTGCCTTCTCATTAGTGGTATAATCCTTAAAACTAAGGGTTCGTTTAACTCCGAGTAACTAGGATTTTGCTGCCTGCCCTTCCTGCGTACCCGTAAATTCTAGAAAATTAGATTTGTGAATTTTCTTCATGATATCGAGCAGTGCCTTTCCGTCTTTCGAGGATGACGACCGGTCACGGTCTTGTTTTTGTTTCTGCTCAAGTTCCCTATCTTGGCTTTGGTCGAGGTTTTGGCCCATATTTTGATTCTGACTTTGACCGACTACCCATTTGTTGAGTATACTAGATACTTCACCCAAGGAGCGTAAAATAGCCTGCTCTACTGGATTGCCAGCCTGAGGCGGTGTAGGAGCCTGCTTTCTTCATTTTGGGGCCATGAGTTACTGCAATTCAAGGTAGGGAGGGTAGTTAGAACTTGCTTATTGTGGCTATCAATCGTCTATCTCCTACAATATTTTCTCAATTTGAGCCAGCCTAATGTTATTAGGGTTTCCTTAGAATAACATTATAATGACATAAGATTTCAAACATAATATTTCATAACTTATTAAGGTTTCAAATAATATTGAAATACAATATTTCAAAATAATATTTCAGAATATCATAATATTCCAACATAACATACCATTCCTATTTCACGATAACACACTAAATCATGTTTCAAAATAACGTAGTATTCAATTACAATATTTCAAAATTAATATTCAAAATGTAATATAGTTTCAAAATTAACATTGAAAATGTAATATTCATTTATGAAACATTAATATATGTAATATAGTTTCAAATTAACATACGTTATAATATAAATATATATAACATGAGTTATAATATAACAAGCATAAATACAAATATTATAACGTGCGTTTATTGCTACAGAGTTTAGTGTTCTGTATTTATAATAGAGTTTACTGGTTAATATAAGATTATAACGCATTAGTATATGTAATAATGCATGAAGATTTATTCGAAATTATCCAGGACAAAATTATCATCACCATTCTCTCAAAAATAAAACGTAGGGCAATCTAAAAAATAAAACGTTACAATGAACGGTAGTAACTAACAAAGGAATGGAAAATGAACGTTACAGCACGCTAGTTAATGAACGTTACCACGGGCTAGTTAATGAACGTTACAACCAGAACACATGGAAGAACCATTTTGTTCCGATCTAGATCATCACGCACAAGGGACCGTTAGGACAGAAACGCGGAGGTTGGCATTCATGACAGAAAACCCTTAATACGTTACGCAGGCTCGAACCAAACAGAGAAAACACTCCACGAATACCAACAAAACACATATTCAAGCCAAGATTGGCTTGAGAGGGTTGTATAGTTCAAAATGAAATGTAACATTCTGTACAAGAGTATTTATGTTTGTTGCTGCTTTCTTCAGGACATGGAAGGACAGACGACACTTCATTATGGTGCAGATCTGTATCTAATTGAACAAGCGAGAAGGATGAAAAATTAAAAAAATTAATATGCGAAATGCAATCAAGTAAGCCTGACAAAATAGTGGCTGGGCACATTTTGAAAACTTGATGTGATGTGTAGTCATCGAGTATTACTTGTATGTTTAATATTTAAAGTTAATTTAATCAATGAAAGATCTTTAAATATCATGCTTCAAACTATATCTAATTAGTTTTGTAACCGTAAGAGTATTCAATATAGTTCTCCAGATCACTTGACAATGACGAATACCTCTATTGTGTGAACCCATTACATTTAGATTCAGACATTCTTAGTATAATTAAACTTGGAATCAACTAACAGTGGCGTTTGCTCATTTTACTATGCTGGATATTTAGACTGCAACTGCCTAAGGATCGAATTAATACCATCCAAGTTGAAAATGGTGGGCCCATAACCCACAGGTCCCAGGATCGAAACTTGGCTCTGATAGCAAATGTAAGAACAGTAAACTCATAAAAATAACAAGACAAACAAATGACCAGCATGCAATAAAAGATCTGATAAATACAATGGATCTGATATCCTGTAAATTTATAAAAACTAGTATACAACAAGAAGCAACATGCAATGAAAGATCTGTAACAAAAGAGTGCATACCTGGTTAGAAGACTTGGTGATTACCTTGATGGCTCCAAAATGTGCAACTGAAGCTGGGGGGACGACTCTCCACCCAACCAACCCTCAACCAAAAAGGTTGAGGCCCCCAAGCCCCCAACAATCAACCCTATGCCAGTGCTATCTTGCTTTCCTCTCCTCAAGAGCTCCTCTTCCAAATGCCAAAAGAACAAAATGAAAAAGCCTCTCTCTCCACTTCCTCCCCTCCTTCCCCCAATTTCTTAATTTCTTATTTAATTTCTATCTTTTTGCAAAATTTTCTTTCTGTTACTTTTTTTTCATGTTTCTTTTTATTATTTACATTATACTATATTACATTATATCATATTATATCAAATATTCCCTATATTCGTATATGAGGGTTGTTACACATATGCAAATTAATATAAACTTGAAAATCAAATATAAACCATAAACAAAATTTCATAAACTCAACTAGTACATGAAAATGGAACATTATACCTTTCGACAGTAGTTGAGCACTCAGTTGACGAAGTCCTTGTATGTACGGTCGTCGATCTTCCCCGAGTCACTTTCAGCCTTGTCGATTTTACCAAGAGACCACTCGGTTGACCACCCTACCGTATCGGGGTTACTCTCCTTCACTCCGAACCCCCAAGCTAATGGGTCGTAAGAACACACTAGCAAGCTTCCCGCTGGGATCTCCCAATCCTCGATCAAGCTAAGCCCAACTCACAAGAACCATAAAATCAATTCTCGATTCTGGTGCCCATCCAACACCAGGGAGCAAGAGATATCCTTTTCTCCTTTTCCTCTCTTATTTTATAGCAAAAATATGTGTGCCATGTGTCTTTCCATGCACATAAATCATTTAATTTAATATTTTATTAATATTATTCTCAAATTACAAGTGTGTCTATCTTTCTTAGGTGTGCACCTATATGTGTGCCATGTGTCTTTCCATGCACATAAATCATTTAATTTAATATTTTATTAATATTATTCTCAAATTACAAGTGTCTCTCTCTTTCTTAAGTGTGCACATATTTGTGTGCCATGTGTCTTTCCATGCACATAAATAATTTAATTTAATATTTTATTAATATTATTCTCAAATTACAAGTGTCTCTCTCTTTCTTAAGTGTGCACCTATCTATGTGCCATGTGTCTTTCCATGCACATAAATCATTTAATTTAATTATTCTTAAATTACAAGTGTCTCCCTCTTTCTTAAGTGTGCACCTATTTCCCTAAATCAATGGGGGTTAGGTGTAGTGGTCTTTAAGAGAGTCCTAGTTGTGTTTGACTTCTATAAGATAGTCGTTTGTAAAAAGACACATGTTCATTCTATATTTCCTTTTATAATAAAAGATAATGTTTTATTTAATATAATTTCTAATCTAATTCAAATCCTTTCATTCTATATTTCCTTTTATAATAAAAGATAATGTTTTATCTAATCTAATTCAAATCCTTTCTTTTTCTTTTCTTTTGAAATATTTTGTATACTTTAATTAATGATAAATAAAATGATCATTATTTTTTCTAGATTCTGTTTCTTTTTTCTTTCAAGAATAATAAAATCAAGAATATTATTTTTTTTCAAAATAATAGAAATAAAGATAAGAATCAATTAGTTCTTTTGTTAATATTTTATTTTATTTCTAATATTTTTCCAAAAATAAGAGTATCCAATAGAAATAAAGATTTAGAATAAAATAGTTCTTTTAATAATGTTTCACTTTGTTTCCAACTCTTTTTCACAATAATCAAATTATTAAAACTTGGATAAAATTAATTCTTTTATTAATAAAATCAACCAACCAAAATAAAACTTTTTCAATCTTTTTTCAAGATAATAAAATCAATCAAAATAAAGTAATTCAAAATAATAAAATCAATTAAATAAAATCTTGAATAAAATGATTCTTTTAATAGCAATCCAATTCAATTATTTTTTAATAAAAAGGAATAGGGTATTTCTTTTATCTGAATACATTTAATTCTTTCTTTATGTCTCTCTAAACTTATATGCATAATTCCAATTTGCATAATTGATTAGATAACTTCTTCTTGTTCTTGTTTAGGTACCTCTTTGGCGGGCCCTTCTGGCAATTTCTTTTCTTTCTTCTTGTTCTTGTCTAGGTACCTCTTCGGCGCGCTCTTCCGACAATTTTTCTTTTCTTTCTTCTTATGGGGAGTACTGCGTAGCGATCGGGAATCTTTACCATGACCTTCCAACTACGCTTTCTTGGAGGCTAAGGGATATTGAGGGATAAGGTCCTCCTCATTGCGCGCCCTTCAACTCATCGTACACGACCAAGTCATTATGGCCTCGCCCGTACGACACACGCTTCCCCGGGTGAGATGAAACGACTTCCTACCCGTGCGTGGATTGCTATTTTAGGGTCGACAGTCTGTCGTTGTAACCTTATGTGTTCATTCCGTTCTTACGACCCCTATAATTCCCTTGCGGGTCATTGGGTAAATCATCTTACCTGCCACTACACACACTCAAACGCACATTAGTAGCGCTGCACTATAAAACATTTCCATCATTCATTCTAGTATCTCAGTTAGTCGAGCATACAAATTACTCATCATTTATCATAACGTCTCAGTCAGTCGAGCATACAAATTACTCATCATTTATCATCATGTCTCAGTGAGTCGAGCATTTTCATCATTCATCATCATTTTCATTATAAAGCATTTTCATCATTCATCATCATTTCTCAGTCAGTCGAGCATTCATCTATCATTCATCTAATCATTTCAATTTCACATGATAATTTTCAAAGCAATTTCCATGATCTAAGTTTTATAAAACCGGGTCTCTTCAAAACTAGTGCCCTCATTAGTCTAATCAGTTAAAGTACCAAGGCAGGCATTGCAGGTTATTAGATATGAACTAGCAGGGGCTGGATTCTTTGAAGCTTACCCACAAAGCAAGCAAATATTCAAGGAATCTAGGTGGTTGTCGCTCTGTGAAATGTTGTAGGGTCATAGTAATAAGGTTATGAGGGCGTTTGTCAATAATTTTCATGGACATGAGGCTCCGTTAGGAAAATTGGTTTTGCACGTTTTTGAGAGGTCTATAGCTTCTATCACAGGGATACCATAGGAAGGCGAGCACTGGTTCAAAGGTAGAAAAACTAATGGAGTGTATTGCAATCAGTTTTTGACATTAGACCATCAAAATATAGACTGGAGCAAGGGGATTCTGTGTGTATGGGTGAAGGAATAATGGAGGGATGTTCTTCGCACTATCTAGAAATACATCACATGCGAAGGAAGTATATCATTATGTTCATTTATCATTTGTGATTTCTTCTGCATTTTTAAAGGTTAGAAGATGAACCTCCCATTCTTCTTCTGGAGGAGCTTGACCAAAATGGCCGCACGTGTTCAAATGCATCCGAAAATATGGAACACAGTGTTTTCCACCATGGACTAATCAGATTTCTTGTCAAGGAGGAATTGAAGAAGAAAAAAACGTGGGAGCATTTTCTATTCTGGGGTGGATTTGAATTTAATCCTGCAGGATCCCATGTAGACACATAGAAGGAAGAGTCCTCAATGAGAATCAGAGAAAGTTCCGCTAAAAGAAAGAGGGCTATAATGGAATCGAAGAATATAACAGAGACTCTTACAGGTGAATCCAAGGAAGAATCTCTTGGAGAATCCAGAACCATAACTACTGAAGAGGGGAAGGTTGTAACAAAGTCAGAAGATGATGAAAAATCCCCTGTAGACAATCCAAAGGTCAAATATCCTAGAGAACCTAGAACTACTCCTGACAAAAGAATAAAAGTTGTATGAAATTTAGAAGATGATGAAAAACCCCCTGCAGACAATCCAAGGGTCAAAACTTTTGGAGAACCTAGAACTACTCCTGCCAAAAGAAGAAAAGTTGTATCAAAGTCAGAGAATGTTGAATAACCTCTTGCAGAAAAATCGAAGGCTGGATCTCCTGAAGAGATTAAAGCTCCTCCTATTACAAAAAAGGGGATTGAGGTAGATGAATAAGCAGAGGATCCCCAAGAAGTGCCATTAATTAGAGACACCAAAGACCTTTAATACCAAAAGTGCTTGAAGGAGACCAAGGGGACTCTTTAAGGAGCTTGAACAAAAGAAATATGAACATAAGGAGTTTGATGATGGAGATGAAGTTATAATTGTTAAGAGTCTACGCAGGAGGCCACCGACTCATTCTTTCACCAAAGAGGTCTCTAAACTGATTCTTGTAGAAGACACAGAGTCAACAGAACCTAAGATAGCAATTGAAGACATTCCATAGTTTCATTGTCCCGAGATTGAATAAGTAGGTCCAATGGGATCTAATATAACTAAAGGAACCGTATCTTCTATCCCAACACCTATGGAGGAACTCCATATAGTTGAATATGCATTGCCCTCTAGTCCAGTACATTCCTCTAACTTGCCAAAACAGGGGAAGAAGAAAAGTAAAAAGGTTGAAAAGATGAAGAAGGTGGTTAAGGAATATGAAGTTTCAGATATGCATATTAAGAAGGAGAATGAGACTCTCAAGAAGAAGCACACTCAGTTGAGGGGGAAGAAGGATCGGATAACTGCTAGGTATAGAATTCTGGTCAAAAAGGAAAAAGAGTGGTATTTAAAGATAAGACAACTAGCAAACTAGAACATAAGATTGAAAATCAATATTTTACAGCAGAAGCACAAGGATCAACATGATCATTCAGATAAATTTGATATGTTGATTCAAGTAGCGGAGCACATTTAATGTAAGGAAGAAGCATAATGAAAAGAAAGTGAACTTTTTGCAGGAGATTGTTTGCATGAGGACATGCAATTGCTCTAGTGTGGGGAAGCTGTTGAGTCTTAGTTTTGTCTCATTTTGTGAGTGCCAAATTACCCTTTTTTACCCATCTTTCCTCCTATTATCATTGTTTCTTATCCTTTATTTCATCTAAACTGTCATTTCATCTAAATTGTCATTTCCATGTAATTAAGGTAACTAATTGAGTATAATCCTCTATGTTTTTGACATACATTTGGAACATGGATTTTCCACAACTAACTATTACAAGGATTTCATAGTTTTCCATGCAGTTATAGAGCGTTTAGTAGTGACTAACGAAATCACAAAGTCCAATGACTATTGAAATTGTAGAGTCCATTGACTATTGAAATCACAGAGTCCAGTACGTGACTACCAGAATCACAGAGTCCTATGAATACCAAAATCACATATCCCTGTGACTACTGAAATTGCAGACTGCAACTACTAGAAATACAGAGTCTTGGGACTACCAGAATTGCAGATTGCGACTACAGAAAAACTTGTAGGTGTCATCTAGGAGCGCATTCGTCGGTTTGACTAGTTTCACCTCTCCAGAGCAACAAGCAACAATGGGAGTGTGTAGTTTGTTTGAGAACAAATCAACATGGTTATCCTCCTATTTCTTTGGATCCAGAATCTTCAACAAGCATGTAACCTATGGTCAAAGGAATTGGTTAACGTCCAGGTGTACAAGCAAGAAATGAGTATCTAGTTACAATTTCATGTTTCCAGTCATGAATTCATTCAAAGCTGATGGTTTTGTATATTTCATCTATGTCATTGAATCCATCTTCATTGATAACGCAACTCCTATGTTCATGTTTAGAATAGGATTGGTTGAGAACCATGTATTTGGGATCTATGGTTTCAAATGCTTATTTTCTCATTGTAAAGACTCTTTATAAAAACAATTGTATATCACTCTATGGAGTTGGTCAGGAATTAGTCCAAAGATTGTTTTGCGTAATCCTTCTCAGACTCTGTAATACTAAGCATTGGATTAATAGAAAAGGTAATCATTGTTGAAGTTAAGAGTTAAGCATTTGTGTTTCATGTAGGACAACTCATCTAGGAAGTTAGTTCATAGATGCAATATTTGTTTTTATATTTGTGAATGTATTCTCAGACTTACATAAGTTAATGCGTGAGTATTTTTCAATATGCTTAATATATTTTAGATCAATTTTCATTAAGAAGATTACCCATTTTCTTGAATATTCTTGTTTTTAGAATTTACTCTGTTTTTCCTTACACTTTCCATATTTACTATGTTTCCTTTTATACTTACAACATTTACTTTGTATTTTCATAACTTGAAGTAAGATTTATTCGGGGCCTCAAAAGTGTGTTTGGATTCATAATTGGAGTTACAAAGTTGTCATTACAAGAACTATGAGGAAAACTGAAAAATCACAAGACTTGGAGTGATAGATTAGAGTCTCTGGGATTTAAGTTAGAGCATTTCTTGATTTGAGTAGAATGATTATACTTATCAAAGTCACAATAATTGAGACAAGACATTGAGTAAATTTTTTTGTCAATGGACTATAGGAAATCTCTATGTTAGGGTTTCAAATCCTATATCTGGTTGTATGAACAAAGTTATACTCTTATACTTGTTAATTGATTTTTGAGAATGCTTGATCAAGATTAGTGTGTGTTTAAGTTAATTAAACTTTGGTTTTAAGTTTGATGAGTCTACATGAATCTATTGAGCCAACTAAGGAACTGATCAAACGAGATACGTGAATATTCTTTATAAAAAGATAAAAGGTTGTACCATAATAGTTTGCATAGCCTTAATAAGTTCATTTAGATTCTCTATAATTGATTCACTTAATGGTTTAACTTTTGAGTTTAATAGTTAGGTTTCTTCTAATTTTGCATATATTTTGCATACACTTCACAAGCCTATGAATCCCATATTGATAATTTATGTTACCAATTGCTCAAATTGACCAACAATCACTTTTGGATTTTTTATTTTTTTCTATGAACTACTATTTTATCAATGTTAAATACCAAAGACGACATAGTTCAAATGGGTTATTATGAGTGCATAACTTAAGCAAATTGTGTTTGGACTATATGTATCTTTTTGAAATTTTCAACTAATGTACACGGAAGAATGTACCCTACTTCCTAAAATATATTGAATCTCATCTTTAATAATATATATACAAGTATATTTAAATAAAAATAATTTATATTAGCTTGGTGGGCCATCTTGAGTGGTTGAGTGTCATGAGCTCAATGTAGGAGGTCTCAAGGTTTATCCCCCGAGGGTGGCTACCTTTATTGCATGCATCACTCAATGTCCCTATCACATTAGGCATTGTAATAAGTGGCAACATGCTTGCATTGGGGACCATTCACAAAATGCAAGGAAGTGCCTAGGTGTTTCCCATCAAGAAGAGGGGATTTTACATTGGAGATATATTTCCTTGCCATCTACAACAATGAATAATATTAAATAGTTTATTCATTGTGAATTGAAGAACTAGAGTCTTGATAAAAAATAATAGGTGATATCGATAAGTGGTATATGGATAACTATAATCCTTTACTAACATATTAAACCAACTTGTTGGCATTGCTTCCAAATAGTTATATAGATGCACAAATAAAATATTCCCTTGTTATTATGTCTACACACATATTTGATTAATCCTTCAAACCCCATACCTCTCTAAGTTTGTAGTCAATTATCACACATGCTTAAACCTCAAACATAACATAACCCTTAATCTATTAAACATTATCGTTTGCATGCAAGACATATTAACCTAATAATTTATATCTAGGCAATAATGAACCTAGTCTTTATGTGTAAAACATGCCAACCCCAATCTACTGTTAAAGTTATATACATGTATGATCCCATTTCTATTAATATGAAAATGCATAACCCATCTTCTAAAACATCTTTTTCTAATATATATATATTTTGTAATGATTCATAATTTACTATATTATTTAAATGATACTTCAATATATATATATATTTTATGTCTTTTATGATCCATATCGCAGTTGGCATTGTTGTCGAATGCTAAATTCGAGTGCGACAAGTCATCGACATTGACACAACTTCGACAAGTTTCGACTTCGACAAGTTCAACAACCTAAACATTTTTGTGACATCGACTTGCACAGCATCAACTTGCGCAACGTCGACCTGTGACTTGTGATTGCCGAACTTTGACATATTGTCTCTCTGTCTTCCAGTCGACTGTAACGGTTGAACTTCCGAAACCGTTCTAACTTCTTTTGTAATTGAACATAACGAGCAGGAACCCAAGCGTCTCAACACTCTCTATATAAGCATGTAAAATATTGTAATATACAAGTCATGATCTTTACATCTAGTAATAGATATATCAGTTCGCATTCCTACACATTGTCTGTGTATATGTGTTTATTTGTGTAGTGTATTCCTGATTTGCTTATTATCTTTCTTATGCTTCTGCCATAACCGAGCCGATTCATTCAGTCGAACTGTTGTCTCCCTTTCGCTTCCTGGCCACGAGCGGATCATTAGTATCAGAGCTTCGTCAGAGCGCATCAGATTTGTTCGTGCTTAAGTTTTGCATAGACACTTCCATCGAATTTACCTGACTTATTCCAGTTCAAACTTGCTCGCAGACTCAACAATCCAAGCTATCACTACCTCCTAAGATGGCAGAAGAAACCAGCGATAGACATGCAATTGAAGAGACACGGCAACTCATAAAGCAAGCACTGGCTCGACAACGAACTGAGATGTTCGCCTAGTTCAACGAGATTCTCACGTGATTTGCTTCAACATCAGGAGCATTTCTAACGAGAACTAACTCCGACAAAATCAACCCCTTCAAAGTGCAGATGAATTTGGATATACCGAATCTAGAAGGAAAGATTGATGTGGAATCCGTCGACAATTGGGTACAACAATTGGAATCCTATTACTCTTTGAATCAAATCTCAGAATCCAACAAGATCACCATTGCATCCTTAAAGATGTCAACATCTGTGCACTGCAGGTGGGAAAACCTCTCGACAAAGATGGAGAAAAGCGGAGACCCCATCGACACATGGGATAAATTTTTTGAATATATCTGGAAGGAGTTTTACCCGCCCAAGTACCTTGAGCAGCAGTATAAGAAGTGGCAGCAGCTAAGGCAATGGAAAGACCAGTTTGTACAAATTCACACCGACGAGTTCTATCGACTCATGGCTAGACTTGGCGTTCAAGAAGAAGAAAAATTGCTTGTTCTGAAGTACGTTAGTGGATTATCCTAGTACATTCAGCAGGAGATGGAGTTTTTGACTGTCAATATGCTCGCGGATGCATTCCACTATGCCAACAAACTTGAAACCAAGCAAAAGGGAAAAGCGCGCTTTGCGAGAAAGCCGACATCAGAATGACCACCCAACAAGAAGGCACCAGCCGACATCGACAAGTTGAAATCTTCTCAACCGACTCCGCCAAATCCATATCACGGCAAAAATCCTTTTCACAAAAGGGAACATAGCAAGCAACCCATCGAGAAATGGTGTGATTACCACCACTAATCTTGGCATGATACGTCTGAATTCAAAGCTTGGAAGACCTTTTTGGCAAAAGTGTCGACATCTGATGCGTTCGACAAGATTGTGGTAGAATCTGACCCAGAAGCAACGAATATTTTGACATCGACATTGACAACTCCAACAGTCTCGACAATCATCGACGAGGAGAAATGAGAGTGCATGTTCCATACACAAATATGGGTTCAAAACAATCCATTGCATCTGATTATGGACAATGGGAGCCAGAAGAACTTTGTTTCTGAAGAGCTTGTGAAGAAACTAGGTCTTGTGACCACTCCGCATCCTCAACCTTACAACATTGGTTGGATGAAGGATGGACAAGAGCTATGTCATGTCCCAAATTTGGAATTGGGTCGCAATGGCCTAATCACATTAGCCATATTCATTAGAGTTTGTAAAATTGATGTTAAGGGTCAAATAATTGCCAAGGAGGAAAATTACTAGTTTCCTAGATTTGGGGTGGAAGATTTGGGATTTGGAATAAGGGGGATAATAAATGATGTTTAGACATTAGAAGGGTTCAAGTATTTAATAAATAGAGTGAATAAATAAATTCAAGAGAAATCCTAAGTGACAAATGGTTTTGGAGACATATGGAGGATGTGGGACCCACACTAGCTTGATTTTTCATAATACATGGTATCTCTCTTTTGCAAATTCGAATTAATGGGAATGTGAACACTCTTGGGTGAGTTGGTAAGTCATAAAACATGTCATTGAGCATATTAGGTCGAATTTGGAAGGATTGGTAACCTCCATGGAAGATAAAGAGTCAAAGTGGAAGTTTGTGGACACTTGGGCTAGATTCCCTAGCCCCTATGACACCAATGATGGAGAATCTATGACAACTATGACAAATTGCAGACCTGACCTCTGACATCTGACCACTATGACATTTCAGCCCCAAAAATAGGCTCAAAGAAGGCGAATTTGGGAGTTGGAGAAGCCAAAGAGACTCAAAATCGAATTTGGGAGAAGATGGAAGGTTGGAACTAGGAGACAAGTGGCAAATGTGGAATATTTCCTAAATGAAAATCTATTGAATCTATTGAGAGGATTTCGACCCTTAGAAGGCTAATTTTGGTTATAAAATGTAGAAATGAAGTATGAGAATGGCTTTTGATCATTTGTAGAATTCGCAATTGCATTTGTGAAGAGGGAGAGCTAGTGGATGACTAGTTTCTTGCCTTAGCCAATTTCGAGGGTGAAAGATTCCCATCCAAGTTGGAAATTGGAAAGGCCATTCAGACCTTTCATTTGGAGCTTTAATGGAGTCTTTATTTGCAGGTGTAAGCGACAGGGAAGCTCATGGTTTCTTCTATTGCAGCTCGCTCCTTCAACCATTTTCAGTTTTGATGGCATATTCTTGATCCTTGAGGGAGGGCGTTTTTGGTGAGCTATTGTACTCTTTGGGGGAGCTTCTAATGCCCCATTTCTTTTTTAATATGAAGTAAATACTCTGTTCTTCATCTCCAGAAAGTTTCAGGTCGAAATTCCAAGTAGAAATGTATAAATCTCATTTTTAATGGAAGAACAATGCCATTTCCCCACTACCTTGTTGTGAACCAATGTATTGATGATGATTTCGAATGAATGGATGATTATCTGATATATTTGTGATCAATATACTGCCATGGATGTCTTATACAAGTTTCATGTACTGTACTTGAGCATTTGAAGCATTTTTACTCAGTTTAGTTGTATTGGGAGGTGAAATAGTGCCATTTCCCCAAGGGTCGAATTGGGGATTTTTGCAGTTGAATGGGAGAGGGTGAGAACAGTTGTAATAAACCATTAATGGTGCATATGATACCTTAATATCATACTTAACACATTGCATACCTTTGTTCATAAATTTGAGTGGGTTTGGAGGCATTTGGGAAGCCATTTTCAGTACTTACCTCAGGGGGATTTGAACCCCAAATTACTAGTAAAATTGCATACTTGGTCCAGAATCTTAAGAGAGTTTGCAGAGGTCTTTTGGTGCCCATATGTTATCCCTGAACATCATATTCAATTCCTAATATCATTCATAAACCTTCCTTGAAGATTTGAAGGCATTTGGAGTCAATTTGAGACCTAGAGACCAATACTAGTCAAAGGGAAATCACTAGTAAAGTTACCTACATTGACCAGAATTGAAAGAGTATTTGCAGAAGTGTTTTAAAGGTACAAAGGAATCCCTGAAACACATATTTATGTTCTAATATCATTCATATACCTTCTCAGAATATTTGGGATCATTTGGGGCAAATTTGGGACCTAGAGATCGAAACTAGTCCAAGGTCGAACCAAGGAAAAAAGTGGAAAATTGCAATTTTAATAAAATTCCTAACAAGGGACATTACAGTGGTATCAGAGCATGGTCCTTGCACCTGTGTATTAGGTACATACATTCAAGAATAATTGGCAGCCATGTCTTACTATTATGATGAATCCTATGAGTACAATTCTTATGATGAATATGCAGATGCGTATGAGCAATATGAAGCAGAATGTGAATGGTATGAGGAAGAGGTGCCATCATGCAACACTTCTTACAATTTCAAGAGAAATGAAGATTATTCTTATGACTTTCAATCTGATGATTATGAGTGTGTCACACCAACCAAGGATAATTCTATGAGTGAGTTCCAAAGATGGAGAGCAAAATATAAAACCTTGCCCCAACAATATCAAAAATATCAAGAATATCTTGCTTTTAGCAAAAATACACAAAATGCCATGTCTTTTGAGTACTATGCTGAACATGTTTTTGAAAATAGGCCCAAAAATGAAGATGTGGAGTTAGTGAAGAAAGGTTTATGCCCTTCTTGTAAAAACCCTTGGAGCGAGTATCATATATGTGTGCATGAAATGATGTCCTCCTTGAGGAGAGCTTTTGAGATTTATTCAAGAAGAGATTCCAAATATATTGATCCTAAGGAAAACAAGGGGCAAAATGCATCAGCTTGCTTTAATGAGCAAAAGGAAGAGACATCACAAGAGCATGAAGAAGATTCTATTGAAAATATGGAAGATCATTTCGAGACACCTTCTAGCTTAGACATGAACCAAAGAGCATCTACTGATGGATGATTAAACTATGAAGGAGTACCTACTGATGGGTGCTCACACCTCTATGTTGGTGACATAGAGATCACTTTTGAAAGTGTTTCTACAAGTACAAATTTCATTAAGCATGATAATGAAGACCTTGTAGCGGTTGAAGAAGAACCAAGATCAACTTCCCCATCACCACTTGAGCTTCATGAAGTTGGTCCAAGCAAAATTGAAGAAGATGAGGAGGTTCATTTGCAAGAGCCTCATTTTCTTGAAGGGTCCTTAAAGATGAATGAAAATAATATCCAAGAGTCCCTCAGCATTCTCCATGACACTCAAGCATTGGTGTCAAATTCTTGTTGGAGAGCTACTTCATTGGAGGAAACATCATTCCTTGAAGACATGGAGAAGATTCAAAGAGTAATGTGCCACATCAAAGGTAATTTCATGTCTTTTCTTTTTGATAGAAACCATTTGTTTGAGCTTAATGAATTGTTACATGATGCATACTTGAAGAATAATGAGGATATTCATAAGCTCACAATTCAAAATGAGCAACTTCTTGAAAAGTTGCAAGATACTTGTTATTCCTCCTATGTTTCAGATTGTCAAATGGTAGATTGTTTGGAGGATTCTCATGACATGGTGGATCATGAGAAATGTGAAAATTTGAATGTTCTTGATGTGTTTGAAGATGAACTTGAAGAGATCCAAACACTTGATGTGGTGGAAGAGGAATTTGAATTGCCTCTTGATGAAGGTTATGCAATTTTTAAAGAAGAGCATGATTCCTCTACATTGGAACCAAACTATGACAAATAGTTCACACTTTTGAAGGAGCTGCATGATACTACCCACATGGATCCTTCCCATGATGAAACTCCTGAAGTTTTTGATAATTTGGGTGAGTTAGTACATTCTCCTACATCCTACAATTCCATGTTTTGCAGTATTAGTCTCAATGAAGTATGGGTGAAAGGGTTCTTTTTGATGGTGCCACATGAGGAGTATGGAACTCCTAGATTTAACTTTTATGACGACATGGTTGGAGCACATTCTTATTCACATTTGCAGCAGCATAATTTGTCACATCTACATGGATGCACCTATGATATGGATTTGAGTCACTTGAATACTCATGGTTTTTCTTGCTCAACACTGGGTTCATTTGATGTTAGAGGAACTTCATCCAACACTTGGATGAATAGATTTATGATGGGAGAACATTTTTGTTGGCATCCACATACTTTGTTACATCTTTATGATTCTCACATTCATGGATGTATGGGTGAGACTTCTTTGAGTCATTTGAAGTCTCCTTGTTTTTTTTGCTCATTATTTGGTTCAGATTCTAGTGGAGATTCTTCATTCACTTCTTGGATGAAAGAATACATGGCTGAATCTTTTGATGCATATCACATCCTTTTGGAGCAGCATTATAGGACATGGGATCCTCACCTATATCATTGGAGCAGATTTGATGGGTCACTTGAAGCTTGTATGCACTTGGAAAATGGTGGTCCACTTGCTTGGAGGTATAAGCTCTTTCATGACTCTTTGATGAAGCATATCTTTGATGTACATTTTCATTATGTTGTTATGTACTTTGATGATATATATTTGGTACTCATGATGTTTGGAAGAATGCATACAAGAAAATGGGATCCAGGAATCCTCTTATCTAATGGTGTAGGTTGGATAGCACTCTTAATTGTTGGGGTGCAATACAAGCAATGGGACCCTGGAATAATTTTTGTCTCATTGGTTTCATTTTTTTGGGGGAAGCAAGCAGCATGGGAGATGGATTCCCCACTTAATAAAGTGATTTTAATAAGAGTAGTGCAGAAGCAAGCATGGTGGTTCCTCTCTAAAATATTCATGGAAACTCAAAGACTCAAGGTTTGGCAATTCAATGGCAACTTCAAAGAAATTATACAGAAAGCAGGTTCTTCAACACCCATGTTTGAAATTGCTTGAGGACAAGCAATATTGGGAAGGGAGGATTTGTCATGTCCCAAATTTGGAATTGGGTCGCAATGGCCTAATCACATTAGCCATATTCATTAGAGTTTGTAAAATTGATGTTAAGGGTCAAATAATTGCCAAGGAGGAAAATTACTAGTTTCCTAGATTTGGGGTGGAAGATTTGGGATTTGGAATAAGGGGGATAATAAATGATGTTTAGACATTAGAAGGGTTCAAGTATTTAATAAATAGAGTGAATAAATAAATTCAAGAGAAATCCTAAGTGACAAATGGTTTTGGAGACATATGGAGGATGTGGGACCCACACTAGCTTGATTTTTCATAATACATGGTATCTCTCTTTTGCAAATTCGAATTAATGGGAATGTGAACACTCTTGGGTGAGTTGGTAAGTCATAACACATGTCATTGAGCATATTAGGTCGAATTTGGAAGGATTGGTAACCTCCATGGAAGATAAAGAGTCAAAGTGGAAGTTTGTGGACACTTGGGCTAGATTCCCTAGCCCCTATGACACCAATGATGGAGAATCTATGACAACTATGACAAATTGCAGACCTGACCTCTGACATCTGACCACTATGACATTTCAGCCCCAAAAATAGGCTCAAAGAAGGTGAATTTGGGAGTTGGAGAAGCCAAAGAGACTCAAAATCGAATTTGGGAGAAGATGGAAGGTTGGAACTAGGAGACAAGTGGCAAATGTGGAATATTTCCTAAATGAAAATCTATTGAATCTATTGAGAGGATTTCGACCCTTAGAAGGCTAATGTTGGTTATAAAATGTAGAAATGAAGTATGAGAATGTCTTTTGATCATTTGTAGAATTTGCAATTGCATTTGTGAAGAGGGAGAGCTAGTGGATGACTAGTTTCTTGCCTTAGCCAATTTCGAGGGTGAAAGATTCCCATCCAAGTTGGAAATTGGAAAGGCCATTCAGACCTTTCATTTGGAGCTTTAATGGAGTCTTTATTTGCAGGTGTAAGCGACAGGGAAGCTCATGGTTTCTTCTATTGCAGCTCGCTCCTTCAACCATTTCCAGTTTTGATGGCATATTCTTGATCCTTGAGGGAGGGCGTTTTTGGTGAGCTATTGTACTCTTTGGGGGAGCTTCGAATGCCCCATTTCTTTTTTAATATGAATTAAATACTCTGTTCTTCATCTCCAGAAAGTTTCAGGTCGAAATTCCAAGTAGAAATGTATAAATCTCATTTTTAATGGAAGAACAATGTCATTTCCCCACTACCTTGTTGTGAACCAATGTATTGATGATGATTTCGAATGAATGGATGATTATCTGATATATTTGCGATCAATATACTGCCATGGATGTCTTATACAAGTTTCATGTACTGTACTTGAGCATTTGAAGCATTTTTACTCAGTTTAGTTGTATTGGGAGGTGAAATAGTGCCATTTCCCCAAGGGTCGAATTGGGGATTTTTGCAGTTGAATGGGAGAGGGTGAGAACAGTTGTAATAAACCATTAATGGTGCATATGAGACCTTAATAACATACTTAACACATTACATACCTTTTTTCATAAATTTGAGTGGGTTTGGAGGCATTTGGGAAGCCATTTTCAGTACTTACCTCAGGGGGATTTGAACCCCAAATTACTAGTAAAATTGCATACTTGGTCCAGAATCTTAAGAGAGTTTGCAGAGGTCTTTTGGTGCCCATATGTTATCCCTGAACATCATATTCAATTCCTAATATCATTCATAAACCTTCCTTGAATATTTGAAGGCATTTGGAGTCAATTTGAGACCTAGAGACCAATACTAGTCAAAGGGAAATCACTAGTAAAGTTACCTACATTGACCAGAATTGAAAGAGTAATTGCAGAAGTGTTTTAAAGGTACAAAGGCATCCCTGAAACACATATTTATGTTCTAATATCATTCATATACCTTCTCAGAAGATTTGGGATCATTTGGGGCAAATTTGGGACCTAGAGATCGAAACTAGTCCAAGGTCGAACCAAGGAAAAAAGTGGAAAATTGCAATTTTAATAAAATTCCTAACAAGGGACATTACAGTGGTATCAGAGCATGGTCCTTGCACCTGTGTATTAGGTACATACATTCAAGAATAATTGGCAGCCATGTCTTACTATTATGATGAATCCTATGAGTACAATTGTTATGAGGAATATGCAGATGCGTATGAGCAATATGAAGCAGAATGTGAATGGTATGAGGAAGAGGTGCCATCATGCAACACTTCTTACTATTTCAAGAGAAATGAAGATTATTCTTATGACTTTAAATCTGATGATTATGAGTGTGTCACACCAACCAAGGATAATTCTATGAGTGAGTTCCAAAGATGGAGAGCAAAATATAAAACCTTGCCCCAACAATATAAAAAATATCAAGAATATCTTGCTTTTAGCAAAAATACACAAAATGCCATGTCTTTTGAGTACTATGCTGAACATGTTTTTGAAAATAGGCCCAAAAATGAAGATGTGGAGTTAGTGAAGAAAGGTTTATGCCCTTCTTGTAAAAACCCTTGGAGCGAGTATCATATATGTGTGCATGAAATGATGTCCTCCTTGAGGAGAGCTTTTGAGATTTATTCAAGAAGAGATTCCAAATATATTGATCCTAAGGAAAACAAGGGGCAAAATGCATCAGCTTGCTTTAATGAGCAAAAGGAAGAGACATCACAAGAGCATGAAGAAGATTCTATTGAAAATATGGAAGATCATTTGGAGACACCTTCTAGCTTAGACATAAACCAAAGAGCATCTACTGATGGATGCTTAAACTATGAAGGAGTACCTACTGATGGGTGCTCACACCTCTATGTTGGTGACATAGAGATCACTTTTGAAAGTGTTTCTATAAGTACAAGTTTCATTAAGCATGATAATGAAGACCTTGTAGCGGTTGAAGAAGAACCAAGATCAACTTCCCCATCACCACTTGAGCTTCATGAAGTTGGTCCAAGCAAAATTGAAGAAGATGAGGAGGTTCATTTGCAAGAGCCTCATTTTCTTGAAGGGTCCTTAAAGATGAATGAAAATAATATCCAAGAGTCCCTCAGCATTCTCCATAACACTCAAGCATTGGTGTCAAATTCTTGTTGGAGAGCTACTTCATTGGAGTAAACATCCTTCTTGGAAGACATGGAGAAGATTCAAAGAGCAATGTGCCACATCAAAGGTAATTTCATGTCTTTGCTTTTTGATAGAAACCATTTGTTTGAGCTTAATGAATTTTTACATGATGCATACTTGAAGAATAATGAGGATATTCATAAGCTCACAATTCAAAATGAGCAACTTCTTGAAAAGTTGCAAGATACTTGTTATTTCTCCTATGTTTCAGATTGTCAAATGGTAGATTGTTTGGAGGATTCTCATGACATGGTGGATCATGAGAAATGTGAAAATTTGAATGTTCTTGATGTGTTTGAAGATGAACTTGAAGAAAGCCAAACACTTGATGTGGTGGAAGAGGAATTTGAATTGCCTCTTGATGAAGGTTATGCAATTTTTAAAGAAGAGCATGATTCCTCTACATTGGAACCAAACTATGACAAAGAGTTCACACTTTTGAAGGAGCTGCATGATACTACCCACATGGATCCTTCCCATGATGAAACTCCTGAAGTTTTTGATAATTTGGGTGAGTTAGTACATTCTCCTACATCCTACAATTCCATGTTTTGCAGTATTAGTCTCAATGAAGTATGGGTGAAAGGGTTCTTTTTGATGGTGCCACATGAGAAGTATGGAACTCCTAGATTTAACTTTTATGATGACATGGTTGGAGCACATTCTTATTCACATTTGCAGCAGCATAATTTGTCACATCTACATGGATGCACCTATGATATGGATTTGAGTCACTTGAATACTCATGGTTTTTCTTGCTCAACACTGGGTTCATTTGATGTTAGAGGAACTTCATCCAACACTTGGATGAATAGATTTATGATGGGAGAACATTTTTGTTGGCATCCACATACTTTGTTACATATTTATGATTCTCACATTCATGGATGTATGGGTGAGACTTCTTTGAGTCATTTGAAGTCTCCTTGTTTTTTTTGCTCATTATTTGGTTCAGATTCTAGTGGAGATTTTTCATTCACTTCTTGGATGAAAGAATACATGGCTGAATCTTTTGATGCATATCACATCCTTTTGGAGCAGCATTATAGGACATGGGATCCTCACCTATGTCATTGGAGCAGATTTGATGGGTCACTTGAAGCTTGTATGCACTTGGAAAATGGTGGTCTACTTGCTTGGAGGTATAAGCACTTTCATGACTCTTTGATGAAGCATATCCTTGATGTACATTTTCATTATGTTGTTATGTACTTTGATGATATATATTTGGTACTCATGATGTTTGGAAGAATGCATACAAGAAAATGGGATCCAGGAATCCTCTTATCTAATGGTGTAGGTTGGAGAGCACTCTTAATTGTTGGGGTGCAATACAAGCAATGGGACCCTGGAATAATTTTTGTCTCATTGGTTTCATTTTTTTGGGGGAAGCAAGCAGCATGGGAGATGGATTCCCCACTTAATAAAGTGATTTTAATAAGAGTAGTGCAGAAGCAAGCATGGTGGTTCCTCTCTAAAATATTCATGGAAACTCAAAGACTCAAGGTTTGGCAATTCAATGGCAACTTCAAAGAAATTATACAGAAAGCAGGTTCTTCAACACCCATGTTTGAAATTGCTTGAGGACAAGCAATATTGGGAAGGGAGGATTTGTCATGTCCCAAATTTGGAATTGGGTCGCAATGGCCTAATCACATTAGCCATATTCATTAGAGTTTGTAAAATTGGTATTAAGGGTCAAATAATTGCCAAGGAGGAAAATTACTAGTTTCCTAGATTTGGGGTGGAAGATTTGGGATTTGGAATAAGGGGGATAATAAATGATGTTTAGACATTAGAAGGGTTCAAGTATTTAATAAATAGAGTGAATAAATAAATTCAAGAGAAATCCTAAGTGACAAATGGTTTTGGAGACATATGGAGGATGTGGGACCCACACTAGCTTGATTTTTCATAATACATGGTATCTCTCTTTTGCAAATTCGAATTAATGGGAATGTGAACACTCTTGGGTGAGTTGGTAAGTCATAACACATTTCATTGAGCATATTAGGTCGAATTTGGAAGGATTGGTAACCTCCATGGAAGATAAAGAGTCAAAGTGGAAGTTTGTGGACACTTGGGCTAGATTCCCTAGCCCCTATGACACCAATGATGGAGAATCTATGACAACTATGACAAATTGCAGACCTGACCTCTGACATCTGACCACTATGACATTTCAGCCCCAAAAATAGGCTCAAAGAAGGCGAATTTGGGAGTTGGAGAATCCAAAGAGACTCAAAATCGAATTTGGGAGAAGATGGAAGGTTGGAACTAGGAGACAAGTGGCAAATGTGGAATATTTCCTAAATGAAAATCTATTGAATCTATTGAGAGGATTTCGACCCTTAGAAGGCTAATGTTGGTTATAAAATGTAGAAATGAAGTATGAGAATGGCTTTTGATCATTTGTAGAATTTGCAATTGCATTTGTGAAGAGGGAGAGCTAGTGGATGACTAGTTTCTTGCCTTAGCCAATTTCGAGGGTGAAAGATTCCCATCCAAGTTGGAAATTGGAAAGGCCATTCAGACCTTTCATTTGGAGCTTTAATGGAGTCTTTATTTGCAGGTGTAAGCGACAGGGAAGCTCATGGTTTCTTCTATTGCAGCTCGCTCCTTCAACCATTTCCAGTTTTGATGGCATATTCTTGATCCTTGAGGGAGGGCGTTTTTGGTGAGCTATTGTACTCTTTGGGGGAGCTTCTAATGCCCCATTTATTTTTTAATATGAAGTAAATACTCTGTTATTCATCTCCAGAAAGTTTCAGGTCGAAATTCCAAGTAGAAATGTATAAATCTCATTTTTAATGGAAGAACAATGTCATTTCCCCACTACCTTGTTGTGAACCAATGTATTGATGATGATTTCGAATGAATGGATGATTATCTGATATATTTGAGATCAATATACTGCCATGGATGTCTTATACAAGTTTCATGTACTGTACTTGAGCATTTGAAGCATTTTTACTCAGTTTAGTTGTATTGGGAGGTGAAATAGTGCCATTTCCCCAAGGGTCGAATTGGGGATTTTTGCAGTTGAATGGGAGAGGGTGAGAACAGTTGTAATAAACCATTAATGGTGCATATGAGACCTTAATAACATACTTAACACATTACATACCTTTGTTCATAAATTTGAGTGGGTTTGGAGGCATTTGGGAAGCCATTTTCAGTACTTACCTCAAGGGGATTTGAACCCCAAATTACTAGTAAAATTGCATACTTGGTCCAGAATCTTAAGAGAGTTTGCAGAGGTCTTTTGGTGCCCATATGTTATCCCTGAACATCCTATTCAATTCCTAATATCATTCATAAACCTTCCTTGAATATTTGAAGGCATTTGGAGTCAATTTGAGACCTAGAGACCAATACTAGTCAAAGGGAAATCACTAGTAAAGTTACCTACATTGACCAGAATTGAAAGAGTATTTGCAGAAGTGTTTTAAAGGTACAAAGGCATCCCTGAAACACATATTTATGTTCTAATATCATTCATATACCTTCTTAGAATATTTGGGATCATTTGGGGCAAATTTGGGACCTAGAGATCGAAACTAGTCCAAGGTCGAACCAAGGAAAAAAGTGGAAAATTGCAATTTTAATAAAATTCCTAACAAGGGACATTACAGTGGTATCAGAGCATGGTCCTTGCACCTGTGTATTAGGTACATACATTCAAGAATAATTGGCAGCCATGTCTTACTATTATGATGAATCCTATGAGTACAATTGTTATGAGGAATATGCAGATGCGTATGAGCAATATGAAGCAGAATGTGAATGGTATGAGGAAGAGGTGCCATCATGCAACACTTCTTACAATTTCAAGAGAAATGAAGATTATTCTTATGACTTTAAATCTGATGATTATGAGTGTGTCACACCAACCAAGGATAATTCTATGAGTGAGTTCCAAAGATGGAGAGCAAAATATAAAACCTTGCCCCAACAATATAAAAAATATCAAGAATATCTTGCTTTTAGCAAAAATACACAAAATGCCATGTCTTTTGAGTACTATGCTGAACATGTTTTTGAAAATAGCCCCAAAAATGAAGATGTGGAGTTAGTGAAGAAAGGTTTATGCCCTTCTTGTAAAAACCCTTGGAGCGAGTATCATATATGTGTGCATGAAATGATGTCCTCCTTGAGGAGAGCTTTTGAGATTTATTCAAGAAGAGATTCCAAATATATTGATCCTAAGGAAAACAAGGGGCAAAATGCATCAGCTTGCTTTAATGAGCAAAAGGAAGAGACATCACAAGAGCATGAAGAAGATTCTATTGAAAATATGGAAGATCATTTCGAGACACCTTCTAGCTTAGACATGAACCAAAGAGCATCTACTGATGGATGCTTAAACTATGAAGGAGTACCTACTGATGGGTGCTCACACCTCTATGTTGGTGACATAGAGATCACTTTTGAAAGTGTTTCTACAAGTACAAGTTTCATTAAGCATGATAATGAAGACCTTGTAGCGGTTGAAGAAGAACCAAGATCAACTTCCCCATCACCACTTGAGCTTCATGAAGTTGGTCCAAGCAAAATTGAAGAAGATGAGGAGGTTCATTTGCAAGAGCCTCATTTTCTTGAAGGGTCCTTAAAGATGAATGAAAATAATATCCAAGAGTCCCTCAGCATTCTCCATGACACTCAAGCATTGGTGTCAAATTCTTGTTGGAGAGCTACTTCATTGGAGGAAACATCCTTCCTTGAAGACATGGAGAAGATTCAAAGAGCAATGTGCCACATCAAAGGTAATTTCATGTCTTTGCTTTTTGATAGAAACCATTTGTTTGAGCTTAATGAATTGTTAAATGATGCATACTTGAAGAATAATGAGGATATTCATAAGCTCACAATTCAAAATGAGCAACTTCTTGAAAAGTTGCAAGATACTTGTTATTCCTCCTATGTTTCAGATTGTCAAATGGTAGATTGTTTGGAGGATTCTCATGACATGGTGGATCATGAGAAATGTGAAAATTTGAATGTTCTTGATGTGTTTGAAGATGAACTTGAAGAGAGCCAAACACTTGATGTGGTGGAAGAGGAATTTGAATTGCCTCTTGATGAAGGTTATGCAATTTTTAAAGAAGAGCATGATTCCTCTACATTGGAACCAAACTATGACAAAGAGTTCACACTTTTGAAGGAGCTGCATGATACTACCCACATGGATCCTTACCATGATGAAACTCCTGAACTTTTTGATAATTTGGGTGAGTTAGTACATTCTCCTAAATCCTACAATTCCATGTTTTGCAGTATTAGTCTCAATGAAGTATGGGTGAAAGGGTTCTTTTTGATGGTGCCACATGATAAGTATGGAACTCCTAGATTTAACTTTTATGATGACATGGTTGGAGCACATTCTTATTCACATTTGCAGCAGCATAATTTGTCACATCTACATGGATGCACCTATGATATGGATTTGAGTCACTTGAATACTCATGGTTTTTCTTGCTCAACACTGGGTTCATTTGATGTTAGAGGAACTTCATCCAACACTTGGATGAATAGATTTATGATGGGAGAACATTTTTGTTGGCATCCACATACTTTGTTACATCTTTATGATTCTCACATTCATGGATGTATGGGTGAGACTTCTTTGAGTCATTTGAAGTCTCCTTGTTTTTTTTGCTCATTATTTGGTTCAGATTCTAGTGGAGATTCTTCATTCACTTCTTGGATGAAAGAATACATGGCTGAATCTTTTGATGCATATCACATCCTTTTGGAGCAGCATTATAGGACATGGGATCCTCACCTATGTCATTGGAGCAGATTTGATGGGTCACTTGAAGCTTGTATGCACTTGGAAAATGGTGGTCTACTTGCTTGGAGGTATAAGCACTTTCATGACTCTTTGATGAAGCATATCCTTGATGTACATTTTCATTATGTTGTTATGTACTTTGATGATATATATTTGGTACTCATGATGTTTGGAAGAATGCATACAAGAAAATGGGATCCAGGAATCCTCTTCTCTAATGGTGTAGGTTGGAGAGCAGTCTTAATTGTTGGGGTGCAATACAAGCAATGGGACCCTGGAATAATTTTTGTCTCATTGGTTTCATTTTTTTGGGGGAAGCAAGCAGCATGGGAGATGGATTCCCCACTTAATAAAGTGATTTTAATAAGAGTAGTGCAGAAGCAAGCATGGTGGTTCCTCTCTAAAATATTCATGGAAACTCAAAGACTCAAGGTTTGGCAATTCAATGGCAACTTCAAAGAATTATACAGAAAGCAGGTTCTTCAACACCCATGTTTGAAATTGCTTGAGGACAAGCAATATTGGGAAGGGAGGATTTGTCATGTCCCAAATTTGGAATTGGGTCGCAATGGCCTAATCACATTAGCCATATTCATTAGAGTTTGTAAAATTGATGTTAAGGGTCAAATAATTGCCAAGGAGGAAAATTACTAGTTTCCTAGATTTGGGGTGGAAGCTTTGGGGTTTGGAATAAGGGGAATAATAAATGATGTTTAGACATTAGAAGGGTTCAAGTATTTAATAAATAGAGTGAATAAAGAAATTCAAGAGAAATCCTAAGTGACAAATGGTTTTGGAGACATATGGAGGATGTGGGACCCACACTAGCTTGATTTTTCATAATACATGGTATCTCTCTTTTGCAAATTCGAATTAATGGGAATGTGAACACTCTTGGGTGAGTTGGTAAGTCATAACACATGTCATTGAGCATATTAGGTCGAATTTGGAAGGATTGGTAACCTCCATGGAAGATAAAGAGTCAAAGTGGAAGTTTGTGGACAATTGGGCTAGATTCCCTAGCCCCTATGACACCAATGATGGAGAATCTATGACAACTATGACAAATTGCATACCTGACCTCTGACATCTGACCACTATGACATTTCAGCCCCAAAAATAGGCTCAAAGAAGGCGAATTTGGGAGTTGGAGAAGCCAAAGAGACTCAAAATCGAATTTGGGAGAAGATGGAAGGTTGGAACTAGGAGACAAGTGGCAAATGTGGAATATTTCCTAAATGAAAATCTATTGAATCTATTGAGAGGATTTCGACCCTTAGAAGGCTAATGTTGGTTATAAAATGTAGAAATGAAGTATGAGAATGGCTTTTGATCATTTGTAGAATTTGCCATTGCATTTGTGAAGAGGGAGAGCTAGTGGATGACTAGTTTCTTGCCTTAGCCAATTTCGAGGGTGAAAGATTCCCATCCAAGTTGGAAATTGGAAAGGCCATTCAGACCTTTCATTTGGAGATTTAATGGAGTCTTTATTTGCAGGTGTAAGCGACAGGGAAGCTCATGGTTTCTTCTATTGCAGCTCGCTCCTTCAACCATTTCCAGTTTTGATGGCATATTCTCGATCCTTGAGGGAGGGCGTTTTTGGTGAGCTATTGTACTCTTTGGGGGAGATTCTAATGCCCCATTTCTTTTTTAATATGAAGTAAATACTCTGTTCTTCATCTCCAGAAAGTTTCAGGTCGAAATTCCAAGTAGAAATGTATAAATCTCATTTTTAATGGAAGAACAATGTCATTTCCCCACTACCTTGTTGTGAACCAATGTATTGATGATGATTTCGAATGAATGGATGATTCTCTGATATATTTGCGATCAATATACTGCCATGGATGTCTTATACAAGTTTCATGTACTGTACTTGAGCATTTGAAGCATTTTTACTCAGTTTAGTTGTATTGGGAGGTGAAATAGTGCCATTTCCCCAAGGGTCGAATTGGGGATTTTTGCAGTTGAATGGGAGAGGGTGAGAACAGTTGTAATAAACCATTAATGGTGCATATGAGACCTTAATAATATACTTAACACATTACATACCTTTGTTCATAAATTTGAGTGGGTTTGGAGGCATTTGGGAAGCCATTTTCAGTACTTACCTCAGGGGGATTTGAACCCCAAATTACTAGTAAAATTGCATACTTGGTCCAGAATCTTAAGAGAGTTTGCAGAGGTCTTTTGGTGCCCATATGTTATCCCTGAACATCATATTCAATTCCTAATATAATTCATAAACCTTCTTTGAATATTTGAAGGCATTTGGAGTCAATTTGAGACCTAGAGACCAATACTAGTCAAAGGGAAATCACTAGTAAAGTTACCTACATTGACCAGAATTGAAAGAGTATTTGCAGAAGTGTTTTAAAGGTACAAAGGCATCCCTGAAACACATATTTATGTTCTAATATCATTCATATACCTTCTGAGAAGATTTGGGATCATTTGGGGCAAATTTGGGACCTAGAGATCGAAACTAGTTCAAGGTCGAACCAAGGAAAAAAGTGGAAAATTGCAATTTTAATAAAATTCCTAACAAGGGACATTACAGTGGTATCGGAGCATGGTCCTTGCACCTGTGTATTAGGTACATACATTCAAGAATAATTGGAAGCCATGTCTTACTATTATGATGAATCCTATGAGTACAATTCTTATGAGGAATATGCAGATGCGTATGAGCAAATATGAAGCAGAATGTGAATGGTATGAGGAAGAGGTGCCATCATGCAACACTTCTTACAATTTCAAGAGAAATGAAGATTATTCTTATGACTTTAAATCTGATGATTATGAGTGTGTCACACCAACCAAGGATAATTCTATGAGTGAGTTCCAAAGATGGAGAGCAAAATATAAAACCTTGCCCCAACAATATAAAAAATATCAAGAATATCTTGCTTTTAGCAAAAATACACAAAATGCCATGTCTTTTGAGTACTATGCTGAACATGTTTTTGAAAATAGGCCCAAAAATGAAGATGTGGAGTTAGTGAAGAAAGGTTTATGCCCTTCTTGTAAAAACCCTTGGAGCGAGTATCATATATGTGTGCATGAAATGATGTCCTCCTTGAGGAGAGCTTTTGAGATTTATTCAAGAAGAGATTCCAAATATATTGATCCTAAGGAAAACAAGGGGCAAAATGCATCAGCTTGCTTTAATGAGCAAAAGGAAGAGACATCACAAGAGCATGAAGAAGATTCTATTGAAAATATGGAAGATCATTTCGAGACACCTTCTAGCTTAGACATGAACCAAAGAGCATCTACTGATGGATGCTTAAACTATGAAGGAGTACCTACTGATGGGTGCTCACACCTCTATGTTGGTGACATAGAGATCACTTTTGAAAGTGTTTCTACAAGTACAAGTTTCATTAAGCATGATAATGAAGACCTTGTAGCGGTTGAAGAAGAACCAAGATCAACTTCCCCATCACCACTTGAGCTTCATGAAGTTGGTCCAAGCAAAATTGAAGAAGATGAGGAGGTTCATTTGCAAGAGCCTCATTTTCTTGAAGGGTCCTTAAAGATGAATGAAAATAATATCCAAGAGTCCCTCAGCATTCTCCATGACACTCAAGCATTGGTGTCAAATTCTTGTTTGTAATACCCCAACCAGGGTCCTTTTTCTGTTTCCAACTCTCAAATAAAATCTGTCTCCTACTGTTTACGTTTCGTTTTAAATTTATGTTTTCTGATTTCGGCTTTTCCTATTGGCTGTAAAAACAGTATTTACGGTTTCAATATATATATAAGTGTTTTCCAGCTATTGTTCTAACATCAATTACAGGTTTCCATTCTCAGCAGCAAACAGATAAGCACGAAATTTACCAATTCTGTTTATGTGGGTAGCATATTATAATTACAGCATATAACCACCTTTTACAACTGAATTTGACAAGGTAGATTAATAAAACATACCTGCTGAAAAATACCTGTAGATAGCTGCAGATCCTTTCTTTTTGTTGCTGTCCTCGTTGCTGCTTCTCCTTGCTTTTCCCTGCAGTCACAAGCCTTCCCCACAGTTCTGAAACTCAACCAACCGAACCAGCTTTGCCACCCTGCCAACTGGCGAGGTCTCGCCGACCACCCAGCTCCAAAGGTACCCCTTTGGACCCCCGAGCCCAAACCGAGTACAAGCCAACCCGTTATATCCCTTTAGAAAAAAAAACCTCCAGCAAAACCCCCTTTCAGCTCCTTTCAGCTCTGCTCTCCAATTTCTATCTTTGCTCTCCCAAAACTTCCTCCCAAAAAAAAACTAAGGTAAAAGAGGATCCCCTTCTCCTTCCCCCTTTCACCATCTTATACCAAATTTGCCGACTCTTCCCATTACTACCCTTATCCCTAAATTAAATTCTAGCTAAGATGGCAGTCCCTCTTTTCTCCCTCGAGACATGTCCACATTTATTGATACCATCAATACATTAATTAATTAATTTAATTAATTAATTTATAAATGAGTTATAAATATTATCCCTTTCTTTTATGCAAACACCGTATGTAAAAGTCAACTAAATTATTAATGTGGTTCCACCGCCTTTGTCTTTTCAAGTGGTCATAATTACAATTTAACTAATATTTTAATTTATTAAGTAAAATATAATATAATTATAAACTTGGATAAAAATGGCATAAGGTAATGTCTTCCTTAATTAATCCATAATTAATTTAGAAGTACTTTATAATTAATTCACAATTAATTTAGAACTAATTCATAAGTAATTTATAATTAATTCGGGATTAATTCATAATTAATTCACAATTAGTTTAAAAATAATTCATAATTAAATTATAATTAATTCATAATTGATTAACTTATAATTGTTTTATCGTTTTCATGAACAATTCCCAAGTGTGTACCCGACACTCGTTTATAAATTTCATATTACATCCATTCGTAAATTATCCTATGTTCCAACTAGCTTCTGCACGGTCATCATAAAATTTAATAGATATAAATTAATTATTATCCACACAGTTTAATTAATTACCTAGCCGTGCAATTAATATTAACTTATCAATTTAATACTATTTTAATTAACATTACAATATTCACTTAAAGTGTTAACCCTTAGTCATTACTAATCAAACTCATTAACATTTAATTAAGCGTTACTAACCAATTGCATTATTTACTACTAATTTACCCGTAACTTGTTTGTTAATCATTAATGTACAGTAATTAATTATTAAGCGACACTATTTAACATTATTACTTAGCAATATTTCACGCAATTCATAAATATGTAGGCAAGTTATGTAAGCGTAGCTACTGCTTACATACCTCGCGTAAGTACACTAACAGTAATAACTCACACACGTCAATCATAATCATGAAATTTACTGTTTACTGACACATGTTTTAGCATAGTTTGCAAGGTACAATTCTTTAACTAACTGAAATCTTATTAGTTACGACAATTCATACCTTTCTAAGTTATAACACATACTCAAGCAAGGGTTTTACACACCTACAGTTAGATCTTGTTTTCACCCCTACTTCGCGCTACACCTATTTACCTACATCATCACTAACTTCCACATCCTATCCTGTCCTCTGCTGGACTACCCTGGAATGTCAAGTCATGACCGGTTCCAGCTAGAACCCGTAAGCGGAAGTGTCGACTACATCGACCAGCTTCCCCAGCAGGCAACCACCAGTCATCATCACACACCTTGGGGAGCGCGCCGTAGCACAGCCCTCCCATGACTCTGGGTTTCGGGGATAAACGGTGGGTAAAGCCTCCACCCCCCTAATGGAACAAGGGATTATGTCTACTCGACATAACAACAGCGTTGCACTTGTACTTGGTCTGTCATCGTATAACCGATCTGGGCGGTTGAGTTTCCTGAAACCCTACCCCACCCATGTCATAACATACATCGTAATAAACAGCATAATAACCATACGAAAGTAAATAATGCATCACTCGCATACCATTTTATCTTTCGAAGTCCGTGTCCCCGAGGCCCTCCCACCTCGTAGGATCCAGCTATCACTTAGCCGTTTCAACCTGTAAGTCAGTCCTCGACATACAATATAGAATATCGCGCATAAATCCTCGATATGTACACACATACATTTCATCATAACATAACGACAATAAACTCATTCATTCGCCATGCACCTGGCATAACATTCATTGATTTCAACATATAACTGTAACGGTATCCACGTACCCATCATTTAATAAATTTCCATATATTTGACATAATTAACACATGATACATATCTAAACATGACTATCGATCTTAACACTATCATCATACACACACATATATATATATCGGCAAAATAATAGAACCATGTCCACAGTGTCGTCAACTGACGAGGTCTCACAGTCAAACAAATACAACATATAATAGTAGTTCAAGTAGAAATGTCAAAACGGGGTGTTACATACACCCACCCTTCAGGAAACTTCGTCCCGAAGTTATGATCAAAATAACGTGGGATAATCACGACGCATAGTCTCTGCGTCCTCCCAGGTGGCAGAACCTGGGCTATATCGGTCCCACTGGACCTTAACTTGGTCCACCAAACGGTGCCTCAACTGTTTAACCCTGCGGTCCAATATAAGTAATGGTTCGACCCTGATGGTTCCCTCGTCCGAAACCTGCAGTTCCTTCCAATTTATTTTATGTGACTCATCAGCTACATAATGTCGTAAAACAGATACATGAAAAACATTATGAGTTTTGTGCAAATGGGGTGGCAGCGCAAGACGATACGCGACGGGTCCAACCTTTTCTAAAATTTCAAAGGGTCCTATAAATCGTGGCGACAACTTTGTCCCTTTCCCAAACCTGATGGTACTTTTGCTAGGCCTGATGCGGACGAACACTGCATCACCAACCTTATAGCTTCGGTCAACCCTATGCGCATCGGCATAACTCTTCTGTCTATCCTGTGCTTCCTTTAACCGCTGCCTGATCTGAACAACCTGTTCTTCCATCTCCTGAATCAACTCAGGTCCTATAATTACTCGATCCTCTAACCTTTCCCAACTCAATGGTGTCCTGCATGGCCTTCCATATAAAGCTTCATATGGAGGCATCCCAATTGAACTATGGTAACTGTTGTTGTAAGCAAACTCTACCAAAGGTAAGTGCTTTTCCCAATGAGTTTGTTGATCCATGACATACATTCTAAGCATGTCCTCCATCACCTGATTCACTCTTTCTGTTTGCCCATCTGTCTCTGGATGGTAAGCAGTGCTTAGGTTCAACTGAGTACCCAACGCCGACTGCAAACTCGTCCAAAACCTGGATGTAAACCTGGAATCTCTATCCGATATAATCTTCTTGGGAAACCCATGGAGACGAACAACTTCATTTATGAATACACGTGTTACGTCCGTGACATCATAGGTCTCCTTAACTGGAATGAAGTGAGCAGTTTTGGTCAGTTTGTCAACGATGACCATAATGGCATCATGCCTATGAGAGGTAAGAGGCAATCCCACCACGAAGTCCATGGATATAACCTCCCACTTCGACATAGGAATGTCATGCGGCTGCAACAGACCTGCCGGGTGGTGATGATCAGCTTTTACCTGCTGACACTCAAGGCACCTAGCGACGAATTTGACCACGTCGCTTTTCATCCCTGCCCAAAAGAAGAGTTGCTTCATGTCTGCATACATCTTCTTTACACCCGGGTGTGCACAATACACTGCTCTGTGGGCTTCTTTAAGGATAGTCTCTCTAATATCTCCCTCCTCGGGAATATACATCCTCCCTTGATACCGTAACAAACCATCGGCTTCCAACTCATAGCCTTCAAACTTTGGTCCCACCGGTTTCCCATTCTGGAGTGCTGCTGTGACCTTTAGGTACCAACTATCCCCGAGTAGCTGCCCTAAAATTCTTTCCCTCAAATCCACCTTCAAAGGTATAAGAGAGAAAAGTCTTGGTTTTCTGCTTAAGGCATCAGCTACCACGTTCTCCTTTCCTTTGATGTAGGAAATCCCAAAATCATACTCGCTCATGAATTCACTCCATCGCCTTTGCCTAGCATTTAGGTCTCTCTGAGTGAAGATATACCTTAAGCTTTGGTGATCAGACTTGAGTTCAAAGCTTCGTCCAACAAGGTAATGTCTCCAAAGCTTCAAAGCTAACATCACTGCAGCTAACTCTAGGTCATGAGTAGGGTAATTCTCTTCATGTGTTTTTAGCTTTCTCGACGCATAAGCTATTACCCCACCTTCCTGCATCAACACTGCACCCAAACCTTGCCTTGAAGCATCGGTGCAAACTGTGAATTCCTTCTCCATATCTGGAACCCGTAGAATTGGTGCACTCGTCAATAGTCTTTTCAGCTCGGTGAATGCGGCATCACATTCATCTATCCATTCGTACCTAGTGCCCTTACGCTGTAGGGTAGTTATGGGTTTCGCGATTTTTGAGAAACCCTCAACAAACCTTCTATAATACCCAGCTTACCCCATGAAGCTCCTTACTTCATGCGCATTCTTTGGCACGGGCCAATCCATTATGGCCTTCACCTTTTCAGGGTCCACAGAAATTCCCTCACCGGAAATTATATGCCCTAGGTAATGGATCTCCTTCTGATAGAACGAACATTTGGACAACTTACCATACAACTGATGCTCCCTTAAGCATGACAACACTATTCGCAAGTGTTCCTCGTGCTCCTGCTCATTCTTGGAGTAGATGAGTATGTCGTCCAAGAAGACTTGCACAAACTGATCTAAGTATTTTCGGAACACACTATTCATGAGACTCATGAATACGGATGGGGCATTGGTCAAACCGAAGGGTACCACCACAAACTCATAGTGCCCAAACCTCGTTCGAAAAGCAGTCTTAGGTATATCACCTTCCTTAATCCGTAGCTGGTGGTAACCTGATCGTAAGTCGATTTTTGAGAAGACTGTCGCCCCTTTCATTTGATCAAAGAGATCATCAATTCGAGGTATCGGGTACCTATTCTTCACGGTGGCTCTATTCAAATCTCGGTAATCAATGCAAAGACGCAAGGAACCATCCTTCTTCTTCACAAAGATTACTGGCGCACCCCACGGTGAAATACTTGGTCTGATGAACCCTAGATCTAGCAGTTCCTTCAACTGCATTTGCAACTCACAAAGTTCTGGGGCCGTCATCCTGTAAGGTGTCTTTGATGTTGGCTCTGAACCGGGTTTTACCTCAATGGTAAAATCAAGTTCCCTTTTAGGAGGTAACCCAGGTAATTCCTTTGGGAATACATCACTGAACTCAGCTAACACTGGATAGTCATCAAAGGAGGGTCCCTTCTCACTGTTTACCGCTTCAACAATGTACAACTGGCATCCTTGTCGCATACATCGCTTTACGTTCATCGTTGATATGAAACGTAGGGACACCTTCCGTTTGATACCCTGGATCTTGATGGCCTCTCCATTGTCATTAACGCAAAGAACTTTCTTCCCATAACAGTCCAAGAAAGCTCGATGTTCCTCAAGCCAATTCATACCTATGATGAGATCATAAGTTCCGAGGGTGGTGACGTACACTTTGACTTGTGTAACACACACCCCGAGATCCACTACACACTTATCGACACTAGGTCCTACTGCTTGCTTTACCCCTGAAGCCATTTCGACTAAGCTGAAATCGTCATGCTCGTAGGCTGCCAACCCACATTTGTCTAATGCATATGGAGAAATGAAACTATCAGTAGCACCAGGATCAAACAAGATTCTAAGCTTGACATTATTGACCGTACCTGATGATTCGACCACAGTGGATTGGTGCTCTGCTTGATGGTTGTTTACTGCAGCCGAGATCTGATGCCTACTACCCCCACTCCCCATTGGAGCTTTTCCTTCTTGTTGCACTGTACCGGATCGTAATTCGGGACAGTCACGCTGGTAATGTGGACCTCCACATCCCCAACAAGCAACCTGTAATGGCGCGGGCGAGATAACCTGCTCAGACCTCTGAGAGGGGTTCCTCCCCCTAGGACCCCTTCCTCTACCAGCTGTTCCTCTGAAATTCCTCGCACCCTGGTGAGTCCCTGTGGCCGACTGGGGCACCGCCCTAGTTGCCACTGATCTGTCAACCGCTGCGACTCTTGGTGTGCTCCTGTTCCCGTAGGGAGGTGGCCTCGCATATCCTCCCCGAGGGTAGCTTCGAGGGGCCTTCCCCACAAACCCTGACTGCTGAGAGTTGAAGGACCTGATGGGCTTTGCACCCAACATCTCCTCAGTGTAACGAGCACAATCTACTGCTTCGGCGACCGAAGTCGGTTTCCACATCCGTACCTGAGCCCTGATCTTGGCATTGAGCCCATACACAAAGCGCTCAACTTGGCGTTCGTCATTGTCCAAGTAAGGGACATACTTCACTAACTCCATGAACCTCTCTTCATACTCCTCCACAGATAGATGCCTTTGTACCAAGGCATGAAGAGCCCCTGCTTGTTCTTCCTGGTAGGATGCGGGTAGGTACTTCCCCTTGAATTTTTCCACAAACAGTTCCCATGGAACCGTGTCCGGTGTAAGGTGTAGCTGCCTTTCTTGGTTTCCCCACCAGTTCAAAGCGGCCCCCTTTAGTTGAAATATGGCCAGTTTGGACTTGGACGTGGAGGTGTACTCCTGCAAGGTCAAGCACCTGGTCATCTCTTCCAACCACGACTCTGCTCGTATCCCTGATCGACCCCCTGAAAATTCTGGAAGCCTTATCTTCTGAAGCTCCCTCTTGATATCCTGATGCGGAGTTCTTGGTACCGTATTCGCTTCTACCACAGGAACTTCCTCCCTTAGTGGAGGGGCCTCCACCTCTACCTCCGAGGTAGTACTTCCTCTCTGTGCTAGTCCCCTGAGTGTTTCGTTTATGGCTTCCAACGAGCGCAGTATAAGAATGGTCTCTGGCGATGGTGCCGGCACATTCGGCTCAGGTAATGCCGTCGCCTGACCTCGCCCCCGACCTGCTCGTGTTCTTACCATGTTTTATTCCTGCTCATGGAAGAATAGGATAATTAGCACACAGTGACATCATGACTAATTTACTATCAAATTCAACAATTAATTCAAAAGTGCGTCATGACTAATTTTACGAGTGTTTTACTTTAAGAGCTATAGTTCAGTACGTTTCGATCAGGCCATCTTGAGGCCACCCGGTACTAGACATACTGCAACAGTTCTACGTAGGTTTAGGTATTGGATTCTACACAATCCTCATTAAGTCGCCATCCACTCTTCCAAACATTCATTTAAGGTTTAATGCCTCGGTCTCATTAATTAATTAATAATTTAATAATAACATAACCTACGTTTTAAGTTTAGAGTCATGTTTATCAAACATTTTGTCATGGGGTAAAATCAGCGTCCTAGCGATTAGGTCATCGTACTGGTCCTCGTGATGTCTTGTTTTCGAGTTTCCGCGTCAGTTTGACCCCTTCGACTATACTTCAAAGTTTCGACAATGAGCATTTTCAAGGAGAAGCTAAGTTAATTAATGTTAATTTAACCCCTCTCCCACTTTTATAAAATAACTAATTAGGGTAACACTAATTAATTGATATGCTAACCCTAATTAATAATACTAACCTTAATTAAAACTAATTAATTAGTATCATTATTTAATATATATATATATATGTTTCTTATTTGTTATAACAAATTATTAAAACTTAATAAAATAAATTTTTATAACAAAATCTATTAACATTATAACAAAATATTTAAAAGTTAATAAAATTTATTTTTATAATAAAATATATTTATAGTTATTATATCCGTATATAATAACATTATAACAAAGTTTAATTATAACAAAATATAATTTTTATAACAAAATCGACAATAAATAAAACAATAATTATAAAATAACAAGATGACCTAACCTAACCCTACGACCCTTGTTGCATGTGGCCACGCGGCTGGCATGCTATTAATTAAATAATATTAAAATGTTTTATAAAACCGTCAAGCATTCCTGGCAGATCATTTCCTTATTCGATTTTTTTTTTTTGAGAGCGGCCGCCAGTGAACTCTGCAACTCCACCACCACGACCAGCTAGCTCTGCTCTCGGCCACTCTGCTCTCGGCCACTCTGGTTTAAGGTATAGCCATCTTTCTGTTTGATATTTTTTTTTGAACGTTGTTGTTTTTTTTTTTTCGTGTCTTCTGCCCTGGCCGTAGGCCACTGGGCTGGCCGGGGCCGCGAGCCGCTCAGGCTGCTGGCCGGGCCGCGGGTCGTGGGCTGCGCTCGTGGGCCGTGGGCTGCGCCCTGGCCCTGTGGGCTGCGCCCGCGCCTGTGGGTGCGCCCTGGGGCTGCGCCCGTGGGCTGCGCCCTGTGGGCTGCGCCCGTGGGGCTGCGGCCTGTGGGCTGCGCCCTGGGCTGCGGCCTGTGGGCTGCGCCCGTGGGCTGCGCCCTGGGCTACGGCCTGTGGGATGCGCCCGTGGGGCTGCGGCCTGTGGGCTGCGCCCTGGGCTGCGGCCTGTGGGCTGCGCCCGTGGGGCTGCGGCCTGTGGGCTGCGCCCTGGGCCGCGCCCGTGGGGGCCGCGCCCCTGTGGGCTGCGCCCGGGTGGGCTGCGCCCTGGGGCCTGCGGATGCGGCCGGGCTGCATGCCCACGAACCCTAAAAAAATATATTTTTTTTCATTTAAATTATTATTATATTTTTTTTTTTTGTTTTGTTTCACTATGAAACTGTATCATTTGAGAGTCAAAACTCGCAGCATTCCTTTAACTAGCGACAGATCCTGTGGCGGAGTCCTTAGTTCCCTAGAAATAAGCAGAGAAGAAAAAAAAGTAGGAGCAGATATATGTTATTCCTGTATTCCATAAAAAGTAAAATTTTCAATACTATTACTAGTATAAGTATGGAGCGCTTGTTATACCCTTTTATCTAGTAATCACTGTTGTTATGCTTACATATTACGGAAAGAGCCAATCAATACTGCTACTCATCATATAAAAGGGAATACTAGATAGCTGTAAACCTGTAAGCATTTTTTTTTTTGTTTGTTTATGGTTCAGTTTTTTTTTGTTTTGTTTTTATAAAATAAAATTAATACTGTATATTCGTTTAAATAAGTTTTATATATATATATTTTTATACAGTTTTGTATATATATATATATATTTTTTTTTTCTTCTTAATTTTATAATGATTGGTTTTTTTTTTTTTTTTAGCTGTTTATATGTGCGTTTGGAGAGAAAATATATATTTCTATATTTCTATATTTATGTGTCATTCTTTTCGTTATATATATATATATATATATATATATATATGTTTTTCCTGTCATATATTGTCAAATGCAAATGTTAAAAAAATTTTGTAACTCGTATTTCTTATACATAACATCTTTTCCATTCATGTATAAATTATCTATTTCGTATCACATAAGCATTGTAGTTCAGTAATTTAGTTTTGAATGTAAATGTAATTCACTTTTGTTTTTTTTTTTTTTTTTTTTTTTTATATATAAAAGAAATATTATAGTTCTCTAACTCTTATTCGTGTTTCAGGTAACTTGCACAGGAGTCATGGTTTCCAGTAATTCCCTCCCTTTGTTATTATTATTATTTGTTTTTCACAGTTATGTTCAATGTAATGAACCTACTTCAGTGTAATGAGCCCATGGTTTCCAGATTTGGAACCATGGCTCTGATACCATATGTAATACCCCAACCAGGGTCCTTTTTCTGTTTCCAACTCTCAAATAAAATCTGTCTCCTACTGTTTACGTTTCGTTTTAAATTTATGTTTTCTGATTTCGGCTTTTCCTATTGGCTGTAAAAACAGTATTTACGGTTTCAATATATATATAAGTGTTTTCCAGCTATTGTTCTAACATCAATTACAGGTTTCCATTCTCAGCAGCAAACAGATAAGCACGAAATTTACCAATTCTGTTTATGTGGGTAGCATATTATAATTACAGCATATAACCACCTTTTACAACTGAATTTGACAAGGTAGATTAATAAAACATACCTGCTGAAAAATACCTGTAGATAGCTGCAGATCCTTTCTTTTTGTTGCTGTCCTCGTTGCTGCTTCTCCTTGCTTTTCCCTGCAGTCACAAGCCTTCCCCACAGTTCTGAAACTCAACCAACCGAACCAGCTTTGCCACCCTGCCAACTGGCGAGGTCTCGCCGACCACCCAGCTCCAAAGGTACCCCTTTGGACCCCCGAGCCCAAACCGAGTACAAGCCAACCCGTTATATCCCTTTAGAAAAAAAAACCTCCAGCAAAACCCCCTTTCAGCTCCTTTCAGCTCTGCTCTCCAATTTCTATCTTTGCTCTCCCAAAACTTCCTCCCAAAAAAAAACTAAGGTAAAAGAGGATCCCCTTCTCCTTCCCCCTTTCACCATCTTATACCAAATTTGCCGACTCTTCCCATTACTACCCTTATCCCTAAATTAAATTCTAGCTAAGATGGCAGTCCCTCTTTTCTCCCTCGAGACATGTCCACATTTATTGATACCATCAATACATTAATTAATTAATTTAATTAATTAATTTATAAATGAGTTATAAATATTATCCCTTTCTTTTATGCAAACACCGTATGTAAAAGTCAACTAAATTATTAATGTGGTTCCACCGCCTTTGTCTTTTCAAGTGGTCATAATTACAATTTAACTAATATTTTAATTTATTAAGTAAAATATAATATAATTATAAACTTGGATAAAAATGGCATAAGGTAATGTCTTCCTTAATTAATCCATAATTAATTTAGAAGTACTTTATAATTAATTCACAATTAATTTAGAACTAATTCATAAGTAATTTATAATTAATTCGGGATTAATTCATAATTAATTCACAATTAGTTTAAAAATAATTCATAATTAAATTATAATTAATTCATAATTGATTAACTTATAATTGTTTTATCGTTTTCATGAACAATTCCCAAGTGTGTACCCGACACTCGTTTATAAATTTCATATTACATCCATTCGTAAATTATCCTATGTTCCAACTAGCTTCTGCACGGTCATCATAAAATTTAATAGATATAAATTAATTATTATCCACACAGTTTAATTAATTACCTAGCCGTGCAATTAATATTAACTTATCAATTTAATACTATTTTAATTAACATTACAATATTCACTTAAAGTGTTAACCCTTAGTCATTACTAATCAAACTCATTAACATTTAATTAAGCGTTACTAACCAATTGCATTATTTACTACTAATTTACCCGTAACTTGTTTGTTAATCATTAATGTACAGTAATTAATTATTAAGCGACACTATTTAACATTATTACTTAGCAATATTTCACGCAATTCATAAATATGTAGGCAAGTTATGTAAGCGTAGCTACTGCTTACATACCTCGCGTAAGTACACTAACAGTAATAACTCACACACGTCAATCATAATCATGAAATTTACTGTTTACTGACACATGTTTTAGCATAGTTTGCAAGGTACAATTCTTTAACTAACTGAAATCTTATTAGTTACGACAATTCATACCTTTCTAAGTTACAACACATACTCAAGCAAGGGTTTTACACACCTACAGTTAGATCTTGTTTTCACCCCTACTTCGCGCTACACCTATTTACCTACATCATCACTAACTTCCACATCCTATCCTGTCCTCTGCTGGACTACCCTGGAATGTCAAGTCATGACCGGTTCCAGCTAGAACCCGTAAGCGGAAGTGTCGACTACATCGACCAGCTTCCCCAGCAGGCAACCACCAGTCATCATCACACACCTTGGGGAGCGCGCCGTAGCACAGCCCTCCCATGACTCTGGGTTTCGGGGATAAACGGTGGGTAAAGCCTCCACCCCCCTAATGGAACAAGGGATTATGTCTACTCGACATAACAACAGCGTTGCACTTGTACTCGGTCTGTCATCGTATAACCGATCTGGGCGGTTGAGTTTCCTGAAACCCTACCCCACCCATGTCATAACATACATCGTAATAAACAGCATAATAACCATACGAAAGTAAATAATGCATCACTCGCATACCATTTTATCTTTCGAAGTCCGTGTCCCCGAGGCCCTCCCACCTCGTAGGATCCAGCTATCACTTAGCCGTTTCAACCTGTAAGTCAGTCCTCGACATACAATATAGAATATCGCGCATAAATCCTCGATATGTACACACATACATTTCATCATAACATAACGACAATAAACTCATTCATTCGCCATGCACCTGGCATAACATTCATTGATTTCAACATATAACTGTAACGGTATCCACGTACCCATCATTTAATAAATTTCCATATATTTGACATAATTAACACATGATACATATCTAAACATGACTATCGATCTTAACACTATCATCATACACACACACATATATATATCGGCAAAATAATAGAACCATGTCCACAGTGTCGTCAACTGACGAGGTCTCACAGTCAAACAAATACAACATATAATAGTAGTTCAAGTAGAAATGTCAAAACGGGGTGTTACATTGTTGGAGAGCTACTTCATTGGAGGAAACATCCTTCCTTGAAGACATGGAGAAGATTCAAAGAGCAATGTGCCACATCAAAGGTAATTTCATGTCTTTGCTTTTTGATAGAAACCATTTGTTTGAGCTTAATGAATTGTTACATGATGCATACTTGAAGAATAATGAGGATATTCATAAGCTCACAATTCAAAATGAGCAACTTCTTGAAAAGTTGCAAGATACTTGTTATTCCTCCTATGTTTCAGATTGTCAAATGGTAGATTGTTTGGAGGATTCTCATGACATGGTGGATCATGAGAAATGTGAAAATTTGAATGTTCTTGATGTGTTTGAAGATGAACTTGAAGAGATCCAAACACTTGATGTGGTGGAAGAGGAATTTGAATTGCCTCTTGATGAAGGTTATGCAATTTTTAAAGAAGAGCATGATTCCTCTACATTGGAACCAAACTATGACAAAGAGTTCACACTTTTGAAGGAGCTGCATGATACTACCCACATGGATCCTTCCCATGATGAAACTCCTGAACTTTTTGATAATTTGGGTGAGTAAGTACATTCTCCTACATCCTACAATTCCATGTTTTGCAGTATTAGTCTCAATGAAGTATGGGTGAAAGGGTTCTTTTTGATGGTGCCACATGAGGAATATGGAACTCCTAGATTTAACTTTTATGATGACATGGTTGGAGCACATTCTTATTCACATTTGCAGCAGCATAATTTGTCACATCTACATGGATGCACCTATGATATGGATTTGAGTCACTTGAATACTCATGGTTTTTCTTGCTCAACACTGGGTTCATTTGATGTTAGAGGAACTTCATCCAACACTTGGATGAATAGATTTATGATGGGAGAACATTTTTGTTGGAAGCCACATACTTTGTTACATCTTTATGATTCTCACATTCATGGATGTATGGGTGAGACTTCTTTGAGTCATTTGAAGTCTCCTTGTTTTTTTTGCTCATTATTTGGTTCAGATTCTAGTGGAGATTCTTCATTCACTTCTTGGATGAAAGAATACATGGCTGAATCTTTTGATGCATATCACATCCTTTTGGAGCAGCATTATAGGACATGGGATCCTCACCTATGTCATTGGAGCAGATTTGATGGGTCACTTGAAGCTTGTATGCACTTGGAAAATGGTGGTCTACTTGCTTGGAGGTATAAGCACTTTCATGACTCTTTGATGAAGCATATCCTTGATGTACATTTTCATTATGTTGTTATGTACTTTGATGATATATATTTGGTACTCATGATGTTTGGAAGAATGCATACAAGAAAATGGGATCCAGGAATCCTCTTATCTAATGGTGTAGGTTGGAGAGCACTCTTAATTGTTGGGGTGCAATACAAGCAATGGGACCCTGGAATAATTTTTGTCTCATTGGTTTCATTTTTTTGGGGGAAGCAAGCAGCATGGGAGATGGATTCCCCACTTAATAAAGTGATTTTAATAAGAGTAGTGCAGAAGCAAGCATGGTGGTTCCTCTCTAAAATATTCATGGAAACTCAAAGACTCAAGGTTTGGCAATTCAATGGCAACTTCAAAGAATTATACAGAAAGCAGGTTCTTCAACACCCATGTTTGAAATTGCTTGAGGACAAGCAATATTGGGAAGGGAGGATTTGTCATGTCCCAAATTTGGAATTGGGTCGCAATGGCCTAATCACATTAGCCATATTCATTAGAGTTTGTAAAATTGATGTTAAGGGTCAAATAATTGCCAAGGAGGAAAATTACTAGTTTCCTAGATTTGGGGTGGAAGCTTTGGGATTTGGAATAAGGGGGATAATAAATGATGTTTAGACATTAGAAGGGTTCAAGTATTTAATAAATAGAGTGAATAAAGAAATTCAAGAGAAATCCTAAGTGACAAATGGTTTTGGAGACATATGGAGGATGTGGGACCCACACTAGCTTGATTTTTCATAATACATGGTATCTCTCTTTTGCAAATTCGAATTAATGGGAATGTGAACACTCTTGGGTGAGTTGGTAAGTCATAACACATGTCATTGAGCATATTATGTCGAATTTGGAAGGATTGGTAACCTCCATGGAAGATAAAGAGTCAAAGTGGAAGTTTGTGGACACTTGGGCTAGATTCCCTAGCCCCTATGACACCAATGATGGAGAATCTATGACAACTATGACAAATTGCAGACTTGACCTCTGACATATGACCACTATGACATTTCAGCCCCAAAAATAGGCTCAAAGAAGGCGAATTTGGGAGTTGGAGAAGCCAAAGAGACTCAAAATCGAATTTGGGAGAAGATGGAAGGTTGGAACTAGGAGACAAGTGGCAAATGTGGAATATTTCCTAAATGAAAATCTATTGAATCTATTGAGAGGATTTCGACCCTTAGAAGGCTAATGTTGGTTATAAAATGTAGAAATGAAGTATGAGAATGGCTTTTGATCATTTGTAGAATTTGCCATTGCATTTGTGAAGAGGGAGAGCTAGTGGATGACTAGTTTCTTGCCTTAGCCAATTTCGAGGGTGAAAGATTCCCATCCAAGTTGGAAATTGGAAAGGCCATTCAGACCTTTCATTTGGAGCTTTAATGGAGTCTTTATTTGCAGGTGTAAGCGACAGGGAAGCTCATGGTTTCTTCTATTGCAGCTCGCTCCTTCAACCATTTCAAGTTTTGATGGCATATTCTTGATCCTTGAGGGAGGGCGTTTTTAGTGAGCTATTGTACTCTTTGGGGGAGCTTCTAATGCCCCATTTCTTTTTTAATATGAAGTAAATACTCTGTTCTTCATCTCCAGAAAGTTTCAGGTCGAAATTCCAAGTAGAAATGTATAAATCTCATTTTTAATGGAAGAACAATGTCATTTCCGCACTACCTTGTTGTGAACCAATGTATTGATGATGATTTCGAATGAATGGATGATTCTCTGATATATTTGCGATCAATATACTGCCATGGATGTCTTATACAAGTTTCATGTACTGTACTTGAGCATTTGAAGCATTTTTACTCAGTTTAGTTGTATTGGGAGGTGAAATAGTGCCATTTCCCCAAGGGTCGAATTGGGGATTTTTGTAGTTGAATGGGAGAGGGTGAGAACAGTTGTAATAAACCATTAATGGTGCATATGAGACCTTAATAACATACTTAACACATTACATACCTTTGTTCATAAATTTGAGTGGGTTTGGAGGCATTTGGGAAGCCATTTTCAGTACTTACCTCAGGGGGATTTGAACCCCAAATTACTAGTAAAATTGCATACTTGGTCCAGAATCTTAAGAGAGTTTGCAGAGGTCTTTTGGTGCCCATATGTTATCCCTGAACATCATATTCAATTCCTAATATCATTCATAAACCTTCCTTGAAGATTTGAAGGCATTTGGAGTCAATTTGAGACCTAGAGACCAATACTAGTCAAAGGGAAATCACTAGTAAAGTTACCTACATTGACCAGAATTGAAAGAGTATTTGCAGAAGTGTTTTAAAGGTACAAAGGCATCCCTGAAACACATATTTATGTTCTAATATCATTTATATACCTTCTCAGAAGATTTGGGATCATTTGGGGCAAATTTGGGACCTAGAGATCGAAACTAGTCCAAGGTCGAACCAAGGAAAAAAGTGGAAAATTGCAATTTTAATAAAATTCCTAACAAGGGACATTACAGTGGTATCGGAGCATGGTCCTTGCACCTGTGTATTAGGTACATACATTCAAGAATAATTGGCAGCCATGTCTTACTATTATGATGAATCCTATGAGTACAATTCTTATGAGGAATATGCAGATGCGTATGAGCAATATGAAGCAGAATGTGAATGGTATGAGGAAGAGGTGCCATCATGCAACACTTCTTACAATTTCAAGAGAAATGAAGATTATTCTTATGACTTTAAATCTGATGATTGTGAGTGTGTCACACCAACCAAGGATAATTCTATGAGTGAGTTCCAAAGATGGAGAGCAAAATATAAAACCTTGCCCCAACAATATCAACAATATCAAGAATATCTTGCTTTTAGCAAAAATACACAAAATGCCATGTCTTTTGAGTACTATGCTGAACATGTTTTTGAAAATAGGCCCAAAAATGAAGATGTGGAGTTAGTGAAGAAAGGTTTATGCCCTTCTTGTAAAAACCCTTGGAGCGAGTATCATATATGTGTGCATGAAATGATGTCCTCCTTGAGGAGAGCTTTTGAGATTTATTCAAGAAGAGATTCCAAATATATTGATCCTAAGGAAAACAAGGGGCAAAATGCATCAGCTTGCTTTAATGAGCAAAAGGAAGAGACATCACAAGAGCATGAAGAAGATTCTATTGAAAATATGGAAGATCATTTCGAGACACCTTCTAGCTTAGACATGAACCAAAGAGCATCTACTGATGGATGCTTAAACTATGAAGGAGTACCTACTGATGGGTGCTCACACCTCTATGTTGGTGACATAGAGATCACTTTTGAAAGTGTTTCTACAAGTACAAGTTTCATTAAGCATGATAATGAAGACCTTGTAGCGGTTGAAGAAGAACCAAGATCAACTTCCCCATCACCACTTGAGCTTCATGAAGTTGGTCCAAGCAAAATTGAAGAAGATGAGGAGGTTCATTTGCAAGAGCCTCATTTTCTTGAAGGGTCCTTAAAGATGAATGAAAATAATATCCAAGAGTCCCTCAGCATTCTCCATGACACTCAAGCATTGGTGTCAAATTCTTGTTGGAGAGCTACTTCATTGGAGGAAACATCCTTCCTTGAAGACATGGAGAAGATTCAAAGAGCAATGTGCCACATCAAAGGTAATTTCATGTCTTTGCTTTTTGATAGAAACCATTTGTTTGAGCTTAATGAATTGTTACATGATGCATACTTGAAGAATAATGAGGATATTCATAAGCTCACAATTCAAAATGAGCAACTTCTTGAAAAGTTGCAAGATACTTGTTATTCCTCCTATGTTTCAGATTGTCAAATGGTAGATTGTTTGGAGGATTCTCATGACATGGTGGATCATGAGAAATGTGAAAATTTGAATGTTCTTGATGTGTTTGAAGATGAACTTGAAGAGATCCAAACACTTGATGTGGTGGAAGAGGAATTTGAATTGCCTCTTGATGAAGGTTATGCAATTTTTAAAGAAGAGCATGATTCCTCTACATTGGAACCAAACTATGACAAAGAGTTCACACTTTTGAAGGAGCTGCATGATACTACCCACATGGATCCTTCCCATGATGAAACTCCTGAACTTTTTGATAATTTGGGTGAGTTAGTACATTCTCCTACATCCTACAATTCCATGTTTTGCAGTATTAGTCTCAATGAAGTATGGGTGAAAGGGTTCTTTTTGATGGTGCCACATGAGGAGTATGGAACTCCTAGATTTAACTTTTATGATGACATGGTTGGAGCACATTCTTATTCACATTTGCAGCAGCATAATTTGTCACATCTACATGGATGCACCTATGATATGGATTTGAGTCACTTGAATACTCATGGTTTTTCTTGCTCAACACTGGGTTCATTTGATGTTAGAGGAACTTCATCCAACACTTGGATGAATAGATTTATGATGGGAGAACATTTTTGTTGGAAGCCACATACTTTGTTACATCTTTATGATTCTCACATTCATGGATGTATGGGTGAGACTTCTTTGAGTCATTTGAAGTCTCCTTGTTTTTTTTGCTCATTATTTGGTTCAGATTCTAGTGGAGATTCTTCATTCACTTCTTGGATGAAAGAATACATGGCTGAATCTTTTGATGCATATCACATCCTTTTGGAGCAGCATTATAGGACATGGGATCCTCACCTATGTCATTGGAGCAGATTTGATGGGTCACTTGAAGCTTGTATGCACTTGGAAAATGGTGGTCTACTTGCTTGGAGGTATAAGCACTTTCATGACTCTTTGATGAAGCATATCCTTGATGTACATTTTCATTATGTTGTTATGTACTTTGATGATATATATTTGGTACTCATGATGTTTGGAAGAATGCATACAAGAAAATGGGATCCAGGAATCCTCTTATCTAATGGTGTAGGTTGGAGAGCACTCTTAATTGTTGGGGTGCAATACAAGCAATGGGACCCTGGAATAATTTTTGTCTCATTGGTTTCATTTTTTGGGGGGAAGCAAGCAGCATGGGAGATGGATTCCCCACTTAATAAAGTGATTTTAATAAGAGTAGTGCAGAAGCAAGCATGGTGGTTCCTCTCTAAAATATTCATGGAAACTCAAAGACTCAAGGTTTGGCAATTCAATGGCAACTTCAAAGAATTATACAGAAAGCAGGTTCTTCAACACCCATGTTTGAAATTGCTTGAGGACAAGCAATATTGGGAAGGGAGGATTTGTCATGTCCCAAATTTGGAATTGGGTCGCAATGGCCTAATCACATTAGCCATATTCATTAGAGTTTGTAAAATTGATGTTAAGGGTCAAATAATTGCCAAGGAGGAAAATTACTAGTTTCCTAGATTTGGGGTGGAAGCTTTGGGATTTGGAATAAGGGGGATAATAAATGATGTTTAGACATTAGAAGGGTTCAAGTATTTAATAAATAGAGTGAATAAAGAAATTCAAGAGAAATCCTAAGTGACAAATGGTTTTGGAGACATATGGAGGATGTGGGACCCACACTAGCTTGATTTTTCATAATACATGGTATCTCTCTTTTGCAAATTCGAATTAATGGGAATGTGAACACTCTTGGGTGAGTTGGTAAGTCATAACACATGTCATTGAGCATATTAGGTCGAATTTGGAAGGATTGGTAACCTCCATGGAAGATAAAGAGTCAAAGTGGAAGTTTGTGGACACTTGGGCTAGATTCCCTAGCCCCTATGACACCAATGATGGAGAATCTATGACAACTATGACAAATTGCAGACCTGACCTCTGACATCTGACCACTATGACATTTCAGCCCCAAAAATAGGCTCAAAGAAGGCGAATTTGGGAGTTGGAGAAGCCAAAGAGACTCAAAATCGAATTTGGGAGAAGATGGAAGGTTGGAACTAGGAGACAAGTGGCAAATGTGGAATATTTCCTAAATGAAAATCTATTGAATCTATTGAGAGGATTTCGACCCATAGAAGGCTAATGTTGGTTATAAAATGTATAAATGAAGTATGAGAATGGATTTTGATCATTTGTAGAATTTGCAATTGCATTTGTGAAGAGGGAGAGCTAGTGGATGACTAGTTTCTTGCCTTAGCCAATTTCGAAGGTGAAAGATTCCCATCCAAGTTGGAAATTGGAAAGGCCATTCAGACCTTTCATTTGGAGCTTTAATGGAGTCTTTATTTGCAGGTGTAAGCGACAGGGAAGCTCATGGTTTCTTCTATTGCAGCTCGCTCCTTCAACCATTTCCAGTTTTGATGGCATATTCTTGATCCTTGAGGGAGTTCGTTTTTGGTGAGCTATTGTACTCTTTGGGGGAGCTTCTAATGCCCCATTTATTTTTTAATATGAAGTAAATACTCTGTTCTTCATCTCCAGAAAGTTTCAGGTCGAAATTCCAAGTAGAAATGTATAAATCTCATTTTTAATGGAAGAACAATGCCATTTCCCCACTACCTTGTTGTGAACCAATGTATTGATGATGATTTCGAATGAATGGATGATTCTCTGATATATTTGCGATCAATATACTTCCATGGATGTCTTATACAAGTTTCATGTACTGTACTTGAGCATTTGAAGCATTTTTACTCAGTTTAGTTGTATTGGGAGGTGAAATAGTGCCATTTCCCCAAGGGTCGAATTGGGGGATTTTGCAGTTGAATGGGAGAGGGTGAGAACAGTTGTAATAAACCATTAATGGTGCATATGAGACCTTAATAACATACTTAACACATTACATACCTTTTTTCATAAATTTGAGTGGGTTTGGAGGCATTTGGGAAGCCATTTTCAGTACTTACCTCAGGGGGATTTGAACCCCAAATTACTAGTAAAATTGCATACTTGGTCCAGAATCTTAAGAGAGTTTGCAGAGGTCTTTTGGTGCCCATATGTTATCCCTGAACATCATATTCAATTCCTAATATCATTCATAAACCTTCCTTGAAGATTTGAAGGCATTTGGAGTCAATTTGAGACCTAGAGACCAATACTAGTCAAAGAGAAATCACTAGTAAAGTTACCTACATTGACCAGAATTGAAAGAGTATTTGCAGAAGTGTTTTAAAGGTACAAAGGCATCCCTGAAACACATATTTATGTTCTAATATCATTCATATACCTTCTCAGAAGATTTGGGATCATTTGGGGCAAATTTGGGACCTAGAGATCGAAACTAGTCCAAGGTCGAACCAAGGAAAAAAGTGGAAAATTGCAATTTTAATAAAATTCCTAACAAGGGACATTACAAGCTAAGACCCGACAATGCAAGATTTCCTACTTCATAAATCCTTTTGAAGATGAAGTACTTTGCAATGTGGCACCACTCTCTGTAGCCGACGCCCTGTTTGGGAAACCTTACCTATGGGATCGCCATGGAAGTTACCAGTCACGACAGCAGAAGGTGATTGTCAGAATCCAGAATCAACAGTGCAACATACCAGAACGATGACCTACACCAATGATTGCAATGATATCTTCTAAATAGACAAAGAAGCTCATCAATCATGCTCAGAAGTTCGCATTGATTATGATAAAGCCACAACATTCTAGGAAGACTGCAGCAACCAGTCGAGTCACCAACCAGTGCAGCTCCTGACAGAAGCAACAGATCGAAAATATTCTTTATGAGTACTAGAACCTATTCCAATATCCAGACGGAGTACCTCTACATTGTTAGGTAAAACACTCTATTGAACTTGATCCTGGTTCTTCTTTGCCTAACACATCTGTCTACAGAAGATCCATTCTCGAAAATGAAGAGATTCGCAGAAAAATCCAAGAATTGATCGACAAAGGTCATATCTGACCCATCTCCTCCCCTTGTGGAAGTCCAGTCGTCCTCGTTCTAAAGAAAGACAGAACTTGGTGCATGTGCATCAACTAGAGGGCACTCAACAAAATTTCAGTAAAGAATCGGTACCCTCTGTTGTGAATAGACAAACTCAATGACTGTCTGAAAGGTGCTAAGTTCTTTATTAAGCTCGAACTCAAGTTAGGATATCATCAGATTCCAATCGAGCCCTCATATGTATGGAAAACTACTTTCAAGACCAAGGAAGGATTGTTTGAATGGTTAGTCATGCCTTTTAGCTTAACCAATGCACCTGCTACCTTCATGCGATACATGGATAACATTCTTCGACCTTTCATCGAAAAATGGGTCATTGTCTATCTTGACGACATATTGATTTTCAGTTGAACATGGGAATAACATGTCGAACAACTTCAGCAAGTCCTCGACACTCTCCAACAACATCGACTCTACTTGAACATGGACAAATGTCCCTTTGCGATGAACAACATCAAATATTTGGGGTTTGTAATTGAGTCTGTAGGCATTCACGTCGACCTAGACAAAGTACAAATTCTCAAAGATTGGCCCATTCCTCACAGCATTCAAGAACTAAGAATTTTTCTTGGTTTGGCGAATTTCTATCAACGATTCATACTCAGATTCAGTCACATAGCCTGGCCCTTGAATCAGTTGACGAAAGGATGTGGGAAAATGGTCTTCAAATGGACAACGACACCACAAGCAAATTTTGAACAGCTCAAGCACAAGCTCTGCACTGCACCAGTACTTTTGTTACCTGATTTGCATTAGCCCTTTGAGATTGAGACGGACGCATCGGACTATGCCTTGAGCACAGTGATCACTCAGTCTGGTCACCCAGTCGCTTTTCATTCCGAAACTTTTAATGACATAGTTAGAAGATATTCAACGTACAAAAAAGAACTATATGCCATTGTGCAAGCTCTCAAGCAATGGAGGCATTACATCCTTGGCAAGGAAACGGTCATCCTCACTGACCATAAGCCTCTTCAGGTCGCTCCAACCTAGTCGAAACTACAAACAACTCGACAACTCAAGTGGATTAATTACCTACAACAATTTCAGTTGATAATTAAGTATCGAAAAGGTAAAGCTAATGCCGCCACCAATTTTCTAAGTTGACCACCCATTACTCTCCTTTTTTCAGTGATGAGTATGTAGGGATATGCCACAACTACTTGGCCTCGGTTGTATCAGGAAGACATCGGCTTTTCACCAGTCTATCGACAACTTCAGACTGGCAAGTCATCAAACGCTGACTATTTCCTGAAAGATACCTTGCTATACAAGCTTAGACAACTTTGTGTACCGACAGGTGAGCATCGACAACAACTCATTTGGGACACGCACTACAACAAGAATGCAGGACACTTTGGGGTAGCAAAGATACTTGCTATTTTGCAGAAGTATTTCTTTTTGCCTACATTTAAAATCGATCTCAACAAGTACATTCGATCATGTGTGGTTTGTGCCATTGCCAAACCTCCTAATTGACGACAGTGATTGTACACACCTTTGCCAGTTCCTAGTCGACCATGGGAATCTATTTCTATGGACTACTTGACAGGATATCCTACTACGAAACATCAACATGACGCGATCTTAGTAGTAGTCGACAGATTTTCCAAGATGGCCATTCTCATTCCATGCAAGAAGACGATGACATCACAACAAACAGCTCAGCTCTTCTTCGCACATGTTTGGAAACACTTTGGTTTACTGACAACCATTATTTTCGACCGAGGTGCCAGATTCGTTAGCATCTTTTGGAAGACACTTTGGCAGCAACTAGACACACGACTCTCATTATCAACAGCTTTTCATCCTCAAACCGACGGACAAATGGAAGTTGTGAATCGCTTGGTCGTATAATTGCTTCGCCTGTACAACCACAAGCATCGACGAACATGGGATGAAAGTCTTCCATACATATAGCAAAGCTACAATCGTGCTTAGCACAGCTCTACGGGAAAGAGTCCATTTGAGATTTGTTACGGATTTCAACCCTCAATGCCTATCGACTTGATAAGCTCCTCGACACAGTCGAACTCCAACACCGACTACAACCAGCGAGAAGTTGATAAAGCATTGAATTTTCGAGAACAGATTTGCGACATCCAATGACAAGCACAAGACATGTTGCAATGAGAAAATGCGAAAGCTAAGGCCCGACACAATAAGCATCGTATGATGTATCCGTCATTTATTCCAAATTGGGGATAAGGTCTGGTTACATCTTAAGAAGGAACGCTTCACTGGTCCATACAAGAAGTTGAAACCTTTGTGACATGGTTTGTACAATATTCTTCAGCAGATTGGCGAAAACACTTTCTAGCTCGACATTCCTGCATGCTTGGGTCTACATCTAGTATTCAATGTGGATCTACTTCGACCATACCATGCACCATTGTTGGAACAAAACGACTTACTGACAACAGAACCCGACGAAATCCATCCAGATGTTCAGGAGCCTCTTCCTTATGACACCATTGTGGGACGACGAGTATGCCATACAAGGACGAACACAATTCCCTTGTTTCAGGTTGCTAAAGCCGGACAGATCCCATCACAAGGAAAATGGTACTCTGCTACTGAATTGACCAACAAGTTTCCTCACCTTCACGAGTAAACAATGGGGACCATTGTTTCTTAAGGAAGGAGGTCTGATACATATCGCAGTTGGCATTGTTGTCGAATGCTAACTTCGACTGCGACAAGTCATCGACATCGACACAACTTCGACAAGTTCCAACTTCGACTTGACTTCGACAAGCTCCGCACCTTCGACAAGTTCAACAACCTAAATAGTTTCACGACATCGACTTGCGCAACATCAACTTACACTTCGTCGACCTGTGACTTGCGACTGTCGAACTTCGACATACTGTCTCTTTGTCTTCCAGTCGATTGTAACGGTTGAACTTTTGAAACCGTTCTAACTTCTTTTGTAACTGAACATAACGGGCAGGCACCCAAGCATCTCAGCACTCTCTATATAAGCATGTAAAATATTGTAATATACAAGTCATGATCTTTAGATCCAGTAATAGAGATATCAATTTGCATTCATGCACATTGTATGTGTATATGTGTTTATATGTGTAGTGTATTCATGCTTTGCTTATTCACTTTGTTATGCTTCCGCCATAACAAAGCCGAATCATTCAGTCGAATTGTTGTCCCCCTCGTGCTTCCTGGCCACGAGCGGATCATTTTAAAATTATATAAATGAATACTTTTGTTTTAAAAGATATACTTTTATAAATCATTAATTATTTATTATTATATTTTAATACACTTTGTATTCTTATGCCATTTAGCATTATATAAATAAATCATAATTATCTTATATTGAAATTTAAAAACTTTTCATTTTCTTCAATAACACTAAATGTGACTATTTTTTTTTCAAATTTAATTTTTCTGTAATTTTAAAGTTGTAAAAAATTATTTTAATGCATACTTCCAACTTTTTTTTTAAACAGAAACGTGTAAGCGGCTTTTATATAAAATTTGAAACAAGGTTCACAAAAAAGATGCAATTGGACTCCTCTCTGATCATACTTTCAACTTTTTAACCAGTATTCATTGAAACAAAAATATATAAATTATTTTTAACAAAATTATAATATTATGCAAAGAATTTCAATCTACATATGAGATTTAGATTTCAAAACTAATTAAAACATACGATAAAAGTCCAAATTAATATTAAATTTGATGAACAAAACCAAATTTAATAAAACTAATTAAATTTAGTAAAACTAAATTCATTAAAAAAACATACAATTTTAGAGATTAAATGTAAATTAAAAAGAGCTAGATTAAACCCAACATTTCTTTGAAACACAAAATATAAAATGTTTAAAATGTTTTTAGCATTAGTATAATCCAATTTTAAAAAATAAATTCATTTAAAATATATATTTTTAACTTTAACAAATTTAATTTTAAAATTTCAATATAATTATAAATATAAAAAAATTTACCAACTAAACTCCCAAACCAACCCAAAATACTAAATCTCAAAAAAGACTTATTACTTCCAAATCAACCCAAAATACTAAATCTCAAAAAAGACTTAATTACTTTTAGAATAACATAATACTAAATCTCAAAAAAACCTATTACTTTTAGAATAACATATTTTGATTTTGATAAACCAACCCAAAATACTAAATGTCGAAAAAGACTTATTACTTCCAAATCAACCCAAAATACTAAATCTCAAAAGAGACTTAATTACTTTTAGAATAACATAATACTAAATCTCAAAAATACTTATTACTTTTAGAATAACATATTTTGATTTTGATTCCAAAATACTAAATCTCAAAAAAGACTTAATTACTTTTAGAATAACATAATACTAAATCTCAAAAATACTTATTACTTTTAGAATAACATATTTTGATTTTGATTGAATTTATATATAATTTTATCCACACGATAGTATATTTCTCGAAAACTGTCTCACAACCAGTTTCTATATTTCTCGAAAAGTGTCTCAAAACCAGTTTCTGAGCAAAACGGTACACTCGTGAACCAGGTGATTTGTGAATTTTGACTATTTTAAAAAAGTAATGTTGTAAGTGAAAAATATGATTCTGCGCCAAGGATTTTGCTGGGAAAGAGAATAAAAGTTTATTGTGGAAATCATGATTTATGATGATAATATTTTGGAGGTTTTTACTGAGCTCAAAAAATTAAGTGTTAATTTTGAACCTTTGCAATTTTTTTAAACGTGAAAGACAACCGAGTCACCGACCATTGTAACCCACCATGTGTCCAAGGGGTGAGGTTGTACGAGTCACTTGAGGAGTTGTATAAGGGCTAACTAAAACGCCTCGATTTGACTGAATAGGTTTTTATTTAAATCCAGTAATTCTTTACGGTTTTATGTTTTTTTTTTCAAATCCAGGAATTCTTTTTAAAATTGGTCAATTAGTCTAGAAGAAACAATCCCAATCACTGAAATTACAAAATGCAAAAATAGCAATTTTTAGCAAAAATTTTAACCGGTTTTTATCCCAAAATTGCCAAAAAAGCGGGGAGTTTTGGTTGTCTTTTATCCTAAGCGGTTAGGTGACACCAACCTTTAAGGTTTTTATTTAAATCCAGTAATTCTTTACGGTTTTATGTATCTTCTTTCAAATCCAGGAATTCGTTTTAAAATTGGTCAATTAGTCTAGAATAAGCAATCCCAATCACTGAAATTACAAAAATGCAAAAATAGCAATTTCTAGCAAGAATTTTAACAGGTTTTTATCCCAAAATCGCTAAAAAAGCAAAAAGTTTTGATTGTCTTTTATCCTACGCGGTCAGGTGATACCAACGGTTAAGGTTTTTATTTAAATCCAGGATTTCTTTACTGTTGAATTCTTCATGGGAATTTTAAACTCTTCAAAAAGATATATAATTTGGGCCTAGGCTAACTTAAATTTGGAGGGATCATTAAAAAAAAAATGTCAACATCCATTCTCAATTCTCACTACCCTCACCATGAAGTTTAAACGAGTAACTTAATAAAATTAAATCGCACACAAACCAACTACCCTACACCTCATGGCTTATGGCTTAGGGATATACCACCCATATTGCAACCAAGTTTTTGAAGAAATCAGATCAGAAATTACGTCTGATATCCCTTTTCACACGGTGTTTCAGTACATTTTAGGAATTCTACAGATGCAAGTATCTGTGAGTCTGTGAGGCATTTTCTGACAGTGGAAGACTACCGAATTTCTTGTCGACTACCACCGACGAGCAACCAACAATTTCTTCACACTTCCTTCAATCTCTGCGCCGATTTCAACTATTTCACAGCTTACGTATCAATTCTACACAGGCTTCGTGTATATCGAAGAATTTCCCCACGCTTTCTTTGTTTCTATACCCTACTTCATACAGCAATTTCTGATTTCTGTTTTTCTTTCAATTTTCCAGATTCGCTGCAGGAATTGGCTTTATCTGAGAACTGTAAAACTATATAAATATCCAGTACATATCCAAGAACATAAGTCACAGGTCTTTGAGGAGGTTGGATTCGAAAAGCCATAAGAGAGCTTCATTCCTTTGAATCATTGTTTTTGGATGCTAATAACTTAACTGGGAGCATTCCTGATAATATCAATTATATGGTTTCACTTATGATTTTGGAGGTTTCACAAAACAACTTGCATGGATGGATTCTTAATGGTATTGGAAATTGCAGTTTAATGATATTTTTCCTTGTCCATATGAATAACTTCTATGGAACTTTGCCTACTTCTTTGGTTAATTGTAGTCAACTTCAGTTTCCAGATTTAAGACAAAATAGATGGAGAGGGGAGCTTTTGTATTCATCATTTTTTTCCGGATTTGAGGGTTTTAAGTGTTGCTTATAATAATTTTTATGGTGTTATTCCACAGTTCATCACAAATTTTATCAAATTGCATTTGTTGGATTTATCCAACAACAACGTGAGTGGAAAAATACCCTCAAATCTTGAGAGACTCTTTGGATATACATTTAATGTATCTATATATGTTCCGGAGAAATTTCCTAGAGATGTATCTAGATATCTTCGGGAGGAATTTCCTAGAGAAATAGAATATGGCATGAAAGGAAGAGAATATTCTTCATGTATGATAGCTATAAACACTATATTTGATTTGCGTGGCAATCATCTTAATGGAGATGATTGCCACAAGTATAGGAAGTATGCATAGTTTTTGATTGCTGAATTTATCTTGGAACCAATTGAAAGGGGTAATTCCTGCATGTCTTAGTAACATATCTACTTTGGAACAATTAGACTTGGCCAAAAATAATTTGAGTGGAGGGATTCCTTACCAGCTCTATATTTGAGTTATTTGAATGTTTCCTCTAACAACCTTTGTGGGAAAATCCCCAAGGGAACACAATTTTCCACTTTTAGTGTAACTTCATTTCAAAGGAATAAGTGCTTACATGGGTGTCCTTTAGATACATGCAATGAAAATAAAAGACCAAAGGAAGAATTCAATAATAGTGGTAAGAGTAGTATGGTTAAAGTGAGATGGCTTAGTCATGTGGATGAAAAGATGCCATTGATGGCTTTGGTTATGGGACTTGGCATTGGATTTGGAGTAGTGGTTTTTGTTTTTGTAATATCAAAGAAAGCTAGATGTTGGGTAGCGCCCTCTAACGCACCACGACCTTATTATGGAGTATATCGATTTCCTACATAGTTATCCTATAAGTTTGTAAGTTTTACTCATATGTATTTAATAAAACATTTGAAATTGAACCCTGTACAATTGTGATTTCAAAGAAGTATATATATATATATATATATATATATATAATTTTTTTAGTAATTGTTTGTTCTCTCTTTAAGTGTTTTTAATAGTTGTTTGTTCTTCTTATAATAAATGTAGTTATTATTTATGTTTTGAGTTTTTTATTTATTGTTTTTATATAATCATTATTAGTATTATGGTAAGCTGGATAACTTCTCACTAATAGTTAGTTGTTCTTCTTATAATGAATGTACTTATTATTTATGTTTGAGTTTTTGATTTATTGTTTTTATATAATCATTATTAGTAATTATTAGTATTATGATAAGTTGGATAACTTCTCACTAGATATTTTGTAATGTTTATAAAGCATATGCTAATTGTAATTTAAAAAATATTTCTTTTTTAAATAATCATCATTATTATTAATTTAAATTAATATTAATTAAAATGTTAATAAATTTTTTATTTAGTATTATGGTAAGTTGGATAACTTTTCATTAGACATTTTGTAATGTTTATAAAATATATGTTGATTGTAATTTAAAAAATACTTTATTTTTAAATAATTATCATTATTATTAATTTAAATTAATATTAATTAAAATATTAATAATTTTTTTATTTAATTTTTAATAAATAACATTATTATTGAAATATAAAAAAAATATTGCTAAATTTTATATTTATAAAAAATATATTTATATAAATAATATAAAAATATTAAATCATTCATAAAATTATATTTTTATATTAAAATTGATTTATAATATAAGATATTAAATTATTCATATAAATACAATATAAAAAAATAAGAATCAAATATATACATAGAGAGTCTCATACATTAGTCGTATATTAATGAATAGGAAAAAAATAAATAAATAAAAATTATAACTAAACTTTTTATCATTTTATAATTAAAATTATATTTACTAATTAATATATTAGATAGTGATTAATTAATATTTAATTAATAAACAAAATATCATATTTCCTAATTAGTATATTAGATAGTGATTAATTAACATTTAATTAATAAAAAAATATCAAACTTTTTATCGTTTTATAATTAAAATTATATTTACTAATTAATATATTAGATAGTGATTAATTAATATTTAATTAATAAACAAAATATCATATTTACTCATTAGTATATTAGATAGTGATTAATTAACATTTAATTAATAAAAAAAATATCATGCTTGAGTGGTTATAATACAAATGAAAGTTACATAATTAAAATTATATTTAATAATATTTATATGAGATTAAATTAATTAAAAAATATTATGTTTGAAGTGATTGTAATACAAGTGAAAGTTACATATTTAAACCATAATAACATGAAAATGTAAAAAATGTCAATATCAACTTGACTTTTAAAAATATTTTTAGTTTAGTTTTATTATTAATTTTTTTTAAAATTAATTTTTATTATTTAAAAATTTTAAAAAATTGTTTTTGTTATTTAAAATTTTAAAAAAATATTATTAATGTTTTTTTATATTAAATAGGTGTAGTTTTATTTACATTTACATATTTTTAAAATTTGGTTTCGTTATTTATATTTTTTTTTAAAGAGTTTTTAAAATTATTATTAAATTTTTTATATATTAAATAGGTGTTGTTTTAAAGTAGATATAAAGGTAATGTTTTTAAAAGTTTTTTAGTTTTTTTAATAACTATTTTGAAGATTAAATTGAAATTTCATTAATAATTTATGAATTGGTTAAATATTTTTGTGATAATTGAAAAGGTTATGTTCCCTTTAAGCTTATTATCATGAAAAGATAGGAATGCTTTCTTACATCACTTCCATATTTTTCTCTATAAAGCCGCTCTTTAGCTAATTTTGTGTCACTCATGGTCCATCAAGCCTTTACTTTCTCATTTGTGACCACTTGATATGAGTTAGATATAGATACTTGCCTAGATTGGGGATTTAGACTATTATAAGCCTTCTTTTCTATGAGATTTTCAAATTTGCCTCCAAGGCACTCGAATTCTCTCTTGAGGATGCATTATATATTGTATTCTAATTGTTGAATAATATAGAGTGGAAGTTTATTCCAATTGAGTTCTCTCTCTTATGTTTCTACTTCAATATTTCTTCTTATTTCTGCAAATCTTTGTGTAAATTATTAGTGAGGACTACCTTGTCATCTAGATCCTGGCTTGCTGAATTCTATCATGGTATTCAACCTATTTAGAATACCTACATGGTATCAGAGCCTTGTAGCTTGATCAAATTAGTCTTCCAGTATAAGATTTCAAAGAGTTTGTTTTGCAGGTACTAAAGCTCAAATGGTAGAAATCAATTGTTGAGGAAGAATTGAGATCTTTCCATCGCTCTCATTGTTCTCCTCTCACACTTGAGATATTGAGGATTCTGTGCAACATAATGATCTAATGGTTATTGGGAATTCCACCATGTAGTGTGAATCTGTTAGTTGCGCTCTCACTTCCACTGTCCAAGCTTCTAATTCGAATTCTAAAGATCATCAACCAGTTGTTGCAGCTCATTCACACTTAGAACCTCTCTTTGGTTTTCTTTTTGGTGTGTCATTGGATGCTATAGAAGCAAAATTACAGTTTGGAGTGGTTGGATTTGCTCTTACTGTCATGCTTCTGATCCATTGCATGATTATTGGCACATGTACTCAGAGTTGCACAGAAGATGGAGGACATCATCAAATCTCATTTGGACCTGATCTCAGGAAGTTTAAGTCCAGTGAGCACATTCCACTTCTTCCCAAGAAGAAGATTCCTCTAGACATTTGACAAAGTTCTCACCTGCTTGGAGTTTGGAGAGACTTATTATGGTGTATTCCATGTTGATTTGGAGGGGAGGTTTTCTGATGCATGAGCATCGTCTCCCCTCCAAATCAGTTTGAATAAAATGCGTTATTGGAAGATGAAGAGGGTGGCGAAGAGGTAGATACCAAGAAAATAATGATTCTTTCATACGTTAGAGTTGAGGTTGCTATTATTAACAATCCGTTGCAGAATTGTAGGAAGTTATTGATGCGTTGGAGGTTTATCTTTAGTTATATAATATATAATGTAACCTACGAGTATTTGACAAGCACGACCAATCTAAGAAATATCAGGCCAACCCATAGATTGTATATCACTGTGGGCATAGATTTGTAGAACAAATGAATATTTATTAATTTAGATTTCTGTCACTTGTTAACTGGTGAATGGATCGATTTTTTTTGTTTTTTTTGGATGCTGAATCTATGGTGTATGCATATCGCTAGTGTGAGTAGAGGCATCCAGATGCAATCTAGTTTTCTTTTATGAGATATAGCTGTGCCAATTCTCTCTCTAAAAAAAACCAAAAATTGACTGAGACCCCGTCATTTTACACGCCTAAATGTTCTGAGAAACTCCAATGGGTGAGACAGAGCCGATCTGCCCTCACCATATACCTTGTGGTCGAATTTGGGGGAAGTTGGGCATATTTCCATTGCTACAGGCGCAGGGAGAAGGGATTCTCAGTGATGAATGATACAATCTTAGTGTTTTAGCCAGACATTGGGAGTATGGTGCTCGCAGGTGGAGTCCACGGTGTTGCTTTCCCAGCACACGCAGAGTTAGAAATTGTTGAGATTTTTTTTGTAACGTTGGAGAAGGAGAGTGAGTAAGTGTGGCCCATAACCCACATGTCCGTAGATTTGAAGGACCCGCAGATTTGCTCCCCATCAAGTGGTATCAGAGCGGGTTTGCTCTTTTCTGTTGGATATTGGAAGATGTAGCAGTGGGTGCTTGGGGTAAGATTGGTATTTTTTTTGTGCAGGTAGCCGCAAGGGAAGATTGCAGAAGCTTGGAGCAAGGATTGCTCAGAGGGTTCCTAGAAGAGGACCAGGAAGAATACCAAAAGGCCAAGCTCAGGCGAAAATTTTGGTGAGGCATTATGTAGCAAGAAAGGAGAACTTGTTCCTGCAGAGGCATTGCTGCAATCCCCGTGTTAACTATTACAAGACCAAGAAATCATATGACCAGGAGATCATAAATTTTGCACCCTGGGAGTCTGATGCAGGAGCATCGACTCCCCTCCAAATCAGTTTGAATAAAATGCGTTATCGGAAGATGAAGAGGGTGGCGAAGAGGTAGATACCAAGAAAATAATGATTCTTTCATACGTTAGAGTTGAGGTTGCTATTATTAGCAATCTGTTGCAGAATTGTAGGACGTTATTAATGCGATGGAGGTTTATCTTCAGTTATATAATATATAATGTAACCTGCGAGTATTTGACAAGCGCGTCCAATCTAAGAAATATCAGGCCATCCCAGAGATTGTATATTACTGTGGGCATAGATTTGTAGAACAAATGGATATTTATTAATTCTGATTTCTGTCACTTGTTAACTGGTGAATGGATCGATTTTTTTTGTTTTTTTTGGATGCCGAATCTATGGTGTATGCATATCGTTGGTGTGAGTAGAGGCATCCGAATGCAATCTAGTTTTCTTTTATGAGATATAGTTGTGCCAATTCTCTCTCTAAAAAAAAACCAAAAATTGATTGAGACCTCGTCATTTTACACGCCTAAATGTTCTGAGAAACTCCAGTGGGTGAGACAGAGCCGATCTTCCCTCACCATATACCTTGTGGTTGAATTTGGGGGAAGTTGGGCGTATTCCATTACTATAGGTGCAGGGAGAAGGGATTCTCGGTGATGAATGATACAGTCTCAGTGTTTTAGCTAGACGTTGGGAGTATGGTGCTTGCAGGTGGAGTCCACGGTGTTGCTTTCCCACCACACGTAGAGTTATAAATTGTTGAGATTTTTTCTGTAACATTGGAGAAGGAGAGCGAGTAAGTGTGGCCCATAACCCACAGGTCCGTAGATTTGAAGGACCCGCACATTTGCTCCCCATCATTTTCTTCCCAAGTGGTTTTCCTTCTTTCCTCGCCTACATGGACTAATAATTTTTTGTGAAGGGTGACCATAAGACTTTGTTGCTTGGGCCCTAATCATATTTTACTCTCTCTAAGTCAGGATTAAAGGGGGGTGTTGCAACATAAATCCATCTAGACCATAGGTTAAAACACTTTCATTAAAGTTCCTATGTGTTTAGATATAATGTTTCATGTGTTAGGATACCAAAGTCAATAGTCTAGACCATAGTTGTCCACTTTTTCCAACTTTCGACTATTGGAGCACCCATAATTCTATTTCGATCCTGCTTTTACAACCCATAGTGCATTTCCTACTTTTCTGAGATAAAGACAAATTTTTATTGTGTTTGAGAAAGATTAGGATAAGGAAGTTGCACTAGGATCAAATTTGGCAAGCTTGATACTTTTTGCCTTACACCATTTTACGTGGTATCGGTACCAGCGCACTTGCAGAGGTGCCCCAGGGAGAGGCGGTCATTTTTCTTAATAGGAGGGGTGTTTAGCCAGCTTTTTTTGAGTAGGGGTTATGGCCTGACCCTTTGGTTTCTCTCTTGTAAGTATTATGTCTTAGTGGCATTGTTGACTGCCTCATGAAAGGGCTTGAAGCCCTGAGGTTGGTGTTCGGGGCTTCTAGGGCTAGGTCACTAGGCCACATGACCTCAACCTTGATTTATCACTTCAGCGATAGATATTTCAGTACTGAGGGACATGTCTATCCTCCAAGTCACCTTCCACACCCTCCTGGTCCTCCAACTCACTAGTGCCCTCCCTCCTTGGGCTCCTCTTAATGATGACATCATCCTCTAGGCGAGGCTGCAGTGCTTGATTGGGGGGGCGTTGAAAGATTTTCAATACTATTGGGGTTAGATGGGGCATGATGACCCCCCCCCCCCCTAGAGTCTAGCCTTCAGAACAGACCGATATGCTCATTTTTAGCTATTTTATCCATGTGTGGGTAAATTATGGGGAAAATGCTCCAAATTACCCACAGATTTGATTATTTTATATTATTATTGTTTTAATTTTAAGTTGACATCTATAATTTCAAATTGACATTTTAAAAAGGCATGTCGGCCTGTATATTTTTTATTTTTGTAAAGTGAGTGTGAGAAAAGTATAAATACACTTCTCCTCACTTCATTTTAACATAACAACTTATGGGATAAAACATTTTATTCTGATTTTTTCCCTCACTAGGACTCTTTGATTGATGTGCACCTCTTGAGGAAGGATTCTACTTGTGGTTTGGAGTAATTTTCCTGGAGTCAATTTTGTTCATGCTTCTTCTTAAGGTGATGCTAGAGTTGTTAGTTTAACACATGCACAAGGAGGTATCTATGTTCTTTTTTTTATGTCTCTTTGTTAATGCTTGGAGAATGATGCTTGTTTAGAATTGAATGGTAGCCACTAATACTGCATTTTGTCTCAACTAGGTCATTTTATGATTTTAGTCACCATAACATTGTTAGGACCTCCCCCAAAGGAGTCCTTCTTAGGCTCGAGATTTAGGTCTTCAAGTTTTGCTACCACTAGGTCTCATTTAACCAACCTTTGAGGTTGTTAAGGAAGGCCCTAGTTTCCAAACTTGCCAAGTACCATCTCAAGAGGGGAAGCCTCTTTCCTTGATTCCCTAGGGTTAGGCTAGGATCCTCTTAAACCCAAAGTTGCCATAATTTCTAAATATTTAAAAAACCCTAGTTTGTATTTTTGTAAATGTTATTGTTAGGTTAAACTTGCGTTTTCATGTGTAATTTTGAATTTTCATGGTAGAATTAGGGTTAGAATTAGGTCTACAATTTTATGACAACCCCGCGCCCCCCCCAAAAAAATGATTTTTTGGCCTTCCTAAAATTTTGACCCTCTCTCCTACAATTTCGCCCTGCCTTCTTTAGCCCTAAAAACCCTAGGGAGAAATTTTAGGAAGCCCCAAAAATATCAAAAATTCCAAAAAAAACCCTAAAAATTAAAAAATTATTTTTTGCAATTTTTGGCCTCCCTAAAATTTCGGCCCTTCCCCCTACAATTTTGGCTTGCCTTTTCTTATTCTTAAAAACCCTAGGGTGGAATTTTAGGAGCCCTAAAAACCCCAAAATTACCAAAAAAATCCCTAAAAGCCCTAATTTTACATGCGTAAATAATTTTTTTTGGGGGGGGTTAAATTTGTGTTTATTGTTAATCAGGTATGATTTTATCTTTTTGTACATAATTTTCCATAAAATTAAAAATAAAAGCCTAAAACTAAAACCCTAGCTGCATATCATCACCATTGACAGCTGCAAGTTACAAGCATATCCACCTGCACATACAAGCAAAATAAGAGGACAATAATTGTGTTGGCAA